>OY987330.1:78539654-79788624 GCA_963920685.1 Polydrusus tereticollis | reverse complement strand
TCTTACCGGTAAAAAAATTAAATTTCTTGGCTCGATATTTATACTGAAGCCAGGATCGACTGTTGGAGAGAATTCGTATAAGGTATGTGAAGGATTATTTGTATAATACGAGCCGGAAATAATATTGCACTCTATGCGTATAGTAACAACTTGTATTATTTCTACAGGTAGATCTGATTCATGCACAACACCTGCTGTTAGTTTACGTTGAGAAAAACCTAATAATCTTGCTATACTATCTTCTGGCTGAAAATTTAGGTCGTATTGGCTTCTCAACTCGCACCTTAGCGTATTATTATTAGGTTTCAACGAAAAGACGTGATTGCGCTCGTCTAAAGTAGCGTGTGAATCAAGAATGCGATTCTGAACAAACGTTTCGATATCCTGCAGTTCGTACGACCCCGTAGGTATCTCCAATATCTTTTCCACGTTATTTTCAGTATAGTAAATCTAGTTTTTTCCTGATTCAATGTTTGGGATTGTATTCCAAGTATTCAGCGATATAAGTGCAAGAGAGTATTCGTAGTTTGGGTCAAGTTCTATTGGAGGAACAAAGTGTGCTTCAAGCTGGTGAGAACGACCTTTCAGCGTAAACGTCTGAGACATGACTGTTGTAAGGGACTTTGAATGATATGTTTTATAGAGATTTATTGTAGAGAAAAGCCAATGCTAGATGTCCACAATTGGATGATCCAAAGTCCTGATACTGATCGTAATTAAAGCAAATTTTACAATTTTTCATATATTTTATAAATTCCTTGGGTGGTTTCAAATTGCCAAAACTATCGAAATAAACAACTTTATCACCGCGTTTCTTATAAGCTACCCAATGTGTTCCGAATCCGACGTTTCGATCTAAATTGACAACACCACACTCAGTATGGTTAGGTGATTTTGGAAGAGTATCTCGCATAAAGACCCCCCTAAAGTTGGGTATCTTTAATTGAGATGTATAGTTTTTGATGTCTTCATCGGTTAATGAGCGTTTGGGCAGCTTCAGTGGTAGTTTTTTGGCATTTTTCTTAGATATAATCCATACCCCGATTTATACTTCTTTAAATATAGACCGCTACCCTTTTTCCCTAAAGCAATGGCTTCCATCGTTTCATTGTGGCGTTTAGCTTCTTGTAGCTTGTCTCTCCCACTTTGAACATCATTGACGGTTTTTGCAATACCGGCCACCCCGCCGCTGAGAGCACCCAAAGCACTAAGCCCGGCAAATATTGGTATCAAAGGAAGGATCCCGCCAGTCTTAGGGAGTGGTATAACCCTCGGTATACTAATTTTTCTACGTCCACCGGCTTTCTTTATCGACATGCGTGCTGCTTTTAGTAAGTTACTCAAGGTCTTTTTCTTGGTTATATCACCAGCACCGTGTTTACTAAGCTTATTCACAATCGAAGTCAAGCTTTTGCACCCCGCCCCCAACTTACGTTTAACCTTCATAGCGTTAGTGACTAGCCAAGCTGATGTTTTTTCGCCAAAACTGGAGTCGTTGGCTTTCACGCGCTCCCACGCTCTATTTTCAAGTATTTTATCTGCCTGATGTCTTTGTTTCAAGTCTTGAGACTGAGAGTATGCAACATCGTGATCTCGACAAAAACTGTCCAATTTATTTTTTGGGGGATCACCTCGAGCTAAACGTTCTTTTAATCGAGTGCCGGGACCACAATATGAATAACCAGGTAAATGAAGTTCAAACGGGAGTCGATTTATGGTACTATTTAAGACACCTGCACCCTGCAACGTTGTCATTACAAATAAAGTTCTTGAAGAGAAAAGAGTGTATTTATAGTAATGCGGAAGCAGAAACAAAAACACCACCTAAATATTCAAAATTTCGATATGCCCAAACAGAAACAAACAAACAAACACGGGCAGCTTTTTCCAAACACCATTAGGGCGTTAATATGTGGACCGAGTAATTGTGGAAAAACCAATGTAATGATGAGTCTATTAACTGACGCCAATGGTTTAAAATTTCAAAATGTGTACGTTTATTCGAAATCTTTACAACAGGAAAAATATGATTTCCTCCGAGAAACATTGAAACATTGTCGTTTGGGGTATTTCACATATGGTGAGAATGATGATGTAATAGACCCGTCAACTGCTCAACCCGACTCTGTATTCATCTTTGACGATGTGGCTTGCGAGAAACAGGATAAAATTAGAAATTATTTCTGTATGGGCCGTCATAATGATATCGACTCATTCTATCTCTCGCAAACATATTCAAAAGTACCCAAACAGTTGATTCGCGATAATGCCAACGTGTTAGTTTTGTTTAAACAAGACGAGCTAAACTTGAAACATATTTATAGCGATCATGTAAACACGGACATGTCTCTCGATTCGTTTAAACGCATTTGCTCCGAATGTTGGAATGATAAATATGGGTTTTTAGTCATAGTAAAAGACAACGACATTAATAAAGGCAGATATCGTAGTAAATTCGATACCTATATAATACTATAACGTCATCATATGTAGTTAGTATCACCGTCATCATTGTAAAGTATAGACCATTTAGTCGCAATGTCTCGACAATTTAACAGCTATGATAAGAATGTTAAACGTCGCATAATTGATGCCTCTAATACAATAAGAAGGAAATACTTGGCTTTAAAGCTGGAAAGAAACGAAGAAGATGCTGCGCTTAACAAGTTTTTAACACCAGTTACTACCCCGCTAAATATGCTTGTACCGCTTATGGAAAAGAGAGCCAAGAAGCCAAAGATTAAAACTGAACCGACAGAGACGATTGTAAAAACAAAACCAGAAGAAGTTCAATTTTTGCCCAGAGAAGCGGAAGTTAGGTATGGAGATTTGGTTGATAATGAGGAAATCGAGGATGATGTGTTTGAAGAGAATACCCCACAAGATTTAAAGGAGGTATTTGAAACTACTATGAGAACGAATCCGGCAATTTTCGAGGAATTTACCAGTCAATATCCTCCAATTTCTCACGAATATTTAAAAATGTATTGGACAAGTTCCCCTGATTTGGATGACTCACAAGGTCTAACATACAATTTTGAAAATGGTAAATGGACAATGGGTTCTCTGTCGGTGGACTTTTTGCAAAATGGAGACATTAAAGTAGGCGATGTCGCTTATCCAGGAAGTCAGGGTCTATATGAGTTATTGTTTTTAAAGAATCCCATTAATCGTAAGAAAGATGATGAGGTGCATTATAAAGACATATTAGTGCGCACTAATGCATATAGGCGGTTAAGTAATGGTCAACTAAAAGGAAGCAAATCGGAAAAATATAAAAATATTATTAGACCGCTACTAACATCTTCAACACGAGGATCAACGTCCTTGTTGCAATCATCAGCATCTTCTCATGCTAGAAATCTTAGAAGTTCTTCGAACAAAACACCGCCTATTAGTAGAATGCCTGTAACAAGATCTAAACTGAAATCTGGGAATGCATTAATGGAGTACAACGAAAGACCAAAAGAATTTGTATATTACGATGATGTAAATGAACTAGTTGAGCGAATGAAGAAGCTTGAAGCCTCCGAACATGTTGGTAATAATAATAATTGGAACGAGATTCAGAATATTTTACAGGAATTGCAGAGACTTGGAATTATTGAATTCTATAAATAAACATGTAATTCCTTAAAAGCATCATTAAAGTATTAATCATGAATAAGTTTGGACGTTCTTTACCTTCCCCCTACAGGGTTCCGAGAGTTTTACCAGCACCCACCATACTTTCCTTCACTAGGGATGGTGATTACAATTTTAGGGAACATAAGCTTTGTAACGTCAGTCCCCCAACAGATGATACAGATGGTGTTAATAAAAAATTTTTAGATGATGCAATTTCTGTTATTTACATGAAAATTATTGCTTCTTCAAACGAGTGTGTTAAGCTGGTTAACGATACTGCCAATAGCATCGAAGGTCGCATGAAGGCCGTATCTGCAGAATTACGCGATTTAAATGATCGTTTGCTAAAGTCTTCTACCAGTATTTCAAGAATAACAAGAGATATTTCAACAATTAATGATCGTTTTAATGCAATTGATGTTAAATTGAAATTAGTTGACAATTACCAGCAAGAAGCCATGAAAATAGTGCAACCAGAGTTCGATAAACTCAAGGACCTCTTACATAGTTACATGCATGTAAAAATCGAAAATTCTTTTGCACCTTTAGCTGCAGAGTTGAAGAAACTTGATGAAAAAGTAACTAAATTAGCAGATACAGTTGATAGGGGTATATAAATTGTCTAACATGTTTCAAATATTTCACTTTATTAACAAAATGCCCAAGGATGTCATCACTAAGGCGCGAGAACAGGTTGTTAAAGAGTTACACGCCCCAGCTCGTTCGAAATTTAAACGTCGTAGATTTATCCAATATGGTTTAGATGATACATTTGCATCCGATCTTGCGCAACTCGATCAATATGCGCGCGAAAATAGGGGGTATAAATACATACTTGTTTTTATCGATTCGTTTTCGAAATTTCTCTGGGCAAGACCCATAAAGGCGAAAACTGCTCAAGAAGTAACCAAAGCGATGGAAAATATTTTTAGACACTCCAAGCGAATCCCGAAAAAGTTAGTTACAGATAATGGAAAGGAATACTACAATACAAGTTTTCAAAATCTTATGAAGACGCATAAAATACATCATTATAGCACTTTCAGTATCTTGAAGGCTTCAATTGCGGAGCGAGTAATTCGAACAATTAAAGAAAAGCTTTTTAGATTGTTTACTTTAAATGGAAATCATCGATGGATTGATTTGTTGGAGGAAATCGTGAATACATACAATGCTACTAAACATCACACGATTGGCATGAAGCCGTCGGATGTTAATAAGAGTAACGCGGATAAGTTATTAAACTCTGTATATACACATCTAAAGGTTGTGGGGAAACAAAAATTTGGGGTTGGGGACATTGTTCGTATAAGTAAATCCAAGCATGTCTTTGAAAAGGGTTATGTACCTAATTGGACAACCGAGCTTTTCAAAATTTCCAAGGTTAATATAACAAATCCTACAACCTATATATTGGAGGATATGCAGGGACGACCAATCAGTGGAGGATTTTATGAAGCGGAATTACAGAAAACTAAACAGTCTGATGTATTTCTTATTGAAAGAATTATACGGAAAAAGGGGAAGAAAATGTTTGTCAAGTGGCTTGGCTTTGATAATTCACACAACAGCTGGGTGGACATGATAAAAGATGTTGTTTAGTTTGCTAGAATTGAGTGTTATGCAGACTCATTTGGATAAATACGTCATATTTCGTAATAATCAGCTAGTATTATAGTATAAGATGTACTGCAAACAGTGCCACTGTGAGGTGACTAAAGGTCATAATCGTACAACGAAACATAAGGAAAACTGTGGGGAGATTGTAGGCTCTGGTATTAAACTTATTCAAACAGCTTTTAAGAATAGAGTGAATACCTATCACATATCGACAAATAATAATTTGACTGATGTTAAGCTGTTCCTGAAAGACTTGAAACATAAGGTTCTAACGGTGTTAGCGGAGCAGTTGAGTCTTCATCGAGTTATATCAATGAATATGGAACTTTATGGTGTATATCTACAACCATCAACGCAGGAACAAGAAATTAAATCATTTAATTCGAGATATAGCGTGATTCATCCAGGTACTAATTTAGAACATGTGTTTGAACTATATAAAAATAACCTACTTAAAAAAGCTTTAGAATTTACCGAGATGGGTAGCGGGTGGGCCTTGTCGCAACTTTTATTCCTAGAACTTAATATTAATAAATATTCAGGAGTGGGGATAGTCAGAGTGTAGTCGATAATTTGCTTGGACGGTTTCAGTACTTTTTTAGTCATGGGCGAATACGTTGTTGAAGAAGATTCAAGAAGTTTGTCTCCTTGGAGATATCTTGATAGCATGATATTAAGAAGTAGAGAAGACATTAATAATGAGAAAAAACTGTTGAACGAGGTGCATTATTCCGCTGGAAATTATAAGATAATCGTTGGCCTTAGTGTAGCTAGAGGAATGGTGCCGAGTGTGAAGTTAATAAATACTGTTTTAAATTTACCTGAGGAAAAAGTTGCAGCATCACTAGCCAATTTCGAGTGGCATGAGTTTCTCGAAATCGCGTCCAAAATGGTTGAAGATGATACATTATTAAGAATTGATTCTGAAACTGAAAATTTTACAGTGTCGTCCGTTACATTGTTGAGTGAAAAAATAATAAATCTTGTGTGTAATAATACAACGTTATGTTTCTGTTCTCATGACATAACCTCATTTGTTAGTATAAGTCACATTATTAATTATAGATTGAACCTGATAAAAAATTTAGATTTTATGACATTTTATGATAACTTTTTAAATTATATGAACATTAATGAAGACATCCAAGGAAACTTTTTTGAGATTATTAAAAATATTTGTAGTTAAACATGTCTGAACAAGCTATTTACATGTTGGAACTAATACACTTTAATCCCAAGAAGGTACTAGATGACTTTGATAGAATACAAATGTGTAATATTTGATGATAATAAATGTATATTAACCCGTTTTATTGGTTTTATTTCATAGTATTCTTACAACACTTTAGATAGCAACATCTCATAAAATGTGTGGAGATGATGGTTATAGTTTGCTTCGTAATTTTGAAGATAGGCTAATTACGTTCGCTAATTGGCCTAGCAAGCTCAATCCTGAAGAGTTGGCAAGTGCGGGGTTTTATTACACTGAGAGATTGGATATTGTCAGGTGTTCATTTTGTCATTGTGAGTTTGATGGTTGGTATGTGGGAGATGATCCTTTGAAAGATCATTATAAGAATGTCAAGCATTGTGAGCTAGCTAAAGTCTTATGGAGATGCCGCCAATTGGGAAAAAATAAACCGATAAAGTGTACAAAAGAGAAGAAAAACAAGAGTTTCTCATATACCGACGCCATTTGTATGCTAGTAATATTTATAATTTTTATGAGCGTCTGGTACCAATCTCGTGAAGTAATAAAGGTTTTAGGGAATGGAATTTAGATCATTCTGCCTACAGTCATGGCGGCGTTAAGTTCATCCTATATTCTCTTGACTGCCTTAGTACAAAATGTGTTTTACGTTTACGCCCCCCCGTATAATGTATTGAATGCATCGGTAATGTTGGGAACTCCACCCTTTTCTGCGAACAACACATGGCTTCAAATGACATATGAACAAATTGATAATAGACATACGGCTGTTTTTAAATCAAACGCTCCAACAGTTGGTGATTTACGATATAAGATTAGGTTTCAGTTTAGAGACCTGACTTTTGGCGAAACCGAGTGGAGGACGCTAATAAACCAAAATGCTTCTCACAATTCTCCAATAGTGGATGGATATGCTGGAACACATGGATGGTGTGCTTAGTTTAATTGTATTTATATGCGTATCTTGTACCATTTTACTAATTAATCTATTGCATACCTTTATTAAGTCAAGGTATAGATAAATAAATAATTTTCTATAATTTTGATGTCTTTTCTTTTATTTAATATATAGCCCATATCCGCGAAACAATTTTTTTCTCACACACGCGGCCTGTTAAATTTGGTTCTATTTACTCAATTAACCCCGTTCCTTTTTTAAACAACTTATGACGTCACCCTAAACACGCGATATGTATTAGCTATACTAAGGTTACAATTTCATCGGGAATATATATTTTAGGGAATTTGGTGGGCCTGGGAGGTCTTTGTATACTTACTTTACATCTTCCCTGTATAGATTTTTGTATAAAATTATGCAAGTAATTATCTGTTTAAGAAATGCACTTTTGCATATAAATGACACAATATATTGTTGTAAATTAGCAGTAGTCAATTAGCATAAATAAATCATTATCTAGACAAGCCTCGTGTATAATTAGTGTTTTGCATAATGATACCACATTCACATCACACTCGTCAAGGTTATTTTCCATCCTTTGAACTGGCAATCGATTATTAAAATTCAATTAAAAGCTTGTAGGATATAATAAAATTTGAAATACAGGGGGGATCTTCAAAATACTTTTGTGATTTGGCCCGATCAACCCTGTTCTTTTTTAAACTACTTATTACATCGCCCTAAGCACGCGACATGTATTTGCAATCTTTCACCCCCCTGCCGTTAGGGCATTAGCTATACTAACTTTGGCCCTATTGGCCCGATCAACCCCGTTCTTTTTTTAAACGACTCATGACGTCACCCTAAACACGTGACATATATTTGCAATCTTTCGCCCTCCTGCCGTTAGGGCATTAGCTATATCAACTTTGGCCCTATTGGCCCGATCAACCCGGTTCTTTTTTTAAACGACTCATGACGTCACCCTAAACACGTGACATACATCAGCTGTCGATTTTGACATTTGTCAGGTGACATCTGACCGGTGACAGTTCTTAATTGACAGGTGACAGGTGTCATTTTCGAGTCATGCGCAAGAACCCATTTCATAGACCTCAGCTACGTATGCGCAATATCCTAGGCCCATTGGTTCCGGAGATATGAGTCATCAAAAATCCCTCCGAAATTAACATTGGAGGGCCCTATGATGGTCAACTCTCCAATTATTACTACTGAGATAACCCTACCTTTTTCCTCTCGTGTTCTCGTATCTACCTACTTATCCTCTCTTCTCCATCCCTTTTCAGGCCCTCTCCTTCCCCACTGCCCTCGCGCGCTGCACTACAGTGTTACAGTCTTCGTTGACGCCAGTACGCTATCGATTTCGCTCGAGTTCAGTGTGTCTACCTTCCGTTCGAGTTTATACTTCGTATTTCGTTTTGTGGTGTTCGTTATAGTGTTAGATATATATTACGGTAAGTTTGATCAGTCTTCTCCTTATCTTATCTTGTTACTTTATTCTAAACTGGCGACCTCGTCCCTTATAGTGAAAGTAAAAATAAAAAGATTACTAAATCATATTTTTAGCATCCAAAACTGGCGACCACGTCCCTTTTTGGACTTTATTCACCGAGCCGATGGCTCGCTTTGTCGGATCGACAGCTCCGTGTTTCGGGTCGACGACTCCGTCTTTCGGGGCGACGGCTCCGTTTTTCGGGGCGACAGCTCCGTCTTTTTAGTCATCGACCCCGTCTTTCGGGTCGACGGCTCAGGTCAGGTCAGGTTTATTAATATATGTTCCTCTTCTTTTTGTAGATGGTTTCGCAATCGTGTTTGCAAACTATGGCAGAGCTAGCAGAGTTAGAGGCAGAAGACCCTGATGACAATTTGATTCTCCAAAAATTAAAAGCCCTAGCAGCGGCCCATTTACCAGTGGGCTGGAAGGATTGGAAGGTATCAGAGCTTTCCAAAAAGGAGCTCCTGCATGGGGATATGGATCCACAGGTACTTAACAAATTAAGGTTTGCCTTGCCCACGGTGAGCTTAGCAAGAGCATTTAACCCGTTAGCCTCGTCAATCTCGGAGAAAAGGTTTAAAGAGATTAAGATCAAAATGCTGGATTGGCCGTTCTGTATTGGCTTAATCGTTAGTCCTCCAGCTATTGCCGCCAAAATTCGGGGTTCCTCTTCCCATAATGAACTGGTGTTAGCGGCTTTAGCTGACCTCAAATGCTTGATGGTTTCCCGAAAGGAGGCTTGTCGCCAAATGCAAGCTGAAATTTCCGATGTGGAAAGTGCTGATTCTCATTCCTCCATCCCTCCGCAGAGAAAAGAATCACGCTTAGATGCTTTGGAAAGAAGCAATGCTGAGATCCGCAATATGCTGGAATCTCTCTTGAAAAAGGAAAATCATCCCCCTTGTCCCCCACAACCAGTGTTTTCGTCAGGTGATGAAGATGATAAGGCTTCTACTTCCTCGCGCAACTCCGATTTTTGCGCTTCTTCATGGAAAGCTCCTTCCTTGTCCCAACAAGAAGTGACTGAATGGAATTTTGCCCCTCATACAGTGGAACAGGACCCTCCTATAGCTGCTCCAAAACCGGAGATTGAAGCCCAAGGAGTAGAGTGTCAGCGTTTGGGTAGTCACGCTTTTAATCGCATTCGATACTCAGAGGTTCAAAAGAAGCTCCAGGCATTTCCAGTTTTCGGTGCCTTAAAAGTTAATGCACAGCTCAAGCCCATAGGACATGCCGGCCAAGATCTTCTGGCTAGAACCCATTCCACCTTGGGCACAATAACACATGGTCTTTTACTGCAAAGAGAAGCTTTCTCCCAGGCTCTTAAAACACTGGCATCTAAGCATCGGGCATTAGCTCAGGACATTCAGCATGTTTTGGTTGACCCTCAATCGGCCTTCAGATCTGTTTCGGATGATCTTCTTCAATATACATGTGGCAGGCGGGCTGAGGTAATCGAGTTACGTAGAAAGGCTTTTAAACCGCGCAATGAATTGGTTGCTTCTCTGCTTGAAGATAAACCACTTCAAAGTTCCTCAGTTCCTTTAAAAGAACGATTATCTAGCCAAATTAGATTTAGGTCAAGCTTATTTTCACGTTCCGATAAAGCCATCGCACCGAAGATTTCTTTCCTTAGTATACAAGGGAAGGATTCTGCAGATGACTTGTCTCCCATTCGGCTTGTCAACAGCCCCTCTTACATTCGCTCGAATTTCAAACTGGATTGCAAGTTACCTTCGAATTCGGGAAGTGAGAATCATTGTGTACCTGGACGATTTTCTTGTGGCCCATCAAAATCCCGTCTCCCTGGCATCTCATGTTGCCTTAACAGTGTCGTTCCTACAAAATCTCGGATGGGTAGTGAATTTCCAAAAATCACTTCTAAATCCAAGCACCAGATGCGAATTTCTAGGCTTAATTTGGGATACAGTCAACGACAAAGTGTTTTTGCCAGACCGCAAGATTCGGTCATTATCAGAAGACCTGACAAAAATTGTGGCAGCTCGCAGGTGGAACTGGACCACAGCAAAGAGAATTTTAGGAAAATTGAATTTTGCAGGTTTTGCGATTCCGTTGGGAAGGCTCAACACACGAGCCTTGCAAATGGCTGCGCGTCATCTTCCAGAGCGGCAACCAACAAAGGTTTTCCCTTTTCTGCCACCTGCATTAGAAGAGCTTCGCTGGTGGCTACAAAATCTTCACCAGGCTGCGTCAATCTTTCCACGACCTCCGGATGTTTTTCTAACAACAGATGCTTCGGACTCGGGCTGGGGAGCCTACATTGGGGATCAGTTTCTACAGGGGTGTTGGAATCATCGTCAAGAAACATGGCATGTAAACGTAAAGGAGCTTTATGCGGTATACCTTGCACTGAAAGCTTTCTCGCAGATCCTCGTAGGGAAATCAGTCCTCCTACAGTCAGACAATCGTACAGTGGGTTCTTATATTCGCAATCAGGGAGGGACGAAGTCTGCAATGCTGACAAAAGTTGTACGAAAGCTCTTAGAGTTTACTCAGGAAAGGCAAATAGCTATCACAGCACATTATCTTCCAGGTGCTTTAAACGATGTGGCCGACAGCCTTTCCAGGCAGAACAGGTTGGCGGACTGGAAAATATCTCCGTGGGCAGTCTAAAAGATTTTCAAAAAATTGGAAACTCCTCAGATAGACCTTTTGCCCCCAAGATGTCAATGGTAGTGAGCCGGTATGTCTCAAGGGATGCAAGGGATCGTCAGGCGTTCTTCATAGATGCATTCAGCAGGAAGTGGGACTTTCCTCTGGGTTGGATATTCCCTCCACCATCTCTAATTCCCAGAGTTCTCAGTCAACTCAATACAGCAAGGGGCATATATATAATGATCGTACCCAGGCGGGAGAAGGTGTTTTGGAGACCGGATCTTCGATCTCGTGCAATAGCGCCTCCGTATCAGATACCAAATATGACTCACCATCTGTTGGATGCTCAGACGGGAAGACCTTTACCCCAGTCTCGAAAAATCTTTTTGGAGGCCTGGAGGATACGGGGTGGTCCATTAATACTAAGAACTGGAACCAAGAGGACCTAGCCCTTTTGGAAAGGTCTTGGAGAAAATATACCTTGAAGACTTACTCCTCTCCTTGGAAACAATGGGTTTTGTGGTGTAGAATTAGCTGTGGGTCCATCGAATCCTAATCCGGAGAATATCGCCCAATATCTGTCATATCTACATAGAATCAAAAAATTGTCACCCGCCACTATTAAGGTGCACAAGTCAGTGATAGCCACGTTGAGCATCCCCTCTACTTCTCATTTATTATCGTCTAGTCCCTTGGTTAGACATATGCTTAAGGCAATAGAAATATCACGACCGATTTCTATTAAGAAATTTATCTGGAGGGTGGATTCCTTAATTACCTGGATGCGTCGAGAACAGCTGGATCACTGTAGCTTCTTTCAAGTTTCCCGTAGGCTGGCTCTCATCTTCCTACTGGCATCGGGTTGACGTGTTTATGATCTTACTCTCCTACGTATTAATGAGGATAATATGTCTGCAGATGCAGACTCTATTTGCTTTTGGCCAGAGTTTGGTTCTAAGACTGATAGAGTCGACCGCCAACAATCAGGTTGGAAATTCCTAAGGAATAAAGACAGTTCCTTGCATCCAGTTTTCTGGACTAATACCCTAATATCTTTGGGAGCGGAACGTCGAAGAGCTCGAATAGATCTCTCTCACCTCTTCATTACCACGAGGGGTCTGGTAGGTCCTGCTTCCCGTTCTATAATAGCAGGCTGGATCAAGACAGCTCTGACGGCGGCAGGGATAGACTCATTTCCTGAAAGTGTTAGGTCTGCGGTCGCCTCAGCTAGACGTGATAATGACATGCCCTTGGACCTGATTATGAAGTGTGGAAATTGGTCTAGTGCCCAAAATGTTTTTAAGTATTACTTTAAAGAAGTTCACAAAGACGCTTTAGACACTAAGACTGTTCTTTTCTTATAAGTGATACTTTTGTTCCTCTATCTGCTTCTAGTTAATGGTTAATATTCCTTTTATTATTATTTTTATACCTCTCGCTTCAAAGTTTATGCATTAATGTTTACCCTTTTGTTTTAAATACATTAAGTACTAGTTTTTGGAATGAGTGTTTTACTCCATTTCTTATCTCACAGTACGCTATTAAAGTCGTCAGAACCCAAACACTTCTCATTAGGGTCAAGCCGACGACACAGACCCTAAAATATAAAATGTTTTTCCCCCAAAGGGTAAAAAACAATTTATTTTAGGTCTTGCCTAGGCTTGACTCGTTAAGTCCTTGACGACTTAACCTAAGAGAAGGTACTGGCGTCAACGAAGACTGTAACACTGTAGTGCAGTGCGCGAGGGCAGTGGGGAAGAAGAGGGCCTGAAAAGGGATGAAGAAGAGAGGATAAGTAGGTAGATACGAGAACACGGAAGGAAAAAGGTAGGGTTATCTCATTAGGGTCAAGCCTAGGCAAGACCTAAAATAAATTGTTTTTTACCCTTTGGGGGAAAAACATTATATATTTTATGTTTCCAACATTATAGTTTTGTACTTTGTACAAACTTAAAGCAAGGCATTAATTGGGAAGTGTATTCGGAAAATAAGTTATGAATCTTGGAGAGACAATTTCACTTGATGAAGTAGAGATAAAAGAATATGCCACGTAACATAAAATGGAATTGTAAATATTTTTTGAGCTACATACAGTCAAAGTTCTTTTTTGGTCCTTTTTTTCAATACCTTTATATCGTGCTTATCTCATTACTTTTGAAATAAACACTTGGCGCAGAGGCTCTTGATTTCTATCATTTCCTTACAAAAAGTTGGTGGAGTATGCATTTAACTTTTCGCATATTTTTTAAAAAGGGTATTCCCGAGGGGTAAACCACTGGGGTATTTTATTGTACAAGCTGTGGGTACTTTCTAGTATTTTTAAGTATTATCGAAAATTTATTGGTATTTGTGGGAAATTTTGGGTAGTTTTGGGTATTTTTGGGTGCTTCTTGGTTATTTTTTTAGGTATTTTTAGGCATTCTTGGCTACTTTCAAGTGTGTTTCCTAATAAAAAGTTACGGATCCAGAAATTAAAAAATTTAATGGCGATTGCGCGCATGCTCGGCGCATTAGCATTTGACCGCAAAATGGCCCTGGCGTAACACGTGGAGACAGTAAGCCATACAGGGTCCTGCAATAGTGCGTCAGGCTTCCATAGCTCCGTTACTATTCAAAATACGTCAAAAATGTTTTAATAAAAGTTGAAGGACAGTAACTGGGCTATAACGCAAAATTACTTTTAACTCTATATGGTGGCATAAAAAAGCGGAACAGGAGAAAATGGTATTATTTTAAATGGAACACCCTACCCTGTACATTTTTAAATTTTCAGATTCTACATAAAATTCTAATTATTTTTTATAAAGTGCATTATTAGTATTTACTTAATAGTTTCCGAGATATTGACTTTTGAAAAATGACATTTTTGAACTTTGACAGCTTATAGCTTTCTAACAGTACGTCTTAGAGCAAAACGGCGCACATGTCCCTATCCTTAATTTTTATTATCTTTCCAAAAAAATCAACTTCCGATTGAACCGGAATAACTATATTTCCTGTTCGATTTCCTGCTTTCGAGTTACATCCGGTTTAACCGGAAGTTGGTTTTTTTTGGAAGATAATAAAAATTGAAAATAGGGACATGTGCGCCGTTTTGCTCTAAGGCGTACCGTTAGGAAGTTATTAGCTGTCAAAGTTCAAAAATGTCATTTTTCAAAAGTCAATATATCTGCAACTATTAAGTATACCTATACCTCGGTATATACTAATATACAGGGTGTTGTATTTAAAATAATAACATTTTTCCGAGCATTTTGCCTATTCAGCTTTTTTAGGCCACCATATAGAGTTGAAAATAATTTTACGTTATAGCCCACTTACTGTCCTCCAACTTTTATAAAAACATTTTTGATGTATTTTAAATCGTAACGGAGCTTTGGAAGCCTGACGCACTATTGCAGGACCCTGTATATGTAACACTTCTATATCGCTAGCCGCCTATCTTCCCAATGAGTGGCGCGTTCTGCATGAAAGAGACGGAAAATATCAAAAGTGACCAAAGTGAACATGCGCTAGCTTTCTCTCGCCGTATCCGACTAGCAATAGAAGTATTACATATTATATGCAGCATAGGGGTTTCACTTATGACGTTTTGTGGAATATATCGCTATCCTATCCTTCCGATGCGCATTATCAAAATTTTCGGTTTAATGCGCACTTGCAGCAGGACCGGTTGATCGATTATTTTACGTAGCGAGCGGCAGTCGTCGTTCTGTAGGCGACGCCATATTTGTGAGCTTTGTTTACTTTGTTTGTCAAGTGTGTTTTGTTGAAATATTTGTTAATCTTAAAACATTTCATTAATTTTATGTAACAGTGTTTTGTGTACAGAGACTCTCCTTTCATTTCTCCTGATATTTTGGTGTCCCAAGCAAGATGAGAGTAGGAAAGTGTATAGTAAGGGGTTGTTTACACACCTTCAGGATAAAGGTGTTAACTTTTTTCGAATACCTAAGGACTCTAGGTAAGTTTAAATTAGATTTCACATTTTCGCCGGTTTGGTCAAGAATAATAATATTTATTTTAACTCCCTCATTAACTTTAATTTAAAGTAGGGTACAGTTTTTATTGGTTAATCAATAAAAATAAGGTATTTGCGTTTGTGTAATGCATGTACTAGGTGTGTCTTAACACTATACAAAGCTTGCTTAGAAATCGAATAGTAATAGAAAACATGAAAATTGATAAGTAGGTAGGTACTACCAATTTAGGTGGTGTACCCCTCGCAGGCTTGCATAAACCGATACATAAATATTGTTGTATTCATTGACCAGATAATTATATCTACCCCACTATAATGCTCATTTATTCTATTAATCTTGTGTTATTTAACAAGTGCCTGTTATTACCTAAGTAACTAAGTATATATTTTAGTCCCAATATGGTAAACATTAAAAAAACATTCGTAAGAATGATTTCATACTATTTAAGATTTGTCCATTTTTTTTAGATGTTTAATATGGTTGAATATTTGTCGACGATCTGACCTTAACCACCTACCTGCTGAAGAGTTACATGAAATCTACCAGGTGTTTAGTGTTCACTTTAGGGAGTCCATGTTTCCAAATTATTTACTTAAAAACTGGTTAATAAAAACAGCCATACCAACCCTTTTTACATTTAAAGGTAAGAAGTCATATTAAAAGGCATTATTTATCTGGGCAAAATAAAAAAAAGTTGTTATTTAATAACAATAACATTTCTATTGCTTTTCATACATTACTTATTATACTTATTGTTTTTGTAGAGTCTCCAGCTACAACAACTAGTTGTTCAGTTGTACAAATTGAAGTTCTTAAAGATGTTGAGCCTGCAGATATTATACCAGGACCAGAAGAAAACAATGCAGGTAAAGTCCTCACTATATTTAGTAAAATACATACTATGTACTATTTCAGTATTCAATGAATACTGTACCATTCAATATCTGTTTGTTTAAAATTGTTATAGTTTTCCTGGTTACAGATTTTTCACTTATGCCATCTACGAGTATGTCTGAACTACAGAGAACTACAGTAAAACAGTTGAGAATTATTAAAAAATCTCTTCCAGGTCCATCTACAGACCGTAAGTGTTTTTTTAACTACCTATATTATTGTATATAAGAGAAAAATGTTAAATTACAATTTTATTTACATTTTACACAGTACCGTCACAATTTTGTAAAAATATATTATATATTTTTTAATTTTAACCCTAAGATGGGGTTCTTAAAATGAGACACACTAAATTGTTAACAGTTTAACTTACTACCCCGTCATTAAACTTAATAATAATAAAACATAAACTCGATAACATGGGGTGTAAAGCTAGTTCGCCTCCACGTGGTGCACCCTGGGTAACGCTAAATGAACTAGCACATACTGGCGGTCAGACAAACCAAGTTCTCCTGACCAAATAAGAGACACAACCTTTACTTGATCCTCAGTAACAAAACTTCCAGCCATGCCCAACAGTTCTTCTCAGAACCCGTTGACCAGAAAGCTTGGACCATCAGTCCGAATTTGCCACATTAATATAGAGAACATAAGTTACTCTAAGAGCCAGTACTTGTCAAAATTACTGAAGAACGACAATATTGACCTAGTCGCCATACAGGAAACGCATTGTAACACAGAAGAACAACTACTGAAAAGAGGAAAAATACCTGGCTATGAACTACTTGGTGCTACGTATCACCATGCATACGGCACCGCTACATACGTTAAACGCGACATAGAAAATGCGACTCTCATTTCTACGTCGTCAGAAAATAATATCCACAATGTTGTAGTCAAAATTGGAAATATAACAGTGTCCAATATATATAAGCCACCAGCCGCATCATGGCCACCCTCAGTGATCCAAACACAATCTCACCCAGCAATCTACGTGGGAGATTTTAACAGCCATCACGAACAATGGAAATACAGAGAATGCAATGAAAATGGTATCGCTCTAGTAAAATGGGCCGAAGATGAAAACCTCCACCTCGTTTATGATGCTAAAGATCGACACACATTTAGATCAGCAGCGTGGAGAAGAGAATACAATCCAGATCTCTGCTTCACATCAACTGGTAACAAAGGCCACCCGATACCAGTATCCCGAAAAGTCCTGTGCGACTTCCCTCACAGCCAACACCGCCCAGTCATAATAGAAGCAGGAAGCCAAATCCCACTCGTAACCACTATACCACGCCCTAGATGGAACTTTAAAAAGGCTGATTGGAAAACATTCTCTAAAGAACTGGATAAAATTCTGGGCTGGATACCACCAACCAGCAATAACTATAGCAGATTTGTCGGTGCAATAACTAGCACTGCTAAAAAGTGCATATCCAGGGGATATCGGAAAGAATACATTCCTGGCTGGTCACAGAACAGCGAAGAGCTCTACCAAAACTTCCTTGAATCTGGAGACCAAGAAATCGCAGATGAACTTCTACATAGCCTTGATGCAGCCAGGAAACAAAGGTGGTCAGAAACAGTGGAAAGTATGAACTTCCAGACCTCAAGCCGCCAAGCATGGACTTTGCTAAGAAAACTAGGAAGTAGTGCACCTGCTGAAAGACAAAAACCAGGCTCCAAACGCCGTAGCATCTCACATAGTTGCAACATCCAGAGCTCCAAAAGACAAAGCTCACACTATAAAGATAAAACGAGAACTTAGAAATCTAAAGCACCATGCAAGAAAAAGCGTACACGCTCGTCCAGTTACACCTGCAGAAATAGAAACAGCACTTAAGGATGTCACATCAGGAAAAGCACCAGGATTCGACAACATTAGTCCTGAATTTCTAATACACTGCGGTAAATATGCAAAACGATGGCTGGCTAATCTCTTTACTGATATTATACAGACTGGAAACATTCCAAAAGAATTTAAACAATCAAAAGTAATAGCCATTCTCAAACCAGGAAAACCAACGGACTCGCCTAAGAGCTATAGGCCGATTGCATTACTATCTGCTACATACAAACTATTGGAGCGGGTTATGTACAATAGAATCAGTCCAACGATTTTGGAAATAATCCCAATTGAACAGGCAGGTTTCAGACCAAATCGAAACTGTGTGGACCAAGTTCTCTCGCTTACCACACATATAGAAGCGGGTTTCCAAAGAAAGCTTAAGACATCTGCTGCATTCATTGACTTATCAGCGGCCTATGACACCGTCTGGAGAGAGGGCTTAGTGTACAAGTTCCTTCGAGTAATTCCATGTAAGCTTACAGCTCGTCTGCTAAACAACATGCTGAACGACAGGACAATCCGAGTTATTATGGGACCCGATACAAGCTCTCCAAGGAAACTTAAGAATGGCCTACCCCAAGGATCAGTACTTGCACCTCTACTATTCAGCCTTTACATTGCAGATATGCCAGACACGAAGTCTAAGAAGTACGGTTACGCCGATGACTGGGCCCTAACAACATCCTGTAAGGCATTTGAAGAGACAGAGCTGATCTTGTCAGATGATCTGAAAAAATTGGGAGAGTACTTTCGAAAATGGAGACTACAGCCAAACGCAAGCAAGACCGAGGTAACATGCTTTCACTTAAATAATAAGTCTGCTAATAGGGAGCTTAGAATCCAATTTGAAAACACATGGCTGACTCATAATAAAACCCCAAAATACCTGGGCATTATACTCGATAGAACACTCTCGTTTAAGGAGCATTTATCCAAGACAGCAGAAAAACTAAAAACGAGAAATAATATAATACAAAAGCTATGCGGAACAACATGGGGAGCGTCAGCATCCACTCTGCGGTCATCAGCTCTGGGTCTCGTTTTCTCAGCTGCAGAATACTGTGCGCCTGTATGGATTAACAGCCCTCATGCCCATAAAATTGATACTCAGCTCAACAACACAATGAGAATGATCGCCGCTGTCCTCAAATCCACTCCCACTGAATGGCTCCCAGTTTTAAGCCACATTCAGCCTCCAAATCTGCGTCGTGTGAATGCTCTTACCAGAGAGTACAAAAAGATCTTGGCCAACCCAAACCTCCCAATACACGAAGACATTGAATACGCCAATCACAACCGCCTCCGTTCTAGAAAGCCACCCACCAAAACAGCAGTATCTGCCTTAGAGGAGGGCTTTGACCTAACCACCTCGTGGCACCAAGAATGGACCACCAAGTTTCAGAACAACCGAATGCCATGTATTACCCAAAAACCCCCAGGGTACGACCTACCACGAAAGACCTGGTCCACCCTAAACAGAATCCGTACTCAGCACGGCAGGTGCGCCTACTTCTTACATAAATGGGGCAAGATACCATCTCCTCTCTGCGAGTGTGGCGAATACCAAACAGTGAAGCACATTACAGAAGACTGCCCTGGATCGGCTTACGAGGGGACACCTGAAGACTTCCTGTTGGCGACTCCGGAATCAATAGCCTATATAGATTTATTGGAAATTTGTTTGTAATAGGAATTTATAACTGTATAATGTGTCTTATGCCATACGCTAAATAAAAATAAATAATAAAACATTTATAACGCAAATCATAATGATAATTATGACAATGGACAATCTTCAATTCCTCTGTTCGCTGTTACAAACTTAAATAAATAATTTGTATTTTACAAAAACGCCTTTATTCCAGATACAGGAACCCAGACACCTCTCACTATCTCACGATACTCCAAGGAAACTTGACTTGGGGACAAGTGGTAGTAAAAAGAAAGTGCCTCTGAAGGAAGATGTCCTAAAGTTTTGTCAAGAGTATTTTTCTGAGGGTTTTGCAATATAATTGAAGCCAACATAAATGCAAAAAAATCAGGCAGTCCTAAAGGAAATTTTTTATTTCTCTCAAATTTTTCAATCGTGATTTAGCAACCTCAAAAAGCAGAGAGAAAAATTATAAACTAACTATTGTACCAAATTTGTAGATTTATGTAAGTATATTCTTAGACATGTTAACTAATCCTTATTTAACTTTTTTATCATTGTAAATTTATTATTTAATTTTAGACACATAATGACAATATTGTTCCCTATGTATGGGATAAGGTTTGCTTTTTCTATTCTGTTATAGTCTTACTGTGTTGTATTACATTAGGTACTTATATATTTTAAGTTTTATGATAATTTTTATTTCAAGTAATCTAGCAAATAAAATGAAATTTATGTTTAGGTTTTAGAGATTAAAAACTAATGTATCACTTGCAGCAATAAACGTGTTTTTTGTTTGAAAGTTTTTTGTTTTACTTGCTTTCAAGCTTTTACCATTAATTTGTGAAACCCTATATAGCAGTATTATTTAGTATATAAAGGTACCAGAGGAGCAGCCAAGAATAGATGGGGGGGGGGGGGTGACATCATGTTGGAAACATTTATTTGGTCTCTGGGGTTTAATCAACCACTCACCCCCCCCCCCCCCATGGCTGCGCCACTGGTAGGTACCTACTTCCAAAAGAAAGAAATATCATTACTTTGATTAGTTATACTAAAAGAGATTTTTGTCTTAATAATTACCTTATGAAATAAATTAAATTGTATAAACATGCATCTTGTTTTATATTTTGGGTTTTAAGGTATAAAAGAGTATATATATATAATTAATAACTTCATATATCAGTACAATAATAAAAAAAATCATGACTCGATAATCTGAGTTGTTATATTTTTATATTGCGGTATATGGGCCGCTACAACCCTGCATTTCGTGGTCCGACTAGTCCCCGGCACTCAGCTGATCGCGAAAGCTTACTGCGCAATGCGCATTAAAACATAAAAAACGAAAATGCTCCGATAGGGACACTCATAGAAGTGACAACTCTATTTGTCCTATCCTCTTTGATATGCAGTAAGCACGACAGGTCACAGGTTGGTGGTTGGTATGAAACAGCGAGAGAAGTGTGCCTCTTTGTGTAGTGTTTTTGCGTAAATATATTGAATAAAATATAGCAAAGGTAAGTAGATTTTTTCTTTATTCCACTATTTCAGTGTGCTTGTGTACTTTTTGAGTTGTATTCGATTGTATTAAGAAGTTAAAAACCCTATAGGCGACTATCTTATAAACTGATAATTATTCGTTGTTCTCACGTCTCAATGTTGGTTAAGGGCTACGACTCTCGGTAGGTTTACTTGGACGGCCGCGGCGAGGGGGAAGCTGCTCGTCGAGGAGTAGGCGGTAACAATATTTTTCCAGGGCCGCTGTTTGAATTTGGCTTGATGCCCTTGATTGTTGCGAGGCGCGATTACGCTTAGTGCTTATTAGTCATCTTATGGTTACGGGTGCGAATGCATCGACATGAGAAAATAGACGGCGGCACCATGGTACATATTTTTTTGTACTATGAGTCTCGGCACTACTAACTACTTGCAATATGGAAAAAAGTTTGTTCTTTAAAGGAAGGGGGGTTTTGCAAATAAATAGGGTTGTTGTTTAGTTAATTAGGCAGGTAGGTACCTAAATACTGCGAATTTTTCTGTTACTTGTTTTTATTGACATAATATTATAGTAAAAATACATCAATTATACTTAGTGAGTTAGTATAGTTACATATTTTTGACAAATTAATGCCAATTTAATTTAAATATACAATAATATGTGGCATTGTTCAATTTGTTTTGATTTTAGTCCAACAAAAAACTATAAAAGTATGCATGTCAATGTTGAAGGTGGTTAATCTGTGTATGATTTTAAGACAAAAAGTTTATATAAACTTAATTTATCCGTTTTGCTTTGTTACCATAATACACGGTGATGAAAGTATTATTTTGAAAAATTGTTTTTTTTTTAATAACTCAGAAACTACATTAGATATTTTTATAAAATTATTAAACTTGGTGGGTGCAAACTATCGTTTCTGTAAAAATCGAATTTTAAGTTTTAACCAGTAGCGTCCTAATTAATTTATAGGTAATTTAAATTTATTGATTATTTTAGGTGATTAAAATGATACGCCACTGTTCTTTTAAAAAGTAAAATAATTTTATTAAAAGATCTCTCGTCTTTTTTCGTATCTTACAGTGAAGGAATAGAGAATAACAATCATCTATATCTAAAAGATAACGTATTTTTACACATTTTTACAGTTTTTCTTGATATAACTTTTTAACTACTAGATTACTAATACCCATTTCTGATTAAATTAGTTAATGATTTTAATTGACTGTTAACAAAGTAATAACATTTTTTTAAAACTAAAAAAAAATTAAATAAGTTGTTGAAAATGCCCTCCACCTCCATGGGCACATGCTTTAGCTGTTCTTCTTATATTAGTGCGCACTCTTTGAAGAATGCTTTTAATATGCCTTATTACATTACAAAAAGCTCTTATGCGATTTCTCAGTTGTTGTACAGACTGGGAACCTTAAGGGCCAATGCTGGGGTCCACCACGACCTACACGTGGTGATAAAATGTTCGATTTAAATATTCTCTTGCTTACATGAACCACATTCTATATTTATAATTATAATTGGCACTTCTTCAAGCAATATGGGCAAATCGCCCTTTAGAAACTGGCAAAATTTTTTACAATTTGAAAGAAATGGAAGGTATTAATAAAACAAACCAAAATACCTTCACTCACCACAAGCCACTACACCTAAATTCATTTATTTATTATACTAATGCGTATTATTCCTTTTTGTAACTCGTCTACAACATTCTAACCGTTCAACTACAGTTTAACAGCTCACTGTCGCCAATTTTAAAAATAGAACAGGCCGACAGGGGAACCCCAAAAAAAAAACGAACAGGGGAAACGCCGTACAATTACGAATAAGAATACTGCCATTTCCAGAATTACCTTTTCTTTATTTTTTAAAATTGCCTTTGGCTATTCAGTCACTCAGCCGGTTTTATTCAATAATATAATATAATTACAATAAAATATTTAACAAACACCAAAAAACGTCCCATGTCCAGCCGGGATTCGAACCCGGGACCTCTCGATTGCGAGGCGAAATCGTTCCCACCCGGCTACCGAGGTCGACTAGATTAATTGTCTTCAGACTTGATACCTACTACACCGTTCGGAAGCTAGACTTTATTTTGATTTATCGATGTTTAAAATAAACATCGATGATATAAAAAAAAAAGATCGAAACTAAAATATCGATGTTAAGATTTCTTTAATGTAACACAATATAGGAGATAAATGCATATAAAGATTAATAACATTTTAAACAGAACCACCAAAACACTAAGGCAACACCCCATACACCCTTCCAAACTTACATCAGCAGGAACATCCGCGAGTCTCTAGGCAATTATTTGCTCGAAAACACCATTTAAAAGGGTGTTTATGGACTTTTAAGAGGTGAACTCCCCACTCAAATCGAGCCGGGACCCCGAGCATCGTGTTCCTCGTGAAAAATTACCCTTACTTTGATCAAGTTTGGCCACCAACCTGCATAATTTAAGTGGAATATAATACCACATTATTATGATAAAAATATACATTATGTCTATTTATTTATCTATTTATACATACAATTAAAACAAAACCTGCAACATGTAGGCATTGAGAAACCCTATGATACTGCTCATTTTCGAAGCATCATTAAACTTACTATTAAACACGTTTTTAAGCTGTAAACGCGACTAACCATCGAAAATTACATTAAGGTTTCAGCATAAAATAATTAATAAACGCTCCAAAATCCCCGAGTCCGTCTGCACTAGTTGGCCCCGCCTTCCAGCGTAAAACGTGCGATTGCGGTAAGTTTCGCCTTGAAATCCGCAAGAGGTCGGTAGCCGACGGCCGTATTTTGAAAACGGAGGGAAAATGATTTTGACAAACTTACAATTTTTTTTTTTTTAATTCGTTTAGTTTGATCGTAAAGAAAATGGTAATAGCCATGCCGATGCGGAACGTTTTTTAAATTTTTTTAATAGTTTATGAAAAAAAAACTGGGAACGTCGGCCCTAGGTCGTCTAAAAAAAAAGTGACAACGCATCGGCGTTTATTAATATTTACCTATATACCATTCCAAATTTGAAATCCATAGGACCATAAATAAACCCACAGTTCATTTTCTGCTATGTACCGTCCACAACCGTAGCCCTTAACGAGGACGGATAATTATAATTAGAAATAAAAGCCGATGGTTGGATTGGATTGTTGAAATTTAAACTTTATAGAATGTATGTAAAATAAATAGGTATTATTAATTTAGAAAAAGAATATGTGTGTTGCGTGTTACTGTTTAGGAGGAGCGCGCGGCCTTATTGAGCAAACGCCACTGCTTTTATGGTTAATTCAAGGCTCAATTCAAGGTTTCTGTATTGTAAATTTTCTTTCCAGATGTATTCAAATCCAGTTTCAAATCGACTTGAGCACCAGTCTAAATATGATGATGCGAGTGATGATGAGAGTCGAGATGATAATGCAGAGTTTCTGAGATTTCATAACGAGTCTCTCACCAACGTAGATAGAAGCGAAGATACAAACTCTAGTGTAAGCTTAGATATATTTGCTCAGATAGAACATAGAATGAAAACTAAAATTCCTGTAACTCTTAAGAATTTATTAATCATTAATGGCTATGATAATCCAGCTATTTTTAGAAACATATCAAACCACGACATAGAAGCAATAGAAATATTTGCCCGAACTTATCTACACAAAGTTATTTCTAAAAATGAACTACTGAAACTAAAAAACTAACTGAAAAAATTTTTATGGTCCTCTGTTTTACGAACAACCAGAAAAAATTTTTCTCGTACCTGGCTATCGGAACCTTGTTTTTCTTATCAAGGATTTTTTTAAAGAAAAAATATACAATACAAAAATTGATAAATCAACTATGACATGTGACTTAAAGCTTCAAGACAAAGGAGACCTGTGTAAAGAACCTTCAGAACTTTCAACAAGTAGTTTTTCTTCGAGCGCCTCTGCTACAAAAATTCTAAATAACAATTTTACGGGGAAAAATGCTTTAGTTTGTAAAATTTTAAAAACATGGGCAAGATCAAAATTAAATAATGAACAGTGGAATGAATTAGACTGCGACACTAAATTTAATAACATTTTTTTTAACATGCCTTTTAATACAAGTAGTGACAATATTGATGATTTAGTTTGTAAGGTCACCTGTTTTTGTAAATCTCAAATTAAAATAAATAAAGTGGCAAAATCCTCGACCAAATCAAAAATAAGAAAATCCAGATGGGTTTGTTCTAATTTCCAGACTCATTTTTTAAGACATTTTAGTGTTTCTGGCGCATCCGCACCTGAAGTCACCGAGCTCGTCACCGAGGAAGTCACTCTCAAGAAAACCCCTGGCAGACCGGCGGTAAAAACCGAAGTAAAAGCGAACACGAGTAATATCTCAAACAAAATCACAAAATATTTTAATAACTTATCCGAAAAAGTGAGTGAGCAATCCTCGGTCCAAGAACAAGAGAAAAATAGAAGCGAAAAGATTTCAAAGGATTGTATTGCTAAAAAAGTATTGGAAAAAAGCAGCAAGGTAAAAATTCTTGATTGTGTTAAATTACACAATTTCGTTAAGCAACCCGATTCTGACAGCAATGATCAGGGAAATAATTTTCCTCATAATTTACTGTTGAAGTTGAATATACAACACTGAAAAAAATATCTGACGAAAACGTAGAATTTAAAGAAAAATCACTTAAAATTATATGTTCTTCTCCGAGCTCTACAAGTCAACTTACTCAACCCAAAGAAATAAAAATTTGCAGTACCAGCCTTGATCTAAACAAACCAACAAGTAGTTCGATTTGGACAACACCGAAATACAGCCGTTCTCAGAGAGATAAAAGAAAGAGAGAAAAACTGCAAAATAATCAAACCGTAATGACAAACTTTATTTCGGTATTGGAAAAAATAGATTACGTTATTAATGAAAATGAAAATATATCGTATATATTCCAGCAAAGTATTAATAATTGCAGAAACAGCGACGAGGAATCATTTGAAACCCTTACACCGAGCCTTAAACCAAATGGTTTTCTTAAAACTCTATTAAAGGCTGCCACTTTGAATAAATGTTTTAACTACAAAAATACGTACGATGACGATTTAAAAAAATTTTGCTTGTACTTATTTTATTGTGCTGGAAAATTATGTTATGAAACATTACATGCCAACCTTAATGGAATTTTACCCTCAGTATCTACTCTTGCGCGTGTCAAATCAAGAAATAAAATAGTACTTGAGGAAGGGCAATTTAATTCTGAAGGGCTAAAAAACTTCCTCGACCAAAGAAATTTACCTAAGATTGTCTGGTTGTCAGAGGATGCAACGAGGATTACTTCAAAAGTAGAATATAATCCTTGCACTAACAAAATTATGGGTTTTTCTCTACCTCTAAAAAATGGGATTCCAGATTCAGATGCTTTTATTGCCAAATCTGCTAGTGACATACAATCATATTTTGATGATAACAAAAAGGCCGACTATGGTTATGTTATAATGGCCCAACCATTAGATCCTTGCGCTCCTGCCTTTTGCTTGTCATTTTTTAGCACAGATAATAAATTCACAGGTCAAGATGTACTTTCTAGATGGCGATACACTAAGTCAGAACTATCTAGACAGGGAATAAAAGTTTTAGGAATTTCGTCAGATGGCGACACTCGTCTTTTAAAGGCCATGAAAATGGAAACACCATTTGTAACTGAGATTGGAGAAAGCGGGGGAGAAACCGAAGAATGGTACCACTTGAATCTAAATGATGATCAAGATATTTGTTTTATGCAGGATCCTGTACATATTATCACTAAATTGAAGACTCGTTTTTTAAAGACAGGAATTCTTTTACCAATGGGGGAATTTACTGCAAGTGTTACCCATTTAGAAACCCTTCTAAGCAACAAAGGTAAAGATAAACATCTCTTAAGTAAGTCTGACCTAAATTCTGACGATAAAATAAACTTAAGAAGTGCAGAAAAGATTTGTGATGACCAAGTGATTCAGCTGTTACAAAATATTCCAGGTAGTAATGCTACAATAATGTACTTAAGAGTTATGAATTATATTATTGCATCCCTTATTAAAAAAGACGAAAAATTATGTGACAGGGTCTATAAAGTCTGGTATTGTGTATTTCGCACATCTAGTTTAATAGTGCCACAAGCGCAAATTTTTCCTTTTTCATTTTATGGCGGTATATAATTACATACATATGTCTGCACGAAATGCAATACAGCCATAACTGAATAATGTAATATTTTGACCATCAATTGAGATACGTGCCTATTGCACTGAAAGGGTTTCCTTGTGCAATATAGCCACAAGTGCCAGTTGCGGCGATATATCACTGACAGATTCAATGACAAACTAGTTCTATATGGCCGCAACTGTTAATAAAAGTTGGGTTAAAATTTCGTAGTGTCAGTTGGTGTCAGTTTAAATGTTGTTTTGCTCTGAAATATTATATTTATCGGCGTGAAATTAGATAACAAAGTTTGTGCGAGATAAAAGTGATAATTATTCATAAGAATAACCTGTGGTGTACATAATTATGTCCAGATCCCGGAGAATAGTTGATCTCGCTAGGAAAATTCCAAGTTGTGGTGGTGGTTTCCCACAAATTACACAGGTTAGTTCCCGTTTTTCTTTATCACGCTCTTAGTAATTACCCCTTATTGTTTTTCTTACAGCCAACAACTTCATTTGAGAATGTTCATGCTGAACATAATAATATCTCGTTTGCAGTTGCAGAGGTTTGTATTTTGTATTATTATTATTCCGATACAATATAGGTATTTTATAGTATTGTGAATTAGGGCTTGCAATCCGGGGATACCGAAAACACTATTTTTATCGATTGCAGAACCTAACCTAACTGGTAGAGTAGACGCAAGACGTATAGAAACTTATTGCTTTCTGGAGGAAGGATAATTTATTTTGTTTAAAAAAACTTACTAATTTTAATTTAGTAGTATTTTAATTTTTCGGGACAAATCCCGGGATTCCGGGATTTAGCATATTTGGTCCCGAAAATCCCGGGATTGCAATATACGTTCGGGATTACATGTCCTAGTGTAAATGATCTTACAATTAAAATTTTTTAGTTTGTTCCCGGTCCATTGCTAGTTCAAGGAGACTCCAATGATTATAATGATTTTCAGAATATCCGAGCTGGAAATAAAAGTCCTTTGCAAATAACCGAGGTTGGTTATTTTTCATTATTACGTAATATTATACTAAAACCATTCAATGTTATATTATAATCTATAATAATGCTGGTGAGAAAATACCGCAGGCGGCATCTCGTGGTGGAGCAAGATATTACTGCTCCTCCTATCGTCATTTTATCTACTTGTGCAGTATAAACACTGATATATTTATTTTTCGTTTTGTCAGGAGCCTATAGCCTTACCGATGAGCTATAATATAGCGAAACGCGTCTAGGGATGGGTCTGACAAAACGAAAAATAATTTATTTCTATTATAATGCAAAATTTATTCTATTTTAGCTTGTTCCCGTTTCATTGCCTCTCCAAAAAAATGTATTGGTTAATGAAGAACAACGTGCGGAGCATGAACAGGTGAATTAGCTAATAAATGCTCTTTTTAAGTATTATAGTGATGCCAGTGGGGACTTAAAAAGTATAAGAATTATATTATGTTATTTTTTAGAATAAAATGCAAGAGGATGATTTTAATTCCGATGACTCAGTCGTAGACCGAGACTATGAACCTTCCGATAATAATTCAAGCACCGATAGTGAAGACGACCATGACCAAGAAGCAGGGTATATTGTAAATGAACCAGAAGATAATATGGGTGAAAATAATGAAGCGCACGAAGTGGCTGAAAAAACAGATTTTCCGAAAGAAAACTCGCAAACCAAATGAGTGGAAGAGAAATGTGAAGAAATTAAAAGGCAACTCTGGTCTGCCATATATAACAGAGGGTAACAAAGATAAAAGTGGAAGGAGCTTAAAACCTCCTTGTGGCGGCAACTGTCGAACGAAATGCAACGAAAAATTTAGTTATGTGAGCAGAAAAGAAATTCATTCGCGTTATTGGAATTTAAAAGACAATGCTCTACAAAGGCAATTTGTTGCTTCTCATTTGGAAAAGCTTATTACAGAACATCGAAGAAGAACTGTTGAGGGAAGTAGCCGTGGTATTAATTTATCATATTTTTTAACTTTAATGGAGTTAAGATTAAGGTATGCAAAAAGTTTTTCATGAATACCTTGGACATAGGCGACAAATTTATAAGAACGACATGGAAAAAATCTGACGGCAAGGGATCGGTGCAGAAAGACAAGAGAGGAAATTTTATGAAACGGGAAACAGTTGCTTATGAAGTAAAGGATAAAATAAGAGAACACATAAATTCATTCACGAGAATAGAGTCGCACTATCTCAGGGCGCAGACAACAAAAGAATACATAGATGGTTCGCTGACATTGGCGCAAATGTACAGATATTATAAATCGCAGGAGGAAAGCGAAGGGAGGCCCGTGGCAAAAAAATGCACCTATGAGTATATTTTTAATCATGAATTTAATATAACTTTCTTCCAACCCAAGAAAGATCAGTGCTCCATCTGCGAATCGTATAAGAATTCGAGCCTTGAACAGCAAGCTATACTTGATGACAGTTACAAGAAACACATTTATAGTAAAGGCAGAAGTAGAGAAGAAAAAGCACAAGATATAGCAAGGGCGAGAGATGATTCTCAACTAAGTGTGGCCTGTTTCGACTTACAGGCTGTACTTCCCACCCCATGTGGAGATGTCTCCACTTTTTTTACAAATGTCGCCTTAACTGCTTTAATTTTACCATTTTTGAAATAGTTCCAAAAAATGGGTACTGTTATTTTTGGCATAAAGCCATCGCAAATCGTGGATCCAATGAAATAGGAACTTGTTTGTTGGACTACCTTTCGTTACATTGTATTAATAAAGTCGTTATATTTTATAGTGACAACTGTGTTGGTCAGAACAAAAATAAGTTCATTGTGACAGTGTATCTCTACGCAATAGCAAAACTCGATATAAAATTCATAACGCATAAATTTCTTACGGTGGGACATACCCAAAATGAAGGGGATACGATGCACTCGACCATTGAGCGACAAAAAAAGAAAATTCTTAGAACAGGCCCCATCTACGTGCCAGCACAATGGCCTGTAATCATAAGAAGTGCCAAAAAAGAAGGAAACCCTTACAATGTAAGAGAATTGTCTACACCAGAATTCTATGATTTTAAGGATCTCAGCCCTAAAATGGGAAAGAACTTTACAAAATCTACAACAGATAAAAAAGTTGTTTGGAATGATATCCAAGTTATTAAAGTAGATAAAAATAGTCCAGGTTAATTTTTTTACAAAACCAATCTTAATGATGACTTTGAAGAAGTCTTCATTAAAGAAACCACAAGACAGCGCTCAGATTATTTAGAGACGGCCTTTGATTTGAAAAAGGCTTATACGAAACCCCCTTCGATTTCTGACAAAACGAAACAACACCTTATGGAGCTGTGTAATAAAAATTAAATCAAACTGGTTCACCACAAATTTTTTAAAGACCTAATTGCTGAAACATGAATAAATTTTATTATATTGTATAAACTCTTCTTCAAGTGTACTGTGTTTTTTGTTCGACATTTTTGATAAAATAAAGGTATATTACTATAATAGTGTATTTGATTTTTGTGCTATATGGCCATAACTAAATAAAATAATATAATAGGGTCAGTGCAGTATCGCCATATCTATCAAAACTAGTCTTGCGTTTAATTTTTTATAATTTTTATTAAAACTCAAATCGAAATCTTATAATTACGTCAACATATCCCAACTTTAAAGAGATTAAGTCATAAAATGAATATTTTATAGGCAATAATACAGTTACCCTGTATTGTTTTATTAATTTCTCAACATTTCCATTTTTGCACTTGTGGCAGTATTGAACTAGGTGTGCGATTTGTTCTTCGCTATTGGAGAAATTGGATAAAAACGCAAAGAGATTTTACGCTTCAAAATAACTTTATAATTTTAAACGCATATACGTGCATCGAGCTCAATGCTCATACAATAATTAAATTAATAAAACATTTTCAATCTGATAATTCTCTAAATAATACTATGTTTTTACCATGGCTTTTTAGTAGTCAGCCATGTGAGAGCTTATTTAGGGCTGCTAGATCCATGACGTCAACTTTTTCAACAATAATAAACTTTAGCATCAAAGATTTTATGTCTAGAATTGATAGAATTTCATACATTAATTTTGTTTTGAGTGACCTTAAACATCAGTATATATTTCCTAGAGAAAATAAGTCTTCTAAAAAAAAAGTTGAACATCCATCTCGTGAAGAAATTAATAACATCAATATTAACCTAATTGTGAATAGGGCAATGGATGATGCCCACAGAGACCTAGAACTCCTTAGCTTAAATCAAGACAAGAAAGTTGCTAATAAATTTGATATCAAGCTTCCAACAGATTCCAATAATGAGCATGAGAATACTGACATCTGCAAGGCCCGAGGCAAGACCTTATTGAGGCATATGACACTGCTTCTGAAGACACCATCTTTAATACGATTTTTGCAAATGAGGCGGATTTAAATGTTATTGACACTGAAAATGTGCTGAATATTGATATTGATTTGAAAGATTATTCAAGTAAAAATCTAAATTTAACAGAGAACAGCCCATATTTAAAAGTGAGCATGCCTAACAATAAATCAGCAGTGATTAAAAAATCTTCTTTTTGTTGGCTTCTAGATGAAGGCAATGGAAGAATCAGTACAGATATGCTAAATCGATTTATCTCAGGAAAAAGAAAACATGTAGAAATAAACATTGAACCAATAGACGCAACAAACAAAAAACGACTAAAGAAAAACCTCGAGGAAAACTCAAAGAAAATTTTTAAAAAAACTCAGAAAAAATCAAGAAGGCAAAATGAATTTCAATCCAACTCCGAATCTAACTCAGAAGAGTTCAGTGACGAGATTGTTTTTGATTTTCTACAGACACAGAACATTTTTCTTCAAAAGAAAACCGAGAAGAAAACTTAGACGAAAACAATATAGCTGATGAATCAGGCACTATGACTATTATCATAGGAAAGGAAAAATACTATGCTGTATTGTATGATGAAGGCTGGTATGTGGGTAGAATAATAAACACCTCGATAAACACCGTTGGAGAATTTAAATACAAAATGAAATTATTAAAACAAGAATTAGGTTAATTTCTTTGGCCCAAACCAGACGATATCGCTAATGTTGAAAACAAATTCATATTTTATGGTCCACTCGAACTAACGCGTACAGGTGTCTTTAATTTAAAAAGAAAAGACAAATGAAATTAACAAAAAATACAAACATCTAAAAACGAGTCTAAAATTCAACTAAACAGTTACTAATCAAGTGGTTACTTCTTTTTTGTCGAGGGTTTTGTCCATTAGTGTTTTATAACTTATTCTTTGGTCTTGGTTTAGTTAGTATTGGATATCCATCGTAGATACCTTACTGTATATTAAGCCCCCTTTTAAAATATTTATTGTTTTCTAATTACACTAAGGAATAAGTAGAAGGAAATACCTGTGGCAACGCTGTGCTGACGTATTTAACACGTGCGAGGCAAAATCTTTTATGATTCATTCATTTTATTCCTTTTACGTGGAAAGATAGTATTACAGTGTTGTTCTGCTGCGCTTGTGACCTTTTGCGATTTTTGACTGATTTTCAGTGTTTTTTTTGGTAATAGAACTATTATGAGTCTTATTAGCGATCTAAAATGGTTCGCCAGTGCGTAGTTTGTAAAAAAAGTGACTATTCTAACCCCGGATTGATATTTCGGCAGTAAGTAAGGTTATGTTTTTTTTTAGCTTAAGGTGGTTAATTATTGTGTATTATAATTTATTTAATTAAACTGCAGAGACATTTTGTTTGTCAAAAAAGAACAATAAGAATAATTCTTAATCTGGGCGTAAGAGAATCATACAGAGGCAAATTTAAACAACATAAACTGTTGACAGTGTCTGCAGTCTACATACAAGAGGTGGGTTCGGGATGCTCACTCTTTTAACTCCTTTAACTCTAAACACTCTAAAGCCGTTCGGGTACTTCCCTTCGAGCAAATATTGCAGCTCCGAGAGCATTCAGGTACAGCAATATGGAGTGAAAAGAGCTCACTCCAAAAACTCCACATCTAGAAAGGATTTTTCGGAGCGTACATGCGCAGTAAGTATTTTTGTTTCTTTGACAGTTGTTTTTTGTAGAATTTGTTCGGTTATGTTTTGCCGGTTTCGCGCTTCTCAACATTTATAAAAAAGCGCAAAAATATAACGATACAAAATAATGGACAACGTAATCAACAAAGAGACCCATTCAGTTGTCATGAACGCGGAAGGAAATCCAGTAATTGCGGATAACAGTGTTTTGTTGTGGGACACTAATAGTGAGTATACCTTTATTGCTAATTACGTCTTTAAATTATAGTAAATGACCTACTACAATAATTGAATAGTGTTTTATGTGAAGATAAAGTTTTGTTTACGGTTATTAATAAATACATTTTTTCAGCATGCAAAGTAATATATGTTCCCCTTAATAAAGATGTTGTCGAACAATTTAATATCCAATTATCTGAAATGAAACCTAGACAAATAGAACCCAGACCAAGTACAAGCACCGCGTTACCGAGTGCAGCTTTAATTATGCAAGAAGATCAAAAAGTTTGGACAAATGAAAACACCCTATATTTAATAGACTGTGTCCAGAACTTTCAGGAAGAGTTTTCATGTGGAGTCAAAAAGAACGTGTGGCAAAAAGTGTCTGATTCGTGCAAACAACTCCACAAAAATATTACTGCCAAACAATGCGAAACAAAGTGGAAATCACTTATTCGCACCTACAAAACCATTTTATTAAATAATAACACTTCCGGACAGAAAAAACGTTACTGGGAATATTATGACCTACTACATTCCATAATGTACAATAAGCCAGAAATATCACCTATAGCTACATGCAGCAGCTTAAAAGGCTTAAATACAGTTGTTATTGGTAAGCAATATTATTCAATTGTTAAACCATTTTATACTATGATAGTCTTCATATATAAAGGTTAAACCAAATAAGTACAAAATTGTAAGAATACCTAAATACCTTAATTGATGATAAACTAACTAACATGGTTTTTAAAACATAAAACATGCGCCAACATATCGTCGCCTCAGAGCAACAGTAGGACATGTAAAAAAAATTGAGTATTTAGATATCCATGTCAATGTATGTGGAATAAACCCTTTTGTTTAGTGAAACACTAAGATATGTTAAAAAATAAACTATCGCTTTTGAATCTTACTTATCCTTGTGTAACCCAGTGCCCCGTGATTACATTTATTTGATGCAACACTAGGATAATACAGATATCTTACTGTTTCATTTTTTGTTTTTCCAGTTTGAGAACAAATAATAATGCTACACTAAGATATATGAACATATCCTACTGTATCATTAAAATTAATGTTAAGTTGAAACAATACATGTCTTAACGTATTTTGTTATCGTGGTCATCAGTTCGGTTAAAGTCCTTGATGTGAGAAGACCTAGTTTGGAAAAGTGCATAATGGACGAATCTTTAATCAAAAGGAGCATCTCTAGTAGAAGTCAGTATTTAGTGTTTTTAGCAAAAAAAAGTGTTAAGAGTAAGCAAACAAATGAAATCGGTAAGTGAATCAATTTATTTCCTTGTTTGGCAGTTTCGCGTGCTTTTTAACGGTTTATTTTTTAATATAATAATTTTGCGATTTTCCTAAAGTTAACCCGTTAGTGGTTTCAGCTTAGCTCGGGTTTATTCAGGTTAGGTTAGATGTGGTCATGTTTGCTAAAGGAAAGGGTAGTAGAGGTAGTAAGCCAATGCAACCACCGCCGGCTACGCCCCGTTAGGGCAGCGAAATTCAATTATTAATTATTATTATTATGCATTTTTTATTGTTCTAGATAATATGGAAGTTCTAGTTCAGGTATCTACCCCAAGTTTGCAACAGAATCAAAATAATACTAATATAGCAGAGCGGTTGGAAAACCAAAAATTTGGTAAAAACCATGAGTCGTCAGTTTCATCGTGTTTAGAGGCAGTTCCCAATGTAGTTAGCCAAAGTGAAACATTTATAGAAGAACTAAAAAACAATGAACTAACGGAAATTAACCGTAAGGTTTTGCTTATGTTTGGTATACTTCATTAATTGTTTTACCAGAGCGAACGAGCTAGTCATTTTGAAACTTGTAGGTAAACACTGCGATGTTGCCACAATAAAAAATTTCCAAAATACTTTGTTTCAAGCGAAATTAAATTACTAATTACAATTAATTTATTTATTGTTCTAGCTATTGAAATTCCAGCTGAAGTATCTACCCCAAGTGAACAACAGAATCAAAATATAGCACCACAGTGGTTGGAGAACCAAAACTTTGATGAAAATAATGAGATGTCAGTTTTATTGCATTTAGAGGCAGCTCCTTATGTGGTTAACCAAAGTGAAACGTTTATAGAAGAACTAAAAAACAATGAACTGACGGAACTTGTAACAATGTCCGTTCCCCAAGATCAGGAAAGTAAAATATGTGATGATCCAAATAATATGAGATATAGTTTTGAGGAAAGTGCAAGTGATTTTTCAGCCGATGATAGCGTGCAAGATCCAGATCTTTTACCAACGGATGACGAAATGAATAATAAAGAGATTGATGAAATAGCAGAAGTAGAAACAAGCGGTAATAAAATAGATATTAAAGAAACAGGAGGAAATAATGGTGAAAATGACGAATTACATGTGGAGGAAATACAAGGATTCAATCAGCGCCAAAAAAGTAAAAAGCGATTTAAAAAGATGGGCACATGGAAAAGAACGTTAAAAAAAACAAAAAATTAATTCTGGAGAGGAATATATTTCCAGACTTGGAAAGCCGCACAAAGCTAAATCTGTATTGGAAGCTTGTGGTAAAACATGTTTATTTAAATGTTCTGAGAAGGTTAGCGAAATTAGTAGGCAAGAAATATTTAGTGCCTATTACCAGCTTGCTGATAAGACTCTTCAAAGAGAGTTTTTATCTCGACACATTGAAAAAAAGTCAAACAAACCGGAAAAGCAATACAAAAAGAAAACATTTACATGCACATACTTTTTTAATGTCAATAATGAAAGAGTTAGGGTGTGTAAGTTCTTCTTTAAAAATACCTTAAATGTTTCTGACTGTTCTATTGATACAGTTTTGAAAAAATTAAATGAATTTGGATTTTTGGAAAAAGAAAAGAGGGGCACACATTTAAATCGAACAAATAAAATTGATGATAATTTGATTAAATGTGTAATATACCATATAAATAGTTTTCCGAGGACAGAGTCCCATTATTGTAGGAGTTTCACAGAACGAGAGTTTTTGGAAGGATCGCTTAACTTAAGCATTATGTACAGGTTGTATAAGGAAAAATGCATAGGCGATGGTAAACCTTTTGTTAAGCAACACATTTACTCAGGTATTTTTAATACAAAGTTTAATTTGGGTTTTTAAAGCCAAAGAAAGATTTATGTTCCGTCTGCGAGACGTTTAAAAATTTAAGTGTTGAAGAAAAAGAAGCCAATAAAGAACATTTCGACATGCATCAAGAAGAAAAGGTTTTGTCTCGTCTGGAAAAGAAAAAAGATAAAAAGTTGGCCTTGCAGGATGACAATAATAACGTCTTGTTATGTTCATATGATTTACAAGCTGTTACTCCACTGCCTAATGGTAATGTGTCGACTTTTTACTATAAAAGTAAACTTAATGTTTTTAATTTCACGATTTTTAATATAAAGGAAAAGTCTGGGTTTTGCTACATGTGGCATGAAGGGGAGGCCAAAAGAGGGGCCAGTGAAATATCCACTTGTGTATTTCAGTTTTTAAAAAAGTATGGCATAGGAAAAAGTGTTGTATTCTACAGTGATAATTGTACAGCACAAAATAAAAATAAATTTTTGATGGCTATGTATTTATACACTGTGGAAAAATATGACATAGAAGAAATTAGCCATAAATACCTTATTATTGGACACACAGAAAATGAAGGCGATTCAATGCATTCCTGCATTGAAAAAGAAAGATCAAGAGTACTTAAAAATGGCCCGCTTTATGTTCCCTCGGAACTAGTAACCATTGCTAAATCAGCTAAAAAAAAGGCAAACCATATGAAGTTCATGAGATGTCAACTGAAGAATTTTTTGATTGGAAAAAAGTATCCACATTAATGGGAACAAACTTTAATGTAAACGAAAAAGGCGAAAAAGTAATATTTAATCATATTAAAATAATTAAAGTAAAGAAAAATGAACCAAGCAAAATTTTTTACAAAACTTCTTACAAACAAGAAGAATTTAACATTATTGATATTAGAAAAAAAACTAGGACTCAGCGAGCAACAAAACCAATGGCTTTAATCCCTGCTTATGATACAGCACCGCCAATCCCGATAAATAAAAAAAAGGACTTACTTAGTTTATGCAATGATAATCTAATCCCAAAGAAGCACCATAATTTTTTTAAATCGTTATCAGCATCCGCTAGTATCCCTAACGATGATTCTGATTAATTATGATTATCGTAACTTTTATTGATTTCAGTTTCTGATGAGTTTATTTTTTCTTATTTGTATTATTTTCTATTAAAAACTTTTAATATTTAATTTCGTTTAATTTTTGTATTAACAAGGTAAAAAATTATAACAAAACTGCAAACATGTTTGGTGTTACACTAGGATATCTAATAAAATTATAAATATATCTGTGGAAAATTAATTATTTTTGGGTGCAACAGTAGGTCATACAATTTTTCTTTAAATCTATTTACTATTTTTTTTGTCAGTTGGTACTTTCATATGAAGCCCAAAATCCTATGCAACTAACCAAAATTTCATTTAAAATCATAAAAAAAGAAAAAAGTTATTAAACATTGAATTCCCGTCAAATTATTATTTGCATTTTTCTCATAACCAATTTTTTTTACATGTCCTACTGTTGCTCTGAGGCGACGATATATTAAAATATTAATTGATATTGAATTATAATTGCATAGCAAACTTAAAATGTATTTTTGATTTTTAGACAAGGAAACAGATCAATCTGAAAATGAAACAGAAAATAAGGAAGTCAGTAACAGTTATCAAAGTTCATTTTCTAAAAAACGTAAACAAAAGGTTTCGGAAGCTGAAAAACGACACAGAGAGAAAATGCAGAGAGTGGATCGCTTCAATGAGTTATTTAAGAAAATGATTAGCAAGATGCCAGATAAATAATAGGCCTGTTTGATTGAGCTATTTAAATCACAGTAATATTAGTTGCAATGTTAAACTTAGTGTATTATAATAAGTTTTATTATATTATTTTGTTAATTTATTATAAAAAAAAATGTTTTTCTAGATTTTTCACCTAGACAAAAGTATTACAAAATACATGTTTACTTCTGTTGTTTGCTAAAAATAAAAAGTTACTTTTAAATTTTTATTATAATAATTAATAAATTAACACATTACTTTATTTAAATGATACAACATGTAATTAGTGAGAACATATTTATTCTGCATTATGTACTTATCTATAAAAAAAAATAGTTTATGCCTAAATAAAATAAAAAAATATGTGTTATTGCCTAATGATTAAAGGCAAATTATTTAAAATGTTGTTTCTCTTTAAAATTGCATTATTAACAATAACATTATCTTCATAAGGATCTCCAACATAATTAGGGTTGTTTTCTTGCTCAACTCTTCTTTCTTCAACAATGTCCAGAAGATCTTCAAATGGATCCCCATTTAATATACAAATATTGTGCATTATAGTTCCACTAACAATAAACAATACTGCTAAATCTAATCTTACAGTTTCCAAGAATTTAAGCCGCCGGTACCGGCCTTTTAAGAGGGCAAATGCATTTTCTATTTTAACTCTTGTTTTACTCAGCTGGACATTAAAGTTTTTTTGGCGCAGTGTTAAGTGACCATTATCCTTAAATCCAACAATTAAATGTGTTTCCAATTTATAAGCAAGATCTCCAAGTAAGAAAGTGTCATTAAAGAAAACAATTTCTCCTCTGTTAATTCCTTCAAAGATGTCCGATCTTCGGTAAAGAGCAAGGTCATGTAAGGAACCAGCCTCTCCAGCATAAACATCTGTGAATAGCATCTTGTGATCACACACCCCTTGAAGCAATAAAGAATGATAACTCTTTCTATTCACATACGAGTTTGGATGCTCTTTCGGTGCTGTGATTTTGATGTGTGAGCCATCGATGCATCCTACAACACCTAGAATGAGAATAAAAATAAATGAAATGTTTAATTTAATATAAAAATAATTTCTATTTTAATGTAGAGTCATAAAAAAAAAATATACAGAGAATATTAAACCATTTACCTACTTTAGATTTATATATTTAACAGTCTAGTTTATTTTGATGATATATATTTCCTTTAATTACATTATATTTATGTTTAATTTGTAGCTACAGCATTATTAGTTCCTTTGTTTGTACACAATATATTAATAAATAGGAATATTTTTATGATTACCTGCAAAGCCATTCAAAGCTGGCCAGTTGGTTTAAACCAGTGCCAAAAAACTCAGATACACACACACACACTGCAAAGCCATTTTGATTAAAATTGGCGGAAATAAGTTCTTGCCTTTCTTGGTTTGGCCAGCTAATTATTCTGTTACGTTGGTTCACTTTTAGTAATAAGTTGCATGTCCGCTGAAAAATTGCCCAACATGTTGACTTGGTAACACCAAACCTATCTGAAACGGATCTAAAAAAAAATATAATTTTTTTTTGTATCTGCTCATGTAAAATTATGCATAAAACTGGAAAGGTATCCCTACTAACCGAATGCTTTCCATATTGCCAATGTACCAAATAGTAACCATAACTTCTTTTTCTAGCGAAGTTCTAGGATAACCACCTTTGTTCTCCACATTTATTTGTAATGCATTATGTAACTGAACAAGTAAATGTTCAAATGTATCGGGAGTCATGCGAAAATGTCTTTTGAATTGATGATCTTGCATGTGTGTAGCTGTATACTCCACGAAACCATCCACTTTCTCCAAGACATTTTCTTCTGCCTCATCATCATCAAATAGTATTTGTTGAACAATATTCAACATTGGCACCATAACATTTTGAATATTGTTCTCCATTTATACAGGACTGTGATTTATACAAAAAAAAGCGGTCAAATTTAATATATTAAATTCAATTGAATTTGTTGTGGATTGTCAAACCCAAAGTAAACAAACAAAAAAACCCGTTCGGGTTTAATTTACTCCTTTCGCTCCGCAATCACGTGATAAAAGATTCACTCCAACTCCACTCCGACTCTACCGCGCATCCTGAACCCACCTAAGAGAGTATATTGTTTTTCGTTAGACATAAACAACTTTCTGAGAATAGTGAGTCACATAGAACTTATGCAACACAGACTCTAAACTACACATACCCTAGACATAGGCTAGCACTGTAAAAAGGGTGCATATCAGCAATATACCAAAATCTATAACTCTTTGCCAAATTTATTTCGATTCGTATAGTTTAATTGTTAACATTATGGTGTAGTATAAGGTGTAGTGTAAGTAAGGTATAGTATAAGGTAAAATTAAGACAGTTAGTATTTTACAGTATTTTACCTATTTTATTAAATTAGTTTATATTATTAAACATTGGTTTAGATTGACAAGGTTACAACCATGAACGTAAGGTGCCAGCTTTGCTTGTAATTGATAAACATAAACATATAACATATAACAAACCGTACCATAGTTTAAGGTTACCCAAACATATATATATTTTGATGAACTAGATTTAAAAGAATATAAGTTAAGAGATGATGATTTGATAATTTTAACATTTTGCTACTATTGTACTAATACCGTAATGAATATACGTCATTTTCGTTATCCAAAACCTGTGTGCTAATTTCGAACCAGGTAATCATCTTACATGGCGATCCTGCCAGCGGGCTTAAGTTAAGCCCTTGGTAAATATAAAGTGACTACCTAAGTGAAAGCAAACAAGTGAAACAAGTGAAGTGAAACAAGTGCAGATGGGGACAACAAATTCAAAACACGCAGAAATAACAGACTCTGGTGTCGTTAATTCGAATTTCATTGTGGAACAAGAGGCGATCCAGGCACCCTTGGACATTCGCATACTGTTGTATATCCTAACTGGAGCAATCGTCCTGTTGTTGGTGTTGAAGCTCAAACAGATGTACCGCAGAACACTGAAGAAGGATTTATCAAGGAGTATGTACCTGAGGACAGCACCTAGGGATCCTGAAGCAATCTAAGTTCTTATAAACCCCGCAGATAAGCCTAAAGAAGAAGAAAAGTCACTCCATTTCATTTTGACCGCATTTGCATATGCGTAGTAGCAGTCCCAAGTCGAGCAACAGCCAAGCAGAACGTACTTGTGAGGCCTTAATGGAAGGTGAGGCAAAAGCCGCTCGTACGCAACGTGGGATTAGTTCATGGGCATCAAGGAGTTCCAGTACTTGTTAGAAGAGGCAAGGGTACTGTATAGGAATCTGAAAAAGGACTCCATCGAAAGGCGCAGCTCTAGGACTGTCACCGTAAGCAACTTAGGAAAACTAGAGACACTTGTAAGTGAGTTTAGCAATTTAAAAAATGAATTTAATAGGGTCCCCGTCCCCACTAAAACCGTATTAATAGCCCAAGTCAAAGATTATGCCACACAGTTAGATAAATATTTTGAAGCTATTAATGAAGTTTTACAGGATAGGCTAAAAACCGCCGATACGAAAGAAACAGAATCTGTAGCAAAAAATCCCGATTCTGATTGTTTTGTTGAAGCTAGAAACATGAGTGAAAAATTTGATTTGAAAACGGCCGCGTCTCTGTTGCCGCGCATGGACGGCACTGAGAAAACGACAAAAGAGTTAATTGACGGCATCGAGTTATATGACGCATTGCTTGACGAGGCAGGGAAAAAGAGTTTAACGAATTATGTCCTTAAGGCAAGATTATCGGGTAATGCAAAAATAAGGTTGCAGAGCACATACGCAACGAATGAAGCCCTTATTACTGATATTAAAGCTCTTTTTCTCACCAAAAAGTCAGCGGGAGCATTGTCCGCCAGATTGAACGGTGCTAAGCAAGGGGGTAAATCAATCGAGGAGTTCGGTAGAACTATTGAAGATCTACTCCTGGGCCTTACTATCGCACAGTCCGACGGGAATGACGAAGCTGTACGGGTGTTAACTTCCGTAAACGAGAAGCTTGCTATAAACGTATTTGCCAATGGGTTGCAGAGTAGCGACATGCGCACTATTGTTAAAGCACGTAATTACGACCGATTAAGTGATGCGATAAGGGCAGCAAAGGATGAGGAGCTTGGAAAAAGTGACACAGGCTCTCATCGGGTTTTTCATATCCAAAATAGGCACGCGAGTAATAGGATCTTCAGAGGTCGAAATAATCGAGCAAATTTCAGTTCTTTTTCAAATAATAGGTCTCGTGGTCAGAATTTTTCAGGTCCCGCAGGGAATAACAGGTATAACAGTAATAACAACAATTACAGGTTTCAAAATAGGTCACCGAATTTTAGGGGTTTCCCAAATCGCGGAAGAGGTTTTCGTGGTAATAATAATAATAATAGGTCATATTGCATTAGGGACGAAAGTACTAGCGAGTCTAATCAATCAAGCGAAACATTAGAAAATCAGTTTTTTCGAGTCTAATAATGAATTTTTTATTTTTAATTTAAATGGTCTCAATTTTATTCAAGTCAAGTACAAAGGTACCAAATTAAATTTATTAATAGATACAGGTGCTTCAATTAGTGTAATATTTAAAACCTGTGTTGATAAACACGAATATGTAAACACAGCAACTAAAATAAAAATTAATGGAGTTACCGGCTCCACACTGTCTCATGGCGTTGCGAACTTGAAATTTAATATTAATAACAATAACAATAACAATGTAATTAATTTAAATCATAATTTTCACCTAATAGACAGTTTTGAGAATAAAATAAACGGAGTCTTAGGCTCTGATTTTTTCCAAAAATATAATGCCACTATAAATTACGAAAATTTTAATTTTTCATTTTTTCTAAAAAATAAAAATATCTCGGTACCAATGTTTTCAAAAGAAAAATCTTATTTTAAAATACCAGCTAGATGCGAGGTAATTAAATTTTGCAAAGTGAATAAAAATGAGGACTGTATTGTATTACCAGAAGAAATCGGAGACGGTATATATATAGCCAGTACTTTAGTACGACCACAAAGCAATATGATTCCAATAAAAATTTTAAATACCCGTGACATGGAAATTTCATTGACAAATTTTTATCCAAAGCTTGTAAATTTTAGCGATTACGAAACATGTTGTTTTTTAGGAACGGAGAATAATTCAGTAGGGCGAGTTGACAAATTGTTGAAATTAATTAATACTAAGCATTTAAATAAGGAAGAAAACTTTTCAATACAAAAAATTTGCGCTAAGTATTCGGATAGTTTTCATTTAGATAACGATCCTCTTACTACGACTAACATCTACAAACAGACATTACGACTTAAGCCTGACGCGTCACCGTCATACGTAAAACCATACAGACTTCCTCACGCACAAAAGGCAGAAATACATAAGCAAATCGAAATGATGGAAAAACAAGGAATCATTGAAAAGGCTAAAAGTGAATGGTCCGCACCATTGTTAGTTGTACCTAAAAAAGCCGACCAAACAGGCATTAAACGCTTTAGAGTTGTAATTGATTTTCGTTTGCTCAATAAAAAGTTACGAGACGACGAAAAGTTTCCATTGCCATCTATTACTGAAATTTTAGATTCATTATCTGGAGCTATGTATTTCTCGCATTTAGACCTGTCCCAAGGATACTACCAAGTGCCTTTGGAAGAGTCTAGTCGACCGTATACAGCATTTACGACCGAAAGAGGACAGTACCAAATGACACGACTTCCGATGGGTTTAAAAATTAGTCCAAGTGCTTTTTCTAGAATAATGACTATTGCAATGACAGGGTTAAATTATGACAGTTGTTTCGTTTATCTTGATGATTTAATTGTTTTTGGAAACAGTTTAAGGAATCATAACCAAAATCTAGTGAAAATTTTTCAGAGGCTTAGAGACGTAAATTTGAAATTAAATCCAAACAAGTGTGAATTTTTGAAAAAAGAAATTTTGTATCTTGGGCATGTGATTTCGGAGAAAGGTGTTTTTCCTGATAGGGAGAAAATAAAGGTCCTTCAGAGTTATCCCGTACCCAAGGATGCAAATGAGACTAAACGATTTGTTGCATTTGCAAACTATTATAGAAGATTTATTCCAAATTTTGCAAAAATTTCAATTCCATTAAATAATTTAACCAGGAAAAAAGTAAAATTTTGTTGGACAAATGAGTGTCAAAAATCTTTCGAAAAATTAAAAACCGCACTTATAAGCCCTCCAATCTTACAATATCCTAATTTTGATAAAGATAATATTTTCATTTTAAAAACCGATGCATCAGGGGGTGCAATCGGAGCAGTTTTGTCAAATATGGACGATAAGCCAGTTGCTTATGCCAGTAGGTCTTTAAATAAAGCAGAACGTAATTATTGTACAGTAGAAAAGGAACTTTTAGCAGTAGTATGGGCAGTTAAGCATTTCAGACCTTATTTGTATGGACGAAAATTTTCACTTGAAACCGACTGTAAACCTCTTATTTCACTTTTTGGTATGACTAACCCTTCTAGTAGACTCACTAAATTTCGATTAGTTTTGGAAGAATACGATTTTGATATTAAACATGTTAAAGGGAAAGAAAACGTCATAGCGGACGCGCTTTCGAGAATAGAAATAAATAATGAGGAGCTTAAAAGCTTAAGTAATACAAATAATAATGAATCTTTATTTGCTACGACTAGAGCAGCCGCGAAGCGACAGACAGACAAAACAGATGACGTAGGTTGTAGTTCGGGTACTTACGAACGGATTGATCACCCGGGAGTAACAGAAGTACTGAAACGGCCTAAAGAATCGTGTGAACTCTGTCCAGTGTCAAACGCGAAGTTTATTGAATTATGTAAAAATGAAAATTACGATTGTAATATAGAAAATTTCGTCTATTTCAAAAATAAAAACGTCATTTATATGGGCCAGGATTTTCGATCGACGTTGACCAGGAAGGCATCGTTGAGAAACCTGAGTTCCGACGAAGCGGAATTTAAATTTCAGAACATCCGATCGGCGTTACCCTTAAGTGGATCGTTGAGGATACTGAAAGCTATATGTGATAAATATAATATCCGCGAATTAATAGTAATTAAAGACTGAAAGAGCGCTCAATTCTTAAGAGAATTATTAAAATATAAAAAGTTGATAAATGAAACCGGTATAAAAATATGTGTTATTAAAGACGTGCAAAAAGTATACGATCGTGAGACAAAGCAAATAGTGCTTAATGATTTTCATTTACTGCCGACAGGAGGTCATGCAGGAATAAATAGGATGTATAATAATGTTAAAAAATATTATTCATGGATAGGTTTAAGACAAGACGTTGAGGACTTTGTTAAAAAATGCGATGATTGTCAGAGGTATAAACATTCAAAACTAAGTATAGAGCCAATGACTATTACGCCTACAGCTGATTCAGCATTCCAGAGAATTTGTTTAGATTTAGTTGGTCCTTTAGAATCAGATGTTGATAACAATAAATATGTTTTAACGTTACAGTGTGATCTCAGTAAATTCGTGGAATGTTATCCTTTAAAAAATAAGGAAGCTGTAACAGTAGCCCAAGCGTTCGTTGAAAATTTTATTTTGAGGTTTGGAATCCCAGATGAGATATTGTCAGACCAAGGCACTGAATTCTTAGCTGCAACCCTTACGCAAACGTGTAAAAACTAACCTGAACTAATTGGAGTAGTTGGATACCTTTTTGGTGTTTTTCCTATAACACTAGTGTTCATACTGAAACTCGGTATACCCCGTATGAGTTAGTATTTGGCAAAACGGCTAATTTACCTTCGAATTTGTTACGAGAAGTTGACCCTCTGTACAATTTTGATAGTTATCCTTTAGAGTTAAAGTATAGGCTCCAGCAAGCATGTGCTGATGCAAAAAGTAACTTGATGACGTCAAAAGGTAAAAGAAAGACTGTATATGATAGTTAATTATAAGAGTGGTGATAAAGTGCTTTTGAAAAATAATTCGGGAACAAAAATGGACGCTTTATACAATGGACCCTTTACAGTGATAAGTGAACAGTCTCCAAATATTTTGTTAGATATAGAGAATAAGCAAGTTTTAGTTCATAAGAATAGAGTTAAGAAATATTTTGATTGATATAGATTGGGTGATTATTTCAAAAAAAAAAATTCAGCATTAGCATTCGATTTTTTTTTTCTGCCGGCCGGAGGTGTAGTATAAGGTGTAGTGTAAGTAAGGTATAGTATAAGGTAAAATTAAGACAGTTAGTATTTTACAGTATTTTACCTATTTTATTAAATTAGTTTATATTATTAAACATTGGTTTAGATTGACAAGGTTACAACCATGAACGTAAGGTGCCAGCTTTGCTTGTAATTGATAAACATAAACATATAACATATAACAAACCGTACCATAGTTTAAGGTTGATAATTTGATTTGATAATTTTAACATTTTGCTACTATTGTACTAATACCGTAATGAATATACGTCATTTTCGTTATCCAAAACCTGTGTGCTAATTTCGAACCAGGTAATCATCTTACAATGGAACCATATACCGTTGAAGAATATTATAGACATTTGAGTAATTAGAACTTAAGATAGCCTGTATTTTGTGTGACACTATTTTATTGTATGCTGGCATACTGTTAAAATAAAGAGTTTATTTATTTATTTACTGCTACGCAGTGACGTGTGGCAATTACAATGCATTGGCCACCAGGTTAAATGCGATAAAATAGAGTAAATATGTGTTAAGCAAAACTGCTAATTAAGCATTAAGACAAAATCTAGACCTGAAAAATATATGTCGGGAGTCTAGATCAAGTAATTATTGTTTCTCAACTTTAAGTTTTGTTTATGGTTGAATATTGACCCGACCGGGATCAATAAATTTAGAGTTAACAGTTTTATAGATTGTTTAGGCTAGGATAACGGACAAGGAACGCACTTGATATTATTAGGAAGATAGTATGTCAAGTTGGGTGGAACGGAGCCGGTAAGTGAAAATAAAAAAAAGGTGAGATGATTCACTGAAAAGTATTGAACGAAGTACGACCGGCTCCGGATCGCTAGTTCTTTGTTTCTTTATTTAATTTTTTTTTTAATTATTTTACCTTCTGCTAAGTAGTTGGATTATTTTATTATGAATTGATATCATGTTGTCAAGCGTGTTGTTTGTTGTTTGAACTTGAATAATTTACATATAATGAGACAGTTAATTAATTGCAGTGTTTAAGTGTTTGTTTTCCGTGTTTAACAACATTAATGTCTGAACAACAGACCTCCTGTTCTCTATTTCCGACATATACTTAAGAAAGATATAGCCTGTAGTGTAAGAAGAGAAACAAAAGCAGCTCGGCTTGTATTAAAGGTTATTTTGTTGTCTTCCTGCCCTGTCCTTTGCTTAAGAATAAATCTAATATAAATTAAAAATACCTTGTTTCTTATAATCCCTAAAAAAACCGCACGTCTCTGGCCAAGATAATAGGCGAAGGAGACCGGCAGATTACAGCGTTGCCATTTTTTATAGCCATCTTTTTCCAACTTATTTAAAGCTATGAACTTATGTATGATTGGGCGCATTCGAGAGACGAAACTACTCCGGAGTGGTTACCGATTATGATCCAACCGCTACCAATTCGTCGGCTTCCATGGATATCGACCAAGAGATCATCACGTTTGGTTCAAATGTCAAATCCATATCAGCTGTGCCTAACAAACATTAACCTTCCCACGATACACATAACTTATGTGTATCGTGAACCTTCCTTGTTTTGTGAAGCTTACCAACACTCATCCCTTGGTGAAACTCTTTGGTAGCAGTTAAAAAGTACTTTTTCCCGTTTCATTTATATGTTTTATTCCTAACTACGTTCTTCGTAACTAAACTTTTGTTGCCATACGTCATTTCTCCATTGACACAACGAACCGCTCTCTCTAAGCAGCGGAAGTGAAAGATGCTACCCAAAATGGCGACCGTTCCGTAACATGTTGGAAATTGTGGTAAAAGTAGCGGTCGACACAACAAGACGATTTAGGAACTGCTCCGGAGCAGTTTCGTCTCCCGAATGCGCCCATTGTAAACAAATCGTGTTTTATGAATGGGATGTCCTGCCTCCTCTTTTTTATATGTCTATGGTTCCTACTATGCCAAAGTTTAGACTGTTAAGTTTTGTTGATTTATTTAGCAAATTTCTTAAGTTAAATATTTGTGTTCTGTTATGGTTAATCCTCGGGTTAATCATAAGTCTAATCATTTATATCTAGTATGTTTAATTAGTAGGTACCGAGGTACCTAATGTTTTATACCTATTTTATTTAGCCAATACGAAATACCCACAAAATTGTCTTATTTTTAGAATTATTGGTTCCTGTCATGCTAAAGTTAGGCAGTTAAGTTTTTTTTTTATTTTTAGCAAATTTCTGAAGCTAAATGTTTGTTTTTAAGAAATAAATGCTGGTCCTTAAAATAAATAGTTGTATCTTTATTAAAATGAAATAAATAATACGCAAGGTCATTAGCGAAAGTTATTTTTTATTGAGGTATTTTTAGGTATTTTCAGCTATTTTCGGGTATTCTTAAGTATTTTTTGGGTATTTTTCAGAAAACAAGGTATTTTTGGGTATTTTTTTGTTAAAAAGGGTATTTTATTGTACAAATTTAAGGCAGTGGTTTACCCCTCGGGTATTCCCCATCTGAATAATCCTTACCCTTTAGTGTGTAATGGCGTTCTCTACGATAGCTCGGGTGCCATTTCGTAATGGCACTCGGATAGCGGTTTAATAAATGATTCGGACGGTACCCTTAATGCGGCGGAGTAATTACGGGTTTTTTTCGGTGACGGTGCGGGTCGGGATAACGGTATTCTCGAGCGCCACCCTTTATTATTTGAAGTGGTAAAGGGATCCACTATGCTCACGGGGTAGCCTTTAAACAGTGGAGAAGGGTTCGGTGCATTTAAATTTATTAGAACGGTGTTGTCTATTCTTTTGTCGGAAATTCAGTCGGTAAGATTCAGAGGAATAAAACAATTTGTTTTCTTAATCTAATGACAGGTCGTGTTTATCTCAATAAAATATTAATGCTTTAAATACTACTTGTTACCATCGTGGTATTATAATCTACAAACTTAAATATAAAAATAGTAATACCCCCAAAACGGATTACGGTTAAAAAGCGGTGCAGGAATATGATCGAAAATAAAGCAAGCAGTGAGAGCGGTGTCTTAAACTGGTAGTATAGCGGACGTGCAAGTATTGTAAAGCGGAAGCGGTAATTTTATGTCAGCAGGATTTAAAGAATGGTAATGATCGGTTTCAAGCTTGATGAAATATTAGGTTGGTGCGAGTCGTATATATAAAACAAAATGAGCTGCAGGTATAACGGGACCTAGCCCGTGAAATAAATAAGAAATGTAAGGTTACTGCCGGTACTGTTATTCTTCGGGTTTTAACTTTTTTTTAAGGGAAGTTTAAAGTCCACTATTTTCCGAACTGTGCCATGGCTCGCAGACTATCAGGGTTGAAGCAAATACAACTAATTCCCGAACTGTGCCAGGACTCATTGTTTGCTTTGAGAGAGAGGGTGCAACTATTTTCCCGAACTGTGACAGGACTCGTTGACTTCACGGGGGGCTAATTATAAGGACAACTATTTCCTGAAGTATGCTAGGATTCGTTGTTTGTTTTGAGAGGGAGGGGGTTTAAAGTCCACTATTTCCCGAACTGTCCCAGGACTCGCAGACTATCAGGGTTGAAGCAAATACAACTAATTCCCGAACTGTGCCAGGACTCGTTGACTTCACGGGGGATGAAAAATAAGAACTAATTATCCCGAACTGGGCCAGGATTATTTTGTACGCAGAAATAAAATAGATATGGAAGAGGTTCGGTCCCTACAGTAACACTTTTAATGATCCACTATATATTTTAAAACGGATTGAAAGTTTTAACGGTTTCCTTTTTTTCCTTTTAAACACGACACACCCTAACTAAATAAGTTTTCTTACCCACGTGGCGGTTCTTTGACTCGGAGAGGTCTCGTAGCAGGAACTGCCTTTTTGAGCGCCGAGCGCTGTCCTGGCACAGTTCGCCTTCGCTTCCTCCTTCGAGGGGCACATCCCTGGAAGCACCACGGCTAGCTCTATCCGTTTTCTCAGGGGCGGCGATCTGTGTAGGGCAGTTTGAAGTCGACCCAGGTCCCTTCCTGGTGTCGGCCTCGGTAGTCTTGAGCATGTACGGTAGTTCTTCGCCCTCAGCCGTCTGGGCTGGGGAATTCTCGCTATTTAATTCTTTTTCTCCACTCATTTTGTAGTCTGCCACGCTTGGCTTCGTCTTCGCCAACCTGGGGCAAGGTATGCCCAGGTGGTGGGTATTCGTATTCGTCTTCTAGGCTCTGGCACTAGCTGCTAGAGGCCTGGCCTCGTCGTTCAGCTCTCGGCGTCGCTGATTCTTCACTATTCCGCAGTTTTTACACGTTGCCACGTGGTTTTCTCGCTTTGCCGACCTGGTGCAGGTTATGCCCAGGTGGTAAACACTCGTACACGCTTCTCCGGTGATGGCGTCAGTCGCAGCAGTTATGGCACTGGATGTCCAAAGTCGGCAACGTCGGCAATGTCGAGTTCTCGTCGTATTTCGCTTTAAAATTATTCTGCCAACAGGCTATCTCTTCTCGCCGACCTGGTGCAGGGTATGCCCAGGTGGTAAATACTCGTAGTCACCTCTCTGGTGATGGCGTCAGTCGCTACGGTTATGGCACTGGATGTCCAAAGTCGGCAACGTCGGCAATATCCAATTCTCGTCGTAATTCGCTTTAAATTTATTCTGCCAATAGGCTATCTCTTCTCGCCGACCTGGTGCAGGTTATGCCCAGGTGGTAAACTCTCGTAGTCACCTCTCTGGTGATGGCGTCAGTCGCTACGGTTATGGCACTGGATGTCCAAAGTCGGCAACGTCGGCAATATCCAATTCTCGTCGTATTCCGCCTTGCAATTATTTTGCCAATAGGCTATCTCTTCTCGCCGACCTGGTGCAGGTTATGCCCAGGTGGTAAACACTCGCTCCCGCCTCCTTGGCGATGGCGTCAGTCGCAGCGGTTATGGCACTGTATGTCCAACGTCGGCAACGTCGGCTGCGTTCAATTCTCGTTGCTACTCGTATCGCAACTATAGATCTCTAGGTGGCAAAGGTGCTTAAACGATTGGACCTCCTCCGAAGATCGTCAGCGGACTCTTTCCCCTAGGTGCGTGCAAAGTCTGCCCGTATTCCAGGTACAAACTTCTAGGACAGCTAGGAACCACTGCCTTTTGCAGTATCGGGTTCGACTACGGCGTCCCTCCGCCGGTGCTTCTTCCTCAGCACACCTTGCTTTTAACTTCAGGTTCAACGTGTACCCCAACGTGGTACACCCAGGTCTCGGAATCTCCAAGAACAACTGGCGACTTCTCGGATGACGTTCGTCCAAAGAAAAGACTTATGCAGATTTTAAAAACCGGAACAAATGCTCAACAATACTTTTACTTGTTTACTATTTCATGGTTCTGCACCGACTGATCGTTCCTTGCGAAATCGCGCTTCTTATAGCCGATTTCCACGTGGCGAGCGTCAAAACAGCGCTCGCTTAAATATCCTTCCGTGCGCCAACTGAAGCAGCTGGGGGCCGCTGCCCACCTGCGGCGTATCCCCTCGCGTTGGCGACTCGGTACTGCTCGCTGTATTATGCAGGATTGATAATATAATTAATGTGTATCGTATTTTTAATTAGCTAACTGATTTGGGGATCGGTTTACTGTTCTTTCTACTTATAGATAATAAACAATTCGTTATGATATTACTTGGTGAAAGAATGGAAATTTTCTATTGACAAATAAAAGAATAAAATAAATTTAATTCCTGGGCGGTAGATAACGTGATTATTCTTATTCCTAGCTATCCTAAACCTAAAACGGGTTACTAAAACTAAAACTTATGTAACCTCGTTACAAGTGGCAAATTAGTTTTAAGGATTTTATAACCAAAGCAAAAATATAATTGATCATGATTCAAATTTCCTGAAATTTGACAATACGGTGTCTGTAATAACAATTTTAACAGTTTATTTGTTATTTTTTATTTCAATTTTTTCGGCTATTATGAAATTTTCAAATCACTTACGTAAAAAATATAAAAATTTTAATTGTTGTTACACATAGCTACTACCACGTCGAATAATCACTCTAAGCGTCCTAACACATTTTCCGATTACCTTTTATAATTTGGAAAAGAAATGTTTAGATACATTTATGTTAAATGCGGGTTTCCAGGATTATATTTCGGGAGTAAAGACAAAATTTATTTTCACATCTGTGACAACTTAAAAAAATATATAATAGTGGACAGCAAGAAATCTCGATGGTCTCTGTACATCATAATATGTACAATTTCTTATGACGAGAATATAACCCATGTGCCTTCAAATTTGTATGGTGGGGATACTGTTAAAGAAGATGGATTAAGTTTTAAGTAAGTAATAATATTGTGTTCTTGTGTTATTTATTAATTATTTTCTTTTCTAAGTGTTTAAAGCAATATTTACATGTTTTTTTAGTGTGCTGAACATTAATATTTTTTCTACTAAAACCTTAACTGTAGTTTAATAACAAAAATAAATATATTAATAGCATAATTGTTTGGTTCACTGTTTTATAGTTTTTATAATGCGCTGCATTAAGGCTTTTCACAATTATATGATAACATATTTTTTTCTCTCCTACAAACTGCCAAGGCGAGACAAATGCACATGCTTATCAAGTCTACTATAAACATTTAAAACCTTCGTTCTGACTTACTTTTAATCTTAAAAAAAAAGTAATTTTTTTGCAACTTTCGTCGTACGTTGTATAGAAAATGATAGAAGGAGACCAGGCGATAAAGGGCACCTGTTATGGCGTTAGGGGCAACCAATATTAGGTATTTTCGCGGAGCAAATCCCGAACGCATTTGGAACATGTACCGAATAAGTTACGGATTTTATCAATGCGCAAACGCGCCTCCGAATTAATTCGAGATTTTTTAACTCCGCATGTGGGGCACAGAGTAAGCGTAGGCCAGCGCTGTCGACGGTGGGTGAAGTTTGTATGACATTTTGCTTTGTAAAAAGAGTTAGGTTTGATTTTCGTGTAATCGTAATTTTCGTAATTCTATGTTGATTTTTGGAAATTCTGTTTGAAGTTCGGTACAGATTTTATCTTTTTAAAATGTTTGAGCCAGAAGGTAAGTTTTTGCCCGATTTTACCTTTATCATAAAATAAAGATGGTTCTTTTTTAGGTATATCGGAATATTTAATATTTCCCACAACTTCTCAAGCTGAAAATGAAACTAAATCCTATAAATGGAACCACAATACTACACTTACCTTCTTGGATTTGTATAAAGAATATAGGCACAAAGTTGGTTCTTTAAAAATAAAAAACATTACAAAAATGTTTGAAGAAATCGCAAAGGAATTAAGGTATAAAACAAAACAAAACATAAGTACCTCACATTGCGATAATCGATGGAAACATTTAGAAAGAATGTACAAAAAATATATAGATAACAATAATAAAACCGGCAGAGGGAGGAAAGATTTTGAATGTTCAGAGGTTATGGATGAAATACTAGGAAAGAAGCGGAATATACATCCTCGACGCATTAGATCGCTTATCAGACCAATATCGTTTACTATTTCTGTTGAAATGTCCCAAATTAGTGAAACGGCTTTCGTCAGTATAAAGAATTTTATATAGAAATGTATTATCCTTCAAATATTTTCCTAAGAATCAATTGCAATACTCAAGTCTCCTTTCATTATATCGTTTGGGTACAGGTCCTGATGGAGTTAATTGGTATTTATATGAATGGTATTTATGATTATTTAAAATATTGCTGGCAGAAGACTTACAAATGCCACATTCTATACTACTATCTTCGGATACTGTGATTTATTCACGATCAGGAATGCAGCAAGAAAATAATGGTTTAGGTGACTTAACCATAAACAGGGGAAATATAATAGAGGATATTGTTGTGGAAGCAAATGACACTGAGAAGACAAAGGAAGTCACATCTGTAAAAAGAAAATCAGTACAAAGCAATTATAAAAATAAAAGATTAAGGACAGATGTTCTAAAAGAAATTAGACAGGACAGGAAAGATTTTTATAGAAAACTTTTGGAAATAGAAGAAAAAAAAGTACAGGAAAAACGAACAAAAAATAAGATTTTAGAAGAGAGAAATGCTTTAATAAGACAGTATATGCCAAAAGAAGTGCCAATGTTACATGAAGATATATTGTAAAAGGAACAAGTGTACGTTGTTAAATACGTGACATTTTTGCTCAAAGAATTATTTATTTTTGTTATGTTGTTATCAAGGTTGTTATATTTGTGTATAGGTAGAGGTTTATATTTTTGTTAAAGATGTCGTTTTTGTACTATTATTCACCTTCATTCTGTAACAGTCACAATTGCGAATTTTTGATCACGAACTACTGTTAATGTATTTTTAACATTTCCAGAGTTACCAATGAAAAATTGTAGATTTCAAGTTGAGCTACAGAATACTGGATTATTCATGTATTTACATTTCGTTTATTTTGAAATACATAAACTTTGCAAAATCATTTTGTTTCATTTTTAACATTTACGTAAATAATGCCTATACCCATTAGTATAAAATTATAATAATTGTAAAATAATATTTAAAAATTAAAAAAAAGACTATTAGAGGATCAGTTTTAAATACTCATCTTGCCAATAAAAAGAAAATACAGTTGGTTAATTTCTTTTTAGTAAACAAGTTTCAAGATATTATATTTAATACAAATTTTCACAAAAATAAGTATTCACACAAATCAAAAAATCAAATCAAAAAGATTTTTATTTAAACTAGTAATCGGTACAGTACATTTCTAATACTAAATTAGATACACCTAAGCCCTAAGGAGCTTGTAAGTGTGATAATGCTCAATTCAAATTATAAACCGACATGTAGGTACAGAGAGAGAAGATTATAGATGTTATAGAGAAAATAGAAAAGTAATCACACATTCAAACACACTATTGCAAGTGAGAAAATTACCGAAACGATACAATTCTAAATTAATGAAAAGTCCCCAGACGCTGCCGTACAGAGCATCTCTGTTTAGGAGGTTTTTTAAAACATTTATGTTTAAACGGACAAATTCTTTGGTTTTTTTTTTTTAATTTTAAATTTTTTTACACATACAATCTGACGTATCTTCACAGGTAAATGATTATATAATTTTACTCCTGCATAATTTAAAACATTTAAATAGGAAGAGCTATTTGCAGTTGGTAAAGTAACAGTTGCCCTAGTTAAATAGTTGTGAATAATTGGCTCATGGCTGATTTTTGAAGTTTTAATGAAGCATAATACTGAGTAAATATAAAGACTCTTAAGATCAAACAAGTTTAAGTCCCTAAATAGCCGTTCTGAAGAAAACTGTCTTGGTTTATTATATATAATTTTTAAGATTTGTTTCTGGACAATAGATAATGGATTTAATGTGGAGGCATAAGCGCCACCCCACACCGGAATACCATAACTTAAAACTGATTCCACTAGAGCTAGATATATAGACTTAAGATGGTTAGGATTTAGAAATTGACGAAGTTGAGATAAAATTTATAAATAAATCTACGTAATTTGTTTACAATCATTTGAATATGAGCATCCCATTTGAGTAAATTATCCACCATCAACCCCAAATATTTAATAGTTTTTGCTTGTTCTATTTGTTCCGTAAAATCAGAACACTGATTTATATTATTACAGTGATGAAAAGTTAAATTTGTAAAATTAGGTTGTCCGGATTGAGTGAGTGAAAAAGTGAGAAATTTAGTTTTTATTGTATTTAGAGTTAAAAGGTTGGTTTCCAACCATCTACCTATTTTATATAAACCCTTTTCCGATTTTTCTTTTGTTTCATCCCAATCATTACCTTTAAAAATCAATACCGTATCATCAGCATAAGCCACGATTTTCCCCGGGACATCCGAATGGAACATATCATTCAGGTAGATCTGAAACAACAAGGGACCTAGAACCGTCCCCTGTGGCACGCCAAACGTGACCATAGATTCGCCACTCGTTTCATTGCCAATCGACACGACCTGATACCTCGCAGACAAATAATCCCGGATAATCTCGCCCGCTACACCTCTAATACCATAATTCCACCTTTTATTAATTAAGGTTTTACGGTGTACTGTGTCGAAGGCCTTTGCCAAGTCTAGAAAGACTGCCAGAGGCCTTCTTCCATTGTTAACCGATTCATGTATCATTTTTATTACCGCATACATCGCATTTACCGTTGAGATGCCTGATCAGGTGGATAGTTTAAAAATGAAACTTAAAATTTAGTCCTACACAAGTCCTTAAAAATAATAAAGTATTATACAAAAAAACCTACACTACTTACATATTAAAACAAGTTTGTTTCAATTTAGCCATTAGAACAATAAACATGTTATCTCCAAAAAAAAACAAGTTGTAAAAAAAATTGGCATACCTAGGCACAAGCTATGTAAAAAATAAAAAAATATATGTAAATTTTGCTACAATAAAACATTAAAAACTAAATTCGAAAGGGTACACCATTCATAACTTCATTCCTTTTTATTATTCCATTTCTATCATCCTGTATCTCTTCAACATCTTGTCCGACAATAGCAGCTTCATTCTCTGGTTGTATCTCTTCATTCTCTTCTATATATTCAAAATCGTCTTCTATTGCCAAATTATGCAATACGGCAGAAGCACGAATAAAGTGTATACAAAACTCAATATCTCTTAATTTTAAATGGTACAGCTGCCTAAATTTTTGTTTCAGTAAACCAAAGCAGTGCTCAATGACGTAGCTGTTCTTTGCAAGTAGGTAATTGTAGTTTCTTTGGCGCCGGGTCAAATTACCTCTATCTTTAAAAGGAGTTAGGCAATGTTGCAAGTAGCCACTGTCTCCAAGAATAAAATTGTTCCCACATTTTTCTTCCAAAGTTTCATACAAGGGTGATGAACGGAACACTTGACTGTCATGGACAGATCCTGGGTATCCGACAAAAATATCCCGTATTCTTTTTTCATGATCACATACCACTTGTGTCTAAAAAACAAGACATTTAGGTACAAAGAAAATAAAAACATCTGCCCAAATCAATTTAAAATGCAAAGGAAATATCTTCACCTAATTTTAAAACCTGTCGAACATTACATGTTTACTAGTACAAGTAGCTAGGTAGCTACGAAACATAACACATTAAACATGCTCAATTCAAAGCAACAATTTAAAAATATGTTCAGATGTATTGATGTATTTAAAAAAACACCTTTCATAATAAAAAATTACATAATAAGGTAGAAGGTACCTGCTTAGTGATCAGGAGCGGATCCAGAACCTCGTTTTGGGGGGGGGGGTCACTCACAAAAAAGTTATATTTTTTACTTTTGTGTATTAACGCTATTATATAATAAAAGAAGTTTTCATAAATCATTTTACGGATCAATACAATTAAATTTTATCATGCATTGGAAAATAATATGAGCAAAGTAAACATAACATATGTATAATAAATTAAAACAACACTTCTGTCTTCCTCCACAAATAATATATATTTTGAAAATGTTTTTTAACGATTGTCCCTACATGTTTCGACTATATATACAGTCATCTTCAGGGGAACTATATCGAGGGTAAAATGGGATCTAATAGTTGTCTCAAATTAATGAGTACAACATTTAATATAATCGTAGCAAGTGAAATTTGTTTAGTTGAAGACTAACTTGAGGTAACTCAGAGTTGTAGATATGTAAATCAGCACATTTTAGTTATTTTAAAAATTTTTTGTTAATAAAAGTGAGAAAATTTAGTTATATTTAATGAGCATGGTATGAAATAAATTTTAATGATTAATATATTATTTATATTTTTTGATATAACATGGTTTATGTGGAGAAACCAAAAAAGAAAAGAAAGAAAAAATTTTTTTGAGTTATTTTATAAAAAAATATGAAATTTCATGTTTTTGTTTAGTAATATAATTAAATAAAGTGAATGGGGGCTATTTAATTATATTACTAAACAAAATCATGAAATTTCATATTTTTTATAAAATAAAATAAAAATTTTTTCTTTCTTTTCTTTTTTGGTTTCTCCACATAAACCATGTTATATCAAAAAATATAAATAATATATTAATCATTAAAATTTATTTCATACCATGCTCATTAAATATAACTAAATTTTCTCACTTTTATTAACAAAAAATTTTTAAAATAACTAAAATGTGCTGATTTACATATCTACAACTCTGAGTTACCTCAAGTTAGTCTTCAACTAAACAAATTTCACTTGCCACGATTATAAATATTAAATGTTGTACTCATTAATTTGAGACAACTATTAGATCCCATTTTACACTCGATATAGTTCCCCTGAAGATGACTGTATATATAGTCAAAACATCGTTAAAAAACATTTTCAAAATATATATTATTTGTGGAGGAAGACAGAAGTGTTGTTTTAATTTATTACCTACACTCCACTGCAAGTATGGACTACTTCTTCAAATAATATATAATATTTTTTTGTGTTCCTCTGTTTGTTTGGGGGGGGGGGGGTCATGACCCCCATGACCCTCCCCCTGGATCCGCGCTTGACCTGGATAGCATAGAAGTGTTTTCTGTTATAGTATGAGTCAGGATCATCCTGCGGTTTATCAATCTTGATATGTGTGCCATCCATAATTCCGATTGACCCAGGAAAGTCATTTTCTCTAAAATGCTCTTCGATTACAATTTTTTCTTCGTTTGTTGGCCACTTTATAAACTCCTCAGATAAATTATATAGAAAATATGTTATTTTTTTTACTATTTTATGTAGAGAGCTTATAGTAATTCCAAATCGGTCAGACACATCCCGAAAAGTAGCAGCCTGATTACTAGCAAATAATAGAAAGGCCAGAATTGTTTTTAATGGTGTTGACTTTATCGAGTCCCCTTCTTGATAGTGATAGTGTTGAGAGAATTCATATCTATTGGCTAAACGCGTAGCTATTTCCCTACTTATTCTGAAATTATTCATAAATTGCTCATCACTAATTTGAGGTACAGTTTCCTCAAAATAGTTATTATTTTTGGGTACCTCAAAGGATCTTACTACTTCTTCCAAATCCTCGTCACTTGAACTTAATTGCATCATCTAAAAAGTATTTAAAATTTATTCTTTCTGTATATTTTTATTCCCAAACAGAAAAAAAATTCCAATCTCAATTTTACAACATGCCTACAACTAATTATTTCTTACCTTGCTTTAATTCACACGTTCTGAAATTACAAGATCAAGTTTATATCCAAAGAAAGAAAAATATTTACGACAACGCCCAAAAACACAGCTATTAAAGGTTAGGATTCATTCCGAATTAAATATCCCTGCTTTAATCCGGGGATCTGTCGAACACATTCCGAGCAAGTTCAGAAATAAACAAGCATGTTCCACGAACACGGAATTTTAAATCCCGAATGAGTAATTTCTTCACCGCGAACGACCAATTTTGAAGTGCGCATGCGATAATGCTTTGAATGCGTTCGGGATTTGCTTCGCGAAAATACCTATTACTTACGGAACTATGACAGAAACTAAATTGTAATTCGAAATTTCAATTTCTGTATTTACGCCCCAAAATACGCATGTCCTGAAATTTTCATAATTTTTGGCCGTGTATTTCTTCTTCGAGAAAATTGACGCCTTACATCTTCTTATATTTCAGATTCTACCAGGATTTACTATAGTTGCTTTTTTTTATAAATCAATACCTATTCCAACACATTAAGTTTTTCTGTAATACGGTATTAGCAATATATTGGTTATATATTATTATGTGTTCCTACCTAATACCTACCAGTTGAGTTAAGGTGTTATCATGACAGCGACCTAAAGGCGGTTACAGTCTTAGCTTCATACTTGCCTGCACAGTGTGGATAGCAAGTCTTAAGACTTTTCGTGCGTGTACCGGGTGTACAACTAAAAAGGGACGCCGGCTTTATCTGAGACACCGTTAACCGAACAGCTTGCGGAAAAAAATATTTATTACAAAAGTGACTAAGAGAAAGCTGGAAATAATTTTTAAGTTTCTAGGTTGGCCACTAGGGGGCGTAGCTAAAGTGACCAATCAAAAAGCAAGATTTTCTTAGAAATCCTCATCGTAAAGGTATATCAAAGGTAGCATTTTTGCAATCTTATGAAATCTCTGAATAACTTTTGTTTTGAAGTTTTTCGTCTATCTTTTTGTTCAAGGGGGGTAGAGGCGAAACAGTATTGCTGTGAAAAAATAGTCATAACTTTGGATTGGCTTACCAGAATTTGACGAATTTAGACTCACTAGAAAGGGGTTTTATTGGTTTATCTAGTTAATAAAAAAGTCAGTTGTTTTGAATTCCGTTGCGACAGCTAGAGGGCGCTATTTAGCGACATCAACAATTTCTTCTTTTCTCTCAAAATTTTTAAATGAAACGATATATTTTTTCTAACTTAAGTAAAACGAATAAAGAAGAAGAATATCTGTGAAAACCGCACGCCAAAATCTTTTTTTAAACCAAAGATATGGAAAACATAACATAAAAACTAGCGCCGTACGAATAAACCGACGTTTTAATACGGTATTTGTAGGTAAAAAGTAACAAATATCAAACAATTGTGTCTTCTACAAAGCCATAATCATAACAACAGCTCCTTAAATTAATGTTCTGTAAACTTCCTTTACTTTACAACAAAATTAATAGAGGATAATATGTTACATTAGTGAAACAAATTGTTGTAAAATTTTAAGTGGGCTGTGAAATAAAAAAAAAATGCAAAAAGGCTTTAATTTGAAATATAAAAACGTTAACGTCAAAGCTTTAATAGGTTAACCTTTGATTTATTTCTTTAAAATTTGTGCTGAGTCAAAATGCCGATCTCAAACGAAGAGGCGCTCGACATGATTAAAATTTATTTTGAAAGTTACGGAAATGCGATTATCGCGGCCAGAAATTATAGCTTAACGTATCCTGCTAGAAGAAGCTATGATAAAAGAGTTTTTACTCGATTAGCTCAACGTTTAAAAAATGCCGGCAGTATTCACCGTCCTGTGTATCAAGGGAGACGAAGAGGTCGTTCAGAAGAAAATTTTATAAATGTTCTGGGTTACATTGAAATTAATCCCCATATGCCATATAGCTATAAGACAAATTTCATTAGATTTGGGAATATCTCATGGTACCGTCCAGAATATATTAAAACAATATAAGTAAGTTTGTTATTTATTTGGCCAATAATATTCATTCATATTCAATTTCATGTTATTAGGCTGCATCCATATCATGTTATGCTTCACCAGGCTTTAACTGCCCAGGGCTACGATCGAAGGTTAGATTACTGACATTGGTTTATAAATATGCTGGCCGAAGATCCCCAGTTCGTATTAAAAATTGGTGAACCGACGAAGCTACATTTCGCAGCAATGTGGAAGTAAATCTCCATAACATGCGTTACTGGTCCCAAACTAACTCATATTGGATGCAGGAAGTCCAGTGGCAAGGCCGATGGAGCGTAAATGTCTGGTGCGGTATAATATGTGGAAAAATTATAGGGCCGGTAATTTTTAACGGAATTTTAAATGGGGCGGTTTATTTAAATTTTCTACGGTACGAATTACCAGTTTTACTGAAAGACGTAGATTTGGACACAAGGCAAAATATGTGTTTCCAGCACGATGGTTGTCCGTCCCATTTTGCTGCAAATGTCCGACAGCACTTAGATTTAACGAATCCTGACAAGTGGATTGGAAGGGGTAGTGTATTTCCATGGCCAGCAAGGTCACCTGACATTACTTGTCTCGACTTCTACCTATGGGGAAGACTAAAAGACCTCATTTTCCAAACCCGACCTACAACAAGGGAAGACATATAGAATACGACATGCAATTCGAACCATTTCAATGGCAGAAATCGAAGTTTCAGTGCTGTCAACCAGGAAAAGGCTTAATTTGTGTATTGAAAGTGACGGAAAAAACTTTGAACACCTAGGAAAACCTTAGTTTATATGAGACTATACTTTTTGCTATTAACTGACATAAGAGGATTCTTGTTTATAACTCTTATATAGGAACATGTAATACCACAGTACTACAGTAGAATAATTTTTATTTATTTCTTTTTTTGGGTAATTGTTTTCTTATTTTAAGTGTTTCTTGATTACCCTATTTTTGGGGGCACATAGGGTAAAGAATGTCTAGTTACTTGCTGTCAAGTTTTAAACTTAGCGAATGCTAGACATGATGAATCCTTCTGGGTTTACAAAGATACATTACAAGGATAATTATTAGTAACAATAATTAATTAATTAATATTTATTTATGAATGTTGTATTATATTATATATTGTAACGCCATTATAGTCAATAAATAAATATTTAAAAATAAATAAAAAAATTATTTTTAAAAATAATTTTCAAGCAATGCTACAATAATGCACCCAAATATGTTTTTTAAGTTTTTTGTTGTAAATGACGACATTTTACAAAACAGATATAAACAAATAATTACTATTACTGCTTTATAGATACGGTAGTAAGTATAATATTTATAACTTGCAAATTTGTTGTTTCACAGCCCACTTAAAATTTTACAACAATTTGTTTCATTAATGCAATATATTATCCTCTATTAATTTTGCTGTAAGTAAAGGAAATTTACAGAACAATAATTTCGTAAAACGTCGGTTTATTCGTATGGGGCTAGTTTTTATGTTATATTTTTCATACCTTTGGTTTAAAAAAGATATTGACGTGCGAATATCTGTATTCTTCTTATTTATTCGTCTTTTTGCTTAAGCTAAAAAATATATATCGTTCCATTTAAAATGTTTGAGAAAAAAGAAGAAATTGTTGATGTTGCTAAATAGCTATCGCAACGGTATTCTAAACAACTTACCTTTTTATTGACTTGATAAACCAGTAAGACCCCTTTCTAGTGAGTCAAAATTCGTCAAATTCTGGTAAGCCAATAAAAAGTTATGACTGTTTTTTCACAGCAATACTGTTTCCCCTCTACCCCCCTTGAACAAAAGAGAGACGAAAAACTTAAAAACAAAAGGTATTCAGAACTTTTATAAGATTTCAAAAATGCTACCCTTGATATACCTTTACTATGAGGATATCTGAGAAAATCCTGCTGTTTGATTGGTCACTTTAGTTACGCCCCCTAGTGGCCAACCTAGAAACTTGAAAATTATTTCCAGCAATTTCTTCTTGTCACTTTTGTAATAAATATTTTTTTCCGCAAGCCGCTCGGTTAACGGTTTCCCAGATAAAATCGGCGTCCCTTTTTAGTTGTACACCCGGTACAGTTCAGTGGCTTGGCTCGAAGGAATTCAGAGCATGCTTGAAATTAGGCGCGCGAGCCGGTCGGTCTACGAGCAAGTCGGAACGTGTGGACGGACTAGTGTCTTCAGTTCAAGCCACGACAGTGCGAAGTTAAGTTTCGTTTTCTGTTTTTGCATCAATAATCTCAGATTATATTCCGGCTTCGTTTCGTAAATAATATAAGAGACGTAGTGCTTCGTTAGCACGGACTCGTCACATAATTTCAAAGATAAACCAACAGTCCTCTTGCTCCCCGCTGCTTCAGGGCCCGGTGGTTCCCAGTTTATTTCAGTTTTCGTTCATGTGCTGACTCGTTCGCATCACATCTCCTTAATCGTGATTTCGTCATCAATCGATATGCCGAAACACTCGAAAAGAAAGCATCGCAGCCGATCGCGTTCACGGAGCCGATCGGAACAAGGAAAACGAAGGAATCGTGACAGGTCTCGCTCGCGCCCGCGGGACCGCCGCGACGATACGACAAGTGTAATTATTAGGGATTTACAACGACGTATCGATGAAATGGAGAAAAAAGGCCAAAGCTCGTCTCCAATTGGAATGAATTCACCAGCACATACTGAGGTTTCAGTAATGTATACCGACGAATCTTGTAAGTACAGTTTCCGACATTTAATTTCGTACGCAAAACTGTGACCCTGTAAATGCAACTTTTTTACCTTTATTACCTTTGTATTGTCTTGTTATACATATTTGATAATCTTTGGTTTTTCTTGTGTTTTGTATTTTTTCTTTAAACCATTAGGAAGCCCTATACTGTAGTAGTCAAAGTTTGAGAGAACTGCGGATCCCCCCTCCACTTTTTATGACCTTGACCTTGACCTAACCCGAATGACCTTGGATGACCTTGACCTAACCCGAATGACCTTGACCTTGGATGACCTTGACCTAACCCGAATGACCTTGGATGACCTTGACCTAACCCGAATGACCTTGACCTTGGATGGCCTTGACCTAACCCGAATGACCTTGACTAACCCAGATTTGACCTTGAACTTGACCTTGCCTTTGTCCTTGACCTTGACCTTGACTTTGACCTTGACCTTGACTTTGACCTTGCCCTTGACCTTGACCTTGACCTTGAACTTACCCTTGGATTTGACATTGACCTTGACCTTGACCTTGACGTTGACTTTGACCTTGACCTTGAACTTGACCTTGACTTTGAACTTGCCCTTGGCTTTGACCTTGATCTTGAACTTGATTTTGTGACCTTGACAATTATAGTGCACACCTGCTTGCCATCTATATAAACGAGTTGGAGTCGTTTCATTTCTTAGTGCAAGTTCCGAGTTTGTGAATTGTATAGTTAGCAATCATGAATTATTACAAGTGTGAAAAGTGTGATATGTCGTTTACTCGCTCAGCTAATATGTTACGACATCAAAGAGAATCTTGTGGAAAAAGATTTGATAATGCTGTTGTTGGAGATAAGCGGCGAAGAATTGATGGTGGTGCATCTACATCAACTATGCAGAATTGTGCAGTATGTGACGTAATGGTTCCACGTGGACAGATGTCAGCCCATTCAAGAACGTCAGACCATAAAAATAAATCTTGTGTGCCACTCTGTGATGGTGTTCAGCTAATAAATTCTGCATTTAAAAATAGAATCGCATCATATCATATTAGCAGTGAAAATGAACATGTGGACTATTCAGCATTTTTTGCTGAAATTGAATCGAAAGTGTTGCAGTTAATAATGGAGATACTACGTAGAGAACATACGTTGAAAATAAATATGGTGGTTGTCGGCAGATATTTTCTTCCAACGCAGGAATTGTTTAGTGAGAAATCTTTTAATACCAGCAATGAAATAGTTGCGGTAGGAAGCGATTTGAAGGATGTTTACAAATCATTTGTAGAGGCAATGAAGGTGCAGTCTACAGAATTTTAAGAGAAAGATTCAGGTATGGTAGAATAGAAAAGTTTCCCTTTATAGTTAGTTTTAATGTGAAATACGATAATTTAATTATCCTTTTTTTGTTTTGCAGGGTGGGCCCTAGAAAAAATTCTATACTTGGAGGTGAATATTAATAAGTATGCACCCATTGGTGGTTCATCCTACATAAAGTTGCCAAGATTTATCGAATACAAGAAAGCTATTATCAATGTGATGAATCAGGACCAGTGTTGTTTTGCTTGGGCCATAATGTCAGCATTATTTCCGGTAGTCGCAGATCCCTCACAACTTAGTTCCTACCCGCACTACAGCACCTCATTGAACTTTACAGGTATGGATTTTCCAGTAAAATTGTGTGACATAAAAAAGTTTGAGGCTTTAAATAATATTTCCGTTAATGTATATGGTCTAGAATCTTATTTTAAAAATAATAAAATACTTTATGAGGTTGTCGGCCCATTACGATATGCTACAGAAAAGCTACCAATACATGTAAATTTATTGTTAATAACTGAATATTGTAATATTAAAAATTCCGATGATGAGCATGTTTGTGAAGAAAACTGTATAAAAAGTCATTACTGTTGGATAAAAGATTTGTCTCGTTTAGTTTCCAGTCAAATATCGAAACATAATGGGCAATTATATTTTTGTGATGGGTGTTTAATCTCCTTCGGCTCACCAGGAGCTTTAATATTACATCAAAAGCATGACTGTAAGCATATCTATGCGCTGACACCCTCAATGGATCGCAAAATAGATAAATTTGGAAAGAGTGTACCTGAAAATATTTTAAAATTTGAGAGTATCGAAAAACAAATGCGTGTTCCCTTTGTTGTTTACGCGGATTTTGAATCCGTTTTAAAACCTATCGAGACAGTAGAACCAAATAATCAAAATTCTTATACTGTTAAAAGTTTAAAACATGAGCCATACTCTTTTGCATATTTAATTAAATGCTCTTTTGATGATTCCTTATCCAAGTTTGAGCTATATCGGGGCACTGATGCCGCCAAAGTTTTTGTGGATCGTATCGAGACAGATTTAAGGTTCCTTTATAATACATATTTGAAAGATATAAAACCAATGCGCCATTTAACAGCCACTGAGCAACAAGAATTTGAAAATGCTACGACATGTGGGATATGTGAGCGATCCTTTGAGGGTAATGATGGTAAAGTTAAAGACCATTGCCACATAACTGGCAAGAAAAGATATGGTGCCGCACATTCCATTTGTAATTTAAATTATCAAATACCAAACTTTATCCCCATTATTTTCCACAATTTAAGTGGTTATGACAGCCACATGTTTATAAAGGAATTATGTCGATATGGTGACAAAATTGAAGTTATAGCTCAAAGTAAGGAGAAATATGTATCATTCACAAAGAGTATTTACATGCATGACTACATTGATCGAAAAACCGGGCAAACCAAGCGGAAAAATTTAAAGATGCGATTTATTGACAGCTTTAAATTTTTATCAGCATCTCTGGAAAATTTGGGTAATGGTTTAAATGCTAATGAATTTAGAGAAACTCGAAAACATTTTGTTAACGATGATGAATTTAATTTAATGCGTCAAAAAGGCGTTTTTCCCTATAGTTTTATTGATTCTATCGATAAAATGAATAATCGCAATCTTCCAACAAAAAATGAATTTTATGATAATTTACGAGAAGAGCATATCAGTGATGAGTGCTATGTAAGGGCTAAAGAAGTGTGGCGCTTGTTTGCATGTAAGAATTTGGGTGATTATTCGGATTTATATTTAAAGTCTGACGTATTGTTATTAACTGATGTTTTTGAGCAATTTCGCGATACATGTTTAAAAGTTTACAAACTCGATCCTGCGCAGTATTTTACCCTTCCAAGTTTATCATTTGATTGTATGTTGCGCATGACCAAGGTGGAGTTAGAACTGCTAACGGATATTGATATAATTCATTTTTTCCAAAAGGGAATTCGCGGTGGCATAAGTCAGTGTACAGATAGAATGCATATTGCCAATAATTCATTTTTACCAAATTTTGACCCCAACGAACCTTCTTCATTTATAAGCTATCTGGATGCAACAAACCTATACGGTCATAGTATGTCCCAAACTTTACCATTAGGCGGTTTTAGATGGCTCTCAGCAGGTGAAATACTTGATTTAAATATTTTGGCTGTTGACGATGATAGCCCGCAAGGATATGTTTTCGAAGTGGATGTTCATTACCCTGAAGAATTACATGATGCACATTCTGATCTTCCGTTCTTAGTAGAAAACATAATACCTCCTACCGAGACAGCAAAATTACCAAAATTAATTCCGAATTTAAACGACAAAAAGAGATATGTTGTTCACTATAGAACGCTAAAACAAGCCATCTGCAACGGTCTAATGGTAATGCAAACTCATAGAGTGTTAAAATTCGATCAATCTAAGTGGCTAAAGAAATACATTGACTTTAACACTGAACTGCGAAACTCAGCCACAACAAAATTTGGTAAAGACCTTTTTAAATTAATAATAAATGCTGTTTTTGGTAAGACCATGGAAAACGTGGAAAAGCGAAAAGACATTAAATTGATTACTCAATGGGAAAGTAGTCGCGGTAAAGTTGGAGCTAGGGCATTAATTTCTCGCCCGAATTTCAATAGCCGCTCCATATTTTCTGAAAACTTTGTTGCGATTCACATGGATAAATTAAAAATTATGTACAATAAACCAATATATATAGGATTTTTCATATTGGACATATCAAAAACAGTAATTTATGATTTTTTCTATAACTTCATTAAGAAAAAGTTTGGCAATAATGCTTCCCTACTTTACACCGACACGGATTCGCTTATAATAAAAGTGTCGACCGATAATTTTTATCGCACAATAACAGAAAACCCAAACATGTTCGATACATCAAACTACCCAGAAGAAAATAAGTTCAATATAGCTAAAAGTAAATCCGTATTGGGTAGGATGAAGGATGAATTTCCAGGTGATCCAATAATTTCTTTTTATGGCACTGGAGCCAAAGCTTACTATGTAAAATCTGTAGGCAACGAATTAAAAAAAGCTAAAGGGATTAAAAAGTGTGTTATCGAGAAAGAACTTTATCAAGATGATTACCGGAAAATCGTCGAACAAGGTGGGTTAATATTTCGAAAAATGAAAACCTTTCGAAGTGAATTACATAATGTTTATACGCAGGTTATAAATAAAGTTGCTCTGTCGCACAACGACGATAAACGTTATGTAATTCCAAATAGCACAAAAACGCTACCTTGGGGGCATGCAGACATAGAGTTTTTTAAGTCAGACCCTGAACGTAATGCAGAAAATTTATTGCGCGTAATACAATTGTTTTTATAAAAAAAAAATTGCCCGCTGGAAAGTCCATATTAATAATATTTTAATTAACTGTTTTAGTAGTTTAAATGTAAAGTAGCTAAAATGCCATGTTTGCATTAGTAAGTGAAAGATGAAAAAAAAGTGTTTATATGTAATATAACTGAAATTATGGAAAATAAGTAAATTTAAGAATAAAATAAGTTATTCAATTAGTTCAGACCCGAACGATCCGCTGTAGAAGTAGTTTCGTCCTTGGGAAGTCGTGACGTCAAGAAAGACCGAAGAGGGTAAACTTGTTGGCTGGGTTTGAGAAGTGGGGGTGGTCTTGACGTGTATAAAGGAAGGCGACGCACGAGCAGCGGATCAGTTCGCAGTTGTTGTACGACTTGTGTTAGTGGCGTTAAAGACCAAAAACAAAGTTAAAAAATGGAGAGTGACCTAATGTCTTTATTTAGTTTCGGTAGTGCGGCTGAAGAAGCAATGCTAGATGGGTTTGACCCCTCATCAGTGTTAACACCACGCACGGTGGAAGAATGGGTGTTGGAGCAGCGCAACTTGACCGAGCAGGGTGCGGAGGAACAGGCCGAGGACGCGGCATGTGCTGAGATGGTGGCGGAGATTTCTACCCGTCAACAGCAGGATCGTGAGTCGAACGTCGTCATTCTCAGCGACGTAATTGTGAAGGAGGCGAGTCCAGCAGCTGGTTGTGGTGGTGGTGGCGGCGGCAAACTAGAGAAACTTCTCAAGATGCCTGCCTTGCGGAGTTTGTCACTGAAGAAGAAGCAGAAGAAAAATACCGCTCGTTTTCCGCCAACAGACCAACCAACTTCCTCCGCAGCGTCAACGGCCGAAATTATTGTCGTCGAGGGGGATGAGGAGACAGAGCACAGGCCGTCCTTTAAGAGACCCCAATCTCCGCTTGCAATAAAAGCGTTAAAGAAGCGACGGACTGAAAATATTGCAAGTGGGGAAGGCGAGCCTCAGTGGTTGGGTGAATTTACACCCAGCCAAAGGGACGCGCTTGCGTCAGCGTTGAAAGTGCGACAAACAATAATAAGTGAGATGGAACAAAGTGAAAGTGTAGTGACGGACTGCGATAGACAAATTTTAATTTTAAGGCAAAAGATGAAGGCGGCGCAGGAGAAAGTCGCAAAGTGCAAGCAGCGGCTTAAACACTTTAGCCACTTTCCCTACTCCGCCGAAATGTAATATATTGTTTAGCAGTTAGTTTTAGGTTTGTTGTTTAGAATTTAGAAGTAGATATTAGTAATGTATGTTGTGTATTGTTGTAAGAATTTTAATTTTAAAAATTAGTCAGTATGTATGTAATAATTGTAAATATATAAATATGTATATACTATATACTTGGAAATTAAAAATGTTGCAATAATAAAATATAAGTTGTTTTATTTAAATAAAGTTAGGATGTAGGATAACTAATTTAAAAGTCAACCACATGCGCAGCATATAACTGTATATAGAGACACACATAAATAGACTAAATTATCAGGAAGAAAGCATTACGTGCACCTACTTAATTGGAATGGGTTCTTATTAATTTTTCTAGGTATTTGGCTCAACTTTATAGCAAGAAAATAAGAACTAAAATTGTTTGGGCCGCCCTAATGTATAAGTCCTCATTTTTAAATTTCATTTGTTGCATTAAATAATCCAGGTAGTACCATCATTGTTATAAACAATTTTAATTTTTTTAAGGCATTTCCCTTCATTTTACCAACATGAAATATAGAACTAAAATTGTCTGGGTTGCCCTAATGTACAAGTCCTCATTTTTAAATTTAATTTGTTGCATTAAATAATCCAGGTAGTACCATCATTGTTATAAACAATTTTAATTTTTTTAAGGCATTTCCCTTCATTTTAGCGACATGAAGTATAGAACTAAAAATGTTTAGCTTAGCGTAAAGTGCAATTCCTCATATTTAAATTTCATTAATTGCATTAAATAATCCAGGTAGACCGTCATTGTTATAAACAATTTTAATTTTTTAAGGCATTTCCCTTCATTTTACCGACATGAAATATAGAACTAAAATTGTCTGGGTTGCCCTAATGTACAAGTCCTCATTTTTAAATTTAATTTGTTGCATTAAATAATCCAGGTAGTACCATCATTGTTATAAACAATTTTAATTTTTTTAAGGCATTTCCCTTCATTTTAGCGACATGAAGTATAGAACTAAAAATTTTTGGCCTGTCTTAAAGTACAAGTTCCCATTCATATGGAAAATAAACCCTTATTTTTAGGGTGCATGGTACCGCCCCTATTAATAATTGCAATTTGTAGGAAAACTATAGATTTTAGCGAAAAAATGTATTTGGGAATTTTATAGAGAGAATTTTTGTGTTGATGAATCCAATTTTCAAATTTAAAAAATATTGAGCTTTAAAAACGGGGTTTTCAGCCAACCCTGTTTTTTGTAACTTTGACGTCTTATAGCGTCGAGACGGATAGAAATAGAAAAAAACGCGCGAACACGGGTCAAATATTTTTTAAAGCATGACTGGGAAAAACGTGAAAATTTCGGAAAATTGTAAGAAAGTTTAGAATTTGTTTCGAGGAAAACCGTCCACTTTAGGGAAAATTCTGTTAGGTAAAAATTTTAGAGTGCAACCGTTTCTACGGGAATCTTGTCATAAAATTATGAAAAAGGTGAGGAAAAAATTTGTACGGCCGATATAATTTCCCATTTTTTTTTTTAATGACAAATGTTGACTTTGTGCGTCATTTGCAAAAAAACGATAAACGGAAGGGTAATAGCCTGTTTGGAAAAGTTGTAGGGGCAAGCTTTGTGAATAAGAATCCAATTTTCAAAATTCAAAAAGTAAATTTAAAAAAAAATGTTTTTTAAAAATTTGGTTTTTTTGCAACTTTGACGCCTCGCAGCGTCGGAACGGATAGAAATAGAAAAAAACGCCGCGACACGGGTCAAATATTTTTGAAAATATAACGGGAAAAAATTAAAATTTACATATGATATAGGGAAAAATCTCAAAATTTTCAAGAAAATGAAGCAGATATCATATACAAGGAAGTAAAAAAGTGAAGTGGACTATCCGGAAAACGCTTGTTCGACCATCGGGGGCAGGGGTGGGAAGGAGGGAAGTGGTGTGGTGGGAGGCTAGGGGTGGTCGCCGTCTCAAAGCCTGCGCAGTAGGGTTTAAAGCGCTAATTTTTTAAAAAACCGAAGAAATGAAATTGGAAATCGATTCTCGCCGTGTGTAGGGCGGGAGCCCGATATATATATATAAGTCTCAAAGCCTGCGCAGTAGGGTTTAAAGCGCTAATTTTTTAAAAAACCGAAGAAATGAAATTGGAAATCGATTCTCCTGAATAAATGAAACAATTTTGCGCCATAAATTTTTTTGTAAAATGTCTGTAAGTGCGCGAAAAAAATTATTTAAAGTTGAAAATCATGCGCAGACGCTATAATTCACAGTTTTGAAAATATTTACACAAAATAAAGGTGGGAATCGATTCTTCTCAATAAATGAAACAATTTTGCGCCATAAAATTTTTTTGTAAAATGTCTGTAAGTGCCCGAAAAAAATTATTTAAAGTTGAAAATCATGTGCAGACGCTATAATTCACAGTTTTGAAAATATTTACACAAAATAAAGGTTGGAATCGATTCTTCTCAATAAATGAAACAATTTTGCGCCATAAAATTTTTTTGTAAAATGACTGTAAGTGCCCGAAAAAAATTATTTAAAGTTGAAAATCATGTGCAGACGCTATAATTCACAGTTTTGAAAATATTTACACAAAATAAAGGTTGGAATCGATTCTTCTCAATAAATGAAATAATTTTGCACTATAACATTTTTTTGTAAAATGTCTGTAAGTGCCCGAAAAAAAATATTTAAAGTTAAAATACAAAAACTTGTTCACTTTGCATTGAAATATTGTATTTGTATTAAACACAATATGACACACTAGGTCACAACTAAACTACGATAAGTCTTTCTGTGGCCCTGAAAAGGGCCGGGTAGTGCAGGGTAGTTGTAAGGGCCTAATTCCTAGGCACCTCACCACGGGCAACCAAGATCGAGCGGGGTGCAGCTCGATAAGGCTGGGGGGGATCGGGAACGGCGGCCTGTGCTGGCCGTGGAGTTGTTGCCGCGACCGGTCTTGGTCGAGGTGCAGCACGTCTTGGCTGCTGCGCAACCGGTCTCGGGTGGTGTGAGCACCATCTTCTTGTGCTCAACCGCAACCTTTTGCATGTCGCACAACATCTGCGACATAATCCCGAAGGGTCCATATGTATGCGCCACTTGCTGCATTTCACACATTGCCGCCGCTCCTTAATTGCGGTAGGTTTTACTACCGCAAACTCCTTATTGGGGAATCTCTCCTGCAGATACTTCACGATGTTTTCCATGTTGAAGTTCGTGATGGAATGGTGCTCTCTTGGGGCGACTAACGTATTTATAGAGTAAAAAAGGGCTCACACATGCGCATTACGAGACCGCGCACATAAACAAACTAAGTTATAAGGAATTTTCCTACTAACAGATTAAAGCACGGATCCAATCGAATAGGTAAAATCATCATTCTCGCGGTAAATACATCAGTTAGTTGCAAGCTACGATGGCGGAACATCATTCAGATCTTTTTATTGACATACAGGGCTTTCAATGTTCTTTTGCATTTTTCCCAAAAGAATTAGCCATTTACGATGGCGTTCGAATATCAAATTATTTATTTAAAGCTCCTTTTCATAAAAATATGTTGTCTGTTGATGAGCTTAAGACTGTCAAATATGCCGAAGATTACCATGGACTGAAGTGGGATTCCGGAAATTTGGAACTCTGCGAAATTAATAATATATTGAAACATGTGTTGGATTTGTATCAAATACCCAGGATCTACGTAAAAGGAACACAGAAAGCAAATTTTCTTAAAAAGTTTATAAGTGAAAAAATTATCATCAATATTCCCTGTGAGCGACAACCGAAACTAAGTACATTTAAGAAGATTCCCGAGTGTTTTTTCCATAAAAGTGCCCAGGCCTGGCACTGCGCTGCATCCAACGTAAAATTATTATACAATTATAAAAACTGCTACTAATAAAAAATATATGATTATTTACTTGGTTTTTTTTTTTATTATTCGTTAGTAATAAATACACTTTCTCTAGCTAGCTAGCCAGCATTAATTTGCACCTAATTGTGATATAAAAATATAAATCATAATAAATTCCTAAATTTATTCAATAAAGAACTAGACTGCTCGAAAAAATAAAAGTCTGTATAAAACATATTATGTTTTCACATGTTACCAAACTTATACACTTAGCATGTAAATATCATATTTTTTAAACACAATATTGCACACAAATAAGTGACAACTGAACTCGATCAAAGTCTTTTTTTGGTCCCTTTCGGGACCGAGGTAGGTGTGGGGGTTGGGGGTGTATCGATACTACTTGATATGTAACAATGGTTAAGTGAAGACTTAACTACTGTTACATACCAAGCAGCTCTCCGTCTCCATTATGATGAAGACAGGTTTATTGCAAAGCTTACATATGGTTGATGGCGGTTGCTGCTGCGCCTCCTCATTACTCCACGAGACATGGCGGATGATTCTTTCGAGGCTATAGTCCCGAACACGATACCACGAATCCCAGCATTTCACACATGCCACAGCGTCTCTGTCACCATAATAGTAGGAATACACCCAGCAACGCCCTTCAAAGTCGCGTTCAATTCCTTCATCAGCCATCGTAATGGTTGAAAGATTGAACCAAGTATGAGCTACATCAGTATTGTCATCGTTTTTATAGTAAAATTTCGTAGTGGGAATGGTAGTGGGGGTAAAATCAGTGTTGTAAACGACTTAACTATAGGTTTTGAGAGAAACAGAGGCACCATATGACAACGCCTCAGTTTCTGTACACCAGCCAAAGACCAATATTTCATTGTGCGCTAATATTCCGATCAACGAAATTGACATTTAACAACTAACTACGCTCAAGTCTTTATGTGGCCCTCCGCCGAAGAGGACCTGGGGAAGGGGGTTGGGGTGGGTCAGGGTTCGGGCGGTCGCATAGGAAAGAGAATAGGACTTCTAGGGAGTGGTTGAGTCCGCAGGACCGGCATCCATATCATCTTCAAAATCCCACCAAGATGTGGAATCGGCTGAACCGCTAAAGTCATCGCTGACTTCTACCGGTCCCGCATCCGATGTGGAGTCTGCCGGTCCAGTGGTCTCAACATTTGCAACTCGCCTCGATGGTGGTGGTATGTTGGGTCGAGCAACAATTTCAGTCTCATCGCTAAACAGCGACGAGCCACGGCTTGCAGGTCCTTCTTGGGGTCGAGGAACATATTCAGTCTCATCGCTAAACAGCGACGAGCCACGGCTTGCAGGTCTTTCTTGGGCCATGTCCAAGATGTATATGAATTAATTGTGAAGCTGAACTAGTATTTATATACTAACATTGTAGTGGGGGATAATAATATTTGAATGTTCTGTCATCGTTTATATAGTAAGATTTCGGAGTGAGAATGAGGGTGGGGGTTAAATCGGCGCTGTAAATGTCGTGCTAACTATGAGTTTTGAGAGAAACAGAGGCCCCATATGACAACGCCTCTGTTTGTGTACACCAGCCAAAGACCAATCTTTCATTGTGTACTCCAGCTCTAGCATTTCAGCAAACCATCCCCACTTCATGTTGAAATGAACATCGTTTGCATAAACGTTATAAGCTCTCCCAACTTGTCCTACTTGTAATAAAATTTACCTTCTATTACAAATAAGACAAACCCTTTGAGGTGTTATCAAAAACAACCTCGCATCACAAACGAAGCACTTCTCGTGGTTTCGTAAGTTCCTACCGATCCTATGCGTCGAATGTGTTTGGTAGTGGATATCCTCAGGTGTTCCATGACGAGCCGTGGCATAGCACGCCAAACACAACAAGTGATAACCACCAACACGCACATAGGACAACATGCGGCAGTAAACTTCACCCAGATGTTGGGCTGGAATATTAACATTCCGATTAACAAAGTTTATTCTTCGTTCCAATGGGATATTATTATTATTCTGCCCCTCATCACTAGCGAAACCTTCATCATCAGAGCTTGTTGCCATCGTGATGCTTGAGTTAGAAATAAAATAAACTTTGAAAGTTGTGCTGCTTTTATCTCATTATCCCCACCTACTTTTACAAATATGCTAGCTATTTTGTGTGTTATGGCGTATGTCTGTGTGCTTGCCCAATGGTATTATAAAATAAAACCATAGAAATACTAAATATCTAAGTTTATTATTATAATTATTATTATTATTATTATAAAGTTATAAAAAGAAACTACAAAACTTAGATTAAAATATAGATTTGTTAGTAACTGAACCGTTTAAGATATTATAACTTAAGAATGAGTCGTGAATAACCAACGCATAAACTTTAGTGTCTTTGGGAAATTTACTGGTTCGTGTTTCAAACTCCAATTTCACATCCACGGTGGACGATTTGATAGCTTCTGGCTGATGACTGCAATCAACGATGAAAATGGGGTTGGCAGGATAATCGACGAAATTTAACATTGGGTCGACCATTTCTCGTCCGTAGTAGCTACTTTGGAAATTCGCATAGGTATAGTAAGCTGTCGCATATAATTTTTTTCCAAATTCTAAATTCCACCGTTCATATGGGTAAACAGTAGAATTAAGGTATACTCGAAGGTCACTTATATTGGCTGCAGTAAACTGAGTGGCATCTTTGGCTTTATTGTCGCAATAAGTACTATTCTGAAACCCAATAATCAAATATCTCGGTTTTTCAAGACTCGTGCTAGTCCTTAAAGCCCACACGTCTGATGATGTTTGTCGTAAAGCAGGTAGTTCGTAAAGATCCCATTTACGATATGCCATTGGAATATTTGCGCTATTTACGCCTTTATTCATGCGAGACATTATCTTTAGCTTTTGACGATCATCTGGAATTATATGACGAATTTTCCATTCGATTTTATCAATACCAATGTCTGCTTCCACTTCGCCGACATAACAATTGGTAAAATTTCGAGCGATAATTAAAATAAGCTCTTGCTTAACATTAAAAATTCCTTTCGTATAATCCTCTGCAAAACCCATAAGATACTTTAGCGGGAGCTTTCCGGAAAATACATGGCTTGTGGCATCAACAAGAGCTTGATTATTTTCATTTAGACCCCATCCACAAACCATTAGAGAATTGTTTTGTAAGGCGCCGAAGGATGCCATCGTTTTCAGTGTTGTAGTAATACCTGGTTTTCGGACAACTGCGACTTGTTCACCGCCCATTTCATACCGAATTTCGTCGAAAAGAAATGCTATAGCATTATTAGATAAATAACATTTCTTTGTTGCATCTTTAGGTGTGAACTTTCCTTCGATGTATATGTAACTTTCGGAAACATCCAAGATTATGTCTTGAAAGTGCACAGGAATACGAATTTCATCAGAGTTCTTAAAGGTTGGTGAACCATATGGTTTATAAGTATGTTCCTGTAAACTTATTATGGAATTCTCGAAGATGGGTTCGGTGAAAACCTCGATTTTTTCACTGGTAGCCGTCATTTTCTAGATTTTCGTATTTTCAAACCAATTGATCGTAAAAAACTGTAATCTCCACGGGAAAGTTGCTGCTGCTGCTGCTGCTGCCGCCGATAAGGTGCTTTCGATCTAATGACTGGATTACGAATGAGCCTGGTTTGCCTACTTTGTTTACTTTTATTATGTTTAACTGAATCTTTCACAGTATGCAACAAACGTTGTTGAGTGTTAAAGCAGTAACCCATACTTATGCTATTTTCTTTAACTCCAATTTAATAATTATCTTCTCACCTCGAAAGTCAATCAGATCTCCGTCGTCATCCAAGATTCGCAGACTGATGTTGTCTATGAACTGACGTCCCTCTGGTATATTCGGCATATAAATAATATTCTGCGGCTCTTTCGTAATTTTATAACCTGCTTCAACGTCAATATCAAATTCAAATAGGATGTGGCATTTTGACGAGTTCAGGAATGCACCAGAGATTATATTACAATCGACCCGTATAATGCGTACTTTCATAATATCCACATTGTACACTGACTGATGCTTTTAATTTTTTTTTAACACTTTAGCGTCAAACCCCAACATTTTGGCAATACTTTTGTCACCACGCAAATCAATGTCATACTTCGATTTCATCTCACATTTTAAGGTATTATTGGTTGTTAACGAAAATATTTCATCACTATCGTTGCGGGTTGACTCTTTTAAAACTGTCAACATAGCTTGACCAATTTCATCAATTTCATATGCTCCTGGTGGAATGGTCAGTAGATGTGATATTTTTTCATCCTTCCTTATGTAACCAAAGGAGTTGTTGTTTTCATCAATGTTAAAAATTGAATTATATGTGTAAAATCCGACAAGTGCAAGACCATATTTACTTGTTGTACTCAGTTCAATGGGTGGATAAAAGTCGGCACTTAACACGCTCGAGGATCCTGTTAGCGTGAATGTATGCGACATGACTGACGTTAAGTAGCTATCTGTTATGGTTTTTATTATGATTTGCAGCAGCTCAATGGGTTTAATACACTAGCGCTTTTTTTTCCTTCTCATCTGATGTCGTGTTAATCGAATTTTCAGCTGTTATATTCACATCACTAATTTTGCGGTAACAACAAAATAATTTCCGAGGCAATGGCCCATCACCCACATCCTTGTTGGAATCGTCACTGTCGCTATTGTAATGTTCATAGCAAAACTGATATTTCATCATATCCTCGTCACTTTTCAGTTCATTTGACAGCTTATCCCAAACTAGAGCAATTTCATTTGGTGCCATCGAAATCATTACTTCCTTCGGAACGTTTTCTAATTGTTCGGCAGTCATTTTCAACAATCCACCCACATGTTTAAACACTTTAAGTGAGTGCAAGATCTTTGTGTAGTTATCACGTTCAACTTGTGACGTCAAAGACATAATTATTATTATTATTATTATTTTATATCGGAGAGAAACTTCAAACACAGATGGCCACACCAAACTGAATCGAATTCTTGCTGACGATCGTATGTATAGTAAATGTTTCTCGACGCGTTCGAACCTGTTTGCAGATATCTCACCAATTCGGTAGGTGGTGGCAAATCGCCAAAGCTATCATAGTATGTTACTTCAGAGTTGACTTTTCGATATGCCACCCAATGCGTCCCTACCCCCGATGCGCTATCCAAATTAATAATCGCTGCTTCATACCGTCGGGGACCACGTGCAGGTAATGAATCTCGCATATAAACTCCCCTAAAGTGTGGTATCTTCAGTTTTAAAACATACTTTTCCAGATCGACATTTGATAGCGGTCTATTGGGTAGAGACTCAATTAGTTTTTTGACATATTCCTATGGTTCATAAACAATCCCATACCTGAACGATATGGTTTCAGATATAATCCATTTCCACGTAGTTTTAAAGTAGCACCTGTCTTTTCTGCATTTGCCTTCTTCACGTCCTTGATGGTACGAACAATGCCTGCTACGCCACCTGCTAACGAGCCTAAGGCTGACAGACCAGCAAATATTGGTATTAATGGTAATACTCCACCAGTTTTAGGAATCGGAATAATTCTAGGCGTGCGGACTTTTCGTTTACCACCTGCTGCTTTTACTGATTTACGGGCTGCTGTAACGGCTATTTTCGATGCATTTAGAATATTCATTTTCTTTCCACCACCTCTTAACAACTCTGCTCGAATCGGACGTCGAACAGCAGAACCAAAAGCTACTTTCTGCACACGCACCCGCTTTCCAACACGTCGCTTACCAGCTCGCCGCTTCCTCTTGGTAATTTTTGAGCGACTCTTCCTTTTGCTTGATGACACACCCATACCAAAACGCTGCTTTGTTTTCATAATATTTGTTACCAACCACGCAGCACTCTTTTCACCAACGCTAGCGTCTGCAGATTTCACTCGTTTCCAAGCACTTTGTTCCAACTCGTAATCTGCTCGGTGTCGCTCACTTATATCGTCTCTATTACGTAAGTAAGCTAAATCGTGCTTCTTACACGCCACGTCCAAAGGATTAATTCCTTGATCACCTCTTTTCACACGTTTAATCACTTTTGTTCCGGGACCGCAATACTAATAACCGGGGATATGCAGCTCCACCGGCAGGTTATTAATTAAGGAATTAACAATTCCTCTTCCAGTCTTAGTCTGTAAACGAGACGATCTACTTCGTCCGGTGATCAGCATCTGAATGACCATTTAAGTGAAAAGTTTGCTATAAGTAGTACCTATTTTATTAATATGCGAATAGTACATTTGAAACAAAAATTTTCCATCGACAATCTCGACGAAAAAGTTGGATGTGGACATGGAGAGAGATTATTAAGGAAACACGGTCCTTTGCTTCCATCATCCATTCGTGGAATAATAATTGGACCTTCGAATTGTGGCAAAACCAATGTTATGATTTCACTACTTACTCACCCCTTGGGATTACGTTTTGAAAATGTTTATATCTACTCCAAGTCACTGTACCAACCAAAATATGAATATTTGAAGAAAATTCTTACACCCATTAAAGGTCTTGGTTATTATGCTTTCAGCGATGCCACGAATATCATGGAACCCTCAGATGCAAGACCCAATTCAATATTTATATTTGATGATGTTATGTGTGAGAAGCAGGATGTTATACGATCATATTTCTGTATGGGACGTCACAAAAATGTGGATGCCTTTTATTTGGCTCAAACATATTCGCGAGTTCCTAAACAGCTTGTGCGAGATAATGCCAACTTTATTATTATGTTTAAACAAGATGAAATGAATATGAGACACGTATTTTCCGATCATGTATCACCCGACCTGAATTTTACACAATTTCAGGAAATGTGCTCGAAATGTTGGGATAATAAATATGGATTCTTGGTTATCGATAAAGATAGTGATGTGAATTCGGGAAGATATCGCAAGGGACTTGATAGCTATATATTTGTTTAACAATGATGAATGCATTCATTTCATTGCTGTTCGGTAGTTTGTCAACACCATGAATGAAGAAATTGACTTAAAACGAAAACTAGTGGAAACGACCAATGCTGTTCGAAAAAAATTTAAACAATTCAAGGCGGCGAAGACACAAAGTGCGCTCGACTTGGATAAATTTTACGAACCAATCACTAAACCACTAACATCTATATCTAATGTAGTAAAGCAACGCCAGCAGCAGCAGCAGCAACCCAAAACCCAAGGAAAGCAATATAGTCGTAGTACTAGCACAATGGAGGAGCCTGAGGAAATATCCGATCACATATCATCATTTCAATCGTCTACACCGCGGATAAGCCGAAAAGCTCACATCGATACAACACCGAAACGTGATACCAATGTTACATTGTTTGAGACACCTTCCCCTTCAAGTTATACAAGTTCACCACCACTCGACAAGATTCAAGCATACTTAAATGGATTAAAAAATAAACCATCCCAATACGATACCATTTATGGTGTACATTTCGGTAAAAAGCCGAATAACCTTAAAAGATATATTGGTAACCTAGAAGTGCGTTTTCCAAATGGCAAAATTACTTTATATAAAAATGGAAAAAATGTTGCTGTATTTGATGGAACGCCTCAACTTTACGATTTGCTTTTTTTAAGAAATCCACCATTCCTAACACAACACGATAAAACCGATGATGGTGTGCTACAGAAATACAAGGAAATTTTAGAATTAACTAGTGCAGCATATGAAAATTATGACAAAAATAAGGGTCTACGAGAAACCAGATTATTGAAATATTTATATATTATAAAACCCCTACTGATGCCGGCGAGCACTAAATCAGGCGGCGCTGTTGTAAAAAATAACATCGCTAAAAAAATAAAAATACCCAACAAGAAACTACTTTCTTCCAAATCACCTCAATACATTTATTGGAATAAACCAAAGGAGTTGGTTGATCGCTTAAGATTGTTGTGGAGTTCAAAATTAGCTGGTAATACTGGGCATGACAATGAGATTATGTCAATTGTTGAGGAACTTCGCGAAGAACAAATAATATATTAAATTATGTACCTTGTTTCCTTTGCTCAGTGTCTAATGAGACGTGTTCGCTTCGCTACAAAATATGAAGGCAAGCAGGGGAAAAATTGAAATTGTTAATGAACTGCACCGGACTGCTAGAAAAAACTTTATTAGAAGGCGGACGATTATTAAAGGATACAAGGATTTATGGCAAATAGATTTAGCTGAAATGCAACAATATGCTGATGAAAACGATGGTTATCGCTACATCCTTGTATGTATCAATTGTTACTCCAAATTTGTGTACACCAGAGCAATCAAAAACAAGACCGGCGCTGAAGTGACCAATGCAATGAAGAGTATAATTGAAGAGGCATCGTATACACCAGACAATTTACAAAGTGATCAGGGAAAAGAATTCTATAATAGTCGCTTTCAAGCCCTTATGAAAAAATTTAATATAAATCATTATTCTACATTCAGCACGAAAAAGGCGGCAATTGTTGAACGTGTGATAAGAACTTTAAAAAATAATTTATATAAGCAATTTTCAATTAGAGGTTCCTACAGGTGGGTGGAAATTTTAGTATCAGTAACAAGTGTCTATAATAATACAATACATCGCACAATTGGCATGAAGCCCAGAAATGTGCTAGAAGATACACAAATTAGGGCATACGATTATTTAAAGGTTAAACCGAAAAAATATAAATTTCGTCTTGGCGATATAGTTCGAATCAGTAAATACAAAACCATATTTGAAAAGGGGTATACACCTTCATGGTCAACGGAACTGTTTAAAATTATAAAAAGTAACATTACCAATCCACCCACCTACATACTGGAATCGTTAGAAGGTGAACCGATTAAAGGTTGTTTCTATGAAGCTGAACTGCAAAAGACAACCAGTCCAGGTGTTTATCTGGTTGAAAAAATTCTTAGAAAACGTCAGAAAAATCACATTGATCAATTGTTTGTAAAATGGTTGGGTTTCCCCAATCAATTTAATTCTTGGATAGATAAGTCTGATATTGTATAAACAGCTTTGTATTTCCTATTACAATTATTGTATCAGTTGAATGATAAAATAAACATGTAATTTAAAACATATGAATTTTATTTATCAGTATATATTGCTATCATTTTAAAAATTGTTTTCATTGAATTAATAACCATGAAGAGCGTAACATTTGATGAAGAGAAAAATATTGTCCACCAAACATTTGTTTGGGCGTTTGCATATCGAGAAGCTCGAAAGAGCGACTTTCAACAGCTAATGCTTGATAGGTACCGTTTCCAACGGCGAATAGAGAAAATCAAAACAACTTTGGATAGGATTTTAGAAAGTAATTTTAGAAATAAAATTGTTAATGAACGATTTATTAATTTATAATATAATTATAAACATAATATGAAGTACTAAAAAATGTTTTATTCACATTTAAGCAATAATACATAATGACCAAAAACACTTAGGGACTATAACCAAATTGTCTAAGTTCACTTTCACTAATACATATGGTCCGGAAAAATACTTCTTCATCACTACTTTTTTAGCGCATATACTAATCACTTGAAGAATCGAGTAGTGCATTTGGTAGCGACGACGTTGGACTTGACGATGACGACTGCGGTGATGGCGATTCTTCCATTATTTCATCTTCTTGACTTGAAGAGGTGGACGTATCAGTATGTTGTTGATGTCCACCACCTAAGATAATGGGACTTTGAGGTTGGTCAGCAGGTACAGATCCTCTATTGCTCTCGTTTTGACACCAATTACATAAACCCATTGTCCCACTTAAAAATTCCCAATGTTCACAATTTGAACACATTTGACGACCATTGATTGAAAATGGATACACTAATGTTGTTTTACTTTCCATATTGTAAATGATTGTGAAAGCAATGCTACAAATGAACTAAGTCACCATAATTTGAATACGTGTATTTATATATAACAGATGACCTTCACGTGTGACCTCTCTCTCTTGGAGTGACTTTTTATTTATCATGATAAAACTTTCTGTCTACTTTCCGAATGTAAATTCTGGATGAAAATTTTTAACAACTTTTTCTTTAGTTTTCTGTACTTTCTCCTTTAAGTTATTCATTTCTTCATTCAATACAGCGAATCTCCGAGAAATATCTGTATTCAATCCTATGATTTTTCGCTCAAAAAATTGTATAACATCCTTACTAATTTCGTCAGCAACTTGTATGCGCAGATCTGATAATTTCTTAACAATTACAGCAGTTAGTTGTATACGCAGGAGATCACGTTGAGTGAGAACATATTCTTGAGTAGCAGCATCATTTGGTTTTTTAGGTGATGCAACATTCTCTAGGGATTTTCCTTGCATATCATACTGATCATCGAGAGTAAGCCTGAATCCATTTCCAGGTGGTCCACGTAAAAACCGACATTTTTCATTGGTTTTCTTACGTCCAAACTTATCAACTGTGCTGTTACTTCGACTCATCCTCAAATTAAACTAAACTAATTTGCTATTTTACCTTCTACTTATATAACTTCATAAGGTTTTCATCTTACAAACTCTTATATAGGGTTTGTTATGTTGGGAAAAATAAAACAATGCTTTTACTACAAACAATTTATTTCCTATTGGTTTTATTTATATATTAAACCATAACATTTATTTTTAAACATGACCATTATTTATAATAATACATACATACATATATATATATATATATATATATATATATTATACTGGTTTATGGAAATACAGTTCAGAACGTGTTTATACAACTAAAAGTTGTTCCAATAATTAATTTTAATTTTCTTGATCTTCTACTTTGTCCATAATTTCACAACCATTTGCACCATCGCTGCGGATGACTACACCATCTTTTACGATATAAGTAATATCGTCGGGATCCACATAATCAACCAAATTAAATTTTGTTACCAAATCACTTGGTAGATCTGGTATATGAATGACAAACTTGGCAAGATCATTATCAATCATTTCAGCACAAAATTGACTCAGGTTTATGGATCCGTAGAGATTTTGTCCACATAGATGCGCACCAGCCATAAAATTGATTGCATCACGCACATACTTTCTGTACTGACAGCCAGTTGAATCCAAACAGGAACCATCAAACATCGAAAACTGTAGTATATCTTGAGCCATACGTCTTAATTTGCATGCTAACCAACTTATATACGTATCTTGTTTTTCAACAACATTGTCACACATCTACAATAGAATAATGAGATTGTGATTGTGTTTTATGATACTAGGTATAACACTTTTATTACATTATCAATTAAAATTAAAAATGTGATAAACTATAGATTAAAATATTCTTTACACAACATTGTTTACTCTAAACACCCAAAATTTATTAATGCTTTAGTATTACCCCCAGAAAATACATGTGAGCTTTGCCCCAAATATGTTAGGGTAAATTTATCATTTGATTTATTCATTATGTCAACAGTTGCCTCTGATAATGTTTCAGCAACACGCTTGGGTAAGAAAGTTTGAAATGTTACATTATGTGTTGTATCATACAAAGTAACAAGAATACTTTTACCAAAACGTGTTGAAACAAATGATATCTGTTTTATAACATAAATTTTTCCCACCGTTAGTGTTGAAATTTTTCGGTGCTCAAGAAATTCAACATCTTTGTTTATCATATTATTAATTTCAGCCAAAGTCTGCTGTGAAAGACTCATTATTAAAATATGTAATAAAATACCTTTAATAACTTTCACAAAACACACCACAAACACAATTCTTCTATTTCAAGGCAACAACAAGCAATGCCTGTATGACTATGGTCTTCCTTTCGAAAGAGCTCCATATTTATAATATCCAATTTCAAAGTCATAGGAGGGGGAATATTACCAGAAACAACGCATGCTCAAGGTCAAGGTGATTTCTTGAAAGTCAAGGTCAAGCTACTCAAGGTCAAGTTCAAGGTCAAGGTCAAGTTCAAGGTCAAGGTCAAAGTCAAGGTCAAGGTCAAGGTCAAAGTCAACGTCAAGTTCAAGGTCAAGGTCAAATCCAAGAGCAAGTTCAAAGTCAAGGTCAAGTTCAAGGTCAAGGTCAAAGTCAAGGTCAAGGTCAAAGTCAAGGTCAAGGTCAAAGTCAAGTTCAAGGTCAAGGTCAAATCCGGGTTAGTCAAGGTTATCCAAGGTCAAGGTCATTCGGGTTAGGTCAAGGTCATCCAAGGTCAAGGTCATTCGGGTTAGGTCAAGGTCATCCAAGGTCATTCGGGTTAGGTCAAGGTCAAGGTCATAAAAAGTGGAGGGGGGATCCGCAGTTCTCTCAAACTTTGACTACTTACTGTTATTGAAACAGTGCCACTGTTAGTGAAACAGTTGCGTTAATAACACTAAAAATAATATAATTGTAAAAATAATAATTTCTACTTACAAACACACTCTATTAGTGAAATAGATTGTTTGAACAAATAAATAAGCAGTTTGTGGGACCGCCTATCATATTCTCATATTTAAAATGCCTCCCTACATACTATTAGTGAAATAGATTTTCTGCAAAAATAAAAAGCGGTTAGTACAACCGCTTCTATTATTCTCATAATACAAAAATATGTACCTAGATTGTGTGGTAACTTTTGGTTTTCTCCAATCTTTTGCAGACGAGACGTCTAGCAACTACGTAGGAGAAACCCTTAACACACCTCCACCAAAGTCCCCCAATGATTTGCAGGAGTTGAATCCCGAAATGCTTTCCCTGATGGGACATGACCTGGATTCACCAAAAGCCCCAGTACCTTTAATTCAAAAAGACCTAGCCTCTCGCTGGGAGCATATTTTACAAAATGGTCTCTCGGATGAAACTCGAGGCAAGTTAATAGAAAAATACCCTCCTCCTCAAAACTGTTTATTATTAAGCCCTCCAAAAGTGAATCCGGAGGTTAAAGTTGCTGTACCTTCACAAACATTACGAAGGGACGAGCGCCTAACTTCTCGCCAATTACAAATTGGGGCCAGCTTGGCAGCCAGTGCCGCTACAGTAACCTTGCTTTTAAAAAACGAGGGGGGAGATAATAGGAAACAAATTAAGGCTCTATGCGATACCGGTAGACTTCTGGCGGACGTATATCATGCTGAAACAAGCTCCAGAAGAGAACTACTTACCATCAACCTCAATAAATCCCTGAGAGACACCCTAAATGAGTGATCTGTGGATGGCTGGCTGTTTGGGGAGAACTTGGAAGCTAGGATGAAGACTTTCAAGGAACTGGAGAAATCCGGCGCCATCCTCAAGGCGGATAAACCCAAGGTAGCAATAAGAAGACCTCAGCCCACTACGTCTGTAAATTTTTTAAACCCCTAAGGACCACTTCGAAACTGGGGAATTCAACGTGGCCGCCAAACTCGACCAATCCCGAACCATCGTCCCCCTCTGAAAAAATACCAGACAGGAACAATCGCCCATCACCATCCCAGGTCGCGTCAGAAAAATCACAAGAAACCGCACCACCCCAGAGAGATGTCCCACTAAAAACTCAGGTGGGTAAAACAGCAGGCAGATTAAGGAAATTTTACTCTTGTTGGAAAAAAATTACTACTGATAGACGTGTGTTATCTTATTCGTCGGTACAATGCCAAAGGCACGAATGTGCAAAATTAACGTTTTCGACCTATGTGCGCCACTAAATGTAATCTAAAGAGTACTACGCAATGCATTAATCACGAATGTGCAGACACGAAAAATAAGGTGGGGAGATGCGCGGCTAATTTCACTGAAGTCAGTCTGTCTTGTTCGCTTGCGATGCATGCATCGCGAATGTGATACTTTCGTGGTTGTGGCATTGCAGAATATGGTGAATTTGATTTAAGTGTGTTACATGCGTGTTTTTGTCACTTTAAAATAAATAGGTAGACATTTTTTACATTGGACATATTATTATTAATTATGAATTCCCGCACAGCTAAAATGTTTGAACTTTTAAAACAACACGAAACTAGTAAATCAGAATCTCTGAAAGGACGTGAAAAAAAGGTTGGTACAAATAATATTTCTATAAGTATTACGAAAGTTTTTAATAATTTATTTGTTTTGTTAGGATTTAAATGAAGGTAATGATAAGAATTCCATAAATATGACTTATAACGAGGAAGAAACGAATCTTACCAAAATAGAATCGAATAATTGCGCTACTTCGTTGAATAATAAGGAAATTGACCAAGCCTGCATGGTGGCAAAAGGTGTAGTAGGTAGGTACCTACTGTCCATTTTTCTTAAAGCATTATAAATTAGTGTTGTTATTTTTTATATTATTATGTTTTAGACAAAAATACTTAACAAGATTTTATAGAAATGACCACCTCCAACGGGCTACCAACGTCCGATAGCGAGGTAGATTCAAATGAGAATGACTTTTCTGCCTCTTCATCGGATAATTATGACCCTAGAGGCAACTTAAGCTCCAGTAGTTGTTCTAACTCAAGTGATAGTTCAGACTCTTCCGATTCTTCGATGTCAAGCAGGCAAAATGTAAATAAATTAGGTAAGTTAATTAGAAAAGTAAGTTACACTATTACTTAATGTAGTACTTTTTTATAGATGATTTCCCAAAGAGAAAGAAAAGAAATGAAAACAATTGGAAGAAAAATATAAAAAAAACAAAAAAGACTAAAAGGTGAAGCGTATATTGGGGCTAAAAATATAGAAAGACCAGCACGTCCCTTATTACCACCTCCGTGTTCTGAAAAACCAAAGCATACATGTTGCAATCTTATTAAGGAGGAAGACCGGCGTAAAATTTACAACGAATTTCGTCAAATGAGTTCAGTAGATGATCAACGTACGTTTTTAAATTCTCATATTGAAAAGAATAATAAAAAAAGAGTGACAAGAAACATTCAAAATTCAAGAAGGAATTTTACCATGTGCTACACTTTTACAGTTAATGGGGAAAAGAGACAAGTTTGTCGCGAATTTTTCATGTGTACTCTTAATGTCACACACGAGGGAGAGGAAATGATTCGTAGCCACATTCTATCATTTCCAGCGGTTGAGTCTCATTACTGCAGGGTCTCCACTACAAAAAAGTATTTGGATTCATCTCTGAGTCTTTCCATTATGCACAACTTATACAAAAACAAATGCGCAGAACTAAAACTTCGAGCAGTTTCATTCGAAAAGTACCGACAGGTTTTCAAAGATTACAATTTAGGTTTTCACAAACCTAAGAAGGACCAATGCAAGAAATGTTTGCAATATAAAAGTTGTGACGAAGTCACATTTTAAATCAAACATATTTCATAGTTATTCCGCATAATTTATATTAAAGACATCGATTAAATAATTAGACTAGCGAACTAGCTAAGTACCGGCTCCCGCAGAGCACCCAGTATAGCTCAACCAAAACCATTCCGCAGTGCGACCATGCACAGCCAATCAAAAGGCGCAATCCCCCAGAGTACCGTAGTACTGGTGGGAGAACGCGAACCTGGCTCCGGACGTTGAGAACGTCGTGGAAGACACTTCTCACCGAGACCCGGCTTAACAGAGACGTTTCACTGAGCCCTTGCCTAAATAATCTATATATCCACCGTCGTGTAAATTTTCCGCTACGAGCCACCGATTTGACTGTACAAGTTAGTATACCTGTTAGCACCGTGGAGGGATGTAATTATCTCCTTGCCAGAGAAAAGAGTGTTAGGTTCTGTTGAAAAAGGGACGTATATGGTCATGTGTTCTCACGCTGATCCTGTACCAACTTAAAAGTTTTTCCGAAGAACGTTCAGCATTTTTCGGAAAGCCAACAGGGAAGACCGAAACCGAGTGACCGAAGGGCTGCCGACTATCGGAAGGGTATATATGTGTTTTCACGCTGTATACACTTTCGGTATTCAACAAAACCCGTTTCGGGAGACCGGCTACTTTGAAGTGTGTTTACGCTCATTGTAATCGCCTCCCGTAATAGAGCGAAAGTGAATGAACCGCAGGATGAATGTTGTGGGGACTAGCCGCCGACTGACTGCACTATAGTGTTTTCACGCGTAGTGTAGCCTGTCGGGGGTAACTACCCTGTGTCGATCACCGGAACATCTTGGTGTGTTTTTACGCCCATTACTGCCCCGGTTACCGATTCGCCGAAACTAAGAATGACCGAATGTGTGAGGAATGTGGTGTTCTCTGGCCAGCGAAGTTATTCCGTTTCCTTGCCACGATGGTAGCAGTCCGTATGTCTGTGACAGCCCCTTATGACCGCTGGAGCCTTTTTCCTTTTTAACCCGTTGCTTTAATCCCGCTAAACACCCTGCTTTCTTGCACGCATAGTTTGCTCTATCGTACCTGTCTGCTTTACACCCTCCCGTAGTAACTTGTTCACATAAAATGTGGAACCGCCGCACCCCCTCTAAAAACCGTATATTTTAAATAGCATAGTCCTAGCTTCTGTATAGTAAATGTCAGCGCGAAAATAATAAATTCTATTAGCTAATAAATTGTTTAGAACAAACCCGTATTCTGTGTTATTATTTATTAAATAGGCAAAACGGCTATAGTGGGCGCATAGATCCCTGGAGTACCGTTTCTCCAGCTGTGTAAAAGCTACCTATAGGTCTGGTGGTTCTCTGTTACACCCTAAAGCAACAGAGTGGCGCTCGAGAATTATCCGTCTCAAGAAAGTACAGGCCGACAAGACTGTTCGGCATTACGAACCACAGCAGGAGCGTTACAAATTGGCGCCCGAGCAGATTTTTTTTGCGCTTGCGTAGCCTAGGGCCGTTGGAAAATTTTCGCCTATGCACATTTTCTTTGCGCATGCGTAGTCTAGAACCCGTGTGATAGCTTGTTTCCTGATAAAACAGGGATTTTAAAACCGATTAATTTTCTAGACCGGAAAAGGCATTTAAATTGCAAGAAACAAGATTTGCTTAAAATTTGGAATATTGTTAACATCCGAGACGCGAACAAAAGATTAAAAACCGATATGAATAGTTTTTTTTTTGAATAAAAAAAAAAATCCGTGTAAATAAATTCCAAATGACCGTGTAGAAGATAAGAGCTTTAGTATTAGGATATAGTGTATATATTAATTGATTTAGTTTTATTTTTATGATTTAGGATAAATACCGTTAGGCATTTTGTTTACTGTAATACAGGATAGTCCGGTGAAATTTGAAATAGGATTTAAATTAATTAGAGAATTAACCGAAGGTTTAAGTACCACCAGTTAGTAAGCAGACCGTTAAGAGAATATAATTGTGAAATTATATTTTGTTTGAGATAACCAAAGGAAGAAGTACCAGTTAAATAAACTGTAGATAGATTTATTTAAATACCGGGGTATAGGAAAGTATTAAGAATTTTTTTTTTAGGCAATAGTTGTAGATATATTTTATTAGGCATTAAGTACCAGTGAAACAAACCGTTAGATAATTTTTTTTTTTAAAATATACGATACTAAAAGGTTTAGATACCGGGTTGAAGGAAAGTTTTAGGAATTTTCTTTTTAGGTAATAAACCGTAAACATTTTTTTTATTGGGCAGTAAGCACCAGTTAAGTTAAATAAACCGTTATATATAGCTAGAATATTAAGGTGCAAATACAGGGTTAAAAAAAAAAAGTTTTAGGTATTTTTATTGTAATTATTCACAATAATGGCAAACGTGAAAGCGACACAAGCTACACTGATGCTGACCGTACCCCCCACGTCGCCGTTACACCTCGCACCACCGATACCACCCGCACCACCCTTACCCCCGTCACCAAGCATTGGAAGTACCGACTCACGAACAAGCTGGATCTATCTTTTAAAAAAAGTGGATCTGGTGGCTGAAGTACAGAAATTTGGTCTGGATGACACCGGGCCTGTGGACACACTACGCAAACGCTTAGTTAAGTTTATCCGAGATGGCCACGCCACCCCGCAACCGTCCACCCTCCCCTTTATTTTTCCTGCACCCAATGCAGCCAGCATAAGCGCGACAAGCAGCGCAACAACAACTCCGCCCTCCGTTAGCCACAGTATAGTAACAATTTCCAGTTACACCCCCGCCGAGTCAACAGTGTCGTCGACAGTAACGGCGACTAATACTAAACCTACCCCTATCATACATGTGACATCTGCCGTAGCACCTATAAGCTACTGTTAAGGAAACTCTTTATTTGTTTTTTCTATTTAATCTATTTAAACTATATAGGGGTTTTGCTCTACACCATATATTATTTTATTTCAATATATTTTATTTAAAAACGCACAAGTTGGCTAGGTTGACCACTCTTGGGCATGCATAGAATAGCGCATGTCCCAGGACGAATGAGAAGTTTCGGAGAGAACCAAGCGTGCCACGGCGTGGGCGACACACCTTTTTTTAATTTGAACAATCAATTTTCCGGTACCATCAATGTGGTGAAAGTTTAAGTGAACATTCTTGTTTGATCGACGATAATCGAGGAAGTAAGAGTTTAGTTTAGTAGAGTTACGGCTGACCAGTCCAAGGTAAGAGTGTGTTGTTTCAGTTGATTTGTGCGTTACTGTTTCATAAATTATCTTTACTCTCTTTTAAAACCCTCCTAAACCTTTGATTAGTTATCTACATCTGCTCACATTATATCTCCAAAATTACAGTCCACTTAATTTAACGCTATTTCACAACATTTTGGTCCTTCTCCACCAGATATGAATCAGTAATTTTAAAAAATTAAATATTTCAAAGTTGCAAATAATTTATAATTTATTGAATTTCAGGCTAATCGCCATATTCGAGCATTTTTTGCATTTCACAAAACCCTTTTCGATTCCCACCATCGACGGCAAGGCCGCGCAGACATTTTTCGCTGAAAAATAATGCGCGAGTTTTAGACGGGCAAAAGTTCGAGGTATTTTAAAAACTTTCAGTACTTTATTTATTAACCTGAACGATTTTGTGCACTTTGTGCATTTTTGCAGTCGCGAAAATAAAATTTAAACTCAACCTGGCTTTCTGCGGCGTTTGACACTGTTTAGTATTTATAAGTAACAGAACTAATACTTTTTCGTGTTATCTGTTTTAGAAAATAATATTTCAATTTACTATTAAAACTTTTGCACCATGGCAAACGCCGATAAGATTTCGAAGTACAATTTAAAGCGTACCACTGCGTATAACCGTTTAAAGGAAACCTATGAATTAGGACTTCAAATAGCTGGTGACAGCTCATTAAAATTAACTTTTCTGGCTAGAGCTGACGGTATGGATAAAATTTATGATGAATTTCAGGCAGCCCATAATCAAATAATATCATTCATATCTGAAGACGAGTTTAAAACTCATGATACTGTGCGTATTTCAGCCGATAAATTCTACTATGGCGCAAAGGCTATAAAGTCGGAAGTTGCAGTTAGTGACACTAATACTTCTTTGTTTAATAATTCGGTGTCCTCACCTATTTCTAAATCAAGTGCCAAACTGCCTAAAATTACTTTGCCAACTTTTGATGGCAACTTTGCGCTATGGCCGAGCTTTTATGACTTATTTAAAAGTTTAATTCATTTAAACCAGGATTTATCCAATGTAGAAAAATTCCAATATCTTATTACCTCCTTAGATAGAGAACCGTTAGCCTTAGTAAAGGGAATTCCGCTAACAGAAAATAATTACATTATTGCTTATGAAATCTTAGAAAAAAGATACCAGAATAAGAGGCTTCTCGCTACGCATTATTACAATGAAATTATTTCATCCCCTAGTATTCGAAAGTCGAGTGCTACAGAACTTAGACACATTTTAAACATTTTTTCTGAAAATTTGGCGGCACTTCGAGCGTTAGGTTTTCCGGTAGATCAGTGGGATTTTCTTTTATTTAACATGTTACTTCAAAAACTTGACTCAAAGACGAGAACCGACTTTGAAGTTGAATACAGTTTAACTGAAATCCCTTCCTATTTACAGTTAAAAACCTTTTTAGAAAATAATTGCAAGGCTTTAGAATCGGTGCAGTTCAGTGCACATAATACAAATATTACTCATAACAGCTATTCTAACCAAAATAGACAGCAACGATCTAAACCTTCTTATTTGCCAAATAATGGCATGGCCAATTATCAGCCTAATAACAAGAGATCAGTTACATCAACGTTGTTAGCTAACACACCTGCAAATAATGCCTCCAAGTGTCTTATTTGTTCATCCTCTCATGCTTTATATCGATGTCCGTCGTTTACATCAAAAACGCCAAATGAAAGAATCTCTTTTGTTAAGCACCACAATCTTTGTGTCAATTGTTTAGTGTCACCCCATCCATTACGCAAATGTGGGTCTACATTAAGGTGTCGAATATGTACAGCTCCACATCATACATTGTTACATTTTGACAGAAATGCAAGCCATTCTTCTCAAAATAATTCTGTTTCATCTACGGCCACACGGTCTACAGTCTCAGAATTTTCACCTATGGACAATCAAATATCCAGTAATACTCTTACCAGCGCTATGACAAGTACGTCTGCAGCTCAACAAAGTACCGTTCTTCTCTCTACCGCGGAAGTAGACATTAAAGATATTCGAGGTGACTTTCAAAAAATTCGTGTCCTTTTTGACACTGCCAGTATGGCAAATTTTATTTCTGAGACTTGCGTTAATAGACTTGGATTGCGTCGTCAAAGGTCTTCCATCCCAATCGAAGGAATAAATGGTATGTCCGCATTTTCGAATTATGGTACGACTCAATGTCATATTAAACCGTGTACTCAGACAAATCCCATATTTTCCTTTCAAGCTATAATTTTGCCCAAAATATGTTCTGATCAACCAAAGGCAAACATAACTTACACTGATTGGTCGCACATTAAACATCTGAAATTAGCAGACAATAATTTTAATGTTCCTGGACCAATTGATGTGCTTTTTGGCGCTGAACTGGTACCGCTGTTTTTGAGATCGGGGCGTATTTGTGGTAAACCTAACCACCCGGTTGCCTTAGAAACAATTTTTGGTTATATGCTTCAAGGGAAAACTCTCATTGAACCGTCGTTATTAGATAATTCCACTTCTCTTTTAAGTTGCCATGTATCTCTCCAAAGCCAACTTGACGTTATTCTTCAAAAATTCTGGGAGGTCGAAGAAATCACTAAACCTCCCGTTTCGTCCCCTGAAGACAAAAGGTGCGAGGAAATTTTTAGTTCTTTAACAGTAAGAGAACCTTCTGGTCGTTTTCTTGTACCCTTACCTTTCAAAAATTTAATTCCATGTTTTGGCGACACGTACCATCAAGCTTACCGTCGGTTTTGCATGCTAGAATCACGGCTATTAAAAGACTCCAATCTTTATCAAGAATACGCTAAATTTATGCGCGACTACCTAGACAGTAATCATATGTCTGTGGTTCCATCTTCGGCTTTTAAATCTACGTCAGCTTACTACATTCCCCATCATTGCATTCTGAAAAATGAAATTTCAGGTCCGAAACTTAGGGTGGTATTTGACGCGTCGTCGCGTGGTACTCGTGGCATCTCTCTAAACGAATCCCTCTTGACTGGACCCAAGCTTCAACGCGATATCTCATGTGTCCTCTTAAACTTTCGATTTTTTCCTTATGTTTTCATTTGTGATATCAAACAAATGTACAGGCAAATTCGTATTCTACCCCAATTTAAAGATTGTCAACGAATATTATGGCGTTTTTCTCCTAATGATGTTTTACAAGAATATCGCTTATTGACTATCACTTACGGCATTTCTTCCTCTCCCTTTTTAGCCCTTAGAACCTTACAGGAACTTGCTAATAGAGAAGAGAGTTTATTTCCCCGCGCCGCTCAAGTCATTAGACGAGATATATATGTCGACGACGCGGTTACTGGGGGTATAGATCTTACTTCCACTCTAGAACTACAAGCAGAACTTATTAAGATAATGAAGGCTGGTGGTTTTGAGTTACGAAAATGGGCAAGTAATCATCCTGCAATTTTAGAAAATGTGCCCGCTTGCGATATTCAACCGTCATGTAGTTTTGACAAAGAGGAACCTTCATTCATAAAGGTGCTTGGCCTAAAATGGGATCCCACAAAAGATATATTCTCATATTCATTTTCCTCAATCGATCAACCCTGTACAAAACGAAATATTCTGTCCGAAATAAGCCGAATCTTTGATCCTGTCGGATTTGTCTCTCCTATCCTCTTACGAGCAAAATATCTCATGCAGTGTCTCTGGTCTTCTAATACAGCTTGGGACGATATTCCATCTGATGATATTGTGCAGGCTTGGAATGTGTTTAAGTCGGAACTGCCGCAACTTACGCACATTAAAATTCCGAGGCGTGTTGTTTCTGATAAGATATCACGCATTGAACTACATGGATTCTGTGATGCATCCCAAATTGGTTTGGCTAGCGTCATCTACTTTCGTGTGGAACAAGAGTCAGGGACTATTAAAACACACTTAGTTACTGCCAAATGCAAAGTAGCCCCTTTAAAAACTATCTCTATCCCACGCCTAGAGCTGTGTGCAGCCGTGTTATTATCAGACTTAATCTCCTTTGTCAAAATGAACTTTTCCGAACGCATTATGTTTGACGCTATTTACGCGTGGTCCGATTCAATGGTAGTATTGGCTTGGCTATTCTCTTCCCCTCATAAGTGGAAAACTTTCATTGCTAACAGGGTAAGTCACATCCAAGAGATACTCTCCCCGTCGTCTTGGCACCATGTTTCATCTCAAGACAATCCGGCAGATTGTGCATCACGTGGCCTAACGCCAGCACAACTATTGCAACAATCCATGTGGTGGTCGGGCCCCCAGTTTCTCTCGGAGCTACATGAATCCTGGCCTATACAACCTAAGGTCGATTTTGATCAAGTCCCGGAAGTGTCTCGAAAGGAAAAACAAACTACATCTCTTATTGTATCTTTTAATGATGACTTCGTTACCGAACTCCTAAATAAATTTTCTTCTCTGTTAAAAATTAAAAGAATCATTGCTTACATCCATCGATTTGACGCCTCATGAAATTGAAAACGCTCTGTTAATAATTGTTAAACATGTTCAGCATCAATGTTTTTCGGATATATTGCAAAAAATAAAAATTAACGCTTTACTGCCAAAACCCTTTCGAAAGTTATCGCCTTTTATTGGCCCTGATGGTATACTCAGGGTGGGCGGTCGGCTTAAAAATTCTAACTTCAATTATAATGTTAAGCATCCCATTCTTTTACCTAAATCTCATAGAATTACGGGATTAATTGTAGAATGGATTCATAAAACAAACTGTCACCCCGGATTAAAAACTTTACATTATCTGATTCTACAACAATTTTGGATATTATCTCCTCGAACTACCATACATAAATGTCTCTCTAAATGTATGCAATGCTTCCGTTGTAAGCCCAAATCCTACAACCCCTATATGGGAGATCATTCCTTGCTTCGGATTTTCCAAATCAAAGCTTTTTCGTCAATCTGTATTGATTTTGCAGGCCCCTTTTCCTTATTAATGACCAGACATCGAGGTGCCAAACTTTATAAAGGTTATGCCTGCGTCTTTGTGTGCACTGCCACCAAGGCTATCCACTTAGAAGCCACTTCAGAATTAACGACTGAAGCCTTTCTGGCAGCGTTTCGGCGTTTTGTTTCCCGCCGTGGACGCTGCTCTCAGATTTCAAGTGACCAAGGCAGCAACTTCAAAGGTGCCAATAATCAGCTTCTCGAATATGCCCGAAAGGCAGCTGAAGAATTGGCAATTTCTTGGCATTTCAACCCACCTAGTGCTCCACATTTTAATGGCCTGGCGGAAGCAGGCGTTAAATCAATGAAAACACATCTATATCGTGTTATTGGAAATCAGCATTTAACATACGAAGAATTTCACACTCTTCTAACACAAATTGAAGCTCTGCTAAACTCTCGACCCCTCAGCCCAATTAGCGCTGATCCCAACGATATGCAACCTTTAACCCCGGGTCACTTTCTCACTCTCGAACCCTTAAATAGCTTTATACCTGAACCAGATTTCTCGGATATTAAACTAAACCGCTTGAATCGCTGGCAATTAATTCAACGCTTACAGAGCGACTTCTGGAAACGTTGGTCCAACGAGTATATTCATTCTTTACAAGAAAGACGGAAGTGGACGCAACCTGTTCCAGAAATTGCCAAAGGTGCATTGGTTTTAATAAAACAGGATCAAACACCCCCGCTCCACTGGGAGTTAGGTAGAGTGACAGGATTACACCCTGGAAAGGATGGCGTGGTTCGTGTAGTCACGTTAAAAACTGCTCGCGGTTTTTTACAAAGACCTGTAGTGAAGATATGTCCACTACCAGGCAATTAATTACGTTACTTTATTTTATTTTTTTTTGTTGTTTTCTTTTTATATATTTTTTTTTATATATTATATAATTTGGTTATGTCTGTGCGTCTAAAACATTCGTTTTGGTGGGCGGTATGTTAAGGAAACTCTTTATTTGTTTTTTCTATTTAATCTATTTAAACTATATAGGGGTTTTGCCCTACACCATATATTATTTTATTTCATTATATTTTATTTAAAAACGCACAAGTTGGCTAGGTTGACCACTCTTGGACATGCATAGAATAGCGCATGTCCCAGGACGAATGAGAAGTTTCGGAGAGAACCAAGCGTGCCACGGCGTGGGCGACACACCTTTTTTTAATTTGAACAATCAATTTTCCGGTACCATCAATGTGGTGAAAGTTTAAGTGAACATTCTTGTTTGATCGACGATAATCGAGGAAGTAAGAGGGCCCTCTACCGTTACGGCTGACCAGTCCAAGGTAAGAGTGTGTTGTTTCAGTTGATTTGTGCGTTACTGTTTCATAAATTATCTTTACTCTCTTTTAAAACCCTCCTAAACCTTTGATTAGTTATCTACATCTGCTCACATTATATCTCCAAAATTACAGTCCACTCAATTTAACGCTATTTCACAACAGCTACATACCGACGCAGTTAGTGCAAAATCCCGTGACATACACCATACCCCCCGTATACTATAGCACCTCTCCGTCTAACACTGGTGTATATAGCACTTTAGTGACCAACCCTTGTGTACATAGCACCCTAGTAAACAACCCTTGTATATATAGCACCCCGTTTAGTAATCCGTGTGTAAATACCAACCCTTTAATATATATGCCCCCCGCTGCAACACAGCACGTATCAACTAGTATAATACACACACCGTCAGCCGTCAGACCAGTAATAAATACAATACAGCCGACTACAGTACAGGGAGGCATACCACCCCCTGCTACCACAATGACAAGCAATCACCCAGAACTTCAGGTGCACAAATGGAATGTGCACTTTGATGACCGAAATGACCCAGCAACTTTTCTAGAAAGAATAGATGAGATTTGCCTGGCTAACAAGATAAACCCTGACGTATTACTACCCCACCTACCCGAATTACTACGTGGTAATGCGGCCCTGTGGTGTAGAAATAACAAGCAAACTTGGCAAAACTGGGACGATTTCAAACGAGATTTCCGTATATTTTTCTTTCCGGTCAACTATGAAATAGACTTGGAGGTCGAAATTAGCCGTAGAGTACAGCGTCATAACGAACCGGTCAATCGTTACGTAACTGACCTACAAACGCTAGTACGCCGACACGGAAAGATGAACAGCGATCAAGAACTACAATGGTTATACCGAAATTTACTTCCCGATTACCGACGAAACATGTCATTTTCTGCAGCGGTTAGGGAGTACGAAATCCTACTGCAGGAATTAGAAAAGGATAAATCCAAAGCAGAAGGCTCGCACCGATTTACAGCACCATCAGTACAAGCACCGATACAGCAACGAACATCACAGCCCAGGTATTTTCAAACCACATCTCATGAAAACACTGCCGGACCGAATATTGGTAAACCGGGACCGACGTCGACGCCCGCCACATGCTGGCGCTGCGGACATTTGCGAAGTAACTGCAAAGGCCCCGCTAGATTATTCTGTTCAAGATGTGGCAAAACAGATGTCATGTCTCGAGATTGTCCCTGTCCGAGGTCGGAAAACTAGGAAGGCGCTGCCCCATGACGAGTCAAGGACAGCACCACGACTCAACCGCCTCGACTGCATTAAACACGACCGACCTGACCGAAAATCGACCACATGTGACTATACATATTAATGAAAAACCAGTTTTAGCACTAATAGATACCGGAGCCGCAAAATCTTATATAGGAGACCGGCTAGCAAAAAGAAAACCGTTCTACGCACTGCAACCGGTGGAAAAAACTACTAACCTAGCCCGGCTTGCGAATGGAGAATTAATGGAAATTACCAAAGCCTACCGAACCACCTTCCGAATAGGTCCGAAGAAATTTACGGAGATAATGCATTACCTACCTGGACTCTCCACGGATATGGTTCTAGGAATGGACATTTTACAAAAAGGAAAGTTCAAACTAGAATTAGGCACAGGCACCATCGTGATTGACGACTTTACTTCGCACTCAAATAGGACAGTTGCACCCTGCAGTCCAGTAGGGAAAATCGGCACTCAACTACCGTTAACATTGTCTACCACCGAAGAGAACCGGCTGCATTCCTTTCTAAGCTACGAACTACCGTCTTTTGAATGCATTAAAGGAACAACGCCGCTTATTAAGCACAAAATTAGATTGACAAGTCACGAACCGATTAAACAAAGATACCGCCCACAAAACCCCGTATGCAGGAAATCATTAATAAGGAAGTTGACCAGATGCTGCAAGATGGGATCATTGAACAATCGAATAGTGCATGGAGCTCACCGGTAGTCATTGTCCGAAAGAAAGACGGAAAACCAAGGTTCTGCATTGATTTTCAAAAAATCAATGATATTTCTCAAAAAGATGCATATCCACTACCGTTTATAAATGCGATTCTCGACAAACTTCGAAAGGCGAAGTATATCTCCAGTATAGACCTCAAACAGGGATACTGGCAGGTGCCACTGACCGAAGAAAGCAAACCAATTACGGCATTTACAGTACCAGGACGGGGTTTGTTTCAATTCCGAGTAATGCCGTTTGGATTACACTCTGCACCAGCGACGTTCCAAAGACTAATGGACCGCATCATAGGAGCCGAACTAGACCCGTACTGTTTTGCCTACCTAGACGATATCATTATCCTAGGCGAAACATTTGAAGAACACCTGCAAAATATAAGAACCGTATTTTAAAAACTAAGAGCCGCAAACCTAAGAATAAATCCCGATAAATGTCAGTTTGGGCGTAGATCTTTGAAATATTTGGGACACCAGGTTACTGCTACCGGAATACACACCGACCCAGTAAAAGTAACATCCATCACGCAGTACGCAGCTCCGTCAAATGTAAGAGGGGTACGACGCTTTTTGGGAATGGTCTCATGGTACCGACGTTTTTTACCTGCATTTTCGCAAATAGCAGCACCGTTAAACATGCTACTAAAAAAGGGCCGACGCTGGAATTGGGGAGCCGAACAGCAACTGGCATTTGAAAAACTAAAAACCGCCCTTACCGTCGCACCGGTATTAGCATGCCCCAACTTTAGTCGCCCTTTTACCCTACAGACCGATGCCTCAGAGAGTGGTTTAGGATTAGCCCTGACTCAAAACAATACCGATGGGGGGGATAATATTATCGCCTATGCTAGCCGAACTTTGACTTCGGCTGAGAAAGCGTACTCCACGACCGAAAAAGAGTGCTTAGCGATAGTTTATGGAATAGAGAAAATGAGACCCTACCTGGAAGGATACCACTTCACCGTCCTGACCGACCATCAGTCCTTACGATGGCTAAAAACAATTAAATCACCGTCCGGACGTTTAGCACGATGGCAGATGTATCTGCAACAGTTCGATTTTGAAATAAAATACCGACGAGGCGTATTAAACCGAGTGGCTGATGCACTATCTCGCCAACCGAACCCCGGTGCACCAGAGGAAGCAGAAACCAATGAGTTAGCTGCTATAACCCTAATAACAGAGGACGAACAGTGTTCCTGGTATGCGAATAAAATAAGGGAGGTGAAAAATCACCCCGAAGCACACCCGACGTATTGTATACGAGATGGAAACCTGTACCGACACTTTTGGAGCTCATCAGACATGACCGAACCGGACATGATGGATCCATGGAAACTCTGTATACCGAAAACCGTAAGAACCAGAATAATGGAGGAGAACCATAATTCTGCAACCGCCGGACACATGGGAATAGCAAAAACTACAGCCCGTATCACGTTAAGATACTACTGGCCTGGTATGTCTCGCGACATAGCCCAGTATGTTAGACAATGTATCTGCTGCCAGCAATATAAACCGTCGCAACAACAGATACCCGGAAAAATGCAGCCGTCAAGAAACCATACACCGTGGGAAACTGTTAGTACAGATTTAGTAGGACCATTACCGAGGTCCTCTAAGGGTAACGCATACGTAGTAATGTTCCAAGACCGCTTTACTAAGTGGATTCAATGCCGTGCTATACGGAAAGCAATGTCACGCGCCGTTAGTCAAGCCCTATATGAACTAGTACTAACACAATTTGGCCGTCCGAAAACCGTTATTTCCGACAACGGCACACAGTATACCGGAAAAACTTTTAGAGACCTGCTAAAAGAATACGGTATAGACCACCGACTAACACCACCGTATACCCCACAAGCGAACCCCGTAGAAAGAGCAAACCGAACCATGAAAACCATGATTGCTCAGTTTTGTGGTGACAACCATAAAAATTGGGACGCTGACTTACCTGACCTGACTTTTGCTTTTAATACCACCCGTAGTGATTCGACCGGATTTTCACCCGCTTTTTTGAATTTTGGTCGAGAATTAGAACCCCCGAGATCCTACTATCAGGAACAGCAACCAAAACCAGGCAGTTCTACCGAACCTGACGACGATCAACTTATTCAACAGACCGACCGAGTGAATAAGCTGACTGAAGTGTATGAGTTGGTCAGAGTTAATCAGGCCAAAGCGTTCACCACACAAAGCCATCACTACAATCTCCGACGTAGAGAGTGGCGATGCCATGTCGGCGATAGTGTGATGAAGCGTGAACACGTCCTGTCGTCCGCTGAAAAAGGTTTTGCCGCGAAATTAGCCCCGAAATATTCCGGCCCGTATACTGTTACAAAAGTAATCTCACCCGTGGTTTATGAACTAAAAAGCATAAAAGGAAAAAAGCCCTACCGAGTTCATATTAAAGATTTGAAACCGACCCATAACATAGACCCTGTATTTACCGTAATCACTCCTAATTTTCAGAATGCCGAGACTATCAGGAGAACCGCCACTGGGATCGGCTATTCCGGATCTTACCCGCCCAGTGAACGACTTGCAGGAAAGAATCGAGGCCACCCGGCAAAGGTTGGCAAAGGTGAAACGCCTGCTGCCAGGATTTCAAGTGCCGGGCCAAAGAATCAAGATCCTGCAGAACATCGTGGTAGTGCCAGCCCGAACCGACGCCATCGGACCTGCAGCTCCAGGCAATACAAACAACATTAATGTAGTAACCAGCAACCTGCACCACGATCTGTTCCGTTGGTTGGATGCAGAACAGGCGATCAGGGAACCGACCGACAGCATGGCAATAACGGCCAAAAATTGCAATGCTCCGGCCCTGTACCGCCGATGGCCGGAAGCCTCCTTGGCTGAAAAATTGTTGGCGGAATCTCGCCCGGATTACTGGACGAGCGAGGTCCGCCAAGCTCTAGCCCGATACCGGCCACCGAGTATACCAGACTCGCGGCGCGTTCAACGCACTTTCCGTACAAAGGATGGGCGGAAGATCATAATAAACATCCCGCCCGTGGACCGCCTCTAAGAAAAAAAATCTTACAAATTGGCATCATGCAAATAAGCTGTATATAATGTAAATAACTAGGATAAGCTGTGTATAAATAGATAGTGATATATAGGATAGAATTAGCTATAAATATGTATACACCACCAGTAAGACACCCACCGTGTTTGCAACCCTCCAATTGGTCATAAGACTTATAAAAAGCAAGTTACCGTATGTTTATTGCTTTTTTTTTTTTGATTTGCAGAACATGACCAGTCCCGTACTAAGTTTGTGTACGTCACCGTTACCGCCGATAAAGGAGGAAGCCGCTCCAGGGTCAGAATATGGCCCTGAGGAGCCAACACCTCTGCAATTAGGAAGAGATCCTCTCATGCATACACCGTTTGACGGTCCGTTTGTGCCGCCGTATACCGGTCCAAAGCCATGGACCCTAATAAAAGCTGAAGCTCGGGAAAAGCACCGCCCATATCCTGACTACATTATTATAACCAACAACCTATGTTGGCGTTGTGGTGTTTCAGGGCACAAGAGAGAAAAGTGCCACCGCCGCCCGATTCTATTTTGCTCCCGTTGTGGTAAAACGGGAACAATGTCCAGAAACTGCATGTGTTCCAAAGAGGTACGACATCAAAAGTACTTAGCTCTGGCTAGTATCCCATGCCGCCATTGCGGGTGTCCAATGGCCGGGCAGAAGGGATCCCACTACCTGTAAACTGGTATAGATAAAGAAACCGAGAAGATGATATTCGGCATAGGCAGGTTATCCCCTATGCGCAACGTGGGACCGGATTAAGGAAGCCTATCAGGATACCGGATGTTACAAAACATAATATAGTAAAATATTTAAGTAGTAGGGAAAGTATAGTACTGTGAAAATATTTTTTTTTTTTTTTGGATTTTTTGTTTATATAAATAGGACAGGCTAGCTGTCATTTAAGATAGTCATTAGGTAAATATAGTAAAATATTTAAGTAGTAGGGAAAGTATAAGTACTTTGAAAATATTTTTTTTTGTATATAAATAAGACAGGCTAGCTGTTATTAGGTAAATCTGATTTAAGTTGGCACTAAGAAAAAAAAATTAATTTGGTTAACAAAAAAAAATTAATTTTTTTTATCGAAGTAAGGGGGGTGTGTGACGAAGTCACATTTTAAATCAAACATATTTCATAGTTATTCCGCATAATTTATATTAAAGACATCGATTAAATAATTAGACTAGCGAACTAGCTAAGTACCGGCTCCCGCAGAGCACCCAGTATAGCTCAACCAAAACCATTCCGCAGTGCGACCATGCACAGCCAATCAAAAGGCGCAATCCCCCAGAGTACCGTAGTACTGGTGGGAGAACGCGAACCTGGCTCCGGACGTTGAGAACGTCGTGGAAGACACTTCTCACCGAGACCCGGCTTAACAGAGACGTTTCACTGAGCCCTTGCCTAAATAATCTATATATCCACCGTCGTGTAAATTTTCCGCTACGAGCCACCGATTTGACTGTACAAGTTAGTATACCTGTTAGCACCGTGGAGGGATGTAATTATCTCCTTGCCAGAGAAAAGAGTGTTAGGTTCTGTTGAAAAAGGGACGTATATGGTCATGTGTTCTCACGCTGATCCTGTACCAACTTAAAAGTTTTTCCGAAGAACGTTCAGCATTCATCGGAAAGCCAACAGGGAAGACCGAAACCGAGTGACCGAAGGGCTGCCGACTATCGGAAGAGTATATATGTGTTTTCACGCTGTATACACTTTCGGTATTCAACAAAACCCGTTTCAGGAGACCGGCTACTTTGAAGTGTGTTTACGCTCATTGTAATCGCCTCCCGTAATAGAGCGAAAGTGAATGAACCGCAGGATGAATGTCGTGGGGACCAGCCGCCGACTGACTGCACTATAGTGTTTTCACGCGTAGTGTAGCCTGTCGGGGGTAACTACCCTGTATCGATCACCGGAACATCTTGGTGTGTTTTTACGCCCATTACTGCCCCGGTTACCGATTCGCCGAAACTAAGAATGACCGAATGTGTGAGGAATGTGGTGTTCTCTGGCCAGCGAAGTTATTCCGTTTCCTTGCCACGATGGTAGCAGTCCGTATGTCTGTGACAGCCCCTTATGACCGCTGGAGCCTTTTTCCTTTTTAACCCGTTGCTTTAATCCCGCTAAACACCCTGCTTTCTTGCACGCATAGTTTGCTCTATCGTACCTGTCTGCTTTACACCCTCCCGTAGTAACCTGTTCACATAAAATGTGGAACCGCCGCACCCCCTCTAAAAACCGTATATTTTAAATAGCATAGTCCTAGCTTCTGTATAGTAAATGTCAGCGCGAAAATAATAAATTCTATTAGCTAATAAATTGTTTAGAACAAACCCGTATTCTGTGTTATTATTTATTAAATAGGCAAAACGGCTATAGTGGGCGCATAGATCCCTGGAGTACCGTTTCTCCAACTGTGTAAAAGCTACCTATAGGTCTGGTGGTTCTCTGTCACACCCTAAAGCAACAGAGTGGCGCTCGAGAATTATCCGTCTCAAGAAAGTACAGGCCGACAAGACTGTTCGGCATTACGAACCACAGCAGGAGCGTTACAAAGTATGACAGAAATGGGAAAAACCGCACAAGAACAGATTTATCAAGAACACATGGAAAAATAAACATTGGCTCGAAAAGCTCGAGATGACGACAAGGAAACTGCGAAAGAAAATTCGGAGGTGTTATCATTTAATTTTGATCTGGAAGCAGTTTTAACTACTCCAAAAGGACAAACAGGTCAAATATTTTACTTACGTAAATTGGCAATTTACAATTTAACCATTTATAACTTGGGAAACCAGGATGGACTCTGTTATCTTTGGGATGAAACCCAAGGCAAAAGAGGTTCCAACGAAATATCTTCCTGCATTTATAATTATATTTTGTCGCATCCAAATATAACGGAAGTTCGAATGATGTCCGATGGATGTGGCGGACAACAGAAAAATTCTTATTTTGCTGCAATGTGTTTAAAGCTTCTTTTAGATCACCCAAATTTAAAAATTATTGATCACAAATTTTTCGAAACAGGGCATACCGAGATGGAATGTGATTCGATCCATTCCAAGATTGAACAAAAATCAAAATATGTTCCCGTATATTCACCTGAAGGTTGGGCGCAAATAATAAGAAGCGCTCGCTTACGACCACGTCCTTTTGAAGTAAAATTTGTAATGTTTGATGATGTGTTTGATTTTAAGTCGTTTGGAGGTCAAAGCTTTAGTACGAATAAAGTCCCATGGCGTCAGGTATGCTGGTTACGATACGTCAAGACAGAAACAACAAAATTATTTTATAAAAAAAAATTTCAGGATGAATTTCAAGAAGTTAATTGCTGCAAGAGTCGCGGCCAAAAAATGTTGATCTAAAAAAAGCTTATGATAGTGAATTACCCATTGCCGTTGCCAAGTATAATGATCTTCAAAAAATGTGTATTGACCTTACCATTCCAAAGAATTATCATAATTTTTATAAAGCTATAAAAGTCAGTGGAAATATTCGAGATAATTTGCCGCAGCCCAATGAAAGCGAAGATTCAGAGGAAGATTAATTTTTTTTAAATTAGTGTATTTTCATTTAGTTATAGAGAATTCTGTTATTTCACGCAAACTATTTTTATATTAAGATTTGTTCTGTTAAGAAAAAAAATATCTTTGAGTTTTCTAATAAAAAATATAAACCAATCTCCATTATTTTCATTATTTATAGTTGCACGAAAGTGCACGCTTAAAGAAAATAAAATACCAATTTCACGAATGTAACATATTTTTGCAAATGCATAAAAATTTTAAATTATATTGAAAGGTTTTTAAAGTATAGCACTAAATCATACTAATACAAGTACAAAATGACATATCCTGTTAAAACGTGATTTTTCACAACAAATTAAAACTTTAAAAGTCGAATATCTCAAGACGGTCATTTTACACATTCGTGGGTTTAGCACTGCACCGACGTTATATTTTAGGCTTAAAATTACCTTTTATAAAACATCCCCATCAAAAAATTTCCCCCAGGGAAAAGCTCTTTTCGCATAGTGAATGCGTAAAAATTACAAATGACATTAGACACCTGATTAACCTGGGAGTACTTTGCCAAGTTAGACCTGTAAAAGGTCAGTACCTATCAAATATTTTTACTAGAGAAAAGAAGGACGGCTCTTACCGCATAATACTAAATCTAAAGAATTTTAACTCGTACCTAAATACTTATCATTTTAAACTAGAGGACCATAAAACGGTCATTAAACTCATAACCCCTAATTGCTTTATGGCCACCATTGATCTCAAGAATGCCTATTTCCTGGTGCCAATACATAAACATCATCGAAAATTCTTACGTTTTAAATTTAAGGGCAGAATAATATATGAATATAACTGCATACCGTTCGGACTGAGTTGTGCCCCACTGATTTTTACTAAAGTTATGAAACCCGTTTTAACCTATTTACGAAAACAAGGCATTGTTTCCAATTTATACTTAGATGATTTTCTGCTGATAGGAAACAATTATGAAACTTGTATATAGAACGTATCCGTCACTCTTAAGATTTTACACCAATTGGGCTTTATCGTAAATTATACTAAGAGCGACGTCGAACCCAAACAAATATCAAATTACTTGGGTTTCATTGATGACTCGAGGAATATGTCAGTCTCTTTACCGGATAATAAAGTATCAAATATCATAACAATGATAAAAATGTTGTTAGTCAAAAAATCTTGCAAAGTACGGGACTTTGCGAGGTTTATTGGCACCCTGATATCAGTATGCTTAGCTATTAAATACGGTTTTCTTTACACTAAAGCTTTTGAAAGGCATACATTTTTGTCACTGCGTTGCGGTGACTATGAATCTAAAATATACATCCCATCTTACCTTCACAAGGACTTTAACTGGTGGTTAAATAATTTACCTTACGCAAAAAACTGTATAAGATCGGACAATTACAAAATCGTAATTTTTTCCGACGCATCATTAACGGGTTGGGGCGTTCATTGCGCAGGTCTAAAGTCACACGGTTTTTGGTCCACTTCGGAAAAAAATTTTCACATTAATTATTTAGAACTCCTAGCAGTATATATCGGTCTAAAATGCTTTGCAAATGACCTGCGCAACTGCAATGTTCTATGCAGAGTCGATAACACTACAGCTCTCGCCTATATAAATAGAATGGGCAGTATAAAATACCCACAACTAAACAACCTTACCAGAAAAATATGGGAATGGTGCCAGGAAAGAAATTTATTCATTTTTGCTTCATACATAAAATCATAGGAAAATAAAGTGGCGGACCAAGAATCTCGCAATTTAGAAATAAATACCGAATGGGAAATAAATTCTTGCGTTTTCCAACAAATCAAAATCATGTTTGGAGAACCCAAGATCGACCTGTTTGCTACCAGAAATAATAAGAAGTGTAACAAATTTGTTTCCTGGCTCAGAGACCCAGAGGCCTGCGCAGTAGATGCATTTGCATTAGATTGGTCTAAATATTTCTTTTATGCTTTTCCACCTTTCTCACTTATTTTAAGAGTTTTAAAAAAAAATCGTAGAAGATATAGCTGAGGGCATTCTGGTCGTACCTTACTGGACATCCCAACCCTGGTACCCAATTTTTTCTTCTCTTTTGACTTGTAAGCCGCTAGTTTTTAAACCTGATGTAGGTTTACTTTCTTTTAACAGCAGACCACACCCCCTGTGGAAGAAGCTTTCCCTGGTGGTCGGCAGGTCATCTTACAAGCAATGCAATCAGGGAACATCCCAGAAGAATCCCTAAATACAGGGTGTTAATTAAGTACGTAGACAAACTTTAAGGGATAATTCCTTGTATAATTTTAAGATAAAAAGTTCATATAAACATATATCCTAAAATGTTTGGTTTTCGATATACAGGGTGCTAAAGTTTTAATTTTTTTATGGTTTTCTTAATATTCCTTTGGAATTTTTAGGAATAATTAATTCAAATTTTGCACAAATAATAGATTTACCAGTATCTACGAACTAACATTATTAATATTTTAATTAATCTACAGGGTCCTCGTTTTTTTGTGGTCATGTCCCCTTTACGCCCGTCCAATTTACTTAATACGACGTCACTGACTAATTTTAAGAACAAAATCTAATTTGTCATTTCATTCGTTAACATTTGCCTATCTTGAAGTTTTTTACTATCTCTTACGGCTTAGAAGATATTTTGAGAAAAATAAAATAATGCATTGGTAATATTGGATTATTTAATAAGTATTGTTTCGTCCATGAGACAACGTTATTTGATACATTTTAAAACTAAAATTATGGTAAACTAAATTAAAACTTAAGCTAAGAAATAAACTTAACCTAAAGCAACTGCTGGAAATGGCCCCCTCCGACTTCAACACATGCACTGGTGCGCCTCACCATCGACTGGCGGACCCTCTCGAAAATACCAGGAGAATTCCGTATAATTTCGCACGACTGATGTATCCTCTGTTTCTTAGATCCCCTTCGTTCAGAACTGGAGTTGTGTATACTAGCGATTTTAGGTGCCCCCAAAGAAAGAAATCTATTGGATTTAGATCGGGCGACCTGGGTGGCCAAGGTTGAGGTCCTGCACGCCCGATCCATCGATCGGCATAATTTTCATCTAAATACTGTCGTGCAGCTAAACTAAAGTGTGGAGGAGCACCATCATGCATAAGCCAAATTCGAGCTCTTTCTCCTATTGGGACATCTTCTAATAGTTCGGGTAAAACATACTCCAGAAATTGCCGATAATTGTCGCCATTAAGTCTGGGAGGCAGAAAATATCCAATAAGGAAATTGCCAACAATTCCAACCCAAACATTTAGTGAAAATTGTTCTTGAAAATTATTTTCAACTATAGCGTGTGGGTTATCTTCTGCCCAAATGTGATTATTGTGAAAATTTATTATGGCGTTTCGGGAAAAAAACATTCCTCATCCGTAAACAATACCTTCGATAAAAACCTCACATTTCTCACTAGCTTATTTTGTATCCAAGTACAAAAGGCTACTCTCTGGGGAAAATCTCGCGGTAAAAGGGCTTGCACACGCTGTATGTGATATGGATAAAGTTGCTGTTCCTGTAAAATTTGCCATACCAAAACATGTGTAATATTTAACTCAGCGGCAATTTTTCGTGTACTTGTTGCAGGATTTTCTCCTATAATATTAAGAACAGCTTCCTCTATTTGAACTGTCCTTGCTGTTCTGGGTCTTCCTACAAGGGCATTTCATCTTCTAAAACTACCTGTCTTACTAAGTCTGGAGTGAATATTAGTAAAAGTTTGTTTGTTAGGCACACGACGTTCAGGAAATCTTTCTTGATACATTAGTCTTGCTGCACGAGCGCTACCATTAGCCATTCCATACACAAAATGCATATCTGCCATTTCAGCGTTTGTAAATTCAACCATTTTAACAAAAACAAAACTGAAAAATCTCTTACTTAAGTTGACAAAGTGCAAAAATAAAAATTTGTAGCAAGTTTTGATAACTAAACTGTCATAATTGTTGATTTTATTATTTTTATTGTTTGTCAAAGCCGACTTTGTTATTTTTGGCTTAAGGACGCTGCCAACTTACCATTTGCAAATTATCCAATATTACCAATGCATTATTTTATTCTTCTCAAAATATCTTCTAAGCCGTAAGAGATACCTAGTAAAAAACTTCAAGATATGTAAATGTTAGAGAATAAAATGACAAATTAGATTTTGTTTTTAAAATTAGTCAGTGACGTCGTATTAAGTAAATTGGACGGGCGTAAAGGGGTAATGACCACAAAAAAACGAGGACCCTGTAGATTAATTTAAATATTAATAATGTTAGCTCGTAGATACTGGTAAATCTATTATTTGTGCAAAATTTGAATTAATTATTACTAAAAATTCCAAAGGAATATTAAGAAAACCAAAAAAAAATTAAAACTTTAGCACCCTGTATATCAAAAACCAAACATTTTAGGATATACGTTTATATGAACTTTTTATCTTAAAATTATACAAGGAATTATCCCGTAAAGTTTGTCTACGTACTTAATTAACACCCTGTATATGCCTATCCTCTGTTACTGAATCAACACTCCGCCAGTATAATACCGGCCTCAAATTGTGGTGGAATTTTTGTAGCACCAAACACTTAAACCCATTCAATATTGTAATCCCTACAGTACTAGCTTTTCTTACTGAACAATATAATAAAGGAGCCTCTTATGGCTTCCTCAATTCTTACAGATCAGCAATTGCCCAACTGTCTGGTCCAGAAATTGGACAGGACTTTAGAATTAGACGTTTTTTCAAAGGGGTATACAGTTTAAGGCCGGTACAGCCTAAGTACTCACATACTTGGGACCCAATAATTGTACCAGACTATGTAAGAAAGATGCATAATAATTCTCTTAATTTAGAATTACTAACAAAAAAAACTGTGTGTTTTACTAGCCCTCGCTACAGCGCAGCGTGCCCAGACATTCGCCAAAATTGAGATTACAAATATATCCATAGGAAGAGAGGCAATCGAAATAAGGGTTAATAAAAGAATTAAAACATCAAATAAAAATAGGTTTCAACCTTTACTGTTTCTTCCATTTTGCAACGCTGATATCAATATTTGTCCAGCGACAACACTGGTCTCTTACCTGGAACGCACTAAAGACCTTCGAGGAGAGACATCCTCTTTATTAATCACTTTTAAAAAACCTTATCACAGCGCGTCCACACACAATTAGTAGGTGGTTGAAATCCGCCCTAACTATGTGTGGATTGGATACGAATCAATTCACGGCGCATAGTACTAGACACGCTGCGACCTCTGCAGCTGCTAGAAGAGGTGTCAGTATTGACCGGATAAGACTAACGGCTGGGGGACAGAAAAATCAAGCATGTTTGCCAACATATACAAAAGGCCTTTAATACCTCAGAACGACTTTGCAAAAACAGTCCTTGATTGCTAACTGTACTTGAATTAAGCATCGTTGTTACCACTCTTGATTTTTTTTTACTTTACCTTAGTAACATTTTTACACTAACTAGGTTAATATTTTTTAAAATAATTACATAGTTATTGTCACAACAGTTACTTACCATGTTAAATTAATAAACTTGAGTTGCAACTAACTTTAAACAACTACGTCTCTTATATTATTTACGAAACAAAGCCGGAATATAATTAAAGGATCAAACGAACTTACCTGTAATGAAGTTCGATCCTAATTATATGAAGGCTTCGTTGAAGTAAATAACTCCCTCCCTATCCCTGTTACCCCTTTTTAGTTGCAACAATCATAGCTTTAAAGGAAACTGAAATAAGTATCACTGGGAACCACCGGGCCCTGAAGCAGCGGGGTGCAGGAGGACTGTTAGTTTATCTTTGAAATTATGTGACGAGTCCGTGCTAACGAAGCACTACGTCTCTTATATTATTTATTTCAACGAAGCCTTCATATAATTAGGATCGAACTTCATTACAGGTAAGTTCGTTTGATCCTTTAATTTGAGGGGTTATTGTAAAGATTTTATAAGTGAATTTATATCACTATAAAAGGTGGTCCAACGAAAACTTAACACCTCGATTTTCCTGCTTTAAAATGAGAATGTGGAAAATCGCTCGGACCCGTCGATTTCTGATTCGAGGAGGAATAACTTTTCCGCTTTTTTCATCCCCGTAACTTCAACCCCCTAACGGGGGTGAGCACAACCCCCTGATTTTGAATAGGGATGACGGGTGTTGCGATACCTCATTTTAAAGATATTATCGAGTACTATCTGACCCTAAAATTTCGCTTCAAAATTTTCATCTTTAACGAAATGACAGCTAAAATAGTGGAAGACTACTTACTTTTGTGATTAGTTTATTAAATGCCGAAAATGGTCACCATTCACTTCCATGCAGTAAAGAACGCTGAGAGAATGTGGAATTTACCTCGAGGATATTACTCTTATCAGACGCATTTGAATTATTTATTTATTTGTTAATTTTTTTGTCAAAAAAAGTAGACGGACCATGTTTTTGATTTACCTTAGTCTATCGTGAATTTTTAAGAACGTTAAAACTGTGTCAAAGCGATTGTAACTTTTTAGTAGAATTAAAATGGTGTATTCCGTAGAAGAAAGGGTAGAAATGATAAAATTATTTTTTAGAAATAACGACTCTGCGCGAGTAACAGCAGCTTTATTTAATGAACGTCATCCTGAAAAAAATGTATCCGCTGCTTACGTTGTGCAACTGGTTGCCAAATTTGACGCTACTGGTTCAGTCGGAAACAAAAAGAGGGTGGATGAAAGAGACGAAGCGAGGGAAGTGGCTGTCTTAGATCAAGTAGCAATGGATCCGACCCTTAGTACTAGGAAATTGTCCGATGTACCTGGTGTTTCACGCACAACAATCATGAGAATCCTTAAACATTAGATCCATCCTTTTAAGATACGACTGGTTCAGGAACTAAATGAGGATGATTTCGATCGCCGACTCCAGTTCTGTGAAGTGGTCAGTGGAATTATTAACAATAATCCTAACTACATGTTCAATATCTGTTTCTCGGATGAGTGTTCATTTTGCCTTAATGGCATTGTAAACAGGCATAACTGTCGGTATTGGTCAGATGAAAATCCAAGATTATTTCGTGAAGTGCATACTCAGCATTCCCAAAAGTTAAATGTTTGGGCAAGTATTTATGGAAATCACATAATCGGCCCTTTTTTATACCCGGTAATCTCACTGGCCAAATTTATTTAGAACTATTAGAGAACGCTATTTATCCAGCCCTCGTTCAAGTATTGGAGAATGAAAAAGACCATGTAACGATCATTTTTCAACAAGATGACGCAAGTAGAGTATTTATAGGGTCGCTGGCTAAGTCCTAATCCAAAGTCCAAAACCAAAGTCCAAATAAAGTCCAAACAAAGTCCAAATTCAAAGTCCAGATCCAAATAACCCCCTTCTACTCACACTACTCCCTCTCATAGCACTATTCCTACCAAAATTCTCTCTCTCTCCTCTCTACCCCCCATGAATTCTTCTTCCTCTGAACAAATAAGATAACCTATCCATTAGTTGAGACCTACAGATGTTAGTTGGGATAAAGAGACCAATAGTGCAAGTTCAAACCCTTTAACATAAGTGTTAAAAGCGAAATTACCACCACCGAAACTAACCAAAGCAGCAAAGAAAAAAGATTCCAAAAGATTATTAGTGAAGTACTAAAATTTGTGTATACCTAAAATGTCCTGTCCATCAACCATCAACTTATTAAGTTTGATAAATAGAGATAAAAAACTTTTTGAATTTTCAACTGAAGAAATTGGCATGTTACCCATCAATTATTTATTAAAATATGTAACCCCATTTGAACTTTTAAAATCCTAGGGAAAATTACCGATTGAATTCCAATCAAATTTTCGTTTACAAATTAAACTTCCATGTTTCATACATTATAATATATATAGAACACAGGTAGACGGTCCACCACCTTCCCAAGAAAATTGTTCAACATGTAAAAATATATATGTATAAAACTTATTCCTTAATAGTAGTAATACTATATTATATGTAAAACTTATTAGTTAATAAAAAGAAATATTAATAAAATATTATTTTCTAATAATTACATTTCTGTTCTTACTCTTATCCCCACCAAAATTTTCCACTCATCATGAATCCTTTCAAGCAATAGCAATAGTTTTTCTACCGTAACACAATCCCACTCTTATCCCCGCACACTCTAACATGTATTTAAGACAATACAAAATGCTTAAGCTCTTATTTCTGTTATCAAAATGTCAATCATTACTACTACTACTACTACTACTACTACTACTACTACTACTACTACTACTACTACTACTACTACTAAAACTACTACTACTAAAACTACTACTACTTATTTTAATAAAAGTACAACGTGGGACGAGTCTAACAAAAGTGTGCCATCTATTAATACATCATGGGATCAGCCCAACATTCCTGTGCCTATTGATACATCGTGAGACGAGCCGTCTGCTGGTACATCATGGGATGAGCCCAACATTCCTGCTCCGGCCCCAATTGAATCATCGTGGGACCAGCCGTCTGCTAGCACATCATGGGATCAGCCCAACATTCCTGTGCCTATTGATACATCGTGGGACGAGCCGTCTGCTGGTACATCATGGGATGAGCCCAACATTCCTGCTCCGGCCCCAATTGAATCATCGTGGGACCAGCCGTCTGCTAGCACATCATGGGATCAGCCCAACATTTCTGTGCCTATTGATACATCATGGGATGAGCCATCTACATCATACGGCTACAATCCGATGAATTATGTTTTGAATCATGAGATAATCCGGGCGACACCGCCAAAACTATCAAAAGCGGCAAAGAAGAGGTTTCGAGAAGAGGAGAGAAGAAGAATGAGAACTTTTAATTTAGGTTAGAAATAATATATTATACTTTAAAATTTATTAGTTAATAAAAAAAAAGTATTAGTACAATATTATGTTTTTTAATAGTAAATATATCCTACATACCCAAACATTTTGGCAAACAATTCTAAAATAATGAAACATTAATTTGTTGATTTAGTTAAGTCATATAATAATAATAATAATAATATTAATAATAATTATTTGCGTTTATTTCCTTATACTATCTCACTCATGATCAATCCATTTCAAAAATTAGTTAGTTATGTGGTAATATAAATTAATGACTAAATATACAACTATCAAAGACGGTTGTGATAATTGCACATTTTTTACTAATACTTACAACAATAATTGGGAATCAAATGCCTATAAGATTTTTATTTCAAGTTATGGGGAACAGTACTATTTATCATAATAACGGAATATTATTTAATTTTTTATTTTAAGTTATAGGAAACATTTATATCATCCCACTTAAGAGTAATAATTGAACATTAAAATAAATGGCTAATAAATCTTGCATACTAATCAAATACATCTTTCAAGTACAATTAAAGAAATTATACCTGCACCGTTACAGGAAACAGAACTATTTACTGTAATAACGGAAAAATATTATATTTTTATTATAAGTTATAGGAAATTGAATAGTAAAACTAATAATCAATAGATAAATCTTGCATACTAATCAAATACATCTTTCAAGTACAATTGGAAAAATCGCACTTGCACCGTTATGGAAAACAGCACGATTTACCGATTCTAACCATAACCACAACTAATGATCAAAGATTAATCGTTCAAGCGCAATTGAAAAATTATACTTGCACCGTTACAGAAAACAGTACTATTTACCGATAGTAAAACTAATGATCAAAGATTAATCATTCAAGCGCAATTGAAAAAATCGCACTTGCACCGTTATGGAAAACAGTACTATTTACCGATTCTAACCATAACCATAACTAATGATCAAAGATAAATCTTTCAAGCGCAATTGAAAAAATCGCACTTGCACCGTTATGGAAAACAGTACTATTTACCGATATTAAACTTAATGGTCAATAAATAAATCTTTCAAGCTAATCAAATACATTTTTTAAATGCAATTGAAAAAATTACACTTGCATCATTAATCTTCTAGGATAGCGATATTCCCTTACTACATATATGCACATATATAATAGATGTGTTTTTTTCTTAAGTTAGTTTCAATCATATATAGAGAGTAAAATGTTTTCGAAACCAAATATTCACATTATTTCAGCCCTTAGTCGAAATGTATCTATTGAACTTGAGAATATTCCAGTTCCAGTTTATGAAAATATATCCGACAGTGAAGACGTACATGTATGTATTTTTTAAATAAGTTATTATGGTTTAAAATATTTTAATAAATCTAATCTGTTTATGTCTAACCATAAATTTAAGCAAGATGTCTAATATAAATATTTATTTTGCAGGAGGATGATATCAGTGAAATAAGTGCAGCCATCTCAAACATTCCATCAGAGGTGTGTGATGACATTTTAAAAACTATGGATTATGAATCAAACGAAGTGATAGTAGACACAGATGTCAACGTAAACGCGAACGCAGGTGAAAACGTCGTGGATTCAGATATGGATAAAGACACAATTAGTAAGTACGAGATTTTGCAAACCACGCGCGCGTTGCAAAAACACGACGAGCTTGAGGAAGTGTTAAGTGCCACTAGGGAAGTTAAAAAACGAGTGAGTGAACTACAAAACGAGTTGGATAACTACCAGAACATTTTAAAAATTCACGCGAAACGGAGACGGGGAATAATTGAAAAATATGAACAGATAGGATTTGAGGATGCCATTAGGGTAAAAATAAGAAAAACAGTTTAGATTTAATTTTAAAAAACAACATTTTCGGTTAATAGTGTGTGAGCAGACATGGAGCTAATTAGTGATCTTTTTTTAAACAAACATCGTGTTGCTAAAGTGTCCCTAAAAAAGTTATACAACCTGTGAAATACTACAAAGTTAGTTAGAGAACTGTCGAAAGTATGAACACTTGAGAGTGGAGAATGTTCTTATAGTGAAAAAAAAAAGACATCTTAGGTTTGGGAATTCTTTTTTATAAATTTCTTAAAGGAAAGTTAGAAAATGTACAATGAATGCTTTAGCGCTAAATATACAACCATTTTATAGTAGGTATAATAACAATAAATAAAGTTTTTATGCATCATTAGTTAGTATTTAGTCATTTTCACAGCTCCAGTTCTTAATATGAAAAAAGTAATATTTAATGAAGAAAAGAATAAAACCCATATGGGTGATTGTATGAATACTGAGTAATTACATGTCCCTGATGTATTAAATAAAATGTATGTGAGATTAGAGTTTCCGCTAAATGTTTTGTTACCTAATTATTCATATAATTGATGGTAATATATTTACATGTAAAGAAAAAATTATGTATTCCATTTTTTTTCTATAAAAACCTGCCGCTTTGTCATTCCCGTGGCTGTCCCTAGCCTGACAACAAAACTTAATATAATAATACTACTGCTAAAAGCTGAAAAATCAGCACATCATTTTTTTTTATATCTGTGAGATACTTATATTTTATTGGGGTACTAATTAAATATGACTTGTTTAAAGCATACTTAAATTACGAATTTTTAAAGATTGTCCCTTAAAAATCTCGTCATTCCCGTGTCGGTACTTTACCGCCGTTTAAATGGAATTTGGCCTTGGTCTATAAAAAGCATAACAACGCCGTTATTTCGGTTAAAATCGGCAGTTGCCTAAGAGCCGTCGTCGAGTACGCATATGCTATTTTTGATATTGTGTGACGCGAATTGGTGTTTTTACACAAGCTGTAACCTGCTGTTCCGTCATTACCATGGTGAGTGAAAAGTAGTTTTAGATATATATATATATATATTTGAAAAAATAACGTGAAAATGAACTAAAACTAGTTTCCATGTTGCACATGCAATATTTAGTTGAATTACTGTCGTTTTTAATTATTTTTTAAATAAATGTTGCCCAATATGTCATTCCCGTGTCGTCATTCCCGTGTAATTTTCTTGACACGGAAATGACAAGCTTGACACGAAAATGACGAAAATCTGAAAAAAGTAAAAAAATGTATACTGACATTCATTTATTTGGCTTGGGGCAAACGGCAAGGCCTTAAGAAATCGAGGGAAGATATTTTAAGAGAAAAAAGAGAGCGGGAGCGGGAAAGAAGAAGAAAAATACGGGAAGATCCAGCTAAAAGGCAGGAACAAAAAGACAAGGAAAGGCAAAAATATTTGAAACAGAAAGAAAATAATGTTAAGAAAAATGTTAAAGACATGACCCCAAGAGAACTACGACAGATACGAAAGAAATGGAAGAATAATTCAAAGAACTACCGTTTAAAGAAGAGGCAAACACAAAAGGAAATGTAATTTTTGGAGTCAAATACCCCCCCTGTTTCTTCTGACGAAGAAAACCATCCGGCAAACGTTGTCGTGTCTTTCCAGCGACAGATGGGCAGAAGGATTGCAAACAGGAACAAAATTAAACGATATAGGGAACGGAAAGAAGCAGCGCGTAAGATGCAAAACTTGAAAAGGAAGGCTGAATTATATAGAAAGAAATACTATAGACTTTTAGGGAAGAGCAATCAAAAAAGAAAACATGATACTACTGATCCAGACTTGACTCCACTAACAAAAGTGAACATGTTACTAAATAGATCCCAGATTGAACCTTCAAAGGTTGAAGAAGTAAAAGAAAGGTTATTATTTGGCGAAGTAGTACAGCAGCAGTTAGTAAATACTTACCAAGAACTAAAAAGCGATCAAAAGAAGCAAGTCTTTAAAAAAATGTTGGATGGCAGAGTAATAAAAAAATACAAAATGCGAACCAAACTTTCCACAGTCATGAAATTTCGAAAATCATCAAATTTCAACAATACAGACATAACGAATTTTGAGAGAAAAAAAGGCAAACATATTCAAAGAACAGAAATTATTAAACAGAAGATAAAAGACTTTTTAGAATTAGAAGATAATACCAGAGTATGCCCTGGCAAAAAAGAGTTTGTGAAAAAAAATAAGGTAACAAAACAAAAGCGTTTTCTTTCAAACACATTGAAGAATCTATACAACAAATTTATTCGCGCTTATCCAAACTTCAAAATAAGTTACAAATTTTTTTGTCTTGCTCGACCCTTCTATATTAAGCCGATGAGAGTTTCCGATAGAGATACTTGCAAATGTATTATCCATGCCAATATGGAATTGATTGTTCACAGTTTGTACGTAAATAATGTTGTTTTTGGTAAAACTACCACTGATATCATTAGAGATATATGTTGCAACACATATGCTGGAGACTGCCTTTTACGTAAATGCAACATTTGTGAAAATGCCATGCCTCATTTTAAAGAGTACAATGAAAGCGACCTTTTACAATATTTTCAGTGGATTTACTTAAAACAGAACTATTTTGACAAGAAAACAGAAACAGTAAAACAAACCAGAAAAATTGCAAAGCAACCTAGAGAAGTCAAAGCAGCCGAGTTGGTATCTATTTTCTTGAAAAAGCTACCAATATTTTTGAGTCATGAAGGCAGAATTTTACATCAGCATCACTCCATCTCCGAATTGAAAAAAGTGTTGAAAGCGAATGAAATCATAATTCATTGTGATTTCAGTGAGAACTATTCTTTGAAGTACGCCGAAGAAATACAGTCTTTTCATTTCGGGGGTGCGAGACAGCAAATTACATTGCACACTGTTGTTGTTTACGCTAACGATGGATCGGGCACGGTTACCAAAAGTTATTGCACTCTGTCAGAATCATTGCATCATGGACCAGCGGCTATTTGGGCCCATCTCCACCCAATCCTGAAAGAATATACCCGAAATGAGGTCGACACGATTCACTTTTTAAGCGACAGTCCCGCAACCCAATACAGAAACAAACAGATGTTCTCTTTCATTACTAATCACTTCATGGAACATTTCCCAGAAGTTAAAAATGTATCATGGAATTACCATGAGGCTGGCCATGGCAAGGGAGCTCCCGATGGGATTGGTGGCGTTTGTAAGAGAACCGCAGATCGAGTTGTAGCACAAGGGAAGGACATTTCTAATTTTGAATCTCTCGTTAATGTTTTAAGAGAATGCTGTCCTGGAATATTTTTTTATGTAATTAATTCTAAAGATATAGACGCTTTTGCATCTATTATCAATAAACAAACTCTGTTAGCTTTTAAAGGCACTTTAAAAGTGCATCAGGTTATACCAGTAAAGCAAAAGCTTTGGTTAAGAAGTCTTTCATGTTTTATATGTACAGATTTCTGTAATCACTTTGATCTAGGCTTCCTCTCTTATAAAGATGTCTCCGTTTCTTCAGAGTCAGATGAAGACTCTGAAGAAGAATTACCCCTTAGCACTTTATTCAAAAATAATTCTAAATTAAAATTTAGTAATGTTTATAGTGATGATGAAGTACCAACATGTTCATATTCCAGGTCCAGGGCAAAAACAGGAAACTATGTATTAGTATCTCTAAAAAGTGTTAACAAAAAGCTGTCTGTAGACTATAGATATGTAGCTGTATGTCAATCCGATTTTCAGGATGGTGAAATCAAAGTAGCTTTTTTGAAACTATTCGATTGTGTCAATGGAGATATATTTAAGCTCGGTGAAGAAAATGACATATTTTATGTTCAAGAAGAACAGATACTTGAAGTTCTTCCCGAACCAAAATTATTAAATAAGGGGCACAGAATATATTACAAATTTCCGCGTTCAATTCATGTTTTTGAAACTGCATAACTTTGGTTAACCTATTCCCTATTTTTAAGTAATGTATATAAGACTAGCATAGACTGATTTTATGGTATTTTCACACTCTTGGCTTCTGAATCTGTCTAGATTATTACCTATAAGTATGTTTAAGTTAATTATTCTAGATATAATTACAGACTGTATGTTTAGTTTACAGGTCAGTTTTCTCGAATGTGCCTGTAGATTATTTTTTTTTACTGAGTTCCTATTTTGTTTTCCATGTTATTATTTTTTTATTAATATATACATTTTTTTAATAATGCTGTCTCAATGAATATCAAGTTTTATAAAAAAAATTTTAATTATTCGGATGTGTAGTTAAAACCTAAAATATATCAATGTACCTATAGTTTGTCATTCCCATGTAAAGTTTATCATTCCCGTGTCACTATTTTATATAAAATACCAAAAAAAATCTATAACTAAGCATTTTTAAGCCGGTTCAACTGCACGAAATAACATCAACGCTTCTTTTGATCACATTTATTTAATTTAATTAGGATTTTTCTATTATATTTGACTTGACAAATTCAATTAAAGTAATTAATCAATATCCATACAATCACCCATATATTGTTTGTGTATAGTTATACATATAAGAGAGCTCGACAAAATATTTTTGAATCATATGTATTGGATAGATATCGGTTTGAAAATAAAATTAAAAATACTGAAAAATTGTTAAAACATGTATTGGAGGAAAATTATAGAAATAAAATATACAATGAACGTTTTATATAATTTATTATTAATAAAAATATTATAATACATCTTTTTTTAATATCCAAGAGTAGTGTGATTTATTCATTCCCAACCATTTTATATAAGCTTTGTTTCCTTTTCTTCTTAAAATTTTTTCAACGTGATAAATGTCAGGGTATAGAACCTTATTTAACTCCTCTGTATAGAAACTTCCTAATATATCTTCTTTTTTATTATCTTTTAATAAGTATGTTGTGGGATTGGTTAACTTAACTTCCTTAATTTGGAAAATTTCATTAGACCAGTTAGGTGTATATCCTTTAGAAAACAATTCCCTATACATGCTTACTCTTACAAAATCACCCTTCTTAAATTTTGGAGTAATAGGATCAACAGTTTTTATGTTAGTGTAAGTTGATTTGAGAACATATTTTTCATTACTTTCATTAATATCTATAGGTTTTAAACCTGTTGTACTGTGTTTAGTTTTATTATATTTTGATACAATATCGTTTAAAACAGTTAACCAATTGTAACTTCCTTGCATACTAAAGTTTTTCCACATAATAGTCTTTAAAGTTCTATTAACCCTTTCAACAATACTCGCTTTTAAGTTGGAAAATGTGCTATAGTGATTTATTTGATAGTCTTCTATTAATTTTTTAAATTCCTTGTTATAAAACTTTTTACCTCTATCAGTTTGTAAATTTTTTGGAGAAGTTTTTACATTATTTAAAATCTTCTTCATTGTTGCGGTTACGTCTTTACCAGTTTTTGTTTTTACGGGTAATGCCCATACAAATTTTGAAAATGTGTTAATAACAACCAAAATATATCTATAGTTTCTGTTAAATTTAGCATAAGGTTGCATTTCAACCAGATCAGCTTGCCACAAATTATTTAACGCTCTAATAATTACCCTCCGTCTATGGTAATTCTTTCTAGCAGGTTTATGTAACTCGTTAACAATTACTTGCTTAATGAGAGACATTACAGTTAATCAGATGAATTGAGATAATAATTGGTCCAGTAGCTTTTATATTCAGCATCCCTTTTTTCAAGTTTGTTAGATAAAATTATTTTATCCCCCTCTTTTAAATATTCCTTAACTTTATCAATTTTTTTGTTTACATTATCAAGATTATCTTTAATTTTTGTGTTTAAGTATTTTAGTGATGTTGGATTAATTATAGTATCTAGTTCGCCCATCCCATTATCTATATAGTTCAATTCTTGGTTTAATTTTTTAGCTATACTTTCTATGAAAGAATGAATACTAGTAACAGTCCGCCTTTCTGAGAGTGGTACCTCATATATTTCTCGTCCATTAAGAATACTATCCACTATTTCTTTTTTAGTTGCTATTAACTGTTCAACATCCTTCTTGAACTTTGTTATTTTTTCTCTTGCATTGAAAAATACAACTTCCTTAATTTGTGTTCCCATTATGTCGCTAATGTTATGAATACTCGCTTTTAAAATTGTATTTTCTTTTTTAACGAAATCTTCTAATGCTTTAATATCTTTAATACATTTATCAATATTCACATTCATATTTAAATCAGTATTCAAGTTCACTGGATTCTTTATTTCATCGATTTTCTTTTGAAAGTTATTTGAAATATTATTGGATACTTCATTTTCAACTTTTTTAATCAATTCATTAATATATATATCATTTAATTTGTAGTGTTTTGTGATAGATCTAGCAAATTTGTCTATTGTCATTTTAAAAATGTAAGAAACGTTTACATTTACTACCCTTTTATAGTATAACTTTAGCTTCCTTTAATTCTTCAAGTATAGAAATTATTTCATTATTATGACCTGTATGTCCAGCAGATGTGGATGCTAACAGAAGACGAAGTCTATCAACAAGTTCATTTATATTATCCCAATAAACATAGTCAGTATTCACTTTATTATCTTTCATTTTAAGACCTTGTCCTCTTCGTTGTCGGATTGTTCTATATGGGGCAGTAGGTCTATTAAACGCTTCAACAAGTCGTCTTGCAGGTGTGATAGGTTGAAATTTTGTAATTCCATTTTTCTGTAGATATGGACCAATTATTGTTACATATTTGGTCGATGAACTTCCTTGAACCTGTTCATCAGGATAAAATTTCTTCGATATGCATTAGTTCTCTTTAACATATCCATATAATTATCTAAATCTTCTTTTTTATAACTAAGAGGTTTTTTCTTAAAGAGCAACTCATATAAACCTACAGTACCAGGATATTTAATATTTTCAACGAGTATATCTTTTCCCTTAATATCAACAGTTAAACCTAAAAAAAAATTCTCACGTTCTATATCATGAACTATACCGTAAGTGTGATCAAATTGGTGATCTATATCTTTCACACCAGCATCAATATATGTTCTAGGTAATTCATGAAAGCTTTCTATCCATTCCTGAAAACCGGGAGTATCAACATAATTTTGAATTGTTTGTCTGGATTGTTCTAGGATATCTGAAAGATTCATATTTTCAATTGTTTCATTCGAATCAGAAGTAGGTGTCGTTTCAGCTACAACACTAGTTTCTTGTATAGATGGGAGTTCACTTACTGATGCTATTGAGTTATCAAAAAATGATGGTAGTTCGGTTGGTAACATAGGTGTGTTTCCACTTCTTCTTGGAAGTTTTAATTTTGTTGGTGTTGAAGTCTGATAAGCTTGTGGATTAAATATTTCATCTTTGTAATCTACAGGTTCTCGTTTAAAATCACCCAGTTCACTTTTACTAATTGTTGAGATTAATTGATTTAATGGTTGTGTTAGTGGTTTATAAGTTTGTTCCAGTTGAGATTGTGTAGCAGTGGCAGCTAATTTCAAACTTTGATATTTTTCTTTTACCGCTTTCCTCGATTTAATAGGCTCTCTAGCCAAACGTTTATTTTTTTATTTATTTTTTATTTATTTCGTTACTAACTCCACTGAATACAATGCAAGTGTAATCTACACAGCATTATGGGATCGTCAATAAGAATATAATATACTAAAGATATACACATATATAAAACGGTTTTTCATAAATTACATTAAAATTATCAATACTATAGACGAGAAAAAACACATGTCACATATAATACGCAAATTTCAAATAAAACAGTACATAACATACAAAAAACAGAACCTAAAAAAAAATACAACAGACTTATATTGTAAATGTTTTACACTCTTTCCATCGTATTAGAATAGATAATAGTTATGGGATTATTGGATTTGGAAGTTCCCTTTCGTTAAAAAACTCATCTAACGAGTAATAACATTTATTGATTAAAAATTTCTTCAATTTATTTTTTAATGTTGCATTTGCCACCGCCCTCCGTGGAAAGTCATGGGTAATTCGACCCAATTTATTAAAAACCTTAAGCGCAATGTATTTTGGGTGATTCTGTCCTACCGCGAGTCTTGAAAATGGTAGTTGAAATTCATTTTTATATCTGGTGTTATGAGAGTGAACTTCTTGCCTCAGAGTAAGCGACTCTTTGTTGTTTATGGCATACAGAATTAAAGAGTATATATAAAGGGACGTTGTCGTCATTATATTAAGAGATTTAAAATGCTCCCTACAGGATGTTAAAGGAGAGATTCTTACTATCGTTCTTATGATTCTTTTCTGCACCACAAGAACCTGTTGTGCATCACATGACCCACCCCAGTATACCATTCCATATGCAAGAGTAGTAGACTGGACCAAGCCGAAGTACAAAAGCTTGATCACATTCGGGGATACGGTATCGCGAAGATTTCTTATTAAATAACAATAGGAGCTAAGTTTAGGTAATATGCTTTCTATATGTGCGCCCCATGTAAGCTTTTGGTCGACATGTATTCCCAAGAATTTTGTAGATGAGACGCCTGCGATAGATTTTTCTTCGGCTTTGATCAACAACTATAGTCCACCGTTTTGTTTTTGGTTCCAAACTGGACATAAATCGTTTTATCGGCGTTCAACTGTAGTCCGTTGGAATTACACCATCCGGTCATAATGTCGACAGCCGTGCTCCCTTTACGTACGCGGTCGTTTTGGGTCTTACCGCTGATAAGGATATTACTATCATCTGCATCATAGCACGGGACGCCCAACTGCCGCCGCGACTGTTGGGAGGTCGTTAATGAAAATATTAAATAATGTTGGAGATAAACATAAACCTTGGGGCGTGCCTCTCTTAACCCCCCGACCAGTAGATCTAACCCCGTCGATCTCAACGACCTGAGACCTGTCGTAAAGGTATGACTTTACCCAACTCAGAGGTGGTCCGCGTACCCCTATTGCCTCCAATTTTGTGATCAAGAGTCCATGATCGACGGTGTCGAATGCACGAGATATATCAAAAAAGAGACCCAATGCAATATCCTTATTATTCAGCGCATCGTAAATGTGCTCAAGAGCGGAATCGAGTGCTGTTTGTGTTGAATGACCAGATCGAAAGCCATTTTGGCATTCCGAGAGCAATCCGAATCGCTCTAGAAATTGGCTCAATCGGCAGTTAAAAGCATATTCGAATATTTTACCGAAGTGACTCTGCATTGCCACTGGCCTATAGTTTTTTACGTCCTTAGTATCCCCCTTCCCCTTAAAAATCGGAACAACTTTGGATTCTTTTAAGCGCGTGGGATAGATCCCTTGAGCGAAACTAGCATTTATTAATACTGACAATGGGCCTGCAAGGCTTTCGGCTACGTTTGTTAAGATCGTACGGTATATCATCGACTCCAGACGATGTCTTTTGGCATACTTTTTTTATAATTATGGAATTTTCTTGCGGAGTTACCGGATATAGGAAGAACGAAAATCTATTGTTTTGATACATAGTTAAATTATTTAGATTTGGTTTAATATTGTTTGATATATTTACAAAATATGCATTAAAGGCTTCGCCTATTTTTTTAACGTCATTTATTTTTTCCTTATTTTTAGAGAATGGATCATATACCTTTAAAACTCTTGGTCCACTCCACGCGTCGTTCGTTTATGATATTCCAACAAACTTTGTTGACATTTTTTGCTCCGTTTAATCGTCTATCGTTAAAAGATTTTTTCTCATGTTTAATCTTTTGGCGATACAGTCTACGTAGTGCTAAGTACCTTTCGTTATATACTGGATTATCTATCCTCTTACTTATACCTGCCATTTCCCTGACCATCCTTGATAACTCTCTTGTTTCAGCCGTAATCCATTTATTTCTTTCTGTCGAGGGTCGATTCTTGCAAAGTTCAAGGGGAAATGCATAATTAAATATTTCCATAAATTTTGAAAAAAAGTTATTAAATATAGTGTTTATATCGTCACAAAAATCAACCCCATTAAACCATTTGACGCGGAGTATTTCTTCTTTAAAAGTTTCGATTGTTCGTGTATTAAATTTTCTTTTAGGCTCCATAGCTGATACTTGAAAAATGTTCTAGAAAACTAAATTTAATATATTTATATATAAATAAAAAAATCAAATTGTTTTCTATATCTGCCAGCATTTAATTCACAATCTTTATCAATAACGAGAAAACCAAATGGTTCTTTCCAACAATGTGTGCATATATTTTTGAACTGATCAAATGTCATATCCATCATACTGTCACGAAGGGTTCATTACCTATCACTCGCTTCTGGACTGTTGTCGCCTGGTCGCCCTGAATATCGTTTCACGGCAGGATCCGTGAGTGGGGGAGACCAGCGCGAGGACGGGCTAGAGGCGAGAGGCGTCATCACCTAGCTCGCTGCGAAGCCGTGCGGTCGAACCGAGACGACGACGCTAGCCGCCGAGACGCCCCCACCAACGCCGTGACCCTTTCGCCCGTCCCGAGAAGTTGAAGATAATAATTAAAGGTAGGACTGGGTTGTTTTAATTGTATAGGGAATAATTGTGTTAATAAATAGCTGCATTCATTATGATGACCGCCTTTTAATCAAGGATCCCGGTGCCCTCGTGACAATTTGGTGGAGGCTGCCGACTTGATTATTGGTTGGATCATTAATTTTTCGAACAATGTGTCAATGTAATAAGTTAAGGTGTTAATTATAATTGTTGTAAGCTTCACAATTTTCTCCACAAAATATTTTTTAATTCTTGGGAAATAAAAGTGCAAAATTTAACGTTTCATGATGGTGTATAGCAAGATAAAAAGTTCAAGGTGACCTAAAAAAAAAGTATGTTTCAAATTTTTTTTATTAAGGTTGATCGTTCGCATTTCTGTTTTTTATAATGAATTCCTTGTGCGAAGCAAACTGTTTGTGATATTTTTGCGGAGTTTTGTAGATTTTATTTTAAATTTTGATGAAAATATTAGTATTTTTAAATGAATATGGTTGCTAGTACGAGTTGATTTTTCGGATATAATCTATTTTTGAGAAATAAAAATTAATGTTGGATTATAAAGGGATTTTAAAAGAAATTTTAATGAGATTTAATGATTATTTAGTTGGAAATTTTTTTTTTAACGATGGGCAACGCTTGCTAGTAACGGTATATATTTTTTTTTATATATGGGCATATGCGTACCTTCTACTTTTTTTGGGTTGTGCTGGTAATAATTTTCTAAAAAGTGTTAAATGAAAATTTAGTTGAAAAATTACTACAAAATTTTTTTAGTTTGGTTGAAGTCAAATTTTTTTTAAAATTGTCGTCTTGCTTTTATTGCTTATTCACGCGTGTTAAATATGTGTGGTTTTATTTGTTAAATGGACAAATTTATGGTTTTAAGAAGTCAAACGAAAAAGTCAGAAACTAAGCTACCTAATAGCACAAAAAATAAAAACGAGATAGGAATTTCTGTGCAACCATCTGGAAGTCAAAATCGTGTTTTTTCGACGCCAAATTCAACCAACGCTAGGCGGACGTTAGTTTTTAACGAATCATTCGAATCTTTGGAATCCACAATTAAACCGGACGATACTAAAATTAATAATTCTACGGATAGCACAGGTTCACAAAATTTGTAAATTTCTGAAAATTTAGAAAGTTTGGGAAGTCAAAGTAAATCATTTAAAATGACGCAGTTTAACGCAACTTTAGGAAATTTATTAAATCCAAATAGGACACCCAATGCGCCTCATTTTATCCCTCCACGCCATTTTAATCCAGATTGCGATGATTTACTTGTGTTTTTGCAAAATTACGAACAAACGGCAATTTTCAATAATTGGGACGAAAATTTTAAATTATGTTTTTTATCGCAATATTTGTTGGGTCAAGCACAAACGTGGCTTCAAATTTATGCACTGCGAAACCCAGATGCCGATTGGAAAACAACAGTAGCAGCATTAAAAGAAGAATTTTCATTTTCATCGTATATAAACGAAGCCAAACTAAAATTGAGGTACAGAAGACAACAACCAGGCGAAAATGTATTGGTTTACCTTAGAGAAATCCTGCGACTATGTGATCTAGTAGACCCGAAGATGAGCGAAGATTTAAGAAGGGAACATTTTGAGCAAGGCCTTCTTCCAACCTATGCGTACCAGGTTAAGCTTAAACAACCACAAGATTTTTCAGAGGTTCAAAAATTGATAAAAACCATAAATAACGCAGAAAATGAAATTAACCAGGCAACAAAGGTCTTTGCAGAATTATCCTTGATACAAAGCAGCCCAAAGAAGGATGAACCAGAGCAGCACAAAAAACCGGAGATAATGGAGGAAATCACGCAAGTAATAAAGGAGGAAATAGGAAAAGCAATGCAAAGCAGACCTTACAGAGAAGGCAATATGCAAGCACGCACAACAACGAGCCGTCCAGTATGCTTTCAGTGTGGAAAACCAGGTCACAAAGCTAGAGTTTGTTTCAGGAACCCACAAAATCAGAACAGGCCTAGATACGGTGCGCCACGAAACCGCAATTTTCCACAAACATGGTCGTCAAACCAGCAACAAACCGCAAATCAGCAGCATTCGGAAAACTCCAACGGGCGGTATTAACACAAACAAGTACTGCCCCAAAAGATGAAGAAACAGATGTTCTTACGTTAGCCGGAAGTTTGAACGATAAAAATATTGAAGTTATAGTGGATACGGCATCAGTTAAAAATATTGTAGATAGTAAATTTGTAAATAGAGATAAAATAAAACATTGCAACAATATGCCTTTTATTAAAGTAGCAAACAGCTCATTGATAAGAATTTTGGGATTTACAGAAATAAATGTGTGTTTTAATGATTATACCTTTTCCTTAGAAGCAATGGTGTTGGAAAACCTACCAAAACCATTATTATTAGGTTTAGAATTTTTAAAGTCTCACGAAGCAACAATCAACCTTAAATCAAACAGTTTAACCCTGATAACGAAAAACCATAAAGTTATAGAGTTACCATTGAACCAGAAAGTTGTAAATAATGCGGAAGAAACGATAAAGGTCCTGGGTAGTAATGTAAATAATTCAGAAGAAATGCCAAATATAAGTAATAATGTAAATAATTTAGAAGAAGTAACAGATATGGGTAGTAGTATCGTTAATGTAAATAGTAATAGTAGCATAGACAGTTTAATGGAAGAATTTAGCGAAATTAACCTTGAAAACGAAATTACGGAAAATACTAAAATTACTCTGTGCAATGACATTTCAATTAAAAAAGACGTAGTTAAATGTGAAATTAAATTAAAAAATGATGGTGACAAAAAAATAACTTATGTTCCGAACTATGAATTTTTGCTAAAAAACGGACTAGAAATTAATAAAATTTATAGTGAAAACTCATCTTTTTATGCAGAACTGCAAAATTATAGGCGCAATGCAAATAAACTTTTCGCTGGCACGTGTATCGCGCATAAATTAGAAAATGAACATTTAATTAATGATAGTGACATTAAACATTTCGAAACGATATTGACTTTAGAAACCGAAAACTTGAATAAAACATACAATGTAAATAAAAATTTAAGTGAAAATGACTTTCAATGTGTGAGCAGTTTAGTGTATGATTTCGAAGATATTTTTGCTTGGAGTATGAATGACCTTGGAAGAACACATTTGGTGAAGCATCGTATAGATACAACAGACGACGTTCCAGTAGTTTCCAGGCCATACAGGGTGTCACACAAGGAAAGAAAAATAATCAATGACCAAGTAGAAGAAATGTTGACAAATGAAATTGTAAGAAAGTCCTTAAGTCCTTATTCAAGTCCAGTAGTTCTAGTACCTAAAAAGGATGGAGATATGAGATTTTGCGTAAATTATAAGAAATTAAACGCAAAAACTGTCAAAAATGTGTATCCTCTACCAGTGATAGATGACATTTTGACATATTTGGGAGAAGCACAATATTTTTCAACATTAGATATGTTTTCTGGGTACTGGCAAGTGGAAATTGAAGAAAAAGATAAGCATAAAACAGCCTTCGTCACAACAGATGGGTTATTCGAGTTTAATCGACTGAGTTTTGGACTAACAACAGCGCCAAGTACTTTTCAACAACTAGCTGATGCAATTTTAGGGGATTTGAAGTGGAATGGAGCGATGACATACCTAGATGATATCTTAGTATATGGAAGGAATTTGGAAGAACACAATAAAAACCTTAAAAAAGTTCTGTTAAAACTGAAAGCTACAGGGCTTAAACTAAAACCATCTAAGTGCCAATTTGCTTATAAACAAATAACAGTGCTTGGTCACACTATCAGTGATCAAGGTATTTTGCCAGATTCTTCTAAATTGGAAGCAGTGGAAAAATTTGCAACCCCCATAAGCAAAAAATCACTTCAAAGTTTCCTTGGCCTTGCAAACTATTATAGGAAATTCGTAGAAAAATTCAGTGTGATTGCTAGACCGTTGTATAATCTTCTCAAGAAAGGAAAACCATTTTTATGGAAATCTGAACAAGAAAATGCTTTTCAGACAATCAAACAAAAGTTAATTTCACCACCAGTCTTGACACACTACCTGCCAGAAGCAGAAAAAGAACTTCACGTCGATGCATCAGACTTTGGAATCTCAGCGATACTTCTACAGAAAGTACAAGAGGAAATGCACCCAGTTTGTTACATTTCCAGGACGCTTACCAAAGCAGAACGAAACTATGGTGTAGGAGAAAAAGAAGGTCTCGCTATAGTATGGAGTTTGACGTATCTTAGAAGCTACATTTGGGGTCAACATGTGAAAATTTTTTCAGATCATCAACCACTATGCTATTTACAGAGTATAAAAAACGTTACAGGAAGATTAGCTAGATGGAGTTGTAAGTTACAAGAATTTGACTATGAAATAATTCATAAGACTGGAAAATGCAACCAAGATGCCGACTGTCTCTCTAGACAACCATGTTTTGAAGCTACAAGCACAGACGAAGATACCGCTAATGAGATACCTACATTTTTGTTACCTTTAGTGGATATCACAGAATTTCAAGAAGAGGATCCAGTAGTGTCAGATTTGTTACAGGCAGTCCAAAATCAAAATTATGGTAATTCACATCTTCAACGCCGTGCTAAGCACTTCAAAGTCATAGATGGAGTATTATACAGAAAATCAGTGGTGCCACACGAAACGGACAAATTAGTAATTCCACAGGGACTGAAAGCTCAACTGATGAACCAGCTACATTGCGAGCCTTTATCAGGACATTTAGGATTTGCTAGAACGTATGACAGGGTAAACAAACGTTATTATTGGGACAAAATGCATATAGACATCAAAAAATTCATCAGGGGATGTCCAGACTGTCAAATAAGGAAAGGTCCAAATAATGAAAAACCACCAGGTGACCTACAACCCATAAAAATAGACGATTTGCAACCCTTCGAAATGATAGGAATCGACATATTGGGGCCACTAACAAAGACAAAAGAACAAAATAATAATATAGTAGTTTGCACAGACTATGTAACACGATTTGCGATAACGAAAGCCATGCCAAGTGCAAAAGCTGAGGAAATAGCTGCATTTTTAGTGGACTTTGTCATAAGTATACATGGTGTGCCAAGAAAAATATTGAGCGATAGAGGTCAGGTATTCAGATCAGAAATGGTGAGACAAATGGTACAAAACATGGGAGCAGAAAACATATATACAACGTCGTATCATCCACAAACAAATGGTTTAACAGAACGTTTCAATCGAACATTAGCAGACATGCTCAGTTTATATGTATCAACAGCACAGGACGACTGGGATAAATATTTACCACTAGTCACATTTGCATATAATACCAGTAAGCAAGATACCATACAGTTTTCGCCATTTTACTTAGTTTTTGGTAGAAATCCAAACCTTATTCCTGACGCAATGTTTTTGAAGTCAACAACTTTGGTACTTCCAAATCCGAATATAGCAGCACACAGGGAACAAGCGAAGAGGAATATTGCACAAAAACAAATTAAGGACAAAACCAGATATGACGATAAACACAAGGAGGTGACGTTTGAAACAGGAAATAAAGTGAAATTGAGGGTGTTCATAAGAAAAAAGGGAAAAAGTGACAAGTTACAATGCAAGTATCATGGTCCATTTGTCATTGTCGAGAAAGTTTCACCAGTCAATTATATAATTCAGAGAGGAGAGGGAGCAAGAGCAAAGCAAGAAATAGTTCATGTCAGCAGATTAGCCCCATATTATGAACCATATAATTTTTCCAATTAGCTAGAACAATGCATAAAATATATTTTAATTAATTTTGTTGTATACCACTATCAAAATGCAGTAGTAAATAAGGGTTATTTTTTTTTCTTGTTGTTTTCCCCCAAAAAATGAAAAAAGTATAAGGTAATAGTCAAGGTAAAAAAGATGAAAATTAAGTGTGTTTGTTTCGAAGTTAGAAAAAATATTAGGGATCGTGAGCAGCTGCACGAGGCTCTGAAACAGTTGGGTTTTGCTTGAACGCATGTCTGATCAACTTGTAAAATTCTGGTAATTTTCAACTGTCGTGTCGCGTCTTATATGTAATTTATTTGTTTAGAAAAGAAAAAGAGGGTAAAAGTAAACCGGAGGACTAAAGTAATAGGAAATGTAATTTTTCATTTTGGGGATAATTTCTAGTAAGGGAAAACTGGAGAAAATAGTGAGGTAAAAGTTTAAAGTTTATAAAATTAGCGTGGTTGAAAGACGCATTGTTCGGGGAAAATGGTTCGATCGAGGTTAAGCGGTGGCTAATTGCCAATGTAGAGGGCAAGCTGAATTTTTGTTGCTCTATGTATTTAGTGTGTTGGTCCTACATGTTTGTCTTGTGTTGGTAAGTGTCTAATCCTTGTTTTTTTTCTTTTCATGTGTAATGTCGACGATGGGCGAGGTTTGGCAGCAGGCAGCCGGAGGTGCGAGGTCCCCAAGGACAGCAGGTGCCAGGAGCTGTCACCCCAGGCGAGGCGAAAACCCCATCTCCCCATGTCGGAGACCTGACGTCAGCAGGACGGGGCAGGAAAGAAGGGAAAAACAGGAACGAGGACGAGACAGAGGGAGAAGACAACACAGAGACGAGGACGAAGACAAAGAAAGAAAACAGAAAGACAAAATTTTTTTTTAAGGAATTTAAGAGCAGCTTACATTGTAAATTTTTTGGATTCAACCCAGAGTTTTTTTTTATTGTAAATAGTGTATATATAGGTTTAGGGTACTTTGGAAAGTGTTTGAGACAAAAACCCTTCAGGTTTTTGTTTTCCGTGGGGGGGGGGGAAAGTGTCACGAAGGGTTCATTACCTATCACTCGCTTCTGGACTGTTGTCGCCTGGTCGCCCTGTATATCGTTTCACGGCAGGATCCGTGAGTGGGGGAGACCAGCGCGAGGACGGGCTAGAGGCGAGAGGCGTCATCACCTAGCTCGCTGCGAAGCCGTGCGGTCGAACCGAGACGACGACGCTAGCCGCCGAGACGCCCCCACGAACGCCGTGACCCTTTCGCCCGTCCCGAGAAGTTGAAGATAATAATTAAAGGTAGGACTGGGTTGTTTTAATTGTATAGGGAATAATTGTGTTAATAAATAGCTGCATTCATTATGATGACCGCCTTTTAATCAAGGATCCCGGTGCCCTCGTGACAATACAATGATCATTATATATATGTTTTATACTTCTTGTATTATCCTGTTTAAATAAAATTAAAAGGTTTGTATTTTCCCGAATTAATCTTTTAAGTATAGAAGAGTAACCTTGAAAAATAAAAAAGCAGTCAGTATTTTTATGTCTCCCAAGAGTAAAATAATCTCTCATAATACTCTGACTTTGACATGGTATATCATCAAATATTATAACAGAATTAGGTTTAATTTCACTAGGAGGTATAATATTTTCATCACTTTCATATTCAAAATATCCAATCACCTTTAATGGTTTCAGTATATTTCTAAGATATTCATATTTGGGTTGTTGTAGTGATTTTGAATAAAGGTAAACATTTTCGAATCGAAGTCCATTGGGATGTTCAAGCAATGATAACATAACGTTTGTTTTCCCACTACCACTACATCCTACAATTAAACTTCTTTTGGATCCTCCACAAAACAAATCACCATGTTTTCTAAATTGATTGGCAAAACTTTTTTCATCATGGTTTGTTATAGGTAGTGAAAAATATTGTTTCACAATTCTCATCCTGAATCATTATAGCAAAATAAGTGATATGGTGAACTATTTATAGCAGCTAAATAAGAGATACTCAACAGTAGACAGATCAACTTCACATAAAAGGAAGATTCAAGAAATTATAAAATGAATCTACATAGATTACAATCAACTATAACTAACAAGTACAGCAAAAAGAGAGGATTGGGGTTAATAAACACACTTATTAATAAGTTACCTTTTGAGATTCATATTCCCGGTTATCAGTTTTGTGGACCGGGTACTCGTTTAGAACAACGAATAAACAGAGGTGAGATTGGTATTAATCCGTTGGATGCTGCTTATAGAGAACACGATATAGTATATTCAACATCAGAAGACTTACCAAAAAGACACAACGCAGATAAGATACTAGGGAAGAAAGCTTGGCAAAGAGTAAAAGCAAAAGATTCCTCACTAGGAGAGAAACTTGCTGCATTAACGGTAACAGGAATTATGAAAGGGAAACGAAAACTTGAAATGGGTATAAAAAAAGGTGGAAAACTAAGAAAAAAACGAATTATCAAACCACCCAAGACAATAGGGGGGTTTTTGCCCCTCTTACTACCAATTTTAGGAGCTCTAGGAGCTTTAGGAGGAGGTACCGCAACCATAGTAAAAGCAGTAAACGATATTAAAACATCTAAACAACAGCTGGAAGAACTTCATCGTCATAATCAAGCAATGGAAGAAAAGGGAAAAGGGTTATTTATTAGACCATATAAGAGTGGTAAAGGTATTACAAAAGGAAAGGGATTGTACATTAAACCATATAAAGGAGGATATATTAAAAAACAAAAATCTCTAAAAAAAAAGTCCAAATAATATTTCCTCAGAGGGCGCTTACAAACTTTGATATAATTAATATTGTTAAAATTTTAAGAATTCCACATTTTAGATGAGTTTTTATGCGAGATAATTTACCAAATAAAATGAGAATGAAAGAGAGTGGTATAGTCAATTTAGATAGCAAGCAAAATGAAGGTACTCATTGGGTTGCTTATATCAAAAATCAAAATAGAGTATTATATTTTGACAGTTATGGTAATCTAAGACCACCTATTGAATTGGTTAAATATTTTAATACCAGTGGAAAGATTATAATTATAATGTAAAGCAAAAAAATAATTCTTATAACTGTGGGCAACTCTCAATTCAATTTCTATAATACGTGGGGGGAAAAAAATGACAGTGATTAAAAATGTCTACCACAATTGCAATATCAGGAAATACATCAGTATTGTCTGCAGATTTTAATCCGCCTATATACTTGGATGATAACAAAGATTATTTCTTAGGTTTGGCTGATTTCGAGTCCTTTATGAGCATACCAAATATTGAGTCTGGAAGAAACAAATTCTATATAGGAGATAAAGTTATAATAATTCCGGAAGGAACTTATGATATAGAAGATATTGAAACTTATATAAATAAAACTATAAAAGATATACTTAATGAAAATGTTGAATTAGTTTTAAAACCAAATACTAATACTTTAAAATGTCACATTTTTTACAATAAAACAATTGATTTTACGGAAAAAGATTCCATTGGGAAGATCTTAGGGTTTCATGAAAGAAAAATTAATTAATTAAGAGATGAATCAGATGAAGTTGTTTATATAGCAAGGTAAATGCTATCTGCATTGATTGCAATATTTGCGTTGGATCGTTTAGTAACGGTAAACCAGTACATATTATTCATCAGTTTTTTCCTGCAGTTGCTCCAGGGTATAAAATAGTGGAGTCACCATTACTTATATTATACTTCCCAGTGAGTGTTAAAACAATAAACAATATTACTATCAAAATTGTTGATCAAGACGGAGATTTAATAAATTTTCGTAAAGAAACTATAACTGTTAGATTGCATTTAAAAGCAGATATTTAACATGGTTGTTAGATATAATATACCACATCAACTTAAACCATTACCGAAAACTTATAAAGACAAAACCTTAAACCGAAAAAACAGTAAGAAGAATCACATCAAAGCGTTAACATTAAAAAATCACAAATTTCTTCAATCACTTGGTTTTAAAGTTCTAAAGTAATGGATATTCTCAACGTTAATGAAAAGCTTTATGTTGATAATTCAATAGTTAGTTCAGAATTACATTCATACCAACCATTTATTTCTTCAAAATTTGATTATAATGATGAAATTCGTATACCGATACAGGAACTTGATGCTTATACTGCCCTACTAAGAAAGACCCCCGTATCTCCAGAAATTTCAAAAATTGAAATATTTGCGCCAAACGAATAATTGTGTCTTTTAGAGCATATTTACATAGAAAAAACCCCGCATTTTTCTTTTCTAGATATTTTATTAAAGAAAATAGTTTCCTCGTAAACGCCAGCAATAGCATTTCTGCTTAGTATAAACCCGGTATCTTATTTTTACATAGTAAAGACCTGGTATGTGTCAGGAGATACGGACTTTTAACGTAGGAATATTATTATGTTAGGTTTTTCTAAGGAATACGGCAACCCCGCTATCGGCGTTGTCAATGTCAGGTTTTAACCAAGCATTTTGCGCGTAAATCGTCATTCCATCGATTCGTTTCGACTTTTCGGCATTTTTATAATTGAATCCCTATTTATTCTTCATTTTATTAGTTTAAAAGTGTCCTAATATTTATAAAAGTGAGTAGTGTTGGTTGTAAGAATAAAACGTATTGCTTTGGTAAGTTTATATTTTAATATACATTAAATATTAGATGTTCCCTACATTTTATGTGTCTGTAATGTTTGATTATTGTCTTGATGAGAAATGCACAAAAAGTTTTTGTGAATTTATAACATTATTTACATCCGAAAAGTATTTTGGAAATATAAATTTTTCGAAAAAAGAATAATTCGACATTAATGTTCTCGAAATAGCATAGAAATAGAAATAGTGCCTAAATGTTTAAAAAATTTGAAATACATATTTTCGAAAAAAAGAGCGACCATTGTAAAATATTAAAAATATTCGTAATGATGATACCTATTTATTACCTCACTCAAATAATTTTTTGCTCACAAGGTACAGTAAGTGAAAAATGCATAAACAGAGAATATTCAATATTTTGTATGGATAACTCGGCACCTAGTTACAAAAAATTTGTGTTTGAAATATAACCAAAATCTGACCGTCTTGTGCAAAAATATTGCTATAGGTTGTATATTTATATAAATAGGTATGTCTTCGAGGTCAAAGAATATAGTACTAATGGCGCAGCAGAAAAATTGATTGGATCAAACCTCGAAAAAGCAGCAATTGCCTATTTATACAGAAGATGATATCCAGATAGGCGTTCTGCAACCATTATCGTGCTGCCTGCTATCAGGTTCGCCAGCTAAAGAAACCCATAAGGAAATTGAACCGAAGGAAAATAATACTGACGGCTGCTTTCTAAAACTGTCATCTGATTTTAATGGTTTTTGCATTCAGCCAAGTATTGAAAATGATGGTATTGAATTAGAGTACACGAATAATATAGATCCTAGCGACGGTGTAAATGGCATCGACATTTTAAACGGTTGCGTCGTTTCAAATGAAAATGACTTGTTGGTTGATATCGTCTCCTCTGATGTTCCTAAGTTAAATTCCGATCAAGGTTTCTATATTTTCTCTATTCTTCTCAGCTTTTTTTAAATTATATTTAATTTTTGCAGGGCACGAAAATTACGCAAAGAGGGTAGATCCTAGCGACGGTGTAAATGATATCGAAATTTTAAACGGTTGCGGCGTTTCTAATGAGAACGACTTGTTGGTTGACATCGTCTCCTCTGATGTTCCTAAGTTGAATTCCGAACAAGGTTTCTATATTTTCTCTATCCTTCTCAGCTTTTTTTTAAATTGTATCCAATTTTTGCAGGGGACGAAAATTACACAAAGAAGGGCAACATTAGAAAGAGAAAGATATTTGACATATCGGTAGAGCAAAGGAAAAAAAATAAATGTTTAGAGTTAAAACAAAACCATAAAGTTCGGATGCCATGTGACGCCAGCAAATGTCAGAAGAAATGCTTGGAGAAGATCGATCAAGACAGACGAATAGCTATTAATAAAATGTATTGGGATCTAAATTGGATGGGGAAAAAAACATACGTTCTCAATAGTATCAACAGAGCTCCGGTAAAAAGAAGACGCTCAGATTCATCAACAAAACAAAATAGCTTTAAGTACTTCCTAAAGGATTCTGATGGTCAAACACAAAATGTATGCAAGATATTCTTTATAACTAGTCTTGGGTATGAAAAAAATAACGATTGGGCGATACAAAGTTTGGTACAACAAAATACTTTCAAAAAACGAGAAATTGCTCCTGTTGCTGACAAACGCGGTAGGCATGCATCTAAGTTCAAAATATCCACAGAAATTATAGAAGATCACATAGAGATATTTAACCCAGCAGTTTCACATTACCGAAGGGAGCATGCTCCGAATCGTCGCTACTTGCCAAGTGATTTAAGCATTGATGCAATGTACAGAAACTTCCTAGATACTCATCCCGATACGAAATGTTCATATGAGGTTTACAGAAAGGTGGTTAAAAGTAAGAACATATCATTCACAAAATTAGGGCATGAAGAATGTGAACTCTGTGAAGGATTTCAATTACACAATGCTTCACATAATAGTACAAACTTGGATAAAAATTGTGAAGTATGCCAGAAATGGGAAAAACATATCGAAAGGGCAAAAAAGTCCAGAGAATTATATAGAAAAGAATGTGAAGCAATTACCGAAACAAACACGGTAAGGGTTTCAACTGATTTAGAGAAAGTAATAATGCTTCCCCGTCTTGATATGTTCAAAAGGGTTGTATTTACCCAGAGAATAGTGGTATACAACGAAAGTTTTGTACCATAAGGAACATTAAGGAAAAATAAGCCTTTTGCGGCATTATGGCACGAAGCAATATCAGGGAGAAGCAAGGAAGCAATTATTAGTACGTTTTATTCATTCTTATTTTTCCATCGAGATGCAGAGCACTTTGTGTTTTGGTTAGACAATTGCTCCTCACAGAATAAAAATTGGGCGTTTCTTTCCTTTTTAATTTATATAATAAATTCCAATAAAGTAGCAGCTAAGGATATTACAATAAATTACTTTGAGCCGGGCCATACATTTATGTCCGCCGGCAGTTTCCACCATCAGGTGGAACTATCGTTAAAGAAAAAAAAGAAAGTTAACGATTTTCAAGATTTCGTTGAGGCCGTTAAAACCTGTAACTTGAAGCGTGTTATAGTTAAAGAAATGACAGTTGTTGATTTTTTGGACTGGAAAGACTATACCTCACAAGCAAAATTAAAAAAAATTGAGCCGCGTGTTTACCTGTCCCAAGTAGTTAAGGTAATTGTCGAGAGAGGAAGCAATATTTTAAAAGTTGAGACTGACGATACGGAGCAGCTGAAGGAAATTGATTTTTTGCAAGTTAAGGTCATGAAATCTGGAATAAAGGACCCTACAATTATTAACAAACCCTCTGGGATTCCTAATAGCAGAAAAGAGAATATCTTAAAAAATTTGGGAGAGATTATACCATCAAACCGCCATCAATTTTGGCAAGAATTACCTACTTCTGATGAGCAATAATTACAACTTATTAGTGCTATGAATTTCGTTTTTTTTTCGTTCTTTTAAGGTGGTTATAATGTTATGTAAAATATTTTTTTTTGTAAATAAAATGTTTTTTATAAAATAAATATGTATTTTAATTAGATTATATTCTTAAGAGGCTATAATATTGAAATATGAAAAATGTGTTTCTCTAGGACTAATCTATAAATTCTTTAGTAATTACATAGTAAAAACCAAGCTTAAGCCAAATTCGTATTATACGTGGTTTTAACTAAATAATTCTACTATAATTCTTTGCTTCCTTAGCCCGTATATCTCATAACTAATATCCAAGGCCTAGTTTTGCATTTTTTTTTCTTAAAAAGGTTTGCTGACATTACAAATCATATTTATGAAGGATGTTATTTTATTACTCCAGCAAAAACTTAACAGACCAAACAAAAATCTTCAAACGTGGTTTTCTCAAAACTTGTCTAATGGAGATACGGGGGTCTTTCTTAATAGGGCAGTATACACTACCTTCGGAGAGCCTTCTTTATATTGAAGGAACTTTGAAAAATGAAGATAACGTAAATACAAAAAAATTAAGATTTATAAACAATGGGGTTGCATTTTTGTTTAGAGAAATACGATATGAGCTTAATGGAGTCACTATAGATTCGGTGGAAAATGTTGGTCTTACATCAACAATAAAAGGGTATCTTTCATTCAATATCAATGAGAGCTTAAAATTACAAAATGGTGGGTGGTTTCCTAATAAAGGGGAAGCTGATAGAATTTTGGTTGATGAAAATGGAAAGTTCAATGTATCAATACCTCTAAAACTGCTTATGGGATTTTTTGAAGATTATAAAAAGATAATTTTAAATATGAAACAGGAACTAGTGTTAATTAGAGCCAGCAATGATTTAGATGGTGTTTTTTTCAAGGATGATACGGAACCTCCATCAACCGCTGTAGAAAAACCAAAAGTAACATTTGATAAAATATTTTGAAAAATACCACATATTTTAGTTGATATACCACAACAACTAGCCCTATCAAAAATTATTGAATCAAACAGAGAATTATTGATAGGTTATAGAAGTTGGGAACTTGTTAAATACTCTTCTTTACCTGAAACAACACGTCATACCTGGCCGGTGAAAACTACAAGTAAGCTGGAATCTCCACGTCATGTCATAATTGCTTTCCAAGAAAACAGAAAAGGTGATGTTAAAAAAGATATGAGTCATTTTGATAACGTTGATCTAACAAATATAAGAGTTTTTTTAAACTCTGAAAGATATCCCTACCATGACTTGTATTTAAATTATAAAGACAACAGGTTTTCCGCTCTTTATGAAATGTTTACAAACTTTAGACATTCTTACTATGGAACATCAAATGAACCAATTTTTACACCTCAAAGTTTTAAAGAAAAGTGTCCAATTATTCATATAGACTGCTCCCACCAAAAGAAATCGATTCATACAGGTTCCGTAGTTATGAGAATTGAATTTGAAACAAATAATAATATTAAAAAGGATACATCTGTATATTGTCTCATTCTGCATGATAAAATGTTTAGCTATAATCCACTAACAAAAATTGTTAGACAGTTGTAGTACGTATGTTATTTTTTGATATATAAACAATAGAGCGAGTAAATTGGTATTCATTATGTCAAAAGAACTAGAATCTCGCATATATCTTCATTTGATAGATTTAAAAAAACTAAAGCAGCAAATAAAAGATTATTCTGAGAAGAAGGTCATGTATAAAAGATTTTCACTTATGAAAATATGAGAATGTTAACTCTCGACCTTCAAGGGTTTAATATAGAAAACAATAAATTTATTCCTAAGGAATTACCTGCATTTGATGGAACTAAAATATGTCATTATGTTTTTAAACCACCGTTTGATATAAAATTCCTTCCACCTAACCTATACAAACAAGCTGATTGGTTATTAAATAATCACCATTGTATTCCATGGAATGAAGGATTTACACCAATTCATAAGTTTTCCGAAATAATCAAAAATTTAACTGAGAAGGTGAATTACGTCTATGTAAAAGGAAAAGAAAAAGCAGAATACATAAGAAAATACTCATTAAAACCAGTAATAGAGCTTAACGAACAACCAATCCTACGAAAATAATAATCTAATTGTTTTTATCATTCAAAATATATATGTATCTGTGCACTTTCTAACGTATACTATTTATATAATAACTATTTAACGAAGGAATAAAACACAAAAATATAACAACAGTTTTTATTTTTTTCTACATTTCTGATTCATTACCAAATACTTCTTGAATAATTTCGGCTGGCACAAACTTTTTTACTTCATCCAAAAATATCTCATATTTCATTTCTTTTATCGTATACAAAAAAGTTCTTAAATCAGACGTATGTAAGTAGATATTGCATGTATCAGAGCCTTTTTGATATTTTCTGGCGATTTCTGTACATTCATCATATGTATAGAATCTATCGAATCCAATCTCTGCTTCATGCTCTGCGTCAAGCGCTAAGTTTTCAAATTTTTGTGATAGATTCTCCACAGCTGTTGTCAAGTTATAAGCGATTCTTTCAGGTACATATGCTAACCACATCTTGTATCAGAATAGTAAGATTTGAATCAATTCAAACTATTAAATAAGTAATTGTGATATAAGTGGGAGGATTTAAAAAAAAACTTAAAAATTGTTTTATATTTTATTTCTCAACACAACATTTTACAAACTCATTACAAGCAACTGTTTCAACATCTTCTATAATGCAATCAGGGTAGAAATTTAATAACTCCAATACACAACAAACATTTAAACTATTTTTGTTAGCTGAAACAATATCATAAACTTTTTTAATTAAATCCCCATTTGTAGTTGAAACTCCACTAACAAGAATATCATAATATTTTGAAAATTCTTGTGTCTTTAGAATATTAAAACGGTACTTGATTAAATTACTCAAGTTTACTAGTTCGTTTACGGTGTCACCAGCTAGAAATACCTCACATCCACCCTCTTGAGTAACCTTGATTATTCTTGAGTTTTTAATAAACACAAAATTAATTGTATATCCATTTTCCTCCATAGGTTGCCATCCAAAACCGGTAGAGTAAATAAAACTTAACATGATTCCTTGATTATTTAAAAAGGAAATCCATTGGTCTTCATTGAAAATCACATTATGATTATTTTTAAATACACAAAGCTTAACAACTAGAGTATATTTTCTTTCCAAAGAAAATCCAACACTGACCCATTTGGACTTGGACTTATTTACATAGTACACAGATTCATTGATGAGTGTACCAGTTCGCTGCTTACTAAATTTATCATTGGATTGTTTATTGTAAGCAAACATTTTGAAGTTTATGAATCTAGTTCTGCAGAATATGAGCTTAAATAGGTACTTAAACTTGGTGGGGGGAATAGATGATGGTAAAAAGAATCATCTATATAAGAGATATTTTAAATTTATAAATTATTAACTCATCATGAATGAAACAAATCTTTTCATATATGTTCAAGGATATCATTGCTCATTTGGATATATTCCAAAAGAAATAGCAATTTATGATGGGGTTCGTTGTTCAAACTATTTGTTTAAGCCACCATTTAAGAAAAATATATTATCTACTGTAGACATAAAAGCGGTTAATTGGGCTGAGGAATATCATGGCATTATGTGGGATTGTGGAAATATAGAACTGAATGAAATTGATAATATTTTAGTATTATCATACTACCACTCACCGAAAATGTATGTGAAGGGAAATGAAAAGACAAATTTCTTAAAAAAGTTTATGAATGAGGATTATATTAGCAATATTCCTATTGGTCGAGAACCTAAACTAAGCAAATTCAAAAAGATTCCAGAATGTTATTTTCATAAAAATGTTAATCCATGGCATTGTGCATTAGCAAATGTTATATTACTATATAACTATAAAAATTGTTATGAATAAAAACTGAAAATTAAATTTGATCTTTTATTAAACAGTCAGTTATAATACATATAGGCTTTAAATAACATATATGCTAACATAAATATAAAAAATATAATTAATAATATTATACACGTGTTTAAATTACATTTTTCTCTTTTTCTATACAACTCATTCCATTCTTCTGATACTTTAAGGGCTTGATTAAAGTAATATAACCTCAATTTATATTTTACAATAGAAGATTTATTTACATTATCTATTTTATATCCAAATAAGCCCTTGCCCACATTCATTCTTTTCCACATCGATGGCCAATTATCATTATTATCATTATTTCTCGATACACAAATAAAAGCTTCTTGAACACTAGGATCAACTTGTATATACAAAGTATTGTTAACAAAAGCAAATAGTAACAATACTCCTACTGGTAGCACAAACATTTTAGAAATAAACTTCTTTTTGACAATTTTTATTTTTTATACTGACTATGAACTAAATTTTGGAGAATTTTACTTGCCTTGTTTACACTCTCATCATCATTTATGGATTTATCTTCTATAATATCAATATGTTTATGTCCCCAAGCCAAAGTTTTAAAAGAATCTGGAATAATGTAGCGCTTTTCATCTTTTGGAGATAAAGCAACTTTATTCTTTAATTTTTGTGAACATATCATGTAAAACCGAACGAAATATATTCATTTTTCTATATTTAACTTCACAATTTTCAACTACATCTTTATAATCTTTTGCAGTAATTGAATTGGTTATAACATACTTTTTCACACCTTTGGCTTTCTTTTCCGATTTATTTTGTAAATTCACACAGTAAGCTTTTGCACCTGTTCCATAAAAACTTAAAATGGGTTGACCAGCAAACTCATCTTTCATTCGCCCTAGAATAGATTGATTTTTGCTTATATTATATATATTATTTTCATTATAATTAGAAGTATCAAATTTATCTAAATTTTCTTGAATGTCTCGATAAAAATTTTCTGTTTGGACTTGTAGCACCAAGCTATCAGTATCTGTGTATAATAAAATTGCTTCGCTCCCATATTTACTTTTAATATAGTTATGATAAAAATCATATATAACAGTTTTTGATAATTCTAAAACTGAGAATCCTACATAAACAGGTTTATTATAGTGTTCTTTTCATGTTTTCTACAAGTACTGTTTTTTTTTGCGAGATATTGTATGTACTTTCAGTTATAATAAAAAGCGTAAATGTAATGGTGTTAATTAAAACTCTACGCAACCTACCTTTAAATAACGTTTCCTCAGCACTTTATATATAACTTTGCGGGTGTGAGGTATGATTTCCGATAAAGCCTGTGGAGAAATGGCAGTTTTAAATTTTAATTCTGCATAACTAACTCCCGTGGTCAGAAAACGAAAGGTGGCATTAAGTCGCTCATGTGTAATTATAGCGACCCTCATTACAGTGTCCTTGTGTTTAATAAAAGGCGTTACCATATGCAAAAAGCTCAAAATAGGTAGCCTCATTCATCCGAAGGTAATTCTTCCAGTCGTCAGGCTCCGACCTTACTTCATTTAACAAATTTATGTGCGAGAGTTGAGCCCTCTTTAAAAGCCACAATTTTGACCATTTTGATCTACATTTATTTTTTTTTCTTAAAGCTAAGGCTAAAGAAACCGCTATTAAAAGATCATCACTTAGCGTTGTTATGCTCACACTACCACGTAACATCAAAACTGAGAAAAAGTATGAAACTGAACACGCTGCATGTGGATACTTTCGATCTCTATAGACTTGCCTTAAAAGTAGAACTCTGCAGGCAAGTATGAAGGTAAGACGGTCTGTAGCCGCCTTAAATGCCCGTACACACGATTAGGCATGCCTTCGCGCCTACCTGAATAGTACAGTAAATAGGTATATTTTACTGGAAAAAAATACTTAATGGCTGAAATTTTGAGGGGGTGTTCGGGGACATGTCCTGAGTCTAAAACTCAGTTTTCGTATTCGAGGGGGTGGGGGAAGATAAAACCCCATGTCTTTATGGGGGAAAGTTCGTTTTAATTCTCTATCTTTGTTGCTTTTGTCCGTAGAGAAAAGTCCAAAGGATCAAATTTGTAGGAAATGAAATTATCTATCCAATGATAATAAAATCAAGGTCGTAGGTTGATTAAGTCAATTACAATGGCCGGTCAAAGGTCAAAAGTTAAGAGTAGTTTCTGGTTTTTCGCTAATACCGTGAAACCGGTGATTTTTTTCGCATACTGCTTCAGTACCATATTAAAGTACACAAAATTACCTACAAAATGAGTGCTCGAACACTCTTCTGCGGTTAATACTTTGCCATCAATCCAACGACAAAGTTGACCGCGCGCGCTGCGCCGTTCGCGCGAGCCGCGTACGGTGTGAGTTGTACTCTCATTGCGCGTACATTGCACTCTGTAGGTGCAGTTAATAATTATCGTTTAATTTTTTTCTAATCAAAATGTGAGACGTAGTGTAAGTTGTACTTGTTTTTCCGTGCGTTTTTTTGAAAGCGCTGTAAATTATTTATAAGTAAAAATGAAATAGGTTATTTCCGATTGTTGAATCACAAATGATATTTTCTGCATGTTTGATTCGACTGTACAATAAAAATATGAGTTACTTGTATTTTTAAATAAAATATTCTATTATTTATGAATTTTTGTTGAAATTATTTAATCAGTGTACTTGAAAAATAATGAATGTATAATCAACTTAAGTTTAAATCGACAAAACGTCAAAAAAAATTTTTTATCGGTAGAGCAATATAATTTTGAAAAGTAAACAATCGTTGTTTCCATCCCAGCGCCTTTGGCAGGTGTGAGCTACGTGAGTGTGTTGAGAGGTCATTAATAATCAAAAACCTGTGCTGCAGGAAAACCATTAGTCGCGTGAAGCATTTTTTGTGCGCAGTGACTCATCAAATAACATTTTTGTGATGTATCCATTCGGAAAAAATCTTCTTTTCCGAGTTCAGGTAGCACTTCCCTGCACGAAAAGTTCAGAATCAGTCACATTTATTCTCGTTAAACGACTGGATGTGCGCGAAAAAATGGAAACGTGTTTCGTATGTGAAAAACTTTTAAGTGGAGGCGATGTGTCGACTGTTAAATCGAGAGGTGTGCAAAAATTAATCAAGATCAGTGAACAAAAATGTGACAACAAAATCACCAATCTTCTGGAAAATGCGACGGAGATTCAACTTCATACATTCTGCTATAAGCTCTACACCGACGAGAGGAGGAATTCGACATCTAGCCGGCAACGTAATGTGGGTGCATCGCCGTCCGTTTCTCCCACAACATCTTCGGTGAGTTTCGACTTTAAATCTTCGTGTTTCATATGTTCCAAAAAACTGGGGAAAAAAAATGAAAATCTCACGTGTCAGGCCATAACAGAAGAAAAAATAAAATCGATTTTGCGCGAATTAAAAACCCGTCATGACGACATTGCCAGAAAAATCGTCGAGCGAATTGAAAAAGTGTCCGATTTCGTCAAGATTGGAGCCAAGTACCATAAAAATTGTGGTACCAACTTGGGTTTGCGCTATGCCGGTGTACCGGAAAATGAGAAAAAACTGAAAGGACGACGCCGCAGCGATACAGTAGATGCATCGATGCAAGATATTTTCACGTATTTGGAAAATAATTCTGAAGAATGCCAGTTTACGATATCGACATTAATTTCACAAATCAAAACCGATAGCCGCCCCAGTTCTCGGACAGTACAAAATCGATTGGTTGAAAAATATGGAGAAGATATAATGATTATACAGCATGCGTCAAAAGAAAAAATCGTATGTTTCAAAAATACCGGGCACAAACTTCTGACTCAATTTTGGTACGACAATCGTAAATCAAACTACGCCGAGGAACGGTCGCGCGTTGTCGAAGAAGCTGCAGATATCGTTCTCGAAGATATTCGTTCCCAAGTTTACGGCCTCGACACTTACCCGTCCAGTGACAATTTTTTCGCGAGTGCTACAGACTGTGTTCCTCCCACTCTGCTCAGTTTTTTATCGCGGATCATAATTAAGCATAAACGTGGATCACTTGAAAAATGGGACAAGAAATGCATCGCCCTGGCTCATGCTATCATCACAGCGTGTCGACCTCGTTCTTTTCTCTCCGTTTTGCAATTAGGAGTTGGCACCTACATCTTCAAAAAATTCGGTTCTCGTAATCTGATTGACATTTTGTCATCCCTCGGTTTTTCGGCGTCCTACAGCGAGATTTCAAAATTCGAATCGTCCTGCATCTCACGACCACAGGACATCATTCCACCTCAAGCTTTTTCCACATTCGTTTTTGATAATGCGGACTTCAATACGAATACACTCGACGGACGAGGCACTTTTCACGCGATGGGAGGGATACAGTGCGTTACACCCAGCGATCTTTTCCACACTGAAGGTTCAATCAGCCGCATCCGGAAAAAAACTGCTGTCGAAAAAGCTGAGCTCGGCTTCGTGCCTTTATCTACGTACGTGCAGGGAAAATTGTCCGGCCTTGAAAATATCGAAATTTCCGCAATTGAAAATATGCGTCAATTGTCGACACGAATCGTTCCAACAGCTTGTGACATCTTGTGGCTCTACGGAAAATGGTCCTGTTTCGAGGTGTTCCAGGTTGGAATGGCTTCATGATCGAGGCGACATCAAGACACAAGTACGAGAAATCGAAGATCATTTTTCTACCATTCATCAATGCCCCTCCCAGCGATTATGACACTCTTCTCACCGCGCTCCAGTGTGCTATTAAAAGATGCGAAATTGCGGGACAAGTGATTTGCATCGTTGGCTTCGATCAGCCCTTGTACTGGAAAGCTCACGATATTGTGAGCGCCGCGGATCTTGGATCTGATCTTGGAAAAGTCCAGCTTGTTCTAGGAGGATTTCATCTTCTGATGTCTTTCATGGGCTCCATTGGTTCGATCATGGGCGGGAGTGGTTTGGAGGATGTCTTCAAACTCATCTACGCCGAAAATACTGTGCCACCCATCATGACAGGACATGCATATGCCAGGGCAGTACGAGCACACATTTTGGCACACCTATCACTCGGAAAAATGATCATGAACGAAATGGAATTTTCCTCTCAAGATCGTGAAAGTTTGGACACCATTTTTTTTAACCCCAAAAGAACCGAAATTTTCTCTCATCACATCGCGGGTTTTTTGGACAAGATTTCTGGAAAACTGAATGAAAAACTCGATGAATTGGAAGAAAATGGACGCACAGCAAAATTGTGGGTTCAATATTTTCGGCTTGTAACGCTAGTGAAAAACTTCATTGAAGCTGAGCGAATGGGCAATTGGATTCTCCACATAGATACGATCAAGAAAATGATTCCATTTTTTCAATCGAGCGGCCATTATCTGTATGCGAAGTCAGCCCATTTGTACGTCCAGGACATGGAAAATTTGCATAATACGATGCCGGAAGAAGAATACGAGAGCTACATAAGTGGAGGCAGGTTCGTTATCAGGCGCACTGATAAATGTTTCGCTGCAAATTATCCAGACCACGTAATCGAGTCAACCCTGATGAAAGATTTCAAATATAGAGGAGGCGTCAAGGACATGCGTGGAGCATCGGACAGCAGCATCTCTTCGTGGGTACTGGGCATGGTGTCTCTCCAGAACACCTGTGAGAAGATAGAAGAGTTTTGCAGCATCTCAACGAGCACCTCTGAACAACACGTGGACTTCAGGGACTCTCGAGTGATCCGGGATAACCAGGACGTCGAAAAAATGGACATGTGGTTCGCCGATCATCACCCTTTCCGAAAGGATGAAAACTTGGTCTCCCTGTCAACTGGCGTAGTTGGCAGCGACAACATCAATTGTTATGCAGCCGGGAAGATTGGACTTGACATGGTCGACAATTGCGTTGGGAAAAAATTTGGCTCGGTTTCATTCCAACGAAAACAAAAAGTTATCTCACTGGCAGCGATGACTAGCAGCATTTCGATAGAAAAATCACCGGTAGCTATCAACCCCCTACTCTTGTTTCAAAGAATGTGCATCAGCAAAGAGTCACATGCAGATATCGAAGAATGCCTGCATTATGAGCTCGCTCCATTTCCGATGTCCTTATTCACCGAGGAAGGAATGAGAAAAACCAAGAAGTCTGTTTTATACGATGCTTTTCAACCACTGCAGGATAACACTGACTTTGGAACTGACAAATATTTCGTCATCGACGGCGGGTTTCTTCTTCACAAAGTAGTTTGGGACCGTAATTCAACATATCAAGCAATTTGTTCGAAATACGTCGAGTACGTGCAAACCCACTTTGGAACTGCAGCAAGCATCGTTTTCGATGGATACTCGGAGGACCCGGCAATTGTTGGAACAAAATCTTGGGAACGTGCGCGAAGAAAAGGAAAAAAGTGGTCTTCGGAGATGATTTTTTCCGTCAACAGTACAGCGACTGTTGGACAGGCGCACTTCCTGGTGAACGACAAAAACAAACACCGGCTCATTGGATTTTTGATGGCTCAGTTCGCAGAAGCGGGTTACAGTACTCACCAAGCTCCAGGAGACGCCGACACCGACATCGTTCGTGAAGCATTGGGGAAGGCTGAATCGCACGAATCAGTTATAATTATTGCAGAAGACATCGACATCCTAGTAATATTAACAGCGCTAGGAAAGGAACATCGAAACGTCTTTCTCGAAAAGCCTGGCTCGGGACGCACACCGAAAAAACTGTACTCCTCATCAAGCTTCAAGTTCGGGGGAAAAATCGCCGATAATATTCTGTTTCTTCATGCTTTTTCTGGGTGTGACACAACGTCTTCGGCTCACAATGCCGGTAAGATGAAATTCATTACAACGCTGGAAAAGGATCCCCAACTACTGGACTCAATTTACCTGTTCCAAAGTGAGAAAGTTGTTCCGTCAGCGATCGCCGCCCTTGGACAATTCTTTTTCTACAAGTTGTACGGAGGAAACAAGGACGAGACTTTGAACTTCTATCGTTACAAGCGTTTTCTTCAGTCTGGAAAAAAAAATACGTTCAATTTGGCTTCCCTACCACCTACTGAAGATGCGGCTCGTCTACACACGTATAGAGTGTATCATCAAGTTCAAGAGTAGTTGGGAAATTACAAAGATCCGGAAGACTGGGGTTGGAAAAAAACGAAGAGCATTTACATGCCCATCACCTGCGAAAAAGATCCGGCGCCGTCGAGTTTGCTGAAATTAATTTCTTGCACCTGCAAAACTGGTTGTGGAAAGGCCTGTGGATGTCGAAAAGCTGGGTTAAAATGTTCTCCAATTTGTGGGACTTGTAGCGGTACCGCATGCAACAACATCGCCCAATACTCTATCCTGCAAGAAGATGACGATTTCCTCAACGACGACGGGAACTCACCATCCATTCCTGAAGAAGATGTAGGTGATCAAGTAGAAGACGCCCGTGGTGACACGTTCGAAGAGGATGATGAATACGAGGGAGGCGAAAGAAGTCCATTCAAAAGGGCCAAACTCACATGAAAGTTGCCAGCAGGAGAACTTCAAGGTAACATCAATAATCGAGACACTTCAAATAGTAGAAAAGCACACAGAGCACTAAACATGCAATAGTTGGGGTTTTATAGGGTTTTAGTGAGTAGGACTCTCACACTATTCGGCTAGGTCAGACCTTCTCGTTTGTCCATGATGGATTTCCCGTTTTCCCCCAGATAAAAAAAACAAAAAAAAAAAAACAAGTGCAACTTACACTACGTCTCACATTTTGATTAGAAAAAAATTAAACGATAATTATTAACTGCACCTAGAGAGTGCAATGTACGCGCAATGAGAGTACAACTCACACCGTACGCGGCTCGCGCGGTCAACTTTGTCGTTGGATTGATGGCAAAGTATTAACCGCAGAAGAGTGTTCGAGCACTCATTTTGTAGGTAATTTTGAGTACTTTAATATGGTACTGAAGCAGTATGCGAAAAAACTCACCGGTTTCACGGTATTAGCGAAAAACCAGAAACTACTCTTAACTTTTGACCTTTGACCGGCCATTGTAATTGACTTAATCAACCTACGACCTTGATTTTATTATCATTGGATAGATAATTTCATTTCCTACAAATTTGATTCTTTGGACTTTTCTGTACGGACAAAAGCAACAAAGATAGAGAATTAAAACGAACTTACCCCCATAAAGACAGGGGGTTGTATCTTCCCCCACCCCCTCGAATACGAAAACGGAGTTTTAGACTCAGGACATGCCCCCGAACACCCCCTCAAAATTTCAGCCATTAAGTATTTTTTTCCAGTAAATGCGATGTATTTGTCTCTATTTACTGTACTAGAACGCTTCAAGCTCGCGAGTAAGTGCCATCGTGTGTATGCTGAACTGATGGTGCGTTCAGGCCACTTTGCGCGGAGCGAAGCAATCTGGCGATTCTTGATTTTCTGGTCAGGCTCGCAGGCAGGTTTTAACGTGTATACACTGCGCGTGCCAAATTTTCATTTTCAACCAGCTAAAAACTATTTAGCACTGAGCTTGTTGTTTTGTGTCTAAATAAATAATAATTTATAATACATATTTATGGCTACTACAAAAGAGAAAAATATAATAACTGAATTTATAGAACTATATCGAGAAAATACATGTTTATGGAAAGTGAAAGGCAAGGAGTACATTGACAGAAATAAAAAGGATACTGCGTATAAAGTTTTGTTGCAAAAATTAAAAGAATTCAATCCAGATGCTGTGGCAGAAGATGTTAAAAAAAAATCAACTCTCTGAGAAGCTGCTTTAGAAAAGAATACAAAAAAAACACAAAATTCTATTAAATCTGGAGCTGGAACAGAGGAAATTTATCGACCGCAACTGTGGTATTATGATTTATTAATATTTTTAAAAGACCACGAAATACCTAGATCCAGTGTGGGTACGAGTAACCCAAACTTTTTGGAAGACTTTTCTGAGGTAATTTTCTAATTAATACAATATTTATAAATATGAGCGTATACTTCATGAAATGAGGGCAATTTATTTTTACAATGTGTGTAATTTTTTTTTCTTTTTCGTACGTGGGTAAGGTACATGGATATTTTTAAATTGCACACTTGATAAATACGTCACAATTAAAGAATGGCCGATTTTACTTTTCTTAAATAGTTGTTATTTTAGGATGGAAGTCAAGAAGATGAATCCGTAATCAATATTGAAATAAGTAGTGTAGATAGCATTAGTAATCTGCAAAGTCCAGAATTACCACCCACTCCATCTACCTCATCCTCATCAAGTAAACGAAAAGGTAACAAGAAAATAAAAACAAGCACGGCCTCTCTTTTGGAATTGTGTCACAGAAACTTGATTCTGCACAAGAAGACCAGCATGACATTTTTGCAAAAAATGTTGGCGAAAAGTTAAGGCATCTAGATCCAGTAATGAGAATTTTAGCTGAAAAATTAATCAATGATGTGTTATTTAAAGCACAAATGGGGTCGTTAAATAGGCGTGCTTATATTTCTATCCCATCATTTGACATTAGTAATCATCCAAACAGATTTTCTTTTAACGAGTCATACAATATAAGGGAACCAACTTACCACCAATCAGTACAAATCCAAGCACCTAACGTCCCAAATTCTGATGTTGACCCATCAATGTAGAGACGTACCGACTTAAATTTAGAACAACCAGGCCACTCCCTTGGTAGTTTTTTTATCATCCTATCAATGAACGCTCAATACTTACATACAGTGACGGCAAAAGATGTTGCACCATATGGAAAGTTTTTTTATTAAGGGGAAAACAAAATTTTTAATAGTTGAGATAGTCTCTGCATATACTGATATTAAAATACACATAAAAAGAAATTTGAAAAATCCAACCGTATACAGGGTAAGGGCAAAAATTTGATTTTCATTCAAGAGTAAAGTACCTTTATTTTCAAAAATACGTGACAATATTACTAAGAAAAGTTGTTTAGAATCAATTTCTATGTCTAAATATAAAATCTTAGTTACCTATGACAAAAATTAAAATTTGATGGTTTCAACTGTTTCTGCTGTTCAAATTTTAATTTTTATCATAGGTAACTAAGTTTCTATATTTAGGCATAGAAATTAATTCTAAACAATGAAAATGAAATATTTGCCCTTACCCTGTATACCGTTGGATTTTTCAAATTTCTTTTAATGTGTATTTCGATTTCAGGATATGCAGAGACTATCTCAACTATTTAATTTTTTTTTAACCTTATTAAGAAAAAAATCCATCTTTTGCTGTCACTGTATATGTTTTTATAAATGTTAGTTGTCGGGTTTTTTTTAGTTTAATGTAATGGCTACCATTATTTTTTGTTATTAGTTTAGGTATGAAAATACGTTATAATTTTGTATAAAAACTATTTTTTGAGGTTACTGTTTATTTTTGATTATTTTATATTTCTGTTATTTCGTTGCCTTATGAAGAGAAATAAAAAAAAAACTGAAACTATTATATCCTTTAATGCGTTTATATAGTACATTTTAGTTAGGCTTTACATAAGAAAATACATCGAAAATTTCAACTTAAATACGACAACAATAATGATTAATTTTTTTAAATCCTAGAAAATACAATCTCATTTACTTTATGCGATCATGCTGCCAGGGCACTGTACCTTCTTCATTGAAATATTTTAAAAATGACTCCCTGACTTTTTTCGCGTCTTGGTTTGCACGGCGATTATGTCCCCGTTGTAAATTTGTCAAACTTGCTGCACAATTAATGCCAGTATTATTTTCATCTTGTGGATTTGATGATGCCATATAAGACTTCCCACACTTACGACGTAAATAGTTGTGCAGTATGCAACACGCTAATACTGCCAACTCTGTGGTTTTTGGATCCATGTTTATTTCTGTATGCATTAGCCGAAAACGAGCTGCTAGAATACCAAACACAATTTCGACTACATTTCTAGCCCGAGACAGGCGGTAATTGAATATTTTTTTCGGGTAGTCAAGTTCTCTAACGTTATAGGGTTTCATAAAATTTTCTCGTAATGCAAAGGCTTCGTCGCCAACAAACACCAAAGGCAATTTTATTTTCTTAGGCCCAACTTCTTTAAAATCGGGTATAGTTAAAGAGTTATCTATCAGTTTGCTAAGAAAATCGGTGTTTTCCAAGACACCACCATCTAAAACAAGACCATTTGTTCCAACATCAACTAATATAAACTCGTAATTAGCGTTAACAATTGCCATTAGAACGATGCTATAAAATCCTTTATAGTTATAATAATATGAGCCGCTATTTGATGGTCGTACAATTCTAATATGCTTGCCGTCGATGGCACCCACACAATTAGGGAAATTCCATTTCTCTTCAAAACCGTTAACTATTGTCTTCCATTCATTTTCTGTTGTTGGAAACTGCAATAAATACAAAAAATTAAAAATAAATACATAATATGGACATTGTTGTTAGTCTCACCTTAGCAAAGTCCTTCCAAAGTACAGCGCATATCGCTTTACAAGTTTCTGGAATAATTTTTCCTAGAGCTTGGGGAGATATTACTGTACTGTACTTTAAATCCTGTAAACTGCGCCCAGTTGCCAGCCATCTTAAAGTGAATGATAATCTTTCGTGTGGACTTATAGATTGTCGCATTACAGTATCTTCTTTTTGAATGTATGGTGATACCAAATCTAATAGTTCCATGTACACTTCTTCGGTCATTCGCATGTAATTTCTGTAGTCATCTGGTTCTAATTGTAGCTCTTTTAATAAATTTATGTGTGTATATTTGTTCCTCTTAAGTAATTATGACTTTACCCACTTTCTTTTATTACACCTCTTTTCTTTTTTGGCCCTTTCCTCACTGACCACACATGCAATTATTGCCGTGCTAATTAAACACAAGTCTTTATTACTGCTTAACGACATATTAATATTAAAGCGGATCGTTTGAAAATGAAGTGATGTCTCTCAGTCTAACTGAGACGTGTGTACGGAATGTATAGTATCAGACTTACTCGCAGACCTGCCTCTTCAGAAGGGCGCGAAGGCATGCCTAATCGTGTGTACGGACATTAAGAGGTGTCAATTTTGAGTTCCTGTTTAATTTTCTGTTGTCTGATTTCTAATTTGTTTACACTATGGTTCATCTGAATGAGAAACGAGTTGAAATTTTAACAATGAGCGGTTACGGAAATTTGAAGAGATCGCAAGATTAAGTTTGTCAACTTTTTAATAAATTATATCCAAATAGGCCTTCAATAAATCAGTCAACGGTGTCGAGTGGTAGAGAAATCTCGAGAAACAGGCAGTGTTAGGGAAGTCGCTAGATCAGTTCGACCTAAAACAGCAACCGGGGAAGACAAAGCTTTAGATATCATGCGCTCAATACATGAAAATCCAACACAATCATCCAGGCCAATGACAATGGATTTTACTGTATCTCATCACTCGGCGAAAAATGTGTTTAAGCAGGAGAAGTTGCATCCCTACAAGATAAAGTTGGTGCACAAGTTAAACAAGGACGATTTTGATAGGAGAGCTGAATTTTGTGAGCTGATGATGGAAAGATTCAATAACGATAATAACATCGCATCAAATATAATTTTCTCTGATGAAGCTACTTTCCATTTAAATGGCATTGTTAACAGACACAATTACCGTTATTGATCTGCTGGGAATACTCACTGGTTCCAGAAAGGTCATACTCCCCAGGTAGCAGGATGAAGTCTTTATGACGTCGATAATTTGTCTTTTGGTCACGAAATGACGTCAAAATAACGTAGTTTTTAAGACGCGTATTATACGTCATAATTTTACGTAATAAACACGTCGATTTTTAGTAATTTCATTGATTTATACGTATCATTAAAAAGTACTATAATCATCAAAATTTTGTTATCCAAGGTTTTTGAAAATATAGTGGGACAGAGTTTTAAGGTAAAATGCCTGAGAATAGGGTTTTCCTTATAGTTAAAGACACGTCTCATAAAACTTTTATTATATAAGACCCTATACTATATTATTTTTTTACATTTTTATGTTTATACCAATGCACAAAACTTTAAAAATATTACAATTTCAAATTAACCATTCATGTATGTAAAATTTGCAAAAGCGAATATACAGGGTGTTAAAAACTCGATGCATTAGCATTGCTATCTCGGTAGCTATGTGAGATAGAGAGTTGGTTAAATTGAGGCTAAGTTGAGCATTCTAAAGCTGAATAATTTGATAAAAAAAAATTTCCAAAATTCCAATTACTTCCGGAGATATCCGAGAAATACCGAAAATATCCATTTTGGTTTTTATTTTTTTACGTCTCTATTACTAATTATTTTGAGAAACTAAGAACACTTTCTTAAGGCACATTGTTATGATATTCAAAAAAGTAATTCAATTTTTCAAATACGACGTTTCGTTTTTAAGACACCCGCATCAACTTTATTTTTTTAAATACGGGACCTGCACTTTTTATTGCATTTTTGAGTAATTTTCGACATCCCAAAACTAATGGTATATCACACACGTCACTAAGTTGCATGCTGTAGGAGTTATTTGAAGTTCTTTAAAAATTGAAAAGTGGGCCTTGACTTTAAAACATATGAAAGTGTACCTTACCTTTGACAACATACAACACTTTACTACTTTACTTTACTTCGACATCTTTTGCACTTATAAAAATGTACTTTTCTACCGAAGAAAAACGTGATATGCTGAATGTTTACTACTTATGTCACTTAAACATAAAAACTGCAGCGGAAATTTATCTTCACCAATATCCCGAACGCCGGCAACCTTACCCATCAGTGTTTTCAAGATTGGATAGGAGGTTAAGAGAAGATGGTACATTTCAAAAAAAGCGAAATCAATATGGAAGTAAAGTTAGTGAAGAAGACACAGAATTGGTTTTGAATCAGGTAGGTTATTTTAGAACTGTTTAAAAGAATACGATATCTATTCTAATTATTGTAAAAATTGTTTTAGGTAAATAATAATAACTGCGTGTCTACGCGGCAAATTGAGGTAAATCTCAATAGACCCAACATACACCATGTAAAAGCATGGATAATATTAAGAAGTCATGAATACAAACCTTTTAAACTTCACGTATCACAACAATTGCTTCCAGGTGATGCGGAAAGAAGATTAAATTACTGCACGTGGTTAAGGGGACAAATCAATACAAACGGCGATTTTTTGAAAGATATTTTATGGTCCGATGAATGTAAATTCACAAATTGTGGCATTTTCAATCGAAAGAATGAGCATGTTTGGAGCATTGAAAATTCCAGGGAGAATAGAGAAATAAGAAAGCAAATCCGATTTAGTATTAATGTGTGGGCTGGGATTTATGATGATAAAATTATTGGTCCATTCATGTTTGAAGAAAATTTGAATGATGATAGATATCTAGAATTCCTAAATACTCAGTTCCAGGAATATTTAAGTGATATTTCACTAAACAGGCTACGCCGAATCTGGTTCCAGCAGGACGGCACCCCCCCCCCCCCCACAATACAAGGGCTGTAAGGAATTTCTTAAATCAAGAATTTTTCCAAAGATGGATTGGACATGGTGGTTTCATTGCCCGACCTATCACCGCTAGATTTCTATTTGTGGGGCGCGCTAAAAAACGTAATTTACAAAACGGAAATAAATAGCATAGAAGAACTAAAAGTTCGATTTAGAAACACTTTTCGCATCATACCAAGGCGTTCTGTTCTAAGAGCAATAAATAAGATACCAAAAAAAATCGACAAGTGTATTCACGTCAAAGGTTTTTCTTAGTTTTTATAATTTTAATTTATACCTACATAAAGGTTAAGTTGTCAAGGATGTACGTTTTTATTAATATCCGTTGTAAAAGTTAAGGTACACGTTCTTATGTTTTAAAGTCAAGGCCCACTCTTCAATTTATAAAGAACTTCAAATAACTCCTACAGCATGCAACTTAGTGACGTGTGTGATATACCATTAGTTTTGGGAGGTCGAAAATTACTCAAAAATGCAATAAAATGTGCAGGTCCGAATTTAAAAAAAATAAAGTTGATGCGGGTGTCTTAAAAACGGAACGTCGTATTTGAAAAATTAAATTACTTTCTTGAAGATCATAACAATGTGCCTTAAGAGTGTGTTCTTAGTTTTGTAACAAAGCAAACCCAGGTGTCTTTGTTAAAAATTATTTGTGCTATTATATTAAATAAAACCCTTTATTCCTGACCTGCCTGACGCTGCTGTCCTAAAATTAATTTATTTGCATGCCCTATACTGTGCTGTGTTTTGTTTTTTTTTAGAGTTTGTTTTACCAGTTCATAATTTTTCTTTTGAGATCCGGTAAGTATAAAAGTTTTAATTGTGCTACTATAATACCATATTTTTTATAAGTTAAGTTAATTAAAAGAGATTCAGTGATTAGTCTACCTTTTGTTTGATTTCATTTTTTTGAAGATTGCGCGTGACCTTTGGACTCTCGAGTCTGCCCGGGGAACGATGCAGCGCTTCGCATGTTTTTTACGCCGTTTCATCGACAGGGTAGTTGGCGCAGATTGCTAAAAAGTGGAAGGACGAAATTGGTGGGGAGAATATCGCCTGGCTGGTCGACTGAAAATATCGAAAGGATCACTTATATTTTGCTATCAGGTACGATAAGCAGGAAAGTTCAGCAGCCATCATAAATTAGTTTCCTTGGGTGTTTTGATAATTAATTTCTTTTTGATATCTCTTAAACGTATTAAATAAAAAAATCGTGCGCTAATATTAGTGGGCATAATAATTTTGTTTTACTGTTTTTTTGTTTGGGAATATTTAGTTTTGAATGTTTAGATTATTGAGGTAAAGCAGTTTTGTTTTTTTAAACGTTAAACTGGGTTTTTCCTGAACATTCATATTTGTATTAAATTTAAAAAAATAGGGTATTGTTCATTTTTCTTTTATTATACAGGGGAAGTCAAAAATTCGAAGCTAGTGTTGTTTTGTGATGGTTGTTGAATTTTCGAGTACTAAATTAAATTCTGGTTTTATTCTTTTAAATCTTTTACAAGGGAAATTTTTTGCTTAAGGGTTTCTGTTGGTTGTTTGTACTTTTAAATGTTTTCAGGGGTTTTGAAGATCATGTTTTTTAATATAAATAATTTATTATTTATATTTCACTTAGTCAGAATAGTGTGGGATTTCCTATTTTTTCATATCATTATCTTTTAACAGGGAAAATGTTGAGCTCTTATGTTTGTTAAAAAAAATATTCAGGGTGTGTTTTTTTTTGGGAAATCATTCACAATATTTTACTGCTTACTTTTCTTACTTCTGACAGACGAAAGGTAGTCCCGTTTGTGGACTTGACCTGGTCTGTTTACTTTCCTTACTTCTGACAGACGAAAGGTAGTCCCGTTTGTGGACTTGACCTGGTCTGTTTACTTTTCTTATTTCTGACAGACGAAAGGTAGTCCCGTTTGTGGACTTGACCTGGTCTGTTTACTTTTCTTATTTCTGACAGACGAAAGGTAGTCCCGTTTGTGGACTTGACCTGGTCTGTTTACTTTTCTTACTTCTGACAGACGAAAGGTAGTCCCGTTTGTGGACTTGACCTGGTCTGTTTACTTTTCTTACTTCTGACAGACGAAAGGTAGTCCCGTTTGTGGACTTGACCTGGTCTGTTTACTTTTCTTATTTCTGACAGACGAAAGGTAGTCCTGTTTGTGGACTTGGCATGGTTTGTCAGCTCACTGTCTCCTTTATCTTTGTCTAGTTGGACATACCACTTTTATTCTCTGGGGATTTTCAAAGTAATAAGGATTACCTTCTACAAACATTAAAACTAAAGTCAAAGTTATCATGTTTGTAATTTCCGACCAAAATGTCGGAATTATGCATATCATAAATACTTAATTAATATAACATAACTAAATTAAATACCGTAACATGTGAAACTACAACCAACTATCAGTTTTTTGCAGATGTCAAATCACTTATATTTTGCTATCAGTTTTCAGTGGGAAACAAGTTATAAAAAATTCAGACGCCTGAAAACATTGACTTAGAGAATATCAGTTTCACTAATGTTTCAGGTTAGTAATTTTACATGTGTTTTGTTGAATTAAGCTTTCTCCATTATTTACTTTTTTTTCTACTCCAAGTTGTTATGCCGTTAATACCGTTTTACTTTCCTAAATAGTAGCTGTTGCTGACGTCTAGTCAAAATTCAACTTAAATAATTAACTATAAATCACTGCTAGGAGAATTCAATTATTTTTCCTAAATGGTTTAAGTTCGGGGTTATCCTATATCCATGCTCCTCCATCGCGCTGCTATGGGGCGACTGCCCACGCTGGACGTAGCATTGAGAAAGAGGGGATTTTTATCAAGCAGGGAAAAGAAAGAATTTCTCATTTTCTATGTTCTATACTAGGCCAAACAACAGTTAAAACCATTCGGTGGTAGTTTTATAAAATATAATAAGAATAATTATTTTCTAAAGGTAATATTTATTGGGAGTTGCTCAAGGAATAGTGAAGGTTCCGTTCTTTTGATCCAGACCATTAACAGGGTTACAGTGTTTCCTTCGACGTGGGACGGCGGCCGACAGACCGGTGCGACAGCACATTCCAGCAACCGATAGTAGAGGATACCCTACAGGGATAGGCGACAGCCTAGGGCGACAGCCCCTCCGTCCCGTCCGGTGCACAGGGTAGGGGATTCCTTTGGAAACGTGATCGAGAGTGCGTTGCTAGAGCTTTCTCTGAACCAATTTCCAATGTTGCATTTTTTATCTGACTGCATAAGTCTAAATTCTGCCATGTGATGAGTTTCTCAATCTCATTAAAAGAAGTGTTTTTACACAATCCATAAAACGCCCATAATAAACTTTGAGTTAATTTTTCTTCACTCTGTATAATACTCCAATTAATGTTTTTCAGTGAACCTGATGGGCACAAGGTAGTGTCCTGTCTACTAGATGATCACGTGGCCAATCACGTCCGAGTCTAGGTTTTGATTACATAGGCGTATCCAAAAATCAAATACTAAAAAACAGCTCTCTATAGTTGGGGTCAAGCAAATATTTGACGCGTGACACTTCCATATTGTCACGGGTGTCAAATACGGCAGGCCACTCATAATATAAAAGTTACTAATGGCTAAATTTATATTATAATAATTACCACCCACTCAAAGTATTTGTATCTCTATCCTTTTATATGACTAAAAAGAGATATACATAAACCGAGTTACCTTCTCGTCGATTTGGTCAAATCATATGGGCTGCAGATCCGCATTTTATTTATTAATTTAATCGTTATACACTACTAAGATTGCTTTTGTTAAGACCTGTGATATTAATGGTCAATCCTGAATCCCACCATTACAATGCACAGAATGTATCAAAACAAATTTATTTATATTATAATTCATATTCTTAGACCAATTTCCCAGCAATCATTTTCTGCAAAGGTTTATAAATAACAATATTCGTCAGTCCGGCCCTGACTAAGTATCAGCTGTAATAAAGTTGGTGAAATCGAAATAACCTAGTATTGGACAAATATGATAAGATGGAAGTGTCACGCGTCAAATATTTGCTTGACTCCAACTATATATGTGATAAAAATATTAATATTCCTTGTGCGAACGAAAGGTACGCCTATGGAATTCAAAAACAGGTAAATAAAAGACTCGCAGCCAGAGTCGTGTGGCGAAAGCTAAACTCGGACCCCCTCGGGGCAACCCTAATTTTTTATATAAACTTTTAAATATTTTCTTTACAGGAAATTATTGCCTAATACATATTTTATTTACAGGAATTTATTTTTGTAATAATCTGACCAATATTATAAATTTATAATATTGGTTTTTATTTATTTATTTTTTTATTTTTTTATTTTTATTATTTTTGATTCCCTGGTGGAATCGTCGATTTCGTTTACTTCCGCATAGGCGGGGGGCCGTAAGGTTACAGTGGTGCCGTGACCAGGATTGGAGTTAGTTTTAAAGAATTATACTGAGAGAGAAGCGGTTATATTTAGTAGGTTTCGTGTTGATGGCATGTGTTTCAATGGCAGTGACGGACCGGTCAGACTAAAGGAGAACCGGGTTTTGATTATTCTCCCTCAGTTTCATTAATGTTTCAGGGGATCCAGGAACCCAATCCCAATGCCGACTCTGGAAATGTTACCCGCGCCGAGTTGCAGGAAATGTTTTTGCAGCAAAATGCCGCCGTCAAGTCACAATTTGCAGCGCTTGGAAAGGGAATCCTTACCATGCATAAGGAAGTGCTTACCAAAGTCAAACAGGTGAACACTCAAGTTGAAAACTTGTCTTTCAATGTGTCAAGAGATTGCGGTGTCCCGAGAACCTCGACGCCAGTCTCGCCGAATAAGGAGATGACCCCTGTCTGTGTCACCCAAGCGCCTCAGATTCCCAAATTTTATGGTCTCGAGAGTAGTCGTAAGCATCCCATGAAATTTTTGGAAGAGCTGGAAGTCTATTTTCGTAAAGTTCAAATTGATGGAGAAAACGATTGGAAGTCCTCGCCGAATGTTTTGAAGAGAGTGCGGAAGATTGGTATGCTATTTATCGCATTTCCTGGAGGACTTATGGGGATTTTAAGCAAGCGTTTCTTCACTGTTTTTGGTCTAATGTGGAACAGTCCAAACTTCGCGAAAAATTAACGAACAGTATCTGGAAGGAAGAAGAGATGTCAATGGTAGCACATTTTTCCAAATGTGTGGGGTTCGCTGCTCTTTTAACCAATCCCCCAGCGGAAGAAATGCTGGTGGCACAATTAATTAAACATTTTCCAGCGCACATCCAGTCTCTTTGGCTGCTCTATAATCAGAAGACAGTTACCGGAACCGTCGACTTTCTGAAACAACAGGAATCCATAGGATCAGTCAGAACTACTGTGGCACCAAGCGTACAAAAAATTTTTTCCCCATATCAAAATTTTCGCAAGGGTTTCACCAAATCTGGACAGGCCGTGGATAAAGGACAATCGACTTCTGCCCCTAATACTACGAATCAAAAAACTCTGGGAAACTACAAACCGTCGAGCCACTAGTGTCGCCGTGTTCGACAGCGAGAAGACCTGGGCGACCTTTTAAAGATAGTTGTTATAATTTTTGTTCAGTTTCTTGGAAAATAATGTTAAAAATGGGTTGGAAAAGAGGTAAAGGATTAGGAAAAACTTACAAGGAATTTTAGAACCAATAGCGGCCAAAGAACAGTCATCTCTCTATAGCGGAGACTCAGGCTGACCTCCGCCAGAAGTTTCGTCTGTGAGAAGGAAGGGAAGCTCTTTGGGATTGCCGGAAATTCGCATCAAACTCAATGGCCTAGAAACAAACGCATTACTAGATACTGGCAGTGATATAACTGGAATTTGTGAAGAGTTATGGAAAAAAAATTATTCGAATAATCAGAGTATTCCATCATTACCACTCAAAGCTATCCAGGTGCAGGGAGCTTTTGGGAAGAAAAGTAAACGCATAACCAAACAAGTTTTCCTTACCGCTGCAATGATGAATCAAGAAGTTCCAATGTGTTGCTTGATTCTTCCAGACTTGGTTCGGCCCTGCATTATAGGATTTGATTGGCTGGAAAAACAACAGTCTGTCATCGATCTAGTAGGAAGGACCTTGCAGATACAATTAGATGGCGAAACACCTATAAGGATGGAATTAATCATGTCAAATATACCATATACAATATATTCGGATGAACCGGTCGATCTGTTGCCTATGAAGCTCACGGAAGTAAAGGAGGGATCCAATTACCTTTTTCAAAAAGTCTCCGAAGCAGCTGTTTCAGAAAACAGCCGGCATCAACTTTTAGACCTCCTTCGGCAGTATGTTTCACTTTTTGATGATAAGCCTGGAGCAGGTTTATACTCATAAAATCCAGATGGTGGATGAACGGCCTTTTATTAAAAGAAGTTATCCTGTCCCCTTTGCACTACGACCTGCCGTGGAGGAGAAATTAGCGGAAATGGAGAAACTAGGCGTTATTGAACGAGCAAGCACCGAATACTCCAGCCCAATCACGGTTGTCCGGAAAAAAGACGGTTCCGTCCGGATATGTCTGGATGTCCGGTGCCTTAATGAAAAAATGGTTTCTAATACGGAGTCTCCTCCGAATATAGAAGAACTGCTACAGAGATTTCACAATTGTAAGTTTCTAGCTACCATTGATTTGACTGCGTCCTACTGGCAGATTCCGTTAGAACCCGCCAGTCGCAAATATACTGGGTTTACGTATAATGGTAGAAGCTACGTGTTTAAAGTCTCGCCTTTTGGGTTAAAAACCGCCGTTGGCAGTTTTTCTCGGGCAATGGATTTCGTTTTGGGTCACAAGGTGAGAGAATTTACTTACAACTACATCGATGACTTATTGATAGCGTCTCCTGATTTTACCTCGCATCTGCAACATATAGAGATGGTGATGACTCAACTACAGAAGGCCAAAATGACCATTAATCTAGAAAAATCGTTTTTTATCAAAAAGGAAGTCAAATTTCTAGGCCATATAAACGCTCGAAACCAATGCAAGCAAACGATAAACCAAAGCAAAGAAGCACACAACCAGAGGATCAGAGACAAACTTCTTGAATGTCCTAGCGGCTTAAAATCATTTTGGTCGGTAGCTAAGGCCGTCAGTCAGAACTTTATCAAGTCAACCATTCCACCTCTAACACGTTCTGATGGCACCATTGCGACCAAAGCACAGGAAAAAGCAAACTTACTGGCGGAACTATTCTCTTCACATTCAACGGTAAATTTTCAGGGAAGTACTCCACCGAACATTACTCATGTAGAATCAAAAATGCCCGATATTGTCTTTCGCCACCGCCATGTTAAACGAATCTTGAGGAGTCTCGACACTAAAAAGGCTTCTGGTCCTGACGATATTCCAGTCATTGTAATTAAGACATGCGCTGACGAACTGACACCGGTATTTTGTAGGCTTTTTAACTTATCCTACAAAAAAGGAATATTTCCTTCTTGCTGGAAAACTGCGAGAGTCCAGCCCATACCCAAAAAAGGCAAGAAGACTTTGCCAAACAACTATCGTCCAGTCGCATTGCTCTCGGTTATATCAAAAGTTATGGAGAAGGCTATCAACGAAAAATTACTAAAATACCTGGAAGGCTTCAACATTATTAGTGACCGCCAGTATGGATTCCGTAAGTCTAGATCAACAGGAGACCTTCTCGCTTATGTCACTCATGTTTGGAACAACTCAATAGAACACCATGGGGAGTCCCGGGCGGTAGCACTGGACATTTCCAAGGCTCTTGACCGAGTATGGCATGAGGGGCTCCTAACTAAAGTGAGAGCATACGGAATGCCGGTTCAATTTTGTTCATGGCTGTCGAGCTTTCTTAAAGACCGTTCTCTGCGAGTGGCAATGGACGGATTTCTTTCAGACACATTTAACATCAACGCCGGAGTCCCTCAAGGTTCTATATTGTCGCCCACCCTTTTCTTACTATACATTAACGATCTTTTGGAAAAAACTAAAAATCCTATATATAGCTTCGCTGATGACAGCACACTTGTTTCATCTTTTACTTTGGATGCTCGGACATCGGCTGCTAATGCACATCTCTATAGGCAGCAAGAGGTCTCACATCTCAACAAAGACCTGGAAGAAATTCTGTCTTGGGGTGACAGTAACCAAGTAGAATTTAACGCTAAAAAGACCCAGGCGGCAGTTTTTTCTAAAAAAGTTAATGTTGAAGAACCGGATATAGTTATGGCGGGACACTCAATTCCCTTGACTTCATCAATTCATTTATTGGGCGTTAATTTGGATAGTCATATGTCTTGGCATAGTCACGTTGCGGCCATTGCTAAGGCAGCCTCGCATGGAGTACTTTTCCGGACAAAGAACCTCTATACACCCCAACAACTTTTGATGCTCTATAAAGCCCAAATTCGACCATCACTGGAGTACTGTTCGCATATTTGGGTCTCTGCTCCTAAACATACCCTGAGATTGCTAGATTCCATTCAAAGAAGAGCCATTCGCTTGATCCGTGACCATAGTCTGACAAACAACCTGGAAAGCCTTGAACATCGAAGGCAGGTTGGCGACTTGAGTCTATTTTACAAATATTTTCATGGCAAGTGTTCAACCGAGGATGCCCGCTTAATACCACCCAGAGCGGTGCATGGTAGAAATACGCGACGAGCCACTGCAGCCCACCAGTACGTGGTTCAGCTTAGTGTCCCTCAAACGACACTGTTTTAAAATTCTTTCATCTGGAGAACGTCATCACTCTGGAACGGCCTCCCTGAGATCGTGTTCCCCAACGAGTATAATCTCCAAAGATTCAAGACCAACGTGAATCGTTTCCTGCGCACACGCACCGTTCCTAGAGCGCCATAAAGGATTTATCCTGTAGTGCTGTGCCTTATCATAAAAAAAAAAAAATATCCTGACTCCAGAAGGTATTAGGCAAAATCCCGAAAAGGTACAAGCTATTCTGGATTTCCCTACGCCCACTAAGGTGAAACAGTTACGTAGTTTCTTGGGTTTGTGTAACTATTATCGTCGCTTTTGCAATCACTATGCCCTGGTGACAGGTGGGTTAAGTCCATTGTTAAAAAAAGAAACCAAGTGGTATTGGGGCGAGAAAGAAGATAAAATGTTTGCCGACATTAAACAACAATTTTTGGATGATGTGCTGCTGGTACACCCGGATCCCAAGGTGCCTTATATTTTGGAGACGGATAGCTCGTTTTATGGAATGGGAGGCGTTCTTTATCAAGTACAGCAAAATGGAGAGCCAGGTGTTGTAGGCTTCCAGAGTAAGCGATTTAACAGCTGTGAGCTTAATTATACTACCACGGAAAAGGAACTTCTAGCAATTGTCTATAATCTCAGGAAATTTCGACTTTTTGTGTGCCAAGCCCGACTCACTATTCGAACAGATCATAATGCCCTGACCTTCCTTAAACAATGTAATTTCTTGAATGAACGGCTTACTCGCTGGTCATTATTTCTGCAACAGTTCCATTATGATATTGAACATATTGCTGGTCGAGAAAATAAAGTCGCCGATACTCTATCTAGATTTCCTGCAGGAAACGAGGTGCTGCCGGATTCGGATCCGTTAGTGCTGGTTTTTCAAGTAGACTGTCTACAAGATGTCTTGCAGGATTTGCAGAGTTTACGGCAAGATCAAGATGAGATTCTCTCACAAATCATTACGGCGCAAACTACTGGAGTGGCAGCTAGTCGTTCCATAAATCGGATTCTGAAGCAATATAAAATAGAAAATGGTATTTTACTCCACGTAGCATACAGGGATTCCAATAAAACGCTGGCAGTACCCGGAAGCTTGAAAGAAAAACTAATCTGGCATTATCATCTAGAACCAGGGCATTTTGGTGGGAGTAAAGTTTTTCAGGTTATGAAGGCGTGTTTCTATTGGAAGGGAATGCACCGCGACATCCTCCGAATCGTGGGTATCTGTGATCTCTGTCAAAAAACTAAATAACCGAATCGTACGTTTGTAGAACCCTTGCAACCTATTGTTCCTCAAGATATCGGAGACATGGTAGCTGTGGATTTCTATGGACCTCTATCAAAGGGACGAGGAGGTGTTTCCTATATTTTGGTGGCCGTTGATCTGTTCTCCAAGTACGTTAAGCTGTTTGCTTTAAAGAAAGCGAATACCGTCGCCGCGCTGAACCGGATCGAGAAGGAACTGTTACCTATTATACCAGTCAGATGCCTATTAAGTGATCATGGGAGCCAGTTTACCTCAAAACTCTGGTGTAAAAGATTGCAAGAGATAAATGTTAAACCAAGTTTTTCCTCGATTAGACACGCAAGTTCCAATCCTGCCGAAAGATATACGAAAGAACTAGGTCGATTTATGAGAGCCTATACCTCAGCTAATCATAGCAGCTGGCCCTTTATGCTTTCTAATATTGAAGAGTGCTTAAATAAAATGCCACACAGCAGTACTGGATACTCGCCATTGGAAATTCTCACTGGCCGTAAACCCGAATTCTTATTAGATGCCGCCATCAAACAATATTTGCCGGATTGTATTCAAGAAACTTCGTTATCAATAAAAGGAAAAGTTACGAACTATCTCATTAAGATGTCCCTCAAGCGAACCAAAGCGCAAAAAGGAAAATTAACAGAATTTTGCATAGGAGACCTTGTCCTCTTAAAAACGAATCCTATGTCTAATGCATCGGAAGGCGTTGCGGCGAAATTCTGTTTGTTGTACGACGGCCTGTATAAAGTATGGGGAAAACCCCATCCTAATACTTATCAACTGCGTTGCCCGGAGACGCAAGATATTAAGGGTGTTTATAACATTAGTAATTTAATCCCATATCGGTCTGCATAAATTAACCATGCATAAGGGGGTTGTTTTTATTGTTTGGCAGGTACAAACGTGCAAATAAACGGAGTAAAAGAAGTTCGAAAACATGACCAATCTAGAAGAAATCTTTAAAGAACTAGACGATAGTTACCATTTTGATTGGCTGGCTCGGTCTCCCGAAATGCCAGCATTTCCGGGAGTAACAGTGTTGCGTGATCCCATTTTGCAAGATCCGAGGCCCGTGCGATCACCACGCCCAGACTTTTTTTCTGACGAAAATCAACGACCCATACTGGATCTTAAAGTCATCTTCCCATATTTGTCGGATGTACCTCATTCCCCTGTTGCGGAGGCCGCTGCCGTCGCTAGTATTAACAGTGTCGAGAGTCGTACTATCCCGGCGTTCCCTAAAAATCAGCTTCAAAAGCTATCAAATCCACTTAAGACCAAAATGCAGCGCACGAGGAAAATAACTGAGCGAAGAAAGAAGAAGTATCCCACCGGCGGTTCTAAGTGAGCTAGTGCCGTCCAATGAACTTTTTACATTTTAGGTAGGTTTAAGTTTTGTTTAGTTGGTTAATATGCTGGGTTTGTTTAATAATTAGATTTAAGGTTCAAGGTTTTGTTCATATTTGTATTAAATTTTAAAAAATAGGGTATTGTTCATTTTTCTTTTTATTATACAGGGGAAGTCAAGAATTCGAACCTAGTGTTGTTTTGTGATGGTTGTTGAATTTTCGAGTACTAAATTAAATTCTGGTTTTATTCTATTAAATCTTTCACAAGGGAAATTTTTTGCTTAAGGGTTTCTGCTGGTTGTTTGTACTTTTAAATGTTTTCAGGGGTTTTGAAGATCATGTTTTTTAATATAAATAATTTATTATTTATATTTCACTTAGTCAGAATAGTGTGGGATTTCTTATTTTTTCATATCTTTTAACAGGGAAAATGTTGAGCTCTTATGTTTGTTAAAAAAAATATTCAGGGTGTGTTTTTTTTTTGGGAAATCATTTACAATATTTTACTGCTTACTTTTCTTACTTCTGACAGACGAAAGGTAGTCCCGTTTGTGGACTTGACCTGGTCTGTTTACTTTCCTTACTTCTGACAGACGAAAGGTAGTCCCGTTTGTGGACTTGACCTGGTCTGTTTACTTTTCTTATTTCTGACAGACGAAAGGTAGTCCCGTTTGTGGACTTGACCTGGTCTGTTTACTTTTCTTACTTCTGAGAGACGAAAGGTAGTCCCGTTTGTGGACTTGACCTGGTCTGTTTACTTTTCTTACTTCTGACAGACGAAAGGTAGTCCCGTTTGTGGACTTGACCTGGTCTGTTTACTTTTCTTATTTCTGACAGACGAAAGGTAGTCCCGTTTGTGGACTTGACATGGTCTGTTTACTTTTCTTATTTCTGACAGACGAAAGGTAGTCCCGTTTGTGGACTTGACCTGGTCTGTTTACTTTTCTTATTTCTGACAGACAAAAGGTAGTCCCGTTTGTGGACTTGTCCTGGTCTGTTAACTTTTCTTACTTCTGACAGACGAAAGGTAGTCCCGTTTGTGGACTTGACCTGGTCTGTTTACTTTTCTTACTTCTGACAGACGAAAGGTAGTCCCGTTTGTGGACTTGACCTGGTCTGTTTACTTTTCTTATTTCTGACAGACGAAAGGTAGTCCCGTTTGTGGACTTGGCCTGGTTTGTCAGCTCACTATCTCCTTTATCTTTGTCTAGTTGGACATACCACTTTTATTCTCTGGGGATTTTCAAAGTAATAAGGATTACCTTCTACAAACATTAAAACTAAAGTCAAAGTTATCATGTTTGTAATTTCCGACCAAAATGTCGGAATTATGCATATCATAAATACTTAATTAATATAACATAACTAAATTGAATACCGTAACATGTGAAACTACAACCAACTATCAGTTTTTTGCAGATGTCAAATCACTTATATTTTGCTATCAGTTTTCAGTGGGAAACAAGTTATAAAAAATGCAGACTCCTGAAAATATTGACTTAGAGAATATCAGTTTCACTAATGTTTCAGGTTAGTAATTTTCCATGTGTTTTGTTGAATCAAGCTTTTTCCATTATTTACTTTTTTTTCTACTCCAAGTTGTTATGGCGTTAATACCGTTTTACTTTCCTAAATAGTAACTGTTGCTGACGTCTAGTCAAAATTCAACTTAAATAATTAACTATAAATCACTGCTAGGAGAATTCAATTATTTTTCCTAAATGGTTTAAGTTCGGGGTTATCCTATATCCATGCTCCTCCATCGCGCTGCTATGGGGCGACTGCCCACGCTGGACGTAGCATCGAGGTTAAACTCGTGAGGAAGAGGAGATTTTTATCAGGCAGGGAAAAGAAAGAATTTCTCATTTTCTATGTTCTATACTAGGCCAAACAACAGTTAAAACCATTCGGTGGTAGTTTTATAAAATATAATAAGAATAAACTTGAAAAAGTAGTCCATTCTTTCAGTGGAGTTGATATAATCAAATAAAACGACTTCAGTCTACCTCCACATACTTTTATTATTAAGATCGTTATCCAACCTGTTTCGGACATTTAAATGTCCATCTTCAGGGATACAGCAATTGATCTTGGTGGTTCAGTTTAGAAAATACGAAGTTCAAAAATGATAAGTCTTTGAGACTGAATCTAGACTTTGGTTCAAGGTGAAAAGGTTAACATTATAAAATTAAATAAAGTAATGAAGTTGAAGGTAGAAAAATATTAAAAATTGAACTGAGGAGAAAGAAAATTTAGTATTTCGAAAGTTCACATCCCTCGTTGAAGTAAGAGAACCAGGTAATAAAGATTATTGAGCCAATGTGATTGTCAGTGAGGTTATTATGTTAGCTTTGAGCTATTTAGAGGAAAATTGGGAAATCAGCTGAAAGAAACCTCATGCAATCACAATTGCTGGCGGGAAATGTGATTTCACATGATAAAGTGTAAAGGTTATGGAAATGACATATGAAAAAACTGGTACCGGTTCTTAAATAATGTAAAAATTAAAAGCTTACTAGACAAAAGGGCATTGGTCAATGAAGTTATTAAGTAAAGGTATAGGCCATTATGAGGAAAAAGTAAAAAAGGGGGCACAAAGAAACTTCACTGAACCATGCTCAACTGTAGAAAAATGTGAACTGAATTATTTAAGAACCGGTACCAGTTTTTTCATATGTCATTAGTACATCACTAATTATTTACAGGAATTTATTTTTGTAATAATCTGACCAATATTATAAATTTATAATATTGGTTTTTATTTATTTATTTTTATTTATTTATTTATTTTTTTATTTTTATTATTTTTGATTCCCTGGTGGAATCGTCGATTTCGTTTACTTCCGCATAGGCGGGGGGCCGTAAGGTTACAGTTTCTCAAAATAATTAGTAATAGAGACGTAAAAAAATAAAAACCAAAATGGATATTTTCGGTTTTCCTCGGATATCTCCGGAAGTAATTGGAATTTTGAAATTTTTTTTTATCAAATTATTCAGCTTTAGAATGCTCAACTTTGCCTCAATTTAACCAATTCTCTATCACACATAGCTGCCGAGATAGCAATGCTAATGCATCGAATTTGTAACACCCTGTATTGTCATTAAAAGTCTGCGAATATCAAATTTAAATTACCCGCGCTTCGTTTTAAGACATTTCTTTGCTCTGATTGTGGCAGTCTGGCAGAAGGCAGAACGCATTGGTGTTCTGTTGTTGGCGCTGGTAGTCGACCATTCATTTAGTTTTTATACATTTTGTGTTATAAAAGAAAATATGTATTATCAGGTTATCGAGTTCGAGGAAAATGACGGCGGGTGAGTAGCCGTTGTGAACTCAAACTGGGTGACTCCCCGAAAAAAAGAGGTATTTTGGCTGCCATTAAAGGATTCCTTAATATTTTCGCGCGTTCTTAAACCTGGTGACAATTTTGATGCAAAAATTTGGTAATTGTACGGTGTTAAAAGAATATTTTATGAAACAGGTGGTACCCAGTAACTTTTTATTTATTAAGAACTCCATAATTTCTTGCTTTTCCCGTCATTTTTTTCTTACTTTAAATTATTAATTATTATAGGTGATTTTGAAAAGGCATCATCAAAACTTAAACACTCTGAAGAGTTCAGTGATATAGCCTCATAACGATAACGGCTGTAACGTTGGCGAGAGACCTAGAAGAATAAGATGAACAAAAAAACTTAGTAGCAGTAGTGATGAAGATAATCTCGGCTGCTATGAATCTACCTCAGTGGCTAAGAGTAAAGGAATAAAAATACCTCCACATGTAAAGCTCCCGCCTACGATAATACAATCCCAGCAAGGTATGCCCATTATAAACAAGTAGCAAAAGAACTATTTTAATATTTATTTTTAAAACTACACAATTTACATAATTTTATATATTAATTTATTCAAGATGAAAACTATTTTACAAACATGATCCAAGGGCTAAGTTCAATATAATAGCCATACAATATACTTATTTTATAATTTTAGAAACTGTCCGTTACGAATCAAGTAGTTGCAGTACAAGTGCCGCATCAACATCATTCTCATTAAGCACTGACGACTTTGTACTCAGCTCGGTTTCCGGTATGTCTTTTTTGTTTTTTTTTACCTAGTTCCAATAATAAAATACTTATTTATGCAAGAATTGTGTAAAATATCCCTTTACACAAGAGTTTCATACAATATTTTTTCTTACTAACCAAAGTTTTTACCAAAAAAAGGGACTAGGTATGTTACATAAATTGAATACTCCTCACAGGGTGGTCCTAGAGTGTTTTGAAAATTTTAAACAGGCGATTCCCGAGACTATTCTTAAAGGCACAACTCAATGTCCTAACTAAGCAAATTAGGACATATTATTATGTCCATACAAAATTTAAATATTCTTTTTAGAATAACATGGGGAAAAGCTTGGTAAAACGTTTGGATTACTTAGGGACCACCCAGTATTTATGTTTTCAATTCTATTCAAAACATGGTTTATTGTCTAAATACAAGTATTTGTTGACAAAGTAGTACTAATTTAAATGTTCCACAGTACAACAACAAAGCAATGATAAAAATATACAACATATAAACAGTCAGTTAATGTAAAATAAATTAAAAATATTTCTGAAAAAAGTACGGTTTTGAAATAAACAATATAACAATCTTACATATAGGGTCGAACCGGGTAAGTGTGTAAATGGGTTAAGCGTAAAACTCACACAAAACAAAATATTATATCAGGATATAATCGTATTATCATCATTAGGCAACCAATTAAATATCAATGTGCGCCTGGAATCGAAAACAAACTTCAGACACCTAGAAGAATAAGAAGAACAAAAAAACTTAGTAGCAGTAGTGATGAGGATGATCTCGACTGCTATGAATCTACATCAGTGGCTAAGAGTAAAGGAATAAAAATACCTCCACATGTAAAGCTCCCGCCTGCGATAATACAACCCCAGCAAGGGATGTCCATTATAAACAAGTAGCAAAAGGACTATTTTAATATTTATTTTTAAAACTATACAATTTACATAATTTTATATATTAATTTATTCACGATAGAAACCATTTTACAAACATGATCCAAGGGCTAAGTTCAATATAATAGCCATACAATATTGTCACAAAAGAAATAACTAAAAAATAATATTCCATACTTCTATATTCAAGTAAAATAGTTCGTTGCACCCTTGCAATAGAATAAAGTCGATTACCTTGCAAATCAAATCCGGTAGTCGATTTAATAAACAAACTTGAAAATGTTTAATAAACAAACTTGCAGATATATTATATGCTTATATCTCACCTAAGCAAAATCAATTATTTAAAAACGTGCGAAAGATTTTGCGGACGTACGAGGTCAGAAGAATCACGTCGAGGGGTCATTTTTGAAAAACAAAAAGGACACTCGATGTTAAGAGGGTGACGCGTTCGGTCGACGGCTTAAGACTAGGCTTTTGTGACACGGTGTACTATGACGGGCGAGAAAATAATAATCTTAATGTAAGTACAGTAGTTTAGTATTTATCCCCCCGATAGGTATTTGTAACCATATACATCTGATAAACTATTGTAATGACAATTTAACATTTTTGCATTAATACAAATTCTAATATTTTTATATCAATTTCTATTTGAATAAATATTTGAAATCATTATACTTGGTACAAATGAAAGACACTGATGTTGAATAAATCAATTATTTGTTTTCTAAATATTAGTTTCTCTTTTCGATCCCAGGTATACACCCCTAGTCGCACCCAAACACACGGGCGTGACAATATACTTATTTTATAATTTTAGAAACTGTCCAATTCAATTTTTCAATTTTAAAATTCTTTATTATTTTTATCTTTTATTTTGACAATTCACCTTCTTGTTTGGGTTAGGCCCCCTGGAGCTAATCTCCCCGACTCTGCGGTAACCACGCTGTGTCGGTTTCAACTAACCTACCCTAGGTGCCCTAAAACCGGGGACGCAGCCGCGGCGGGTCGTTGGCATGGCCCCTATGAAAATGAAAATGCCTCAAATTTCACTGCACTACACTCACGTTCCGGCAGAAGCCTCTACGGGTGTTTCCAACTTATTATTGCTCGCTGAGCATGACATTAAAAAACAATGACAATGGTAATAAAAATCATGAATTGAAAAGCATGGTATTTGGGGAAAAAGCTGCCAAAAAACCCCATTAAAATTTCAGGTACAATGTAGAATGACTCACGACCATTCAGGTGGCTTAAAGCATACGCAGGGCAATCCTGTCTCATTCGTAAAAATGAATGAGTGTTTATATTTGGTTTTTAAATTTTAAAACAGAATTATGAAAATATATATGATTTGGTGATAGGTAAGAGGCCACTGTTTAAATTTTTTTTTTTTTTTTTTTTTTTGGACAACCGAGGAGAATCTGTGTACAGATACCATGACATCCTCATGCCATGGTGATGTCGGGTTGGAGAGCCACTGAGGGTGACGTCCCCGACCGACTAAACTCCCCGCGTGTGCTGTTCGTGCGGTTTCCGTGCCGTTAGGCATATAAACCTTTGATCAGTCTTAGTGTATTTCCGCTCCACACATTAAGTGTGCTTTGCTTCGTACTACCTTACTAGGAATAAGGTTTACATCATCTTAAGATATTTTATTCCCTAATTAATCAATCAATTGATCACTTAATTGATCGATCAATCATACAATACAATACCTAATTAATTTACAGGAGTTAGTTATTTTTGGTGAGACTAGCAGTGTCAGTGTTATGTATGTGTTATATGTACTTTGGGGGTGTGTCCCAGTGCAGTGTATAGTACAAGTACTAGGTGCTAGTGGATGAGATGCTTTGTAATCTTAAGTCGGTCCATGGGGACATAGAACTTAAGAGTTGTCCCACTGTTTCAGGGCGAGAACAAAGTAGTGCTGATCCGAAGCGAAGCAAGTCTCGTTTTTGTTTTTGTTAGTAAAAATACAGTATATCACCTAATTACGTATTAGTTGGTATTTTGGGCGCTTATGCGCCCTTCTACGTCCTAAAATAGCAGCTGGATCGTAATTCACGAGCATTCTAAGTTCTTCGTTCGGATGGTTAGCTGTCCGAGCGAAGAACCAAGTCGCTTTTCTGAGGAGGAAATCTGACAATTTTTCCCACTGAAGATCTCTATGTAAGTCTACATTTCTCTCGAACCATCGAGCAGCAGCAGCCTTCCTCACATAAGCATTTTTAGTCGCCTCTAGGCTTTTAATATATGACTTGGCTGCATGCCCCCAGGCCGCAGACCCATAAGTGAATTGCGGTCTGGCAATTGCTTTAATCATGATCAGCTTAGTGCGGAGGCTCATGGTGCTACGCGGTCCGATGAGAGGATATAGTCATGCCTGCTTTGGTTTTAATAATCGCTTTTTTGATGTGTGATTTCCAGGTTAAGCCTTTATCCAAAGTAATACCTAGGTACTTAGCTTCCCTAGCCCACTCTATTTCATCATCATTTATTACCAAATTATCCAGAGGTGGTAATCTGCGTTTTTGAAACAAGATGGCTTGGGTCTTCTGGCCATTAATTCCAATTTTCCAGTTAATACACCATCGCATTAGCCTATCTAATTCTGTTTGTAGAAAGTCATGCAGATGTGCCGCGCTATGATGACTCATGGCTAATGCCATGTCGTCAGCATAGAGCGCCAACATCACGCGACCTGCTCTTGGTATATCGCTGGAATAAATGGAGTATAGCTGAGGGCCCAAGACTGATCCCTGAGGGACTCCGGCTAACAAGGGTCTAGGTTCTGACTTGACATCACCAACCTTTACACAAAACGTCCTGTTGCTCAGATAACTTGCAATTATCTTGCAAGTTTTCTCTGAAATTCCCAGGAAAAGCATCTTGTGCAAAAGCCCATCATGCCATACTCTGTCGAACGCCCTAGTGACGTCCAGCAGGACAGTTCCTGTCACCTTGTTCTCCTGAAAACCTTTAGTGACATATTCAACCAATCGTAATATCTGATCTTCAGCAGAGTGGGCTCCTCTAAAACCAAACTGTTCAGCAGGAATTAAATTCAACTGCTCTGTTTCCTGCATCAGCCTGCTTTTCAGCACTCGCTCGGCAACTTTGCCCAAGGCTGGAAGCAGGCTGATGGGTCGGTAATTCTGAGGGAATTTACCGCTTTTGCCAGTTTTCTTGAACACTATCACTTCTGCGTGTTTCCACGCAGCAGGAAAATGTTCAACCCTCATCACCCCATTAAAGATGTTAGTTAACATCGCTATAGCTTTAGTACCTAGGTTTTTAAGCATTTGATTATTAATACCGTCCGCACCTGGTGCTTTGCGCTTTTTCAAGCGTTTCAGAATATCCCTAACCTCTCCTGGTGAGGTGGGGTTAGGGATCTCCTGCAACGTTGCTCGATTTCTTAGATCTTCAGCAGAGTTTTCTACCCCGTCTATGTGATCGTCGTCTTCTGCAGGATGCACATTTAAATTACTTTCAGTGGCAATTGTTTCAGCCAAGGCTTCTGCCTTATCTAAATCAGAATAAGCTAGGCCATTAACCCCGTGTAAGCTGCCTATAATCTCCGCTATCTTTTGTGAAAATTTTCAGTCCGTCTTTTGTTCTTTGGGCATAATTGATTTTTATGCCCTTTTCGATCGCTTTTTTGTTAATCTGAGTCCAGCCTTGTGAGCCTTCCATTATAAGCGGAGGGATATTCGGCAGCTTATCAGCAGGCGTCGCGACGCCCGGCGTGTGTTCGCCAGATGTCGAGGCGCCTGATGGCTCTAAATCGACAGTTTCCATGAGTTCATCGAAACTGTCGATTTTTTGGCGTTTATGGCCTTTGGTGATCCTCAAGTCGGACTCTGTCTGAGATTCCTTACGCGGAGGAGGTAGCAGGGGGAAGGCTTCCATAAGCACCCTTTCGGGGTTTTTATTAATTGTACTTTTAACTTCTTTGATATTTACTTTGCTTTTCTTAGCAAGGCTGCTTGCTGGAGCCTCAGCTTTAGCTGCGACTTCAGCACGCTGCCTGTCCAATTGAGATACTAAATTATCAACTTTTATGATTAAGGAGTTGATGGAAGCCTGCAACTTTTTGTTCTCCTCCTTTAGCTTGTCTTCGCGAGACTTGAAAGTGGCCTGAAGGGCCTTAAGAGTGTCTTCGAACTCTTTTTTCTGATTTTTCTCGCGCTCTTTGCCTTCTACTAAGGCTGCCCTGAGGGCCGCGTACGTATCGTCTCTTAGGACTGCGTCCTCAGACTGAATTAGATTGTGTAATTCAGCCTGTCTTTCTTTGCGCATTTCTTTGCGCGACATTTTAATGATTTTGCTGTCAGAATCCGACTTATAGAAACCGTCTTCGCGCTCGCGTTCCTTAGTGGTTTTGCCCATAATTAAAAGGCAGTTCACTCATGAACTGCACAATTAATTATGTGCCCGTGATATTTAAAAGGAGAAACAATCAGGGTATAAATATGTACGCAACAATTCAAAATATAGACAATAAACAAAAATAAACAAAAATCTTAACCTAGATCTTACTCTTCTAGTAGTCTCTCACTAACACTCACTTCACTGTGTTTTTTCAAAGTACTAGTCACTGCACTGTCCCACACTTCTGCTTCGCTGCCACTCACTCGACCGACTTTGTGCATTAGCACAATAACGCCCGTAAAGCAGTCCTGAAACTGCTATTTTTCGCTATGTGAAGCCTTGATAAAGACTGCACACAGCACGAATTTCTTTTAGATCAGGAACTCAGCACACGATGTTGTTCTCTCGACAACAGCACGAACTAAAACGTTTAAATTTTTTTTTTTTGGACAACCGAGGGGAATCTGTGTACAGATACTATGACATCCTCATGCCATGGTGATGTCGGGTTGGAGAGCCACTGAAGGTGACGTCCCCGACCGACTAAACTCCCCGCGTGTGCTGTTCATTCGGTTTCCGTGCCGTTAGGCATATAAACCTTTGATCAGTCTTAGTGTATTTCCGCTCCACACATTAAGTGTGCTTTGCTTCGTACTACCTTACTAGGAATAAGGTTTACATCATCTTAAGATATTTTATTCCCTAATTGATCAATCAATTGATCACTCAATTGATCGATCAATCATACAATACAATACCTAATTAATTTACAGGGTTAGTTATTTTTGGTGAGACTTGCAGTGTCAGTGTTATGTATGTGTTATATATATTTTGGGGGTGTATCCCAGTGCAGTGTATAGTACAAGTACTAGGTGCTAGTGGATGAGATGCTTTGTGATCTTAAGTCGGTCCATGGGGACATTGAACTTAAGAGTTATCCCACTGTTTCAGGGCGAGAACAAAGTAGTGCTGATCCGAAGCGAAGCAAGTCTCGTTTTTTGTTTTTTGGTAGTAAAGATACAGCATGTCACCTAATTACGTAATAGTTGGTATTTAGGGCGCTTATGCGCCCTTCTACGTCCTAAAATAGCAGCTGGATCGTAATCTACGAGCATTCTAAGTTCTTCGTTCGGATGGTTAGCTGTCCGAGCGAAGAAGCTAGTCGCTTTTCTGAGGAGGAAATCAGACAATTTTTCCCACTGAAGATCTCTATGCAAGTCTACATTTCTCTCGAACCAGCGAGCAGCCGCTGCCTTCCGCACATAAGCATTTTCTGTCGCTTCAAGAGTTTTAATATATGACTGGGCTGCATGCCCCCAGGCCGCAGACCCATAAGTGAGCTGCGGTCTGGCAATTGCTTTGATCATGATCAGCTTAGTGCGGAGGCTCATGGTGCTACGTGGTCCGATGAGAGGATATAGTCAGCTTATGCCTGCTTTGGTTTTAATAATTGCTTTTTTGATGTGTGACTTAAAGGTTAAGCCTTTGTCCAAAGTAATACCTAGGTACTTAGCTTCCCTAGCCCACTCTATTTCATCATCATTTATTACCAGATTATCCAAAGGTGGTAATCTGCCCTTCTGAAACAAGATGGCTTGTGTCTTCTGGCTATTAATTCCAACTTTCCAGTCAATACACCATCGCATTAGCCTATCTAATTCTGTTTGCAGAAAGTCATGCAGATGTGCCGCGCTATGATGACTCATGGCTAATGCCATGTCGTCAGCATAGAGCGCCAACATCACACGACCTGCTCTTGGTATATCGCTGGAATAGATGGTGTATAGCTGAGGACCCAAGACTGATCCCTGAAGGACTCCGGCTAACAAGGCTCTAGGTTCTGATTTGACATCACCGACCTTTACACAAAAAGTCCTGTTGCTCAGATAACTTGCAATTATCTTGCAAGTTTTCTCTGAAATTCCCAGGAAAAGCATCTTGTGCAAAAGCCCATCATGCCATACTCTGTCGAACGCCCTAGTGACGTCCAGCAGGACAGTTCCTGTCACCTTGTTCTCCTGAAAACCTTTAGTGACATATTCAACCAATCGTAATAACTGATCTTCACCAGAGTGGGCTCTTCTAAAACCAAACTGTTCAGCAGGAATTAAATTCAACTGCTCTGTTTCCTGCAGCAGCCTGCTTTTCAGCACTCGTTCGGCAACTTTGCCTAGGGCTGGAAGCAGGCTGATGGGTCGGTAATTCTGAGGGAATTTACCGCTTTTGCCAGTTTTCTTGAACACTGTAACTTCTGCGTGTTTCCACGCAGCAGGAAAATGTTCAACCCTCATCACCCCATTAAAGATGTTAGTTAACATCGCTACAGCTTTAGTACCTAGGTTTTTAAGCATTTGATTATTAATACCGTCCGCACCTGGTGCTTTGCGCTTTTTCAAGCGTTTCAGGATATCCCTAACCTCTCCGGGTGAGGTGGGGTTAGGGATCTCCTGCAACGTTGCTCGATTTCTTAGATCCTCAGCAGAGTTTTCTACCCCGTCTATGTGATCGTTGTCTTCTGCAGGATGCACATTTAAATTACTTTCATTGGCAATTGTTTCAGCCAAGGCTTCTGCCTTATCCAAATCAGAATAAGCTAGGCCATTAACCCCGTGAAGCGGTGGTATAATAGTTTTCTCTTGCCTGAGCTTCTTTTGCATTTTCCATGCAGAATGGTCACCACTAATGTTTAAATTGGAAAGCCTTTGATCCCACCTTTGGGTCCTGAGTTCCTGGAGAGCACTTCTTAAGACTTGACTATGTCTATTTAAATTTACTTTGTTTTGTTCTGTAGGCGCAATCCTATAGAACCTCCTTAGTCTTCTATTAGCTCTGATGAGCTCTTTGACTCTCCAAGGTGTTTCACCATGAGGGTGCCTTGGCGCGGGCAAAATACTAACTCTAGTGCTCTCCTGGAATGACTCCAATATGTAGCCTTCTAAATTGGCCACCTCGGTTTCCAAGTCGGCCACAGAGCGGATAGGTGGAATTCTCAAGATTTTATTCTCCACGCGCGTGGAGAATCCAGGCCAATTGGTGGATTTCTTAGAAATTTTTGTTTTGTCGGTATTTATAGTCAGACTAACTCCCTTGACAAGCTCCTCCCACTGTGTTAGTGGGCGTTTTAGTGAACTAGTGTGCGCGTTGTGGAAAATTTTTGTGTAGTGCTGAGTTTCAAGTCCACTAGCAGTCTCCGTCCACAATGTAGGCGAGGGCCAATAGCAGACTGGGAACTCTAGTGTGCTGTTTGTCTGTACTTTGTGTGTGTATTTTTGTTTTATGTTTAATTGTATTATGTAATATGTTTGTTTTAATTATGGGGGTGAAGTGTTAACACAGTTAAGGGAGGGGCTGATGCCAGAGAGGCAGCCTGGCATACAATGGTCCGTGTTTTACGTGTCTGTTTTCGTCATGTCTTAGTTCTGTAATGTTTGTTGTCAGTGGTGAGTTGTGTATGTTTCGTAGGTAGAATTTTGTAGAAATGTCTATTATGTGTTGTCGTATGTCGTCTACAGCGGCCATATGATGAAGATCCACGATGCGCGCATATCTCCCAGAGGATGTGACGCATCGCAGAATCTTATTCTCAAATCGTAATAGCCTTGTTAGCTGCGTATTAGATGCAGAACACCATATGGGCGCTGCATAAGTCAGTATTGGTCGAATTATTTGTATGTATATTAGTCTTTTGTTTGTTGGAGATAGTGGGGATCTAGGGGAGAGAAGGGAATAAAGGCTTTGCATTGCTGCAAAAGCCTTTTTTAAGGTGTTGGAGATATGTGTCATAAATGATAGTCTTTCATCCAAAATTAGTCCTAAGTATGTTAGTTTGTTCGTTGGTTTTATGTATTCATTGTTGATTTTAATAGGTACGAATATTTTATTGTTTGTAAACTTCTTCGTGAGAATAGTACAAACGGTCTTGTCGGAGTTTACCGTAATTTTCCATTTGGAAAAGTACGGCAGCAGCAAATCGACATGCGATTGGATTTTCCTTTTTGCTGCCTCCGCATAGAACGAATGCGCGTATATTAGCGCATCGTCCGCATACAGGGCGAGTTTTGTAAGGGGGTACTGCGGCATGTCTGCCGTAAACAGATTGTATAGTATTGGTGACAATACTGTGCCTTGCGGCACCCCCGCACTTGTCGTCCTGGGTGCAGACAATGAGCTTTCAACTCTCACGAAGAATTGTCTGTCTGTTAAGTAAGATTTAATTAAAGTTACGTAATGTAGAGGGAAGTTATGTTCATAGTAAAGTTTGTGTAGTAGGCCATGGTGCCATACTATGTCGAAGGCACGCTTAATGTCTAATGACAAGAGTACGGTGTTCATCTCTTTATTAAAGTTCGTCATTGCATCTTGTGCGGCCTTCGCCACAAGCATGGTGGTACCATGGCCTGGTCTAAATCCAAATTGTTGTTGTGGAATTTTGTCAGTTAAGTTTTGTTTGTTTATGTTGCGTAAGATTAGTTTTTCCGTCAGTTTTAAAAGTGTGTTCGTCAGCGCTACCGGTCGGTAGCTGTCTGGTTTTGTCGGGTCCTTGTTAGGTTTTAGTATCGGTATCACAGTGGCCTCTTTCCACTGTTTAGGAAAATGCTGTAAGAGGATTATATGGTTTATGATATAGAGTAATTGCACAAATGTCTTACGAGGAATGTTGCGTAATAGTATGTTGTGTATTGCGTCAGGTCCGGGTGCCTTGCAGAGGGGTAACGTTTTTATCACCCCATGCAAGGTTCCGGGTCGGATAAGTAGTTTTGCAAGTACAGTCGGTGTCGGTGCAATAGGGTAAGTTTGTCTAGTTAAGTTTATAGTTCTGTTTGTTATGTAATTCTGTTCTTCTGTCGTGTTGTCAGGAGAAACACAGACTGCAGCCAGCGATGCGGCCAGGCAGTCTGCTTTCTCCTCGTCTGTTTGTACATTGTTTCCTTGTAGTGTCGGAATTTTCTTGAACTTCCTCTTTAGGCGTTTTGTTAAACGCCATAAAGAGGAGTCTTGAGCTGTCAGTCCGTTTAGTGTGTCGGTCCACGTATCGTTTTTGTGTTTGTTGATTTTGTCTCGTATGCTTCGTTGAAGTTCGTTCATACGGTGTCTGTCTACAGGTCTTTGCAACCGTTGCCATTGTTTTCGAACTCGATTTTTGAATTTTATTAAGTTTAATATCTCCTGAGGGAGCTTATCTTCTTTATGTCGAATTTTGACAACGGTTGCAACTTGGTCTCGTGCGTGTTGTATATTTTTAGTGAGTTTGTCTACTTCGTCTTTAGTTGCAGTACAAGTGCCGCATCAACATCATTCTCATCAAGCACTGACGACTTTGTACCCGGCTCGGTTTTCGGTATGTCTTTTTGTTTTTTTTTTATCTAGTTCCAATAATAAAATACTTATTATGCAACAATTGTGTAAAATATCCCTTTACACAAGAGTTTCATGCAATATTTTTTTTTAATACCCAAAGTTTTTACCAAAAAAGGACTAGGTATGTTACATAAAATGAATACTCCTCACAGGGTGATTCTCGAGTGTTTCAAAGGATTTTAACATGCAATTCCCGAGACTATTCTTAAAGGCACAACTCAATGTCCTAACTAAGCAAGTTAAGACATACAGTGTGGTCCAAATTGGGCCTACATGTATGGGGATCTTGGAAACTATAGAAGATAGAGAAACGGTTAAATGGGGAAAGTTTTTGACAATTATATTTTTAACTGAAAACCGTTTAGTACGCGGCCCTATCTTTTTTGGTTTTTAAAATATGTTGAAAAAACCAAAAAGATGTATTTTCGAAAATATGCTGTAGATTTCTTATTATTCACTATTTTGGCAATCTGTAAAAACATTTTTAAAGCAACTTTTTAAGTAGATTTCAGTTCTGCAATTTAATTTTGAACACGACGTTTCAGTTATTTTATACCATCATCAGGTTAATTTTTTCTTATGGGCGCCATATTGTATTTTATACTTAAAAGGTAGCTTATGACGTCAGCTTTTTAACGATGTATTATTTGTTGGAAAATAAATGAAATTGACTTGAAAAATAAAGAAAATTAATTTTCGCAACACGTCAAATTTGAGAAGAACACATTAGGCAGGGTTAAATTTGTTTAAAATATCATAATATTATAATACATTATTTTATTTTTTCCTTATGGTTAAAAATCTCATATTAACATTTCAAATAAAGAAAACTAAAAACGCAATGAATAATAATTATTGTTTTGAAAAGAAAATAAGAAAAAATATCTAACTTACTATACTTATTCGAAATGTTGGCCGTTTTTATTAATACATTTTTGACACTTTTTTAACACAGTATTGATGACCCTGCGAAGCGTGTTGCCATTTATGCTCGTAAACACATTCCTCACTCTCTCTTCTAATTCTTGTACAGATTCCGGGGGTTCAAACTCATATACTTAATTTTTTACTTAACCCCATAAATAAAAATCGAGAGGAGTTATATCAGGGGATCTAGCAGGCCAATTAACTGGTCCGCCGTTTGAAATTAATTTGTCATCAAATATCTGTCTTAAGAGAGTTTGAACTTCCCGAACATTATGTGCGGGACAACAGTCTTGTTGAAACCAAATATTATTCAATTGATCTTGAGGAACTCTTGCTCTAATTGCCGGTAATATTTGATCTTCTAACAGCTCCAAGTATCTTTGGCCATTCAACGTATGATTATAAAAGAATGGCCTATAAGTCTGTTGTCTAAAATGTAAGGAGAAAAGTAAAGCTGGGTTACTTAATACCTGCTATGTATTAAGCAAGCTAGGTGACATTACTTACCATACATACCACACCATACATTAAAACCAAATCGGGTTTGCAGTCTTCGTTGAGCCAATTGGTGAGGGTTTTCTGTTGCCCAAAAATGATGGTTATGTCTATTAAATACCCCGCAGTTGGTAAAATGTGATTCATCGGTCCAAATTACAAGACGACTGAAATCATGATTTTGTTCGCATTGATTCACATACCAATTTGAAAACTGCATTCTTCTTGGATAATCCGTTTCTCGTAAACCCTGAAATATAGTTTGCTTGTATGGTCGATATTTATTTTCCTTAAGGACTCTTTGTATGGTACTTCGCGGGGTTGGTAAGTCTCTTGCCGACGCTCTTGTAGATGATGTCGGAGCGGCATTAAAATAGGCTCTGACATTTTCGTCACGCTCGTTATTACCTGCTTTTTCGTAACTCTTGGGCCGCGGTTTTTCAAAACTTCCATGGTTTCTCAGGTTCATAACAATTTTCGGAAAAAGTCTGACACTTGGCTGCGGTCTTTCAGGAAAATTTTCAAAATACCTTTCTAATGCAAGGTTTGCATTTCTGTTGCAATGAATGTAACATTCTAGAAAATCAAATTTTTCTTCGTGAGAAAAACGCAATGCCATTTTCTTTTAAATTCTGAATGCACAAATAAATCGTTATTATTAGATAATAATAATAAAAACTATTATACTTTTACTCGTTCTGACAAGCAATATTTTTGTTTTATTTTCAAACGGTAGTGGTTGGTCATAGGCTACTGGATTTTATTTTTGATTCATAGGTTATTGTAATATTGTTGATTGAAACAATGCAAGCAGTGTTTTGTGAATACTACAAAATGTAAACCTTTTAATTGGTATTCAATTTAGGGAGTTATAGTGCAGTTGTCAAATTTGACGTGTTGCGAAAATTAATTTTCTTTATTTTTCAAGTCAATTTCATTTATTTTCCAACAAATAATACATCGTTGAAAAGCTGACGTCATAAGCTACCTTTTAAGTATAAAATACAATATGGCGCCCATAAGAAAAAATTAACCCGATGATGGTATAAAATAACTGAAACGTCGTGTTCAAAATTAAATTGCAGAACTGAAATCTACTTAAAAAGTTGATTTAAAAATGTTTTTACAGATTGCCAAAATAGTAAATAATAAGAAATCTACAGCATATTTTCTAAAATACATCTTTTTGGTTTTTTCAACATATTTCAAAAAACCAAAAAAGATAGGGCCGCGTACTAAACGGTTTTCAGTTAGAAATATAATTGTCAAAAACTTTCCCCATTTAACCGTTTCTCTATCTTCTATAGTTTCCAAGATCCCCATACATGTAGGCCCAATTTGGGCCACACTGTATGTCCGTACAAAATTTAAATTTTCTTTTTAGAATAACATGGGGAAAAGCTTGGTAGAACTTTTGGATTACTTTTAGGGACCACCCAGTACTTATGTTTTCAATTCAAGTCAAAACATAACAATCTTACATATAGGGTAGACCAGGGTAAGTGTACAAATGGGTTAAGTGCAAAAACTCACACAAAACAAAATATTATATCAGGATATAATCGTATTATCATCTTTAGGCAACCAAAACAAACTTACTTCGTAACGAATCCTGTTTTATCGGCTGTCACGAAAAATTAATGTCCTTCAAGGTCAGTGGCGTATCCAGGGGGGGGGGGGAAAGGAGGCAGTTGCCCCTCCCCCCAGAACAATACATCTTTTACTAAATAACAAAAAAAATCAATAGCTAACCAACAAAGAATAAATTTTAAAATTAACTTCGCTATCAAACTTGCAAATCAAATAATATATTAAAAGAAAAGATGTTTGTCCCTTTTTTTTCCGTCAGACCCAATACTTGGTCGCGGTTCGCCGTATTACGGCTCCTCGGACTAAGACCTCGCTGGTCTGGTTGGGTGGATAGCTCGATTGCTACGAGATGTCGCCACGTGCAACATCTCGCATATGTACAAATAATATAATACTGCAGCTTAGTGTGCCGCAATTTGGTCTGCTGCGGCTCAACAGAGAAACAAGCTTAATACTGTATTAATAATAATTATTTCTGGTATTAATAATAATCATAGTCTTGAATCTCGTCGCGTCGAAGCGTCTCTACCCGCACTTTTCGGGTCGCGCGTTTAATGCGGAGATAGGTTGCCTTCCTTTTTTTCTCCAAGGGAGTGCAGTTGCAGCCAACGAGTTGTAGCGTGCAGTGCGTCACACAGCCAGTCCCAGAGTTCAGTAGACACAGGCAGTCTGCAACGTAGTTTTTGCAGGAAGCAGAAGCATGGAAACGTGTATGTTACCAATTTTAGTTTATATGAGTTATAATTTATTTATGAATTACTGAATTACGCTAAAACAGCAGAGTATCAGGCAGGTTCCTATGTTGATGTTCCTATTGTTCCTAACCAATTAACCGAATAGAATGAAGCGTACTTGTCAAAGTAGTTTACTGGGCTTTGTTAAAAAAAGCAAACAAGATGATGAAAAACACAAACTTAAAATAAGTTCGTGTACAGAGTTGTCCCTTATCCTTTCCATCAGACTCAATCCTTGGGCGCGTTTCGCCGTTCACGGCTCCTCAGCAAGGCTCCGATTCTGACGAGAAGGTAAGGGACCTCAAAGTGCTTTAACACAGAAATGCAAATACAATCTATACATTGGCTTCCAGCGACACCCAACGTTAGGTTGCCAGCAATGGGCCGCCTGTCCTGGTTGGGTTGATACGTGTGGTTGCCACGAGATGTAGCCACGTGCTGCAACTCTCATCTGTAAACAAGATGATACTGATGAGGGAGTAAATAATGTCGAAAATAATAAGAAGAATAATGCTCCATCTACTTCGGACCATTCAGAGTCCTGACTTACCAGTCACACCTAACTTACAGTCCCAACTATCAACTTCTAATAACTCAAGTTATCCTTTAAACGATATTGCTATTGTTTCTAAAAAAATATTGTCCGATCAAGAAAGATTTGAGGCAATAAATGACCTATGGTTCTCACCGCCGCACAGTGGGGCCGAGTAATGGGCAATAAATTCGAAATCAATAGAAATACAAATGTTTATTATAAATAGTAATCATTAATACTGCTACCATGTTTTAAAATTATAACAATGCCCGCCACACTTCCCGTGAATCCTAGTAGGCTGTACAAACTTATCTGTCAGAATTGCGGCGTTCTGTCAAAATATTTGTGTTGGATTTAAATTATTTCTACAGTGTTAATACTTTGTTTAAGAAGTAAATTACCTATGGAGGCATCAATATCAGGTATGTACAGCTAGAGTTTACAATTATTGAGTTTTAATTACAGTTTGGATAGTAAAAAAGAATATGACATTTAGCGCCGAAGGTTGTTGCTAATAATTGTTTGGCAAAATATTCAACAAAGGTATTAGAACATTACCAAGCACTATCAAGCTAGATTTTATGTCTTGTAGTTAAAAAGTATGTCTATTATTATTAGCATTAACAAAATATTGCACATGTTTGCACCTTCTTAATATATCTTAGTAAATTCAGGTAAAACCATATACAGGGACAGCACCATTCAGGAATTTTTTTATTAAGAAAAAATTTAAAAAAAAAATTTAAATGGCTTAGATAGTTTCTGCATATCGAGAAACCGAATTACGCATGAAAAGAAATTTGAAAAATCCAACCCTATACAGTACTATGCAGGGTAGGGGCTACGTGCACCACTTTTTTGCAAAATTTTACCGGAATTAAAATATTTTACTATTATAATATGACTACACTTATTTAAAACAAAAACGGTTTTATAAACAAATATCACACAAAAGTGTTATTTATGCAAACTTTAAATCATTATTCCAAATACAGAGTAGCTGAACCAGCTGAAACCGTCAATTTTTAATTTTTGTCACAGGTAAGTGAGATTCTATATTTGGCCATAGAAATTAATTGTAAGCAACATTTCTTCGTAACATTTTCGCGTATTTTTGAAAATAGAGGTACTTTACTCTTGAATAAAACTCAAATATTTACATTTACGGTTCAATTTTTCAAATTTCTTTTCATGCGTATTGCGGTTTCACGATATGCATCTGAGCTATTTTAATGTTTTTTTTTAATCTTCTCTTCTCGTGCTGGCACTGTATGTTATGTGATTTTTAGCTTCTATACCTAGAGGGTGCCACAGCTTTTTTTTTAAATGTGTTTATTCAAAATTTAAAAAAAAATCTATTTGTTCTTTCTCTAAAACGTTATAAAAGTATCCTCTGTATATTTGCTTCTGTTACCAATAGACGTGGTAATATGAAAATGGATATGAGCAAATTTATCACTGTATATTAAGAAATATCAACGTTTTCTTAAACTTGACTTTAAAGACAACAATTTTGCTACCCTGTATGAAATGTTTTCTGATTTTCGTCATGTATATTATAACTCCACAATAGAGCCAATTTTTTCTCCTGCTGAATTTAAGAGTAATGCATCTATTACATACATTAATTGTTCACATCAAAGAGATCTGTTACCAACTAAAAATGGCTGCTAAAACAGCTGCCTATTGTCTCACTATTCATGATAAAATATTTAGCTACAATCCACTAACAAAAATAGTAAAACAACTTTAAGCCTGCCACCATACTTAGTAACACGTAAATTATTACACTACAATAATATACAAGTACAATAATTATTTATAAACTCTGCAGTTGTGAACATATCACTAGAAGAAGAGTATTCTGAACGACTACACACATTAATTAACAAGTTAAGCATTCTTTAAAAGGTTATTAAAGACTATTCTAAAAAGTCTTCCATGTTTAAAAAATGTACTGTTTTAAAAATTAATTAATATGTGTTTAAAAGTTGTTATGGATGTGCAAGGATTTATAGACAACAATAATAAATTTATCCCTAAGAAATAAGCCACTTTTGATGGAGAGAAGATAAGTCACTATATTTTCAAGCCACCTTTTGAACTAAATTCACTTTGCCAAAAACGTTACAACTGGTTAATAAAGAATCATCATTGTATAAACTGGGACCTAGGATCTAGCACCAATCCATTTTTTTGACGAGATAGTTAAGAACATTACTGAAAACGTCCAATTTGTTTACGTTAAAGGAACAGAAAAGGCCGAGTTTATAAGAAAATATGTGTCCAAACCACTGATTGAACTAGATGAATAACCAGCCTTGCTTCAATCAACACCAAAGTGTATGTATCATTGAAGGTCACCTTGTGTTTGTACCTTAGCGAATGTATTTTATTTGTATGCTACGTTTTTTTAATAAATGAATGAAGGAACATTAATTTTATTTACTGTTTTATTGTTTTAATTATAGTTATTATTATAGTTTGCTACCTAAACAGAGATTTCTTTCTCTTTTCATTAATCATATTTAATACGATTGGATCGGTAATATAGTCTTTTAAGCCAAGTAGTTCTTCATAAAACTCATTGTTCTGAAATTTGTTTACCAGCTCCCTAATGTTTAAAGTTTTCAAATAATGTGCACATGCCTCCACACCACTTCCATAATATTTTGCTTAATCTTGATGGGAAGAAGTCCATTGTGGTTTACTATATATAACAAAATAATATTGAGTCATGACCTTCTCGTGAAAGATAGTATGTAATGATTGAACATGATGGCTTAATTCCCTATTTATGATACTAGAAGCTGCCATTATTTGAAGAGAACTAACTAGAAGTGAAAAGTAGTTTGGGGTTTAATTCCAAATCTCCTTCCCTATATTAAGTTCTTGAAAGGTAAGGGAGCAGTTTCTAAGGTGTTGTAATTATTGTGGTTATCAAATATATTTTAATTGTATACATTTTTCTTTTTATTATGAATGAATAAAATAACATTAAGTTTATTTACTGTTTTATTTTTTTCTTTAATTCTATTTACATTACAATTAGTGTATTAAGCCGACATGTTGATAGGCTCCTCTGTAAGTTCTTCTTCAATCATTAGAATAGCATCCAATACTGTAGGGTCCGTAACATACTCTTTCAAGCTTATTAGTTCCGTAAAAAAAACACATCTATTGAATTTAGACACCAGATCCGTCAAGTTGAAAGTTTTAAAATATTGAACATATGCTTCTACACCTTGTTCATAATATTCGGTTTGATCTTGATAGAAGTTACAGCATTGTGGTCTAATATTCACAGCAAAATACTGTTGCTCACTAACCTTCTCACAAAAGGACTTATGTAATTTCTTAACATGTTGGTTTAACTCACTACTTGTGATACTAGACGATTCCATTATTCTAAATAACTAAATATGGTTGCCTCGTTCGCCTGGTTTTAATTCAAAATCCCCTTCCATGCTCCAAGCGTCTACTTTTCTCTTTGTTTCCTACTGTTTTTCACTGTTTTTCGTTGGGTACTGTATTTTTACTGTTTTTTACTGTTTTTTTTTTTAACTCTTTTGTGGTGGTGTGTGGTGGCTGCACACTAGTGCACACCCAAATATGTAAATGGAAAAATTAATCTCATTAAATTATAAAGTTAGATAACTTTTAGTAAAATAGCCTCAAGCAGGTTAACCTCGTTACATATTTCAGTGTCTGGGCCCGCGAAAGTTTGTTAGGACAATAAAAGTATCTGGTCAACTATTACCTACAATTTCAGCGGCGCAGGGTACCCAAAGGTTGTGTGGCGGGTAGCCCAATCGTGTAGGAATATGTAAATATATGAATGTGGTGTCAGCAAGCCCATTGGTTTGTGTGGCGGGTAGCCCAATCGTGTAGGAATATGTAAATATGTAAATGTGCTGCGGCAAGTCCATTGGGTTGTGTGGCGAGTAGCCCAATCGTTTAGGAAGATGTGAATATGGAAAGGGGGCGGCCACACACCCAATAAACTACTACTGTGCACTTTTCGATAACAAAAAAAAAATCATTTATTAAAATGTTGTTTTATTTTTTAATTAAGGAACCCTAGGTACATATGAATAGTAAGACAAATAGTTCATCTCATACACTACTAAACTGCTTTATTCTTATTTTTACTCTTTTTTGTTAAAATATTATTTACATATTTCATAAATAGTAACAACATTAAAATACAATCTGGTCAATATAAAGATCAAAACCAATTATCATCAGGAACTATACACTTCATCGTAAAAATATTCTTCAAACTCCCAGAATAAACTTCTATTTATATCGCAATAACTAATAATATAGAAAATTTAAAACAACCGCTAAAACGCTTAGTTGTTCCTGTAGTCACTAGTGGCGCTAGCGTCCTCTGACGTCATTCTGGGCCAATTGTTAAGCGTGTAATTCGTCACTCTCTTTTTGTTTCTTTCTCTATGATAGGCAGTCGGTCGAATGTCTTCGCATTGTTACGACACTATTTGAGCGGTAAGTAACTCCAGCCCCGCAGCGACCAACCCCTCAGCAGCAGTCAACCAACCCCTTTAATGTATTCGGAGCAGTGCCCATGCCCGAGTTAATCCAGCCAAGTGCCAGTGCCGTGCCGACATACAATCAGGTAGGCGGCTTAATGAGTGTAGTCCAAGGTATGCAATCGCTAAATATCTCAGAAATAATCAGATTTTTCACTAATTTTATAAAAATAACAGATAATTCTAATTAAATGGAGGTGCCCTTTCAATTACTGCAATTCGCCCAAACATTTTCGACATACAAATTCAAATAAAAAATGGTTTTGGAAAATTACCAAAATTCAAAAATTTTAAAAATAGTGAATTGGAATGTCAATGGCATAAAGAGCCAGTTGGGGGCGCTAATCCACTTTTTGCAAGAATTTCGGGTCGACATTATGTTCGCCACCGAAACCAAATTGGCGGAAAATGATGCAAAAAAATCAGAAAATATAATATTTACAGAGCTGATAGAAATGTGCGAGGGGGGGGGGGGTCGCCATTCTCATTAAACAGTCCTTGCCTCACATGCAAATTGAGAATTATATAACTGCTGTGGAGCCTGAGAAACAACGGAGTGACAATGAGCGCGGTTAAAGCCTCACCTCGCACACATCGAACCAACGACGATATTGCACCATTTTTTGCTAATTATGGTCAGGTACTTGTGGCGGGTGATTTGAATGCGCGTCACAATATGTGGCGGAATCACCTGAACAATCGTCACGGCAATTTAATTTTTGACTTCATTTTAGACAATCACATCCAAATAGTCGCCCCAAATAAACAAACACATTATCCTATGAACGGCATGACGCCGACATTTATAGATTTTCATCTTAATAAAAATATTTTAGATTTATCTGGGGCGACTGTTTTGGATGAACTTAATTCAGACCATTTGCCTGTAATGGTGGAATGGTATGCAAAAGTGTTTTTTGAATCCCCATCCTACACGATACTATTAAAAGCCATAAACTGGAACAATTACAGACAAATTATAAACAACAAAATTATCATAAACAATAATATAAATTTGAAGAAGTAGTCCATACTTGCAGTGGAGTGTAGGTAATAAATTAAAACAACACTTCTGTCTTCCTCCACAAATAATATATATTTTTGAAAAAATGTTTTTAACGATTGTCCCTACATGTTTCGACCATATATATAGTCATCTTCAGGGGAACTAAAAGGAATGTGTGAGAATATAAAGACAATAACAGGCATCATAAGAGACTTACCTATATCGAGTGTGAAATTGGATCCAATAGTTGTCTCAAATTAATGAGTACAACGTTTTATGTTATAGCAAGTGAAATTTTTTGTAGTTGAAGACTAACTTTAGGTAACTCAGAGTTGTGGATAAGTAATTAAGCACATTTTAGTTATTTAAAAAAAAAAAAATTTTGTTGTTGATAAAAGTCAGAAAATTTAATTGTATTTAATGAGCATGGTGTGAAAATAAATTTTAATAATTAATTATTAAAATTTATTTTCACACCATGCTCATTAAATACAATTAAATTTTCTGACTTTTATCAACAACAAAATTTTTTTTTTTAAAATAACTAAAATGTGCTTAATTACTTATCCACAACTCTGAGTTACCTAAAGTTAGTCTTCAACTACAAAAAATTTCACTTGCTATAACATAAAACGTTGTACTCATTAATTTGAGACAACTATTGGATCCAATTTCACACTCGATATAGGTAAGTCTCTTATGATGCCTGTTATTGTCTTTATATTCTCACACATTCCTTTTAGTTCCCCTGAAGATGACTATATATATGGTCGAAACATGTAGGGACAATCGTTAAAAACATTTTTTCAAAAATATATATTATTTGTGGAGGAAGACAGAAGTGTTGTTTTAATTTAATAATATAAATGACGTACAAACATTGGACCAAGAACTGAAAAACTGACAACATACATACAAACAGTACATAAACAAATTGGACAACGAGTTAAAATTAAAATAAAATTTATTAAGATTTAAAAACAGACTTAGAAAAATCTGGCAACGAGCACACAGACAAATAGACATAATAAGAATGACAGAAATACAACAGACAATCAGACAAAAAATAAATGAACATAAAAATAAAACTTGGACAAAAACAATAACAGGACTAACAGCACAAAACTCGTCACTGCGGCGTTTGACCAAACGCCTCAAACGAAAATTTAATAAAATACCGACAATGACTGGTCAAGACACACAGACGGACAGGGAGAAGGCCGACTGCATCGCAGCATCGCTGGCAGCAATATGAACTTCTCCCGAAAACACACAAATTAAACAAAATCACATAACGAACAGAGTAATAAACATGAATAGACCAAAATATCCCCCCCCCCCCCCCCCCAGTCCTAAATAAATTAATAATCATCAGGCCCGGATCATCATCGGACGTATCCCACTACGTAAAGCTCCCGGTCCTGATGGAATACCAAATATTCTCATAAGAAACCTCCCTCAAAAAGCACTTGTGCAACTTATGTATATGTGGGATAATAAGCCCTGCATCCCTTGGGCGGTCGACTTGGCGGCCGTGTTGACCGTATTTCAAGTGGACGCCGAGACAGATTTATGGAGACATCGGCGCCGATGGGTACTTATTGGTTTGGTACGGGAAGAAAGGGGCTTGGGAACAGGGGTTGCGGATTTTGAATAGACAGACTTTTTACGGCTTTGGTCGATGAAGCCACGCTGTAATTCGAATTGTATTTTCTATAATTAATAAAATACTGTGTGTTTTAAGTCCTGTGCATCATTTCTTACATCAGAAGTGGTATTCGCTCACTAAAAGCACCATGGATGAGTTCGCGAGGATTTTAACAGAATCGTTTAGAGCCCTAAAAGACGATAGTGCTAAAACTTCCGTGTCGAACCCAGTGAGTGTTCCAGTTTTCAATTCAGCTCGGGATGATAACGGCGCGTCAAAATGGTGCGACGAAATGGAAAAACTAGGAGAGACTTTTCACTGGTCAAGTTACGAACTATTAGTTAGGAGTGCAAGTGGCCTTACTGGGGAAGCTCAAGAATGGTTTTCAATGTAGAAGCCTGTGCAGAAAACTTGGAGGGATTTTAGGACCGAAATATCCAGCCTCTATCCAGCCTGGCGCAACCTCAGCGTCAAGCTACGCAGAGCTAGCCTGTTTACCAGCGACGAGGCGGATTCCTATTGTCAGTATGCCAGAAAAAAAAATTTCCTTATTAATTCGTTAAATCTTAACCTGTCGGTGAATCAAATTTTGGAAATTGTCATTGGTGATATCACCGATATACATGTCAAAACTGCCTTCGTAACACCCGACGGGCACTTCGGCCTGGCGAATGCTCCTGCTGTTTTTTAACGCGCAATCTGTAAAGCATTAGGCGATTTAAAAGATAAAGACGCGTTAATGTACCTAGATAACATTTTAATTCCGTCGAAATCTGTCTGAGGGTCTGCAAAAACTAAATCGAGTCCTAGGTGCCCTCTCGGTTGCAGGATTTTCACTAAACATTAAAAAAATGTCACTTTCGAGACCACGATTGAGTATCTAGGGCAAGAGGTATCAGAAAATGGGGTAAGACCTGGGGAAAGTAAAGTGGAAGCGCTGTTAAAAGCCGCCGACCCACAAAACGTAAAACAGGTTCGACAGTTCATGGGTTTGGCGAATTATTTTCGTAAATTTATTCCCGAACTATCGTCGCGCACAGCTTGCATAACGAATCTAACGAAAGTTAACGAAAAGTTTGTCTGGGGCGAAGATCAAAAATAGCGAAAGAATATGTTTGCGCGTTTCTGAGTCACAGGCCCTTATTAGCCTTTTTTGATCATAACTTACCAACAGAGCTGCATACTGATGCAAGCTATATCGGTTTTGGGGCTATACTTTTTCAGCGCCACGAAAACAAGCAGCTAAAAGTAGTCGCATATTTTTCAAAGCGGACATCGAACGAAGAATCCAAATATCACTCGTACGAGCTAGAGACTTTGGCAAATGACGAAATTTATCAAGAAATATTGCGACCATTGATTAAAGTGTATTGTCGGTAAAGCTCACAGTGGCCCCAAACAGGCCTCATTACATCCCATTAATAAAAAGCCCATCCCTTTTCAGGTAGTACACGCCGACTGTGTAGGACCGTTTCCGGTAGCTTTAGGGTTTAAATACTTATTGCTTTTAATCGATTCTTTCAGCAAATTTTTATTTCTAGTACCCCTTAGGATCCTTTCAGGTCCCGAGATATGTGACGCTCTAAAGTTATATTTAAATATGTTTGGCATTACCAAAACTTTAATTTGCGATAGAGGTACGAATTTCACCGATAAGGTCGTAAAACAAATGCTGTCAGAAGTAGGTATTTGTTAATGATTTAAGCCGATGCTGAACTGCCCGCTTTCATTAACCCACTTTTCCGGTTCAGAGGTTCCTATAAATATAATAAAAATAAATATAAAGAAAAGAAATGCATCGCTGGTAGAATGGGCCTTAAAAAAAGAACAACTGCTTGTTTAACAACGTATAATAATAACAAAAAACATACACTACAGCCGCATTCAAGGTCTGGGGGTTAAATTAGATTGAATAAATAAAAAACTAAACAATGAACTTTTTCCGGCGCGACGCGACGTAAAGCTTACTTCGAAACCCAATTATTTCTTAAAACGTACTGAAAAAACAGTTCATCCCCAAACTCTCTTGAGATTTTGACCTGACTCCCCTCTCGCCCTTCCGGGTTGGTGCCTTATTTACTGTTCTATCTTCATCGACACAATGATATTTGCATTACAGGGAGGTATGACTAATTTTGCGTTGGTGACACTGTTGCCTGCACGCTTTAAGGCTAAATGAATTTTAAAATGAACATTTGAAATGAAAAATGCCTTAACAGTATTCGACAGCACTTGATTGCGAAAAGCGCTCCTCGCGGTAACGGGCAAGTTGAGAGATATGTCAATACTGCTTTAAATTTACTTCGAACAGAGATCAACGATAAGCCTGAGTGGCCAAGCCTCATTTTAATGTTACAAACAACGCTTAATACCACCGTGCAAAAGACTACGGGATTTCCACCTATTTATTTGTTAACGGGAGTCAACGGTAGCATACCCGATATTAAAACGCTGACTGAATCTATACCAAATCGCGACGTACCTAAAAGTCTGGAAGACGATCGAAATCTGGCATACCAGCGAATTAGGAACCAGGCCGAGCAGGCAAAACATCTGTTTGATAAGACAAGGAGGTCGAATAAAGTATTTACTGAAGGCGACCTTGTATTTCATCCTTCGGGCAGTAGCCACTTGGCAAAGTTGGACAAAAAATACGAGGGTTCTTTTGAAGTGGTAAGTTTTACCGAATGATAGATTTGAATTAAAAAAACCTGTCGACCAATAGAAAAACTGTTGTTGCCAAAGACATGCTTCGGGTCTGGCTAGGCGAATTCTCCAAGGACTAAATTTTGACTTGATAGGTAGTTAATCAGTGGTATTATAATGAGTAAACGAAAAACAAAAAATTATTGCTGCTACTATATTCTCCGATAACGCTTTGCAAACATTTGTGTTTGTTGAAAGCCATTTAAAACAAAAATTATTGCTGCGACTATAATATACTCCGATAACGCTTTGCAAACATTTGTGTTTGTTGAAAGCCATTTAAAACAAAAATTATTGCTGCGACTATAATATACTCCGATAACGCTTTGCAAACATTTGTGTTTTCATTCTGGTTACAAATATTCATTGAAGTGTCAAAATAAAAACACTACTAAACGTTGGATCTGTATAAAGCGGTCGTGTACTGGTTCCATAATTATAAGTTTTATCGGAGAAACCGCATTCCTGTGTCCCTAGAATAACTAAAAATGAAGTTGAGTTAAGTATGTTTAGAGCAAAAAAACGTGCCCGTGAAGAATCAACCTTAGTGCCACAAATCTTCAGGCAAGAGCTGATGAACGTACAGGATGCAGGACTAGACTTAGTCACTGAGATTCTGACATTCAGATCGGTTAAAGACACATTATACCGACAAAGACACAAGAAACTGGGAATTCAACGGCTGCCAAAATGTAGAAATGAAATACAGATTCCAGATCGGGCCAAATGTTATGTTTTGGCGGACAATGGAAAAGATGACAGAATAATCGTGTTTGCCGATGTTCAAGCAAGTCTTATCAGAGATGGATCAGAATTTTTTGTGGATGAAACATTCAAAAGTTGTTGCCCATTGTTTGACCAGCTATACACGCTACAGGTGGATTTAGGTAGCACTGAACAATCAACGGTAGTTGTACCTGCAGCGTTTGCCTTGCTTCCAGACAGAAAGGAAAGTACCTACAGATCGTTGCTTAAATTGATTCGACAGTGTGTGCCCCAATTCTCTCCAAAGAAAATACATATTGACTACGAGAAGGCAGCCATAAACGCCATCAAAGAAATGTTTCCAGAATCCACAATCAAAGGATGCAACTTTCACTTCAACCAGGCTCTGTGGCGAAAGGTTCAAGAACTTGGACTTGCTACGCTATACAGAGATAATGAAAATATAAGAAATCATATCAGAATGTGCGCAGCACTTGCTTACTTGCCAGAGGAGACATTACCAGACGCATGGCTGATTATAATGGAGAGTGCACCAAATGAACCACTTCTAGCCAAATTCAATTATTACTTCGTTGATCAGTGGCTGGACAATGATTTGTTATGGATAGTGTAAGAGAGGCATAGAACCACCAATACAGTGGAGGGCTGGCACAACAGGCTCAACCGAAGAATAGGTAAAGCTCATCCGAATATATATGAACTGTTGAAAGTGATTGAAGAGGAAATAAAGTGCAGCAGGGTGGCCGAAAAACAAGCAAGCCTACACATGAGAACTCCTAAAAGGGCCAAGAAATGCATTGATAGAGACCACCAAATAAACTTCTTCGTGGAAGAGATGATAAAAGGCAAAAGGGACTTGCGAAGCAGTCTTAAAAGCTTAAAACATATTGTGACATTTATGTGATTTTATAATGTAGTATTATTTTATGTATCTTAATATTTTAATATACAGAATATATAGATATGAAGAGAAAAATGGCGTAATATATATTTTTTTTACTAGTAAGCATATAGGATCATATATTTAGCTATAAATTATATATAACTTAAATATATTTTTTTAAATATACATATTTAAGATAAAATTTTCTCCGCGTATTTTTATAATTTTATTACAGGTAGATTTTACAATTTATGCATACAAAAATAAAAAAAAAATGATCTAAATAATATAAATTTTTGTTTTATTTGTGTCATATCTTAATTAGGTAACATACTGATTTGTTCGTAATCACTTATTATTTTAAATTTTGAGCGTAAACCTTCTCAAGATACTGTATACTCCATTCCACAATAATTCGTTGATTTCCCGACCGCAATAAAATTCAAACCCATCCATAAATAAGTGCTTTTTGAAAGGGTACAGGTCCTGATTACCTACTAATTTCAATAGTTTAGGTTAGCTATTTTCAACAAAACAACAAATATAAAATAATAGGTAAGTATCATTATTTTAATCATGTAATTAAGTAGCTATTAATATTTATACAAAAATACTAATCTACAATATTATAATATCATCTATGCCTAAACTAATTATTGTAAACTACTATGAATAATTAACAAAAGTCCTTTTTCAAAATTAGACTATATTGTTACACAAAAATATGAAATAATCCAAAAATGCAAGTTTAGCGAAAGAAAGCGTCGACATCAATGTTTTTTCTGCCCAAGATGTACTGCACCAACGTAGTCACCCAGCGGTCTACATTGGCGACTTTAACAGTCACCACCAGGATTGGAAGTATCAAAGCAACGACTTGAATGGCGAGCTTCTAACCGGCTGTGCCGAAGATCACAATTTACATTTAGTATTCGATGCGATAGACCGAGGAACCTTTAAATCTGCTGCCTGGCAAAGGGAGTACAATCCCGACCTCTGCTTTGTTTCGAAAGACAAAAATAACCTCCCACTAGCGACTTCACGAAAGGTGCTTGCTGACTTTCCACATAGCCAGCACCGACCCGTTCTCATCGAGATAGGTACTCAAGTCCCCCTAGTGTCATCCATTCCTCGACCACGTTGGAATTTTAACAAAGCAAATTGGCCCGCTTTCACCACTAAGCTTGAAAAACCCCTCAGATTTATCCCACCGACGAGTGCAAACTACGAACGATTTGTCGGCCTGGTAATAAGCACAGCCAAAAAGACCATTCCTAGAGGGTACCGAAAGGAATATATCCCTGGCTGGAATAATACAAGTGAAACCCTATACCAAGAGTTTCTTGAGAGTGGCGAACAGGAAATAGCGGATGAGCTTCTACATAGCCTAGACGCTGCACGCAGACAAAAGTGGACTGAAACTGTTGAGGCTATGGACTTCAAACAATCCAGCAGAAAGGCATGGTCCCTCCTACGAAAACTGGGAAGTGGAAACGTGCCGATCCGTGACAACCCTGCCGTAACACCCACGCTTATTCAAACAAACAAAGATAATAGCGATTCTAAAACCAGGAAAGCCAAATGACAAGCCAGAGAGCTATCGCCCCATCGCGCTTCTAAGTGCTAGTTACAAACTACTAGAGCGGCTTTTGTACAACAGAATTAGTCCAAAGATCCTTGAAAGCATACCAGTTGAGCAAGCCGGATTCAGGCCGAATCGAAGCTGTGCCGACCAAGTCCTGTCACTTACGACTTATATAGAGGCCGGATACCAGAAGCAGCTAAAAACATCCGTCGCATTCATAGACCTAACTGCAGCATATGATACTGTCTGGAAACAAGGGTTGCTCTATAAACTCCTTCGTCAAATACCCTGCAAAACAACTGTGGGACTAATCGATAATATGCTGAGCAACAGATGACCTGAACACCCTAGGGATATACTTCCGCAACTGGAGACTCCAACCTAGTGCAAGCAAGACGGAGGTGGCATGCTTTCACCTAAACAACCGCATGGCCAATAGAGAACTGAGTGTGAACTTCGGTGACAGGCTGCTGCAACACAACCGGTATCCAAAATACCTAGGAGTTACTCTTGACAGAACTTTATCCTTTAAACAACACCTAACTAAGACTGCCTCAAAACTGAAAACAAGAAATAACATCATACAAAAACTATGCGGCACTTCATGGGGATCCTCCGCTACCACGCTTCGATGCTCCGCCTTAGGCCTCGTTTACTCTACGGAGGAATACTGTGCTCCGGTCTGGCTAAACAGCCCACATGTTAAAATGGTCGACGTCCAACTGAACCATACAATGCGTCTAATCTCGGGCACAATTAGATCCACACCGAGTCACTGGCTACCAGTCCTAAGCCATATCCCACCTCCAACGATACGGAGATCCACTGCACTTGTCAGAGAGCACAACAAGATTCTTCAAAACCCACAGCTAGCAATAAACTCAGATATCGACGACATAGGAAGGAATAGGCTGCGCTCAAGAAAACCCCCTATCAAAACAGCTGAAAACCTGGCGACCGCTGACTTCAACCCAATAAATGAGTGGAGGCAGAAGTGGACCCAAGCAGCTCAACCGGAACTTCACAACATGCCGTGCATAACAACTACCCCAGCCGGCTTTGACCTACCACGTAAGACATGGACAACACTCAACCGGATTAGGACCAGCCATGGCAGATACGCCGATGCATTCTATAAGTGGAACATAATACCCTCCCCACAGTGTGACTGCGGCGCTGAAAGGCAGACGATCCGCCACATCACGGAACATTGCAACCTGAGAGCGTATGGGGGCCACCCGGATGATTTCCTGACAGCGACGCCAGACTCAATTGATTATAGTAATAATTTAGACATTCAACTGTGAATTATGTTATATTTTTGTGTTTTTACAATGTATATGTTGCACCTTTGATTTACGCGACATATTATGTGATGTATGCCATACGATAAATAAATAAATCTGCCCAAGTCCTTATATCATCGTTCGGCCGGGCGGGCAATGTGAGTCAGCACGCCGCAAATGGAAAAGCTCTCGTATACAGGGCAAAAGTTGCTTACAGTCGGCCTACCTGACAGACTTCACGACCTCGTGAAGGGCAGCTTACCTGAAAATTCATAATAAAACAATAATTAATATTTAACATAGGTAGACGAATATTATGACGAGAGACAAGTCACATTACTCATCTTCAACGTCATTGGTGTCGCTACTATCTGAAACCCTTGTAACAAAGAGTTTTAATCTTTCTGAAGGACAGACGCCCGTATAAGCAGTCCTACAGCGCTTCGAACCTTGTATTTCGGTAATCACATACCGATCGTTATCAAGTACTTTTGAGACTACAAAAGGTCCTTTATACCGAGGTTCAAGTTTCCTACTTCTCCCGTCATTGGAGGTCTTGTTCGCTTGAACCAAAACATGTTGACCAACATTAAACCTCGTAACCTGGGCATGCCGCTTATCGTAATATTCTTTCTGCGAACGTTGTCGCTCTTGGATCTCTTCGACCACCTCTTTCCTTACTTTTTCGATATCTCGCCGTTCTTCGCATGCTACCTCTAAAGTAAGAAAAGAGTCGTTTACACCACGAGGCCGATAACCTAGGAAGACCTCGTAGGGTGATTTACCAGTAGTGGAATTAACCGTCGAATTAATTCCCCACCTAACCTTATCGACAGACTCATCCCATTTGGATTCATCTTCTGTAGAGGCCAAAAGAGCAGAGAGAATTGAACGATTCATTCTCTCCACTTGCCCATTTGCCCTTGGAGTTGCCGTCGCGCATAAAACCCGTTTTACTCCTAGATTTTGGCAAAAGTCCGTGAAACTTTTGCTAGTGAATGCCGCACCTCTGTCACAAATTAATCGCCGGGGAACTCCAAAAGTTCCTATTATGTCTTCTAGAAATCGTATAACAGGCGCAGTTTTCGTGCTCTGTACAGCTTTTAAAAAGACGAATTTCGTGAAAGCGTCCACAACGACTATCAAATAAACATTTTTTTTTGTACTCCTAACAAATGGCCCCAAATGATCAATGTGTACAGTGTCCATTGGTGTACTAAGCTTCTCTATTGGGTTAAGTCTACCAGGCTTCTTTCCAGAAGGTATTTTGTTGTATAAACAACCCAAGCACGAGTTAATATAATTCTTGATGTAATTTCTGGAAACCAATATCGTGCACTAACAGCCTCCAGCGTTTTGTCTACTGCGAAATGCCCGGCTCCATCATGGTAATACATCAGGATTCTTCTCCTGGCAGATCTAGGTATCACCCATCTTTTACCGCCAGCTGTTCTTCTGTATAATCGTTTGTCTTTTAGGCAAAAATCTCTGTGAACTGCTTGCGACTTACTATCAGTTGGAGCTTGACATAACGTTTTTATCAACTTACGGCAATTTTCATCTTGAAGCTGGGCCGATAATACAAAATCTTCTTCAGATACGTTTACATTTAGAACGCCGATAGTGTCTATGGGACCTCTACTAAGGGCATCTACATGTACCATTTTGGTACCAGCACGATATTCAATATCAAAGTCATACTCTTATATGGTAAGCCACCATCTAGCAATACGCGGAACAAGATCTCTTTTTAGCAAGGTATGGCGAAGTGAATTGCAGTCAGTAACAACCTTGAATTTAAACCCTATTAGGTAGATGCGAAACTTTCTTAACGCTTCAACTACTGCCAACGTTTCCAGTTCGTAGGAATGGTATTTTTGTTCTTCCTGGCTAGTTGCACGGCTATAATATTGCACTGGCCTCATAGTATTGTCCTGTTGTTTTTGTAACAGTATGGCCCCTAAGCCCACGGAGCTAGCATCACAGTGTACCTCTGTGTCTGCATCCCTATTGTAAATAGCTAGGACCGGACGCTTGCTTAACTTCTGTTTTAAAGTCGCGAACGCAGCCTTCTGATCGTCATCCCAGATAAAGGCAGTGTTTTTTTTTGTTAGACTAGATATAGGTCTGGATATTGCGGCAAATCCTTTAATAAATTTCCTGAAATAACTGGCTAAGCCTAAGAATCTTCTGACGTCGTGGACATTCTTGGGTGGTGGAAAATCCGACACAGCGTTAATTTTTGCAGCACCAGGACGAATACCAGAACCTGAAATTTCGTGCCCCAGATATTCTATGTTTTCTTGTAGAAAACGACACTTATCTAATCTTAGAGTAAGGCCTGTCGTTCTAAAAAGATTCAGCAAACATTTCAGCTTTTCCATTCCCTCATCAATGGATCTTGAGGGTATAAGAACATCATCTAAGTAAGCCATTGCAGTTTCGAAGCGTAGGGGGCCCAGAATATGGTTCATGGCCCGCTGAAAAACTGCCGGTGCATTTACAAGCCCAAACGGCATTCGTAAAAACTCATAATGTCCATCTGGAGTTACAAAACCGGTTTTCGGTACCGATTCTTCTTCTATTGGGATTTGGTGGTAGCCCGAGGCTAAATCTAACATCGTGAAATACTTGCTATCCTTCAGGGAGTCTATGAGGTCGTCAATCCTAGGTAGTGGATATTTGTCTTTCACAGTTTTGCGATTTAGAGCACGATAGTCAATGCACATGCGTGGCTCACCATTTTTTTTCTTGACTAGGAGGACAGGACTCGAATATGGAGAGCTTGAGTCACGAATAATGCCATTTTGTTTTAAATCGTCAACAATTCCCCTTACAGCCTCTCTTTCACTAAATGCCATACGGTATGGCCAGTATGTGATCGGAACATTATCTGTTAAAGTAATCGACATTTTACTGACATTGGCTTTACCAATCTCCGTTAAGTTTGTGGCAAAACAATCCCTATATTCGTTAATAAGTTTCAACAGGTCATTGGTACTAGAAATATTTAAATTCGAGTTTAATTGGTCGCGAATATCGTCAACTACAAATTCTCTCTGTTCGATAGCCTCCGTCGTCAGCATAGATGCCAAATTCCCCACTTCTTCATGACAAGTAACACCTCTGGCAACAACTTTGCCTTTTTCGTAACAAAGGTCATTATCTGAAGGATTTAAAAGAGGAACGTAACCTACTTCTTTTAAATTCAACACACATCGCGGAATAACATGGAATTTATTTGGTAAGTTTCTATACTGCAAATCAACATACACATCGGCCACATCCCCGTAACTATAAACCGTAACGTGACCTATATGATGAGCTGGAATGACTGTCGTTTCCGCAGCATAAAGAGTGACCTTTTTTGATGAGTGATTATTAGTATCTAATCCAGAATTGTTAAATAGACGAACTTGATTACCCTGTATTAAAACAGTAATATGTTTATTGTTAACAAATGGCTGACCTACAATAACTGACACATTCTGGATATAATCTGGAACAACTAATGCCTCTACCTCGGCAGATGCTAAATCTACTCCTAAATTAATCGTAACTTTTGAATTTACATGTACACTGCCACCAGCAAAACCACGTAAACATACCGATGTGACCGTACAGGGCAGACCTAGCCTATCAACATCGGATTGCTTTATAGTCACGGCTCCGTAGCCAGAATCAACAAAGCCGCGCAAGGATTCGCCATTAATCACACAGTCAATAAAATAACACGTATTTCGATTTACGTCATTTAAAATTTTAGGAGTTTCTAAAATATTCATAGACTCACCTGATGGCTGCCCATCTGAGCGTCCGCGTTCTGATGTCCGAGTTCCAACCACGCACCTGTTGGCTTCATGACCCAACAGATGGCATTTAGAACATTCGAGTCTCTGCTTTGGGCAATGCGATTGATAATGCCCTCTTAACTTACAGTTGTAGCACTGGACATTTTTCAAATCCCGCTTCTTCGGTGCAGGTACTTCCAGGCGACTCTCAACATGACGTAGCTCGGTGTTGCGATCCCGCCTTGAGCTTCTAGGCTGTGTGCTATTATCATTCTCTTGAGGGGGCTTGTCGTCACGTAATGTAGACAAGTACTCCTCATACAGCGCTTCGGGCGTAATGTAACGGCCTGCCCTGGCACCGTTTTGAATCGTCGCGTTCATAATCCCATCTATTAAGCATGAAACCGCATCTCTTCCAGATATTTTGCAAGTTCTTATAAGTTCCATTTTACTAAAATAGTAGTTCGTCATGGTTTCATTCCGTTGTTTTGTTCGATTTAACATTTTACGTAACGCTGTAGCGTGATCTATGTGGTCTGGGAAGGTTTTTGCGATTAGCGTCTTCCATTCGATCCAAGAACCAGGGTATGTTGATAGACTGTGATACCAATTACGAGCCATACCAACCAGGCGCGATTGAACTTGGTAGACAGTCGTAATGTCGTCCCAGTTATTAATTTCCTTTATTTGGTCAACTTTGTCCAGCCACTTAACAGCGGACATATTGTCATTTTCCGGATCAAACTCAGGTATACAGTCGCTCCTTAATGAAAGGCGTCTAGGCTCTGATTGTGGTATTTGTTGTTTAACTAATACTTCAAGTAGATTTTCTAACCTGTGAACACGTGATTCCACCGTCGAGGCTTCATTTGATAGGCCCGGCGCCGGCGTAACTGTGGCATGCCTCTCAGTTTCGTTAAATAGGCTCTCGTTGGCTCGAGGTGGCGTAAATCCCCGATTTTCGTTAACACCTTCACTTTGAGACGTTCGTAACGGTCTCTCAACACTTTTATCCCTAGGCAAAGGACGATTTATTTTCGACTTACCCCCGTATAAGGATGTCGATTGATCAATCGTTCGCTTCCGGCTTGATGACCGACGTGAATTATAGGTTTTGTACCTTCCACTCGACGAAGGACAGCTACTGTCTTCCGAGTCTGAAGAATCCTTTCTATGCCTTTTACGGCCCATTATAATGTAATAAACGTATCAATCGTAAAACAATAAACACTACCACAAACTTAAACTTAAGAGAGAATAACCAAAAACACTAAAACTTTAAACAATAACCACTTAACTAACTTAACTTCGACAACACACAAAAACAAGCAGAAAAATTATTTTGTTCACCCCACACCTGAACTGTAAACTACTATGAATAATTAACAAAAGTCCTTTTTCAAAATTAGACTATATTGTTACACAAAAATATGAAATAATCCAAAAATGCAAGTTTAGCGAAAGAAAGCGTCGACATCAATGTTTTCTCTGCCCAAGTCCTTATATCATCGTTCGGCCGAGCGGGCGATGTGAGTCAGCACGCCGCAAATGGAAAAGCTCTCGTATACAGGGCAAAAGTTGCTTACATTATTAAGGGCCTTACGTTAACGAAGAAAAAACATTTATCACTTGATGCCAAAAACATCATAAAGAACGTTTACTGTACTCTTTTAGAAAAAGGGTATGACCGGAGTGCAAGTTTTAGTGAAACGAGTATTTTGACCAAAGTTGCATTAACGACAGTAAAAGATATAGTGACCAAACCCATCCAGCCAAGGAAAAAACGGTGTGACAGCGGAAAATTGAGAAGCATCGAAGAAGCTGATAAAGACTTGATTCGAAGGAAAATTTATAACATGTACAATAAACAAATAGTCCCAACAATAGATACGCTAAAAAAGGTACTTACAGCAGACGAAACCGACATTTCATGTGGCAGGACAAGCCTTTGGAGAATAGTAAAAGCAATGGGTTTTAAATATCGTACCATTGACAAACGACAAGTGCTAATGGAATCGCAGCGTTTACAAGTATGGCGTAGAGATTCTTTGAAACTTATCAGACAATATAAGGAAGAAAATCGTTCAATTATATACTTAGACGAAACTTGGTTTGATACCCACGACACTCCTAAAAAAGGTTGGAGCGATTCAACAATCAAATGTCAAACTAAAGCTCCCTCAAACAATGGACAAAGAATTACGATATTACATGCAGGTTCAGAAAATGGATTTATTCCGAACGCTCTATTATTATTTGCGAAGAAAATTGCCAATTCATATTCTTTGGATTACCATCAAGACACGGATGCTACATTGTTTGATGATTGGTTTCAGAATCGTCTGCTTCCGAATGTGCCCAGAAATAGTGTTATTATGATGGACAACGCTAGTTACCACATCCGCCAACTAAGTAAAGTGCTGAATTCAAATAATACAAAAGTGGCAACTCAAAACTAAATAATATATATTTCGGGGAAACCTATACGAAAAAAGATCTTTTAAATATTTTAAAAACATTCAATATTGAAAAAGAATATATCTCTGACAATCTCGCAAGTGCTAATGATCACACAGTTTTACGCCTCCCTCCGTATTACTGTATTTTTAACCCAATAGAACATAATATATGGAGCCAGTTAAAGACGATGATTAGAAGAGAAAACACATACCCTACACTAAGTAGTTCGGTTATAGAATTAATTAAAAAATGTGTAAATAATATCCCAGTAGAAAGTTGGAAAAATTCTGTAAGACACGTGATCCAAGTCGAAGATTCCTATAACATAATTAATAGTAACGTAAGGCCCTTAATAATTAGTTTAGGCGTAGATGAAGACGATAGTGATAGTGAAACAGAGCTTAATATAGAGTAGGTTAAGTTAAATATTGTATTATTATAATATTGTAGATAAGTATTTTTGTATAAGTATTAATAGCTATTTAATTACATGATTAAAATAAAGATACTTACCTATTATTTTATATTTGTTGTTTTGTTGAAAATAGCTAACCTAAACTATTGAAATTAGTAGGTAATGAGGACCTGTACCCTTTCGAAAGGTCCAGTGCCTACACAATAGATATTTGTCAGGCAACTTATTTATGGTTTGGATTACGACTGAGGGTTGTCATTTAAATTTTATTGCGGTCGAGAAATCAACGAATTATTGTAGAATGGAGCATACTAATTACTAAGAGCCCGAGGTGCGAAGGGCTTTTACCTACCTGGAACCCTACGCCCGAAATGCGAAAAATTAATTCTTCCGCCCGTGCTGCGACGCACGAAATGCGAGCAATTCGGCCGTACATTATGGCAATTACACGAAAGCGGCTTTAGAAAAGGCACTCGAAGATCTGCGAAAGAAGAAAATTAATTCCCAGACGGCAGCCAATGTCTGTGGAATATGCCCATTATATCTTATTTATCAAAATATATTGCAATATTCCTGTGATATTAAATAAATATGTCGAATATTTTATATACAAAAGCAATAGCCCAGGGTTATGTTTAACAGATATGCAGAGAATATTCGGTTTTCATATTGGCAAGATATTCCACCAGCATATTAAAGTTAAGAAAATTTTAAATTTGTTACCATTACGCAGTATCGAGTCGTGCGGCATCGTAAATGTTCGATTTTTCGTTTCGTTTTGATGCCTACTACGTGACGGTTGACTGTTGCCCTAGAAAGTTGCCTATGTGGTCAGCGCCCCTGTTGGTGCTGAACAAAAATAAATTTTTAACAAAACTGTTTACTTTTGAATGCCGTGCCAAGTCAGTATGACTATTGAAAAAACACATCAGAAAATAATGCATGCAAAGCTATCCAAATAAATAGACAGTTAAAAAACAAAGTTTTTCATTTTAGCAACCCTGTTTGCTGTCATACTTCTTTAAATGTCGTTGTTGTTTATTGCGCGCGTCGTTTTATCACTTGTTTGCGCCATCTGGCCATCGTGTAATTTTTATTTCCCTCTGTTTCTTAGTTTTTTCGGCATATATTTTTTTGTCATTAGTATTTATATAAAATGAACTAGTTAACTATTGTGTGTGGGTGTAATAAAAGTTGTATGTACCTATTTAAGGTGAATTTTTAGTAAGGCAAGAGAATGCAAGTACCAAACCAATTTGTTTTCAGTTTATCAGAATGAAAGTTGTTATAAAAAAAAATAAGAACCACAACCACACAATTTATGGTGTTATACAAAACCCAAATTATGGAGTGTTATAAACAACCCAAATTACGCCCTGGGGGATGTTCTTCAGACACCCCTTAGCTAGCTCAACTCAGGGTAGGTTCGCTATTTTGTTTCTAGTTTGAGAGGTTTAGCACTCTTATAAGTAAGTTATAGTCAAATCCTGAAGGCGCCACCTTAGTTTTATTTTACTTAAATGTTCTAGTGTTTGGCCTCAGATAAAAACAAACTAGGAAAAAAAAAACACTTATGTCACAATCGGTATACCCAGCTTATTATAAGCTCTCATTCACTCAAGCCTTCAATGTCACTCTATTTAAAATAAAAGCCAAATTTTCGCAGAGGCCAATACAAATATTTATTCTTAAGGTGGTGTTAAGCCCTTGGTTACTTGATTTTATAAATGCAAGCTCCTCTTACTTTGGTGGACAATAGATACTTAAAGTTAAAAGATGAATAAGTGAAATGAAATATTAAAGTGATAGTACTAGGTTTGACAATAAAATTTCTGAAGGTTTAAATTTACAAAGTTATCGATAAAAGAAAGCAAAAAGTCAAACCCTGTTTGACAGGGTCTTGCACAAGACGGCAACTGTCAGACCTATACTGTAAAAATGACTGTTTAGTCTGATCTGGCAGCCACATAGACCTACATCCAGGACATTGCCTGAGACATGGAATTTCCGCAAGGTCTGTGCAAGAACCTCTCACAACTAACTAAATCTACCATCAGAGCATTCTTAAAGTACAATACAGAATCTTACGAGTACCTGTGGTTACTCGAAGAGTATACTAGCCACTTGGCATATATAAATTAAAATGTCGAAGTTACAAGTGTTAAATTTATAAGAATCAAATGGCCTTTAGCCGGGAAACAAAAATATTTACTTTATAATCATAAATTGTAACTATATTTACAACAAAAGTAGCTGTAACAGACTACCTAACGCTCTGAACTACTAGAGACTCTTGTGACGTCTTAACGCTATGTCGACATACGCTACACGTATACATTGCACAAGCTCTGTACATAACATGGGCGCAAAACTTTATTAAAACACTGTATATCAAACATTACGCAATAGCAGAATATTAAGATTTTAAGTTTACTACTTTTTAAAGAAAAATGAACACAGGGTAAAGATACTTAGCTGCAACTTTACGTGCTACCCATGGTCTCTCAAACAGCTAACGTGGATACTGCTACACAGCTAGTCTCCAAGAAATCAAATGGTACATGGCAACTGGCACGTCCCGCGTCCAGGCATTCCCAACAAAATAAACTAGTACTCCAGTTTGTACTCGGACATTTAGCCCCTCAAACAAAAAACCTAAAATCGAATTTTAGATATACAAACATGAAAGAGAAATCTTTCATAACACCCATCGAGGGTAATTCAGATACTAAAATTAAAACCTACCTCAAATAACTAACGAGGGTTCCCAATTTACCAGATGGCGTCTATGACCGCTGTTGAAGTTCATTAAAGCATTTTAAATCGGCATTCCGCCCAAAGGAATAGACAACTACAAAGCCATACCCTTTTTAATGCATTTGTGGATGCTTTAACGGCACTACATTAGCCTGCACTGCCCAAAAAAACTAAATTTGGGGAGCTACTTCCACAAACGTGCTCTAACTTCCAGTGTCCATGGTCGAAAGGGCCGATTATTGTTTTTCTCCAACGTACATAGATACCAAAACAAAACAATGACAAGAAATAGTCACCCTATCCATGAAAACCACAGAACAATAAAGATTAGACGGAAACTAACCTCTCTCAACAACACAGAAAACTAACGGCGACCGAAGTCTACCCACGCGACCAAGCAAAAATTAACCAGAAGTCGCTGTGAAAACGAACAGAAACACTGACACTGACCTATTATCGATTTTCATAAAACACAGCTGATTTACAACATTCAAGACGATTAGCCTACAACTATTATACTAGGTTAAACAGTTATAAATTACCAATTACCAATTAACTAAAAGAAATATTTGAAATCAAACCTGTCTGCAAGTAGTATCAAACGATGAACAGAAGAAATCAATCCACTTGGCTATGTCTTACAAGATACATAACATTCCTGAAATATAAACATCAACAAAGGTTTCAAGCTAAATATAATGAAAATTTTGGCTATTACAGGTAACTTATTTAACAATTAATGTTTAAGATGAGAGTCTACATATGTATTTTAACAATTTAAAACCGAAAACTTAACAGAGATAATCAAACTTATGAAATGCAATTTTCGAACTGTAACAAAGTCTCTTCTCAGAAAAGTAAAAAAACAGATCAACGAGTATGTTGCTATCAGAGAACGATGCAATATTACTTAGTGATAATACTAGTAGTAGATCCAAGCCTTAAGTTCAAGAAACTTTCAGTCAATTAACGAAATGCGCAGTAAATATTCCAAACTCCTTAACTACCGGTAGCGATCTCTTTCTTCAGAATTTTAAGCCCATTTATTACATGGTGAAGCCTCGGGTGAAGTGTTGTCACATATTAGTGAAAATGTGTGCAAGGCAGACCCCTCGGCAGAACCTATTACTTCTCACACTAGTTCCACTTCCACATTCGGCACTCCCTTTTCTACCCTTTTTTTCAAGAATTGGGAATTTAGGCTGTGAAAAATAGCATTTCCCATAAAGCTCAAAATGAACTGCTTGGTATATTACGAAAATAACCAGGGTGCGGGGAAGCCATTCCTAGAAGTGCTAGATCTTTTCTAGGAACAGTTCGTCAAGTACACAGCAAAGATGTGGATCCTGGAGTTTATTGCCATTTGGGCATAGAAAAAACTCCAAATAATTTTTTTGCCATTAAACCAACTAAGTCCACCTGAACAACTTATGGTTACGGTGAATATAGATGGACTGCCTATTAGCAAAAGCTCAAGTAGTCAAGTTTACGCTATCTTATTAATTGTTTTAGGGTTAGAAATCACACAAAATGTTGTGATGGTGGGAATTTACCGCGGTCATCAAAAACCAAAAGACACTAATGCATTTCTGGAGGACTTTGTAATTGAGTGTATTCATTTGTCGAGTAATGGCCTATCATTAGTAGGGAAACAAGTTGGTTTTAAAGTGAAATATTTTCTTTTCGATGCACCAGCTAAATCTTATATTTTATCCATAAAGGGACATAGCGGGCATTCATCTCGCACAAAGTGCTGTTAAAAAGGTAATTATATAAAAGGATAAAGTATGTTTAGCAGATATTAATTTTAAAAAAAGGACTAATAACAGTTTTAGCAGTCATCACACTGAGAAAATTATTCAAGCATCATAGCAAGAAAAATTGTATTTGCTACAGAACGATATAGCTGTACTAACTAAATGTATTTTGCTAACGTGATTTATTACCGTTAAATAGGCTTCTATTTATTTTAGCTATGTTGCCTTATTATTTCAATACAGTTTCCTTGCTGAAAAATTATCTACTAATTTGTTTATTTAACATAAGTCAAGTATCCATTTAGTTTTAATGGATAAATTGCACACCAAATCTTATATCTACTTCAGGAACTTTGCTACTTTCTTCTACTAAAGCGGACTAGCAGAAACAACCCGATACTTGCTGCCAGCCGGTTCGTGTAAAATCGGAATCGCTGGGGGTATCCGAAACACCGTAAAACGGACATTTGACACTTCTGGTTCTGGTTTAAATATTAGTCATTTTCTAACTGTGTTGGGCCTGTTGGTGCTGTGTTGGTGTCATCATGTTTTAGTGGTGCTGATTTTGTAAAGAGAAGAGAAGTATGAGCTGTACTTAAATCGGTCTATCACCGACCTATACACTCGTATCTCCAAGTGCATGGCAAATTTATAGCCCCGCGCATCAAAATAATGCATGCGCTCTGCAAAAATGCTTCAACGGCTCACTTCAACTATGGCGCATATCGTCGGCGTTCTGGCAAAAGTTATTAATTCCTTTTTAGCACTTTTTAGTTAGAACCGTAAATCATCTTGAAAATGCCATCTTTTTACAATGGCAAGACTCACTAAGTCCACGAGGACTATGAATACCTGGTTGCCTAGTATACAAAAATTGTTAAGTCACAAACAATACTTTTTATGTCAGGCAGAAATCATTATATGGACTTAATTACTTTTGGCAGGAATCGACTGTTGCCATATGGACTTGCTAAACATTTTAAGGTTATGTTATATAATCTTATATTGATAGTTTGTGTTAGTGAATAATTGTTAGTTATTATTGCCAATATGATGCAAAATAGTAGAGGTAAACGTATTCTGGAACTTGTTCAAAATGCTAATTTGAACAAAAAGCTCAAAATCGTTGTGCATTTAGTTGTAATGTTAAATGCCTCTAATACAACAAATTTACTGGAACAAGAAGCCTTACAACAGGTAAGTTGTTAGCTAATTGTTAAAAATAAAGGTATATCATTGATTTTTAAATTTTAGACAGAGTTGGATCATTCAGGTGGGACACCCAGCTGTGAAAATTCGACGGATAATGTTGTTTTGGAAGAACAGGTAATTCTTGTTTAGCTATAAATTAGAAAAAATTTAAGTACATTTATTATTATTATTATTATTAAAAAGTCAGTATAGGCGGCGGAGCCGTTTAACTTAATTTGTCACATTGTTTTAGTTAGTTAGATCGTCATTTTTGTTTTTTTTGGTGGAAGACGCACTCACGCAGTCTCTTGGGAGAGAGTTTTATTGGCGGTTGACTCGGTTGGGTAGGAAATGTTGTCTACAGAGTTTTTTGAAACGTTCTCCTGTAAGCTTATAGTTATGGCCTCGTAGTCTTAAATCTTGGTTTAGGATAAAGAAGTTCAAATTGACATTGTAGTGACCGTGAAGAATTTTGTAGGTTTCTATTAGATCCCCTCTTATGCGTCTGTCATGAAGCGTTGTCAGGTGGAGCTTTTTTAGCCTTTCTTCGTAGCTCAGACTACGTATTGATGGTGCAAGCTTTGTGATCCTTCTTTGCGTCTGTTCTAAGGCATGGATGTCTTTTAGAAAATAGGGGTTCTAGACTGGGGCTGCATATTCTAGGATTGGTCTAATATATGTTTTGTAAATTTTTTCAAGAAGGAACGCTGACAGGTTTTTTAAGGCCCTTGATTTACCTATATATTTTATTTTATATCGCAAAAATGGCTATTTTTATAATAAAATTGTATCACCCTACCATAATATTATTACTTTTAAAAAGCAGTTAAAACTCTTCCCATCCCATTTATAATTTTCTGGGGTTTATTACAGTTTTTTTTTTCATTTCTGCTTGAAGGTTTCTTCTCGGGACAGAAAAGATGTAGAACCAATTGAGGCCAGCGATGAAGAGTATAATCCAAATGAAGATGAAAATTCAGAAACCAGTTCTTCCGAGGAAACTGAAGAGGATACCAAAGGTTAGTTATAATATACTTAAAAAAGAAAATAGCTTGGTAACCAAAAACTTTTTTAGAGCCAAAAGCCGGCAATTCCAGAAGCCGTGGGAATAAAGCAGATGAAACAAGATGGACAAGAAATGTTACAAAAAAAATGTAGAAATCTTGGTCAGTGTACAGGGTTGTTCCTTATATTTTGACAGCGTGCGGCGACTTTATGAAAAGAGAGAATATAAGTTTAAATGTAAAAGTTGTAAAGCTTCACTTATATCGCAAGAATTTGTTAACTACAAAAACAAATAAAAATCGCAAAGCTGTCAAACACTCACAACTTCGGTTTTTTAAATTGAACACCGTGTATATTATTTTTTAAAATGAAGGAACTTTTTTCTCTGATTTCAAAAATATATAAGTTGTTGATATTTGTACAAGCCGTTTTCGAGATATTTAGGTATGAAATTAATTGATTTAAATATATTTTCACTTTAAATATAAGTCAAAAGCTAGTATGTCAATTATAATTATTTGGGTGACAGTGACACAAACCCGACATAACTTCGTATTGTTGCGTATCTGCCGCGTTTATGTTACCAAAATGGGATATAGCGAAGCTGAAAAATTTGAAATTGTCCGGCTTTTTTATAAAAATAATAATAATGTTGTCGCAGCGCAAGAAGAATATATGAGGAGCAAAAATTCAAAAGGAATATTATCCAAAATTTCAATTTTTCTCTTTTAGATGGCGATACATACCTAAGTTACATTCTAATTTAATCCAATAGTGCAAATTATTCAAATTGATCTTTATCCCCTTTAAAAGCCATGTTAAAATGTCCCTATTAGTTCAAATGAAGTATTATCCATAAAAATTTTATTTCAAAAGGAATTTTATTTACACGTGCAGTTTGGTTCAAACCGGTTTTTATCCGCTCGGGCTTTTGCAATCAGAAATCAGATATAGGTCCAAAAAGATTATTATCCACACGCGTATGTTTATACTTCAGTTTTGTTTACAAGTTGTATTGTAGCGGATTGAATAATTTATATTTATTTTTTGAGTGGCAAAATATGGATTTTGAAGGAGTTGTAGTCAGTTATGCTAATCAGGGTAGACGAAAGAGACAGCGAAATGTTACAAAACGACAAAAAGCAAAGCAATTAAGGTAAGTCATTAATTATTGTTATTAAGTGAGGTTAGGAGGCTAGTTATCGTTTGATTTTAGATATCAGGATCATTTTCCCAATTTAGAAAATTTTGAAAGACCATGTAAACATAACGGACCCACATATAAATGTATGAAACTTTCTAAACAAGACATTATTGCTGCAAGAAAAAGGGTTCTACAAACACCAAACAAACTCGTTCAAGATCGTAAAATATCTTATTTTTGTAAAGTCAGGGCTCCTGTAAGACGACGCAAAAAGTATAAAGCAGATTGTAGAGATCAAAAGCACCAATTAGCAGCAGAATACAGGATGTACACGTTAAATGGATTAACCTACAGAGTGTGCCAAAAAATGATTCTAAGATCTTTCGGTATTTCTTTGAGACGACTGCATACAATTACACGGACTGTAATGTTAGGAAAGGATATTAAAGAAAATAGAGGAGGAGATCATCGTTCAGCTAAAAATGTAGAAAAAGGGAATAAAGTGACTGAATTTATAGGTAAATTAAGAGCTACCGAAAGCCACTACAATAGACAAAAATCCAGGAGACTTTATTTACCCGCAAATCTTAATATCACGCGGCTTTGGAAAATGTACAATTCTTCAGTTGAGGAAGCATTGAAGGTTCGACACAGTTTTTTTTATAATATATTTTCAAAACACTTCAACATAGGATTCGGAAGCCCTGCTTCAGATGTATGCAGTTTTTGCTTTCGGAAAAAAAATGAGCTTAAATATTGTGATCCTGCCAAGAAAGTGTGTATTTTAACCGAACTGCGTATTCACAAATTAAGGGCAAAACAATTCAATATATTAATGAAGCAAGAAGAACCAGATTCACAGGTGTTTTGTGTCGATCTCCAACAAGTGCAAAATCTTCCCAAATTGCCAATCGGTGAGGCTTATTACTTAAGACAGTTATCCTTTTATAATTTCTGCATAACCGATTATGAAACTCACTCTCCATTTTTACACTTGGAATGAAACTCAAGCAGGAAGGGGAGCAAATGAAATTGCGTCTGCTTTGGCTAATTTTCTAGGAAGTAATATAAATCCTGGCTGTAGAGTCCTACGTTTATTTGCAGACGGATGTGCCGGCCAAAATAAAAATTCTTACGTAATGTATTCATTAGCTCTTTGGCTGACGAATGCTGCCCCTCCTTTCCTTCAAGAAATAAAAGTAACCTTCCCAGTCAGAGGGCACTCATTTTTGCCAGCTGATAGGGTGTTTGGAAGACTTGAAAAAAGACTTAAGAAGTATGAAGTACTGCTTAATGTTGAAGAATACATCAAAATCTACGAGGAAATTGGTACGGTAAAACAACTTGGAAAGGATTGGCTGATTCAAGATTACAAAGCACTGGATGAAGATTTAAAAAAGTTTATAGGTATAAAAGACATGAAGCGGATAATTTTCAAAAAAGACAGACTGGGTTTGGTTAAAATAAAAATGGAACCAAACTATCGACTTGACGATAGTTCAAAAAAATTTGAATCGATTACTAAAAGAAGTAGTAAGGCAATGTCACCCTCAGCTCAAAACTCCATAAGAAATAACATGGAGCTGAAATCTGCATTTTTCGGGCCATTTTAGGGCGTGGCACTTTTCCTGGAAGCCGCCATCCTCTCTTCACCTTAGTGGAACCCAGCTACTATCGCCACCTAGTGAGTGACGTCATAACTGCTCGATGCCGGTAATATAGGGCCCTATTGGCCTGTGTGGAACCCTCCACTGCTGCCACCTAACCCCCCACACATTATTCTAACCTAACTTTTGTCCCAACGGAACCCAGATCACGTGTTACCCCGATTATATAGTAATATCATTGTAGGGGTGCCACCTAACGGGGGAGATGTACGTACCTGTAATCTTGAGACCTGTAGCGCCACCTGCTTTTCATATAAGACATCTTGTTTACCGCGATGGTAGGTATGACGTTGTAAATCAGTTAAAATATTTTAAAATATAATAATACCATAAAAAAGTTTTTGTCCTCGGCGGGATTTGAACCATAATCCTCTGGGGCCGAACCTCAAAGCCTTGCAAAATACGCTACGAGAGCATATAGATTAAAACTGCTAAACAATGTTTGACAACGTGAAACCACGGGGGCACATCTGATTAGATTGCTGGAACAAAAGGTCCTTAAGTGGGGTTATGGAGGTGTTTTATAATGTACAAAATTAGGGTAAACCAGGCTGGGCCCTCCAATGTTAATTTTCGGAGGGATTTTTATGACTCATATCTCCGGAACCAATGGGCCTAGGATATTGCGCATGCGTAGCTGAGGTCTATGAAATGGGTTCTTGCGCATGAGCCGAAAATGACACCTGTCACCTGTCAATTAAGAACTGTCACCTGTCAGATGTCACCTGTCAAATGTCAAAATCGACAGCTGATGTATGTCACGTGTTTAAGGTGACGTCATGAGTCGTTTAAAAAAAGAACGGGGTTGATCGGGCCAATAGGGCCAAAGTTGGTATAGCTAATGCCCTAACGGCAGGGCAGTATGCATGCGCCATAACATGTCATCAATGAACATTGTTAGAGGCCGCGTGGCATGTAATTAGACAACTGGGGATCTAGTATGTCCTTTCGGCAAACAGTATTTTCAGGCGTCATCTATAATTACGTTCGCGCATACTCCCGCTATCTGGGTACTACCTGAACTTATGCAACCAGAAGCCCCTATCAGCAAATATTGCCTTCACCAATTTATTAACAAACCTTAAGTGTGGCGATGATGACAAAATGGCGGTAAACCTAGCTTTTATAATGCATTCACCATTTTATCGACAAACCAGTACTAATGGCGTTGCCAAACCAATATTTCCCCTCATTCAACATAAAAATTGTTGAAACGGCAACACCGTCGTTCCAATACTGAAAATTTAAGAAAATACGCTTAGGCCATATTGTAATAGCCGTTCGTACAAAAACACGTATAAAAGATATGCGACATTGATAAGAAACAAAAATAATATCCCAGACGTTATAGCTCCATAAGCCACACTAATATTCTATCATGAATATTATTCGATATACAAGATAATAATAAACCAAAACAGCTATATTAGAATAATTTAAGACCAAGGACAAACTTATTACCAACCTCGTATGTATTATAATATTAAGTTTACATCTATGATAAATAGTACGGAATTTAAAACGCCAATGAACTTAAAAACTAAGAAAAAAGATATATACAATAAAAGCAATACCCTTGTATATTAAATACTTCTGATCGATTATTATTAATAACATATCAACGGGGTGATTAGATAAATGTAAAATTTAGTCTAATAATGCCAAAACGCAGCTAATAAACTTCCCGAGAGCCAGAAGTAAATTTCGCCAAACCAGACTGCAAGCCAAAAATCTAAACCTCAGCTGGACCAGACTGCGATATTTGATATTAGAGGACATCACGCAACTCTTTTTACCATTACACAAGATATCCAAGACAGTGCGTTTTTGGTTTTCAAGAGACGTACTGACAAAATAATCTACATCGTAACACTAAAATTTACCACATGATTACAAAAACATGCTTATTTACAAAATATGAATAGAAGATAAATACAAAATCATATACAAGGTATTAGTTGACATAATAGCCATTTTAACGACAATATAATTAACATCAATCAAAGATAGTTAAATAATATGGTATATTTTATATCAAGGAATGCTAAAAATTTTTTTTAATTAATACAACATTTGGTATACACATACAATAAATTCAAATTAGGTTTTCAAAAGTTAACAACCACGTATAATATATGATAAGTTTATAGAAAATATTATAGAAAAAAAGCTCAACCAACACTAAAAATACCCGAAAATAAAAATAAACAAGGCCATCAATTTTACCCAAAGGTGGGTACTTATATTTACTCTGTATACAGCATTTATATCAGGCTCGTGTAGACACATGGCATACTAATTAATTACTAGAGATCCACAAATGATATCACACATGGTACTTGTATCTTATATATTATAACATTAGTAGAAATATCAGTTTGTTGACTTCGATGTAGTTAACCTTGATATTAAATGCAACTAAATAGTATTGCCGTAATTATTATAGGTCAAGCGTTGAAAACAATGTTTAAATCTATTTACAATTGTACAAAAAACAAAGCAGCTTGCTTCTATAAATAATAATATATATACAAGGTTAACCGAAAAGTTGAGTATGAATATAGATAAATTATTAATAAAGTTTATAGGTACATTGTTTCCTAATTATACCGGTTACCCGACTAAGTTTAATTTTTCCTATAATGACGTACATTGTAAACAAGTAAGATCTGGGAACTTCATAAAAATAAATTAATATACATTAGATGACCTTTCTAAATTCTGAGAAATGTTGCGACATTGAAATATCTTATATTATACGGTTCACTGCACATTTTATTCCTCGAATAATATTTAAAAAATACCAAGAGTAGTAGATAACTAAGTAATTGTATATAACATTTAACCTGGTACAATGCCAAGGTTACACCGGTAACCGTGAACGTCTGTGACATTAACACAGCCTATGCATTATTTGTTTATTGAATTATATGACGGAAAAAATTGTAACAATATGATATGCGACTAAAATGCAAATAATTTTAAGTGTATTCTAATTACGTCACCAGCTTATATAAAATTCAGCTATAGAGTGAGTTAGCGGGCAGTTTAGTAATATTCTTATCTTCAGAGTAAGAGCCAAATATTTATGAGATTTTGTTTAGTTGTTAAATATACAGGAGATAGTTATTTAACAATCTTATTCTATTTTAGTTTTTAGATAAAATGCTTGTATATAATTATTGTGTAATATTTTGAAGAAAACACTTAAATACGGTAATAAATTCATAAAAATTACAAGTTTAAAAAATAATCTTAATAATAATTAAAGCAGAATTAGGGATTCATTGTATATTTTCTGCACAGAAATGTGCAGAGGCCTGAACCTATAAACTTTCCACCACATCAGCCGCTGATAAAAAAACTACTCATTTAAATAACCCTACTATTAAGTAGTATTGATATTAATCAATAACGTCTGTGTTATTACTATAATTAAATAAAACATTATATTCACTTACACATAAATAATAGTCTTTAAATGGACAGCTAAAATATTGAGATAAATCAGGTCTCTTGGAGAGTACAAAGGTTTTCAGTGAGCATAAAAAATAGAAATAAAAAATATATTACAAATAAAGAAGGCTATATTTTATAGTCAGCATATGAGGGAAAAATAAAAGTACACATAAAAAAGACACATATCACTAATCTCGTATATACTACACAGATATAAAAAACCAATACAAAAAATAAAATGGCATATCGTCAAGTTCAAAAGACCCTGTATATAATAATATTTGGAGTACAGTGTACTACTTAAATATATAAAACAAATTTCAGATTAAAAATTATAAAATAAACCATTCTCCTGCAATTATAATATTGATATCCTTGTGAATCCTAAATAAAGCAAAACAGCATACACTAGTCAAAGGTCAAAGCAGTACCATTTTACTAATTCATCAACAGATCCGATGCACATACTTACAAAGCCAATTAGCATAAATAAAGCATTATCTAAACAAGACTCGTTGGTAACTAACGATCTACATAATGATGTTGCATTTTTAATTATTATAAACAATTTTAAATTATGTCTTCTTCTTATACAAGGTGAGAGAAAAGCACTTGTCTAACTAAGAAATAAAATAAATTAAAAATATGTTGGAAACACTACATTAGGAATATACCATGAAAAATATTTCAACTGACTGAATGTGCTTGCTATGTACCTAAATTGTTTGATATAAATTAGGATTTGAACAACAGAAACCCGATAAGGAATGATCGTCTATAGATGTACTAGGTCATAACACTTGCATAAGACACACTCAGCATGTTCTTGCTCGATGAACCAAGAGGTTTGACTACATAAATTATTATGCAGTCGGTACTCTCTTACGGAGTCACTACCTAATGCATTATAAAAAAGTTGACGTTTTTAAAAAATTCAGACTCTTCAAGATCAAAATAAAAATGTTTAATAATTATAGCAAAATTACCATGATTTATAGAGATTCGTACTTTACACTAAGACTTACGAATGCCCAAGAATACGTAAAAAGTAATTCAAATTAAATTATTTATTGTCAAGAAAAATATTGCAATGTGATAGAATGTAAAAAGCTTAAAAATATAGTACTTTTGCAAAAATTATACAGTAAACAATAAAAGTATCAGTCAAAATTTTCAGTAAACATTCAAGGATATCCAAGTCTGTATATTATTTATTAACACAGCTGTATGTAATAATATTCAAAAACTAAGGTTTACTAGAGCACACTGTATACAGCATGGTAGAAATACTTTAAATATTTCATATTCTAATTTGATAGAAGAATAAAGCATAATTATAGTTTAAAGTCAAGCCTATAAATATTATTCTCAAAAGAAATGTACCTTGCTCTGTACGAAAAGTAAAGTGCTAATATTCAACCAAGAAAATACTATGGTGTGCTATATAGGTTCATAAAAATATATAATAAAAAAAGACAACAGGCTGTTATTTTAAGTTATATAAAGATGTAGAATATTTCCTTAAAGAGAAAGCTCTTATCAATTTTTCATAAGAAGCAATAAACAATTTAATAAAATGTAAGCACCTGTATAAATTGAGAAAAAATTGAACTAAAAATATGTATCGATAATAAAAGCAATTAAAAAATATGTATGTAATAAGATAAGATACCTATCTATAGCGAACAAATATTGAACGTTTCGAACCCCATAACTAACCCTGTATATACATTTACAAACATCGAAAATTAAGAAAGTTAAATAAACTAAAAATATACCTTGTGGGAATTAAAAGTACTGTAGAGAAACAGTAAAAATCCAATTCAACACATGGAAAGTGGTCATTTTAAAATATATTCTACACTTGGCATATAATTAAGTCGATTATGACATTTGTAAAAATACCCGATACTCCTAAACTTTTGCATAAAATAGATTATCTAATTTTAGGTAGCCTTGATATTAAAATGCATATAGTTTGAATACCGAAACAGTAGAAATTTTAGAGTAACGAGAAATATTATAAACATATTTAAATTATGTGTAGATCAGAGAGAAATGTATGTATCTACCAAAGACGAAATTGTATTAATTTATTCTATAAAAGACAACGTGCATACGGGGGAAGCTAATAAAAAAGTCATTTTTATTTTATCACATTTTTCCAAAAACTATTTAGCTAAATTATTAAAATTTAATACACAATGATGTCTAATTATGTTGACACATTGTTAACAAAACTGGTGTTTTTCTAGTTGCCCGTTTCTGATATAGGTACATTTTGATATTTGATTATTAGTAATTATATAAAACGATAGGTAAAGTCGATACAAGCACGGCTTTTTAAAACGAAGAGGGTTAAACATTTAATATTTATCAAATGTAAGATACAAAAAAAATCAAAGTTCTACTTACAACCTAGAATATAAAGCTAAAAAGCCAAATTTTTATCAGATAAACGCCACGTTAAGGTACCGTTCAAATGAAGGAAATGAAAAGTTCGCCAATTTTTGCAGAAATTTTATATCTACGAAAACATGGTTCGGGGAAGCTTCTGAAAAAAACTTTGGAACAGAGCTGTTCCGGGGGAACAGGTCTGTTCAGGGAACAGGTCTGTTCAAACCTGTTCCCCCGGAACGGACCTGTTGAACAGACCTGTTCCCTGAACAGACCTGTTCCCCCGGAACGGACCTGTTGAACAGACCTGTTCCCCCGGAACGGACCTGTTGAACAGACCTGTTCCCTGAACAGACCTGTTCCCCCGGAACGGACCTGTTGAACAGACCTGTTCCCCCGGAACAGACCTGTTGAACAGACCTGTTCCCTGAACAGACCTGTTCCCCCGGAACAGCTCTGTTCCAAAGTTTTTTTCAGAAGCTTCCCCGAACCATGTTTTCGTAGATATAAAATTTCTGCAAAAATTGGCGAACTTTTCATTTCCTTCATTTGAACGGTACCTTAACGTGGCGTTTATCTGATAAAAATTTGGCTTTTTAGCTTTATATTCTAGGTTGTAAGTAGAACTTTGATTTTTTTTGTATCTTACATTTGATAAATATTAAATGTTTAACCCTCTTCGTTTTAAAAAGCCGTGCTTGTATCGACTTTATCTATCGTTTTATATAATTACTAATTATCAAATATCAAAATGTACCTATATCAGAAACGGGCGACTAGAAAAACACCAGTTTTGTTAACAATGTGTCAACATAATTAGACATCATTGTGTATTAAATTTTAATAATTTAGCTAAATAGTTTTTGGAAAAATGTGATAAAATAAAAATGACTTTTTTATTAGCTTCCCCCGTATGCACGTTGTCTTTTATAGAATAAATTAATACAATTTCGTCTTTGGTAGATACATACATTTCTCTCTGATCTACACATAATTTAAATATGTTTATAATATTTCTCGTTACTCTAAAATTTCTACTGTTTCGGTATTCAAACTATATGCATTTTAATATCAAGGCTACCTAAAATTAGATAATCTATTTTATGCAAAAGTTTAGGAGTATCGGGTATTTTTACAAATGTCATAATCGACTTAATTATATGCCAAGTGTAGAATATATTTTAAAATGACCACTTTCCATGTGTTGAATTGGATTTTTACTGTTTCTCTACAGTACTTTTAATTCCCACAAGGTATATTTTTAGTTTATTTAACTTTCTTAATTTTCGATGTTTGTAAATGTATATACAGGGTTAGTTATGGGGTTCGAAATGATCAATATTTGTTCGCTATAGATAGGTATCTTATCTTATTACATACATATTTTTTAATTGCTTTTATTATCGATACATATTTTTAGTTCAATTTTTTCTCAATTTATACAGGTGCTTACATTTTATTAAATTGTTTATTGCTTCTTATGAAAAATTGATAAGAGCTTTCTCTTTAAGGAAATATTCTACATCTTTATATAACTTAAAATAACAGCCTGTTGTCTTTTTTTATTATATATTTTTATGAACCTATATAGCACACCATAGTATTTTCTTGGTTGAATATTAGCACTTTACTTTTCGTACAGAGCAAGGTACATTTCTTTTGAGAATAATATTTATAGGCTTGACTTTAAACTATAATTATGCTTTATTCTTCTATCAAATTAGAATATGAAATATTTAAAGTATTTCTACCATGCTGTATACAGTGTGCTCTAGTAAACCTTAGTTTTTGAATATTATTACATACAGCTGTGTTAATAAATAATATACAGACTTGGATATCCTTGAATGTTTACTGAAAATTTTGACTGATACTTTTATTGTTTACTGTATAATTTTTGCAAAAGTACTATATTTTTAAGCTTTTTACATTCTATCACATTGCAATATTTTTCTTGACAATAAATAATTTAATTTGAATTACTTTTTACGTATTCTTGGGCATTCGTAAGTCTTAGTGTAAAGTACGAATCTCTATAAATCATGGTAATTTTGCTATAATTATTAAACATTTTTATTTTGATCTTGAAGAGTCTGAATTTTTTAAAAACGTCAACTTTTTTATAATGCATTAGGTAGTGACTCCGTAAGAGAGTACCGACTGCATAATAATTTATGTAGTCAAACCTCTTGGTTCATCGAGCAAGAACATGCTGAGTGTGTCTTATGCAAGTGTTATGACCTAGTACATCTATAGACGATCATTCCTTATCGGGTTTCTGTTGTTCAAATCCTAATTTATATCAAACAATTTAGGTACATAGCAAGCACATTCAGTCAGTTGAAATATTTTTCATGGTATATTCCTAATGTAGTGTTTCCAACATATTTTTAATTTATTTTATTTCTTAGTTAGACAAGTGCTTTTCTCTCACCTTGTATAAGAAGAAGACATAATTTAAAATTGTTTATAATAATTAAAAATGCAACATCATTATGTAGATCGTTAGTTACCAACGAGTATTGTTTAGATAATGCTTTATTTATGCTAATTGGCTTTGTAAGTATGTGCATCGGATCTGTTGATGAATTAGTAAAATGGTACTGCTTTGACCTTTGACTAGTGTATGCTGTTTTGCTTTATTTAGGATTCACAAGGATATCAATATTATAATTGCAGGAGAATGGTTTATTTTATAATTTTTAATCTGAAATTTGTTTTATATATTTAAGTAGTACACTGTACTCCAAATATTATTATATACAGGGTCTTTTGAACTTGACGATATGCCATTTTATTTTTTGTATTGGTTTTTTATATCTGTGTAGTATATACGAGATTAGTGATATGTGTCTTTTTTATGTGTACTTTTATTTTTCCCTCATATGCTGACTATAAAATATAGCCTTCTTTATTTGTAATATATTTTTTATTTCTATTTTTTATGCTCACTGAAAACCTTTGTACTCTCCAAGAGACCTGATTTATCTCAATATTTTAGCTGTCCATTTAAAGACTATTATTTATGTGTAAGTGAATATAATGTTTTATTTAATTATAGTAATAACACAGACGTTATTGATTAATATCAATACTACTTAATAGTAGGGTTATTTAAATGAGTAGTTTTTTTATCAGCGGCTGATGTGGTGGAAAGTTTATAGGTTCAGGCCTCTGCACATTTCTGTGCAGAAAATATACAATGAATCCCTAATTCTGCTTTAATTATTATTAAGATTATTTTTTAAACTTGTAATTTTTATGAATTTATTACCGTATTTAAGTGTTTTCTTCAAAATATTACACAATAATTATATACAAGCATTTTATCTAAAAACTAAAATAGAATAAGATTGTTAAATAACTATCTCCTGTATATTTAACAACTAAACAAAATCTCATAAATATTTGGCTCTTACTCTGAAGATAAGAATATTACTAAACTGCCCGCTAACTCACTCTATAGCTGAATTTTATATAAGCTGGTGACGTAATTAGAATACACTTAAAATTATTTGCATTTTAGTCGCATATCATATTGTTACAATTTTTTCCGTCATATAATTCAATAAACAAATAATGCATAGGCTGTGTTAATGTCACAGACGTTCACGGTTACCGGTGTAACCTTGGCATTGTACCAGGTTAAATGTTATATACAATTACTTAGTTATCTACTACTCTTGGTATTTTTTAAATATTATTCGAGGAATAAAATGTGCAGTGAACCGTATAATATAAGATATTTCAATGTCGCAACATTTCTCAGAATTTAGAAAGGTCATCTAATGTATATTAATTTATTTTTATGAAGTTCCCAGATCTTACTTGTTTACAATGTACGTCATTATAGGAAAAATTAAACTTAGTCGGGTAACCGGTATAATTAGGAAACAATGTACCTATAAACTTTATTAATAATTTATCTATATTCATACTCAACTTTTCGGTTAACCTTGTATATATATTATTATTTATAGAAGCAAGCTGCTTTGTTTTTTGTACAATTGTAAATAGATTTAAACATTGTTTTCAACGCTTGACCTATAATAATTACGGCAATACTATTTAGTTGCATTTAATATCAAGGTTAACTACATCGAAGTCAACAAACTGATATTTCTACTAATGTTATAATATATAAGATACAAGTACCATGTGTGATATCATTTGTGGATCTCTAGTAATTAATTAGTATGCCATGTGTCTACACGAGCCTGATATAAATGCTGTATACAGAGTAAATATAAGTACCCACCTTTGGGTAAAATTGATGGCCTTGTTTATTTTTATTTTCGGGTATTTTTAGTGTTGGTTGAGCTTTTTTTCTATAATATTTTCTATAAACTTATCATATATTATACGTGGTTGTTAACTTTTGAAAACCTAATTTGAATTTATTGTATGTGTATACCAAATGTTGTATTAATTAAAAAAAATTTTTAGCATTCCTTGATATAAAATATACCATATTATTTAACTATCTTTGATTGATGTTAATTATATTGTCGTTAAAATGGCTATTATGTCAACTAATACCTTGTATATGATTTTGTATTTATCTTCTATTCATATTTTGTAAATAAGCATGTTTTTGTAATCATGTGGTAAATTTTAGTGTTACGATGTAGATTATTTTGTCAGTACGTCTCTTGAAAACCAAAAACGCACTGTCTTGGATATCTTGTGTAATGGTAAAAAGAGTTGCGTGATGTCCTCTAATATCAAATATCGCAGTCTGGTCCAGCTGAGGTTTAGATTTTTGGCTTGCAGTCTGGTTTGGCGAAATTTACTTCTGGCTCTCGGGAAGTTTATTAGCTGCGTTTTGGCATTATTAGACTAAATTTTACATTTATCTAATCACCCCGTTGATATGTTATTAATAATAATCGATCAGAAGTATTTAATATACAAGGGTATTGCTTTTATTGTATATATCTTTTTTCTTAGTTTTTAAGTTCATTGGCGTTTTAAATTCCGTACTATTTATCATAGATGTAAACTTAATATTATAATACATACGAGGTTGGTAATAAGTTTGTCCTTGGTCTTAAATTATTCTAATATAGCTGTTTTGGTTTATTATTATCTTGTATATCGAATAATATTCATGATAGAATATTAGTGTGGCTTATGGAGCTATAACGTCTGGGATATTATTTTTGTTTCTTATCAATGTCGCATATCTTTTATACGTGTTTTTGTACGAACGGCTATTACAATATGGCCTAAGCGTATTTTCTTAAATTTTCAGTATTGGAACGACGGTGTTGCCGTTTCAACAATTTTTATGTTGAATAAGGGGAAATATTGGTTTGGCAACGCCATTAGTACTGGTTTGTCGATAAAATGGTGAATGCATTATAAAAGCTAGGTTTACCGCCATTTTGTCATCATCGCCACACTTAAGGTTTGTTAATAAATTGGTGAAGGCAATATTTGCTGATAGGGGCTTCTGGTTGCATAAGTTCAGGTAGTACCCAGATAGCGGGAGTATGCGCGAACGTAATTATAGATGACGCCTGAAAATACTGTTTGCCGAAAGGACATACTAGATCCCCAGTTGTCTAATTACATGCCACGCGGCCTCTAACAATGTTCATTGATGACATGTTATGGCGCATGCATACTGCCCTGCCGTTAGGGCATTAGCTATACCAACTTTGGCCCTATTGGCCCGATCAACCCCGTTCTTTTTTTAAACGACTCATGACGTCACCTTAAACACGTGACATACATCAGCTGTCGATTTTGACATTTGACAGGTGACATCTGACAGGTGACAGTTCTTAATTGACAGGTGACAGGTGTCATTTTCGGCTCATGCGCAAGAACCCATTTCATAGACCTCAGCTACGCATGCGCAATATCCTAGGCCCATTGGTTCCGGAGATATGAGTCATAAAAATCCCTCCGAAAATTAACATTGGAGGGCCCAGCCTGGTTTACCCTAATTTTGTACATTATAAAACACCTCCATAACCCCACTTAAGGACCTTTTGTTCCAGCAATCTAATCAGATGTGCCCCCGTGGTTTCACGTTGTCAAACATTGTTTAGCAGTTTTAATCTATATGCTCTCGTAGCGTATTTTGCAAGGCTTTGAGGTTCGGCCCCAGAGGATTATGGTTCAAATCCCGCCGAGGACAAAAACTTTTTTATGGTATTATTATATTTTAAAATATTTTAACTGATTTACAACGTCATACCTACCATCGCGGTAAACAAGATGTCTTATATGAAAAGCAGGTGGCGCTACAGGTCTCAAGATTACAGGTACGTACATCTCCCCCGTTAGGTGGCACCCCTACAATGATATTACTATATAATCGGGGTAACACGTGATCTGGGTTCCGTTGGGACAAAAGTTAGGTTAGAATAATGTGTGGGGGGTTAGGTGGCAGCAGTGGAGGGTTCCACACAGGCCAATAGGGCCCTATATTACCGGCATCGAGCAGTTATGACGTCACTCACTAGGTGGCGATAGTAGCTGGGTTCCACTAAGGTGAAGAGAGGATGGCGGCTTCCAGGAAAAGTGCCACGCCCTAAAATGGCCCGAAAAATGCAGATTTCAGCTCCATGTTATTTCTTATGGAGTTTTGAGCTGAGGGTGACATTGCCTTACTACTAAAAGAGGAAAGAATTTGGCAAACATAAAAACCCATCCCAAGGAATTAAAAAATGAAGTCAAAGCCGAAAAAATTAAAAATCTAAAGACGTTGCTGTCACTTTATGATGAAAATTGGCAAAAAGATGAAAAACTTCAATTTTTCACAACATTCCTGGCCAGTGAACCACTTGAAACTTTGCATCAAGCCGAATGTGATGATGATTCACAAGACTGTGACTGCAACGAAGAGGATGGAGGAATAGTTGTTTAGTTTCTTTTGATTGATATCTTACATCATTTGTTACACATCTGTAAATAAAGTTTGCTTATATAGGTTCTCTTTTATTGCGATCAAATAGAATACAATCCTGTTTGCTTTACTTCAAAAAGGTTTTTATCCGCATTATAAAATCAAAAGGAATTTTATCCATTTTTTTTGAGTGACGACTAGTTTAAAAACCAGGATTTATTTTATTTTAGCTACTATCCTATCTTATATAACCCCCTAATTAGTTTTACATAATACAAATAAATATTCCACGTGTCCCTTTTATCTTAAAACAAAAGCATCATTTTCTCACTAAAGTGAAAAAAGGATAATATTCCATTTGAATTTTTGCTCCTCATATTCGTTTACATCCTGGAATGCTAGTTCCATGTCGGGGCACGTTATATTATGTTGAAAAATGTTTTAGAGAACGGAAAACTCTTCAAAGAAAAAAACGTATGGTCGCCAGTAATGAAGATGATGAATTACAAATACTGTTGTATTTTTAAGGTAAAATATTATGTGCAAGAGCATAATAACATAATAACAAACTAATAATCCTCTTTAGAAAACCCAAGACAATCGACAGTGAATGCTTGTAAATATTTGGGACAAGATAGGAAAAAGGTTTTAACAATTCTCCATAAATATAATTACCACCCATATAAAATAATGCCGGTGCAGAAACTTACAGAAAATCAAAAAATTCAAAGGGTAGCATATTGCAGACAAATGGTAAATATATATAATGAGGATAATCACTATTTTGAGAAGATTTTATGGAGTGATGAAGCTTCTTTTAGTACTGCAGGAATTTATAATCGCCGAAACACCCATATATGGAGCACTGAAAATCCTCATGGGTATTCAGAAGTTCAGTTTCAAGGACGCAGAACTACAAATGTTTGGTGTGGGATTCTTAAAAATAAAATAATTGGTCCTATTTTCTATGAAGGATCCTTAACAGGCGCGAGATATATTTTTTTCCTAGAAAACAATATTGAAAATCTTTTGGACCATATACCACTAGCAGAATACAGAAATTTAGTATGGCATCAAGACGGGGCTCCACCTCATAACGTAGCTCCAGTTACAAATTATTTAAATAATAAATTTAATTCATGGATTGGAAGATATGGACCAATAAGGTGGCCTGCCAACAGCCCGGACCTTACACCTTTGGATTCGTTTTTATGGGGTTTTATAAAGGAGCAAGTTTATAAAGAGCAGAGTGCTACTTTGAACGATTTAAAAATCAAAATAGAAGACTGCATAAACATTGTCAACAACGAGCATCCTGAATTTATCGTTCACACCGTTGAAAAAATATACGGAGACTATAGAAAATATATAATTAATATCGGCGCACACATTGAACATTTGTAAGATATTGTTAAAATAAATTGAATCTTATAGCTTTTGACTTAAAAAGAAAAGAGATTTAAATCAATTTCAAACCTAAATATCTCGAAAACGGCTTATACAAATATCAACAACTTATATATTTTTGAAATCAGAGAAAAAAGTTCCTTCATTTTAAAAAAATAATATACACGGTGTTCAATTTAAAAAACCGAATTTGTGAGTGTTTGACAGCTTTGCGATTTTTATTTGTTTTTGTAGTTAACAAATTCTTGCGATATAAGTGAAGCTTTACAACTTTTACATTTAAACTTATATTCTATCTCTTTTCATAAAGTCGCCACACGCTGTCAAAATATAAGGAACAACCCTGTACACTACTCATCCATCTTTTAGGGTCAAATAGACTCTTTATGGTTGCTTTCCTTCGTCGGATTCTATAGTTACACTGACGAGCTGTTATACAGCGAAACGCATCTGGAGATGAATCCGCTCACACTACAAAAAAAGGAAGCAAGCCAGCCAAAGCTCTGCAATATATAAACTGCTTCCGTTGTAGATTTCAATGCTCGCAGAAACTTACTGAAGAAGAAAGGATTGACTTATGTTTAAGTTATTGGCAGCTAGAAGTTTATTCGCGAAAAAAAGATTTTATTCTTAAAAATGTCAAAGTCAATATGCCACAAAGACAGTGTCACCGAAAAGACAATGCTACATCACGCAGTAATTCGAAAGAGTTTTACTTCTTAAAAAACGGTACCCAATTAGACTGTGTCAGAAGTTTTTTTTAAAGACTCTTACTATAAGCAATAGCCCACTAAATAAAGCATTTGATAACAAAAACGAAAACTCAGGACTGTATGAAGGATATGACAAACGGGGCAGACATATCCCTTCAAACAAAATTTCTGAAGAAGAAAAACTAATTATTAAAGGCGATATTGAAAGTTTTCCTTTAACCCTAGAATGCTACTTGGGGTACATCTGTACCCCAGTCTTTTTTTAAATTCTGGCCAACCGATAGCAGATGGCGTTGCAACCTTGAGCGTCTCTTTAGTTTCAAGCCACGTTGCGTAAGTTGCGTAGTCCTTGTGTGATACTGGTGCGAGGCGGAGTGTTTGGCTCTGTGCAGATATTTGATATTGGGATACAGGTGTACCCCAGTGTAGCAGAATACAATGTAATTAAACAATTAATGTAAGTATATTAGCTTAACTATAGTATCGATTATTATTTCCAGTTAGTTCATTTATTTTATTGTTTATGTATTTATTTGTTTGTTTTTAGCTGACAGAAAATATGGCTGCCCAAAAAAAGGTTTTTGATCTGACAAAACCTGATGATATCTTCGTTTTATATATCGTTTAGAAACTCCAACCTTAAGACGTGAACTCCGCCAAACAATATGCAATGTACTAAAAATAACTCCAACGCCAGAAGTACCAACTAGGCCAACAACTACCACGGGCAGGTGTGCATTTTGCAAAAGAAGCGAAGATCGAAAATCGAGGGTCAGCTGCGCTATATGCAAAAAATTCATTTGTTTACAACACCAAAAAAAAATATGCCCAACTTGTGCTGCATAACCTAATGTTTTTTTTATGTGAAAAAGAACTGTTTTTACATTGTATTTTTAGTTTGCTTTTTTATTTTGCTGAATAAATATTTTTAAAATATTTTTTTTTTCTTGGGGTACAGGTGTACCCCCATGTAGCATTTTAAGTTTAGCACACAAGTGTAGCATTCTAGGGTTAACAGATTCTCATTATTGCTGCAAATCTTTTCAGAAAAAATATTTGGACGCAACATTGTCTATAGCTAAAATGTACTGCTTGTACACAAAAATGTGTGAAGAAAATGATTGTACATCTAGAAGTATGACAACATACAAACGAGTATTTTGCCAAGAATACAATTATTCATTTTTTAAGCCATCCAAAGAGCAATGTTCCCTTTGTATGAAGTACCAGATAGCAACACCTGAACAGAAAGCTGCACTTGAATCATCGTATCTGGAACATAAACAACGCGAAACTGATGCAAATAACTAAAAAAAAATGATACGGAGAGGGCATCCAGTGAGCCACATTTGACCCTCAGAGTGTTCTCCAAATTCCAAGTACTGACGTGTCACCAATGTACTATAGTAGAAAATTGTGTGGCTTCATTCTAACAATTTACGAAGGTAGTCCACCCAATAATGCCTTCTGTTACCCTTGGACTGGTATTAATGGGGCACGCGGTAGCTTGAAAATTGCTACATGTTAATACCAGTACCCACATAATTTGCCTGATCTTGTAAAGGAAGTCTCATTTTTCTCCGATACGAGTGGTGGGCAAAATAGAAATCAGAATGTTCTTCCTATGCTATACTATTTTGTGCATTACGAAAACAGTCAGATTACTACCATAGAGCAGAAATTTCTTAAATCTGGACATTCCATGATGGAGTGTGATAGCATGCACAGTGCTATTGAAAATCAATATTTGGCAGTATATAAAATGAATGTCTGGATAAATATTTTCAAAATTGCCCGATCAACAAGAGGAAAGAAAAAAATTACCCTTATGTAGTTAAAGAACTACGGTACTCAGATTTTTTTAATTTCAAGGCAATTTCCCAAGCAATTTTAAAAAACAGAACGGTTAATACTCAAGGAGAAAAAGTTAAGTGGCTACTAGTGAAATCTTTCCGAATTGAAAAAGATAATCCAGGAATAGTCAAATACAAATACACTCATTTAGGTGAATATTTTTGCATTAATATTAGCGGATGAGGTAGACCTTCCACGTCACCTACTCTTAACAAGGCATATTCAGCAATGCTGCCGATTTCGGTGCAAAAATATAACGATTTGAAAAAGTTGTGTACTACTGAAGTTATCCCTTTAGAAGATCATCAATGGTATTTATCACTATCAATATCAAAAACTGTTCAGAATCGAAACGCTGAGCCGAGCATAGACAGTAAAAGCAAAAATGATTGAACCATAGGCAAATTACCCATGGATTAAACTTATTTCTAATGCTTGTTTCGATTGTTACAAATTTAAGTTTTAGTATATTAGTTATTATTGGAGTTGTTTATGTTTTTAGTGAATAGTTCTTTCACTTTCAATTTATCTTAAAGCTTTTTGTTTGTTAAATTTTCATCTATAGGTGTAATAAATTTTTTAACTAACTAGCTAATTTGTTATTTTTTAATCTGGTAAAAATCATTAAGTCCATCAAATGTCGTTTTTCAAGCGACATGCATTTTTATTTTATTTCAAATCCTACCACTTAAAAGATAACCATACGTCAAATATTTTTTTGGTATTAATACTTTCCACATTTACAAAATGAAATTTTGCCTTTTAATTTAAACACTAAACCCGTTTTTCTCAAAACTTACAATTTCGACTTAACGAGTTTTGCCAGAACGCCGACGATATGTCCTTGGATGCGCAGCTTTGAGCGATGTGCTTTTTCGCCCATGATTCTGATATTTTCTATGGGGGATCCAATTGTATAGATCGGTGCGTTTTATAATATTATATGGTTTTATATTAGACACCTTAATAATAAAAAAAATAAAAATAAAATTCATTAGGTAAATAATAGGTAAGATTTTAATTTAATTTGTGTCTGTGTGTATACCGGGCCTAGTGTGTATAATACTTACCGGGCTTTTGCAGCAATGCAAAACCTTTACTCCCTACTCTCCCCTAAATCCTGTCTCTCCCCGACGAACAAAAGACTGATCTACATACAGATACTGCGACCAATCCTTACATACGCCGCGCCCGAATGGTGTTCATCTAACACTCAACTTCATAGAGTGTTAAGATTTGAGAATAAGGCGCTGCGATGCGTTACGTCATCTAATAGATATGTGCGTATAGTGGACTTTCACCATATGGCCGGCGTCGACAACATAATTGACCACATAAGGGACTTATTAACTAAATTTTATCTATACAGAATACACAACTCACCTTTAACTGCAGACTTAACCAGAGAAAGACATGACTTCAACAATCACGTAAAGCACAAACCAATGTACCATAGACTACCTCTATACTACCTCCCACCGCCCTAAACATTCACAAAACACACCAGGACTTTCACATCACTCTATTTTCACAAACACAAAACACGCACACATATAGATTAATTTCACACACCTTGTAGAAAAATGCTGCACAGACAAAAAAAACTGATTTTGGTGATTATCTCTAGTTCGTATTTTGTTTTCCAGGGGGCGCTTTGTATAAAAGTTTCAGTTATTCACAGTTTTCTTAAAGAAATTAAATGGTACAGTATACTTTTGGTAGAATATTCCGAAGGGGATCAAAATAGCTACCTTTTGGCGAAATCCGCGTCTTAATATATTTATTGGTTTTTGAGATATATATAAATAACTCTATTTTTCCACAAAAAAATTAATTCATAATATTGACTTTTACGAAAGTTTTGCTATTTTTATTTACTAAAACGTTGAAATTCTACATAAATAGTTTAGGTTAGTTCAGGTTAGTTCCTAACTGAAGCTAAACGCAAGAAAATCGCATGAACACATATAGTATCTCCTTTTTTTCCTAATGTCGGGCTTGCACAAACATGTTTTGTCCTTAACAAGTGCACACACATGGTATGTAACGGACATCCAATATCCGTGCGTAGTAGATTAAACTAAAGTGAGATGCAAATATTGTATGTCCAGACATGCTACATGTGTGCCATTTAGACAAAATTACACATAATTTAAAACATTGTATGTCCGGACTTATTACGTTTGTGCAGAGTTTTAGGGATTTCGACTAATCAGCTGTGACAAGATTTTAACTATTTTTGTGTAGACTGTCGGGAAACAGGCCAGTGTTTCATGTGATTGGTGTATTTTAATAGTGTTTTTCTGGATTTATTGAAATAGTGCAGTTTAGTTTACTATAAGATGTCTATACGAACTAAGGATATGTTAGAAATGGCCAAGAAGGACTTCGATGAAACAAGGTGTTGTGAAATAATAAGAGGTGGGTTAAATTGATTTTGTTTATGTTCCTAGCTAATATCACTCCAGCCAGATACAGATAAAAATTACGTGAAAAAACACATTGACAGTGTTCCAAGAGTGGAATCGCATTATAGTTGACGAGATACAAAAAAGCTTTATCTGGCTCCCGACTTAAATATTTCCATTATGTACAGATTGTATAGAGATGAATATTGCTTGGAACAAAAAATTAAGCCAGTTTCCATTAACATCTATCCGAAAATATTTAAAAGTTACGATCCCCAGCTATCCTTTCATATTCCCATTCCCATATTTCCGTTTTTAATTTTACAATTTATGATTCGTTCAATCAAAGCGGCAACTGCTATATTTGGGATAAAACACACGGTTCCAAAGGAGCTTCCGAGATTGGCACGTGCCTGTTAAAATATTTGTAGGTTACCGGATACCGTTGAACATGTTGCCAGTTTTTCAGATACCTGTGGAGGACAAAACCATAACCAGTTTGTATGTGCTGCAATGCTGTACGCCGTTGGAACGATTCAACATCTAAAAACTAGTGACTTAAAGTTTATGGAATCTGGTCACTCCTATTTAGAAGCTGATTCAATTCACGCAACCATTGAGCATGCCCGAAAGCATAAAAAAATATTTACAACCGAAGAATGGGCACTTCTTATAGGCATGGCCAGACACAAGCCACATCCCTATGCTGTACATAAGCTTACTTATCTAGACTTTTATGACCTGCAAAATCTTGCTTCAAATATAATGCAAAATAAGAGAACCAACACATTGGGTGAATCAATAAAGTGACTTCATGTAAAGTGGTTTCGATTTGAAAAATCAAAATCAATTGTAATTCAATACAAATATTCGTTGAGTGATACATTCTTTTTAGAATTTAATGTTCTGGAAACCAGAAGAAACGCAATTTCAAATACTTTTGAATCAATTAATTTAAAAAAACAAGTACGACAAGAAACCTTTAATTTCGGAGCAAAAGAAGAAAGATTTATTATTTTTACTAAATAAAGAAATTATACCAGTTGTTTACAAAAATTATTTTGAAAGCCTCCCATCGTCAAAAAAGGCTAGGGATCACGCTCTATTGTGCCCCCCTCCCCCTGAAGAAGAAGATGAGGATTTCTACAGTGTCTTCTAGTTCTATTATTTTGTATTTTCATTTGTAATGATTTTAAATAAATAGTCCTTGTACAAAATTACTATTCTTGAATAACACCTGCTTACTATTGTATGTCCAAAAAGTTAAAACCCATATGTCGTATGTCCATGCAAATTAAAAAAATTATATTTTTTGACCGAAATAAAACGAAATATCTTGCAAACAGTCTACATTAGGGTAATTAAGATACCTCTAACTTAACTAGTTACTATAAAAAAATTTAATATAGGACAAAAAATTACAGACATTAAACAAAAAATGATGCCAAACCTTTAAATTGGATTTTCTTAAAATCAAGTAGGGTAAAGTCGGGTGAGATGGCCAGCCGGGAGAGATGACCAACAGCTTATATTCAATAACGCGTCGTTGGACGACGCTGCGTGTGTCCTCCCCGGCGACCAACGTTTATGTGTAAGCACGGCCAGTGTGTTTTCGACCACGTCAAGGTGACATTAAAGCACTCGGAAAATAAAAATACTATCGCGTCCTGGTAAAATTATATAATAGTCTCTTACTACCTAGTACTGTGAATGTGTGGAAGTTAATTTACCCGTGGTTTTAACATATTAGGTGAGTACGAAGTTCATTCGGCAATTCTAACCTCTAAAAACTGTTAAAAGCATGCAGTGGATTTTGTTTGTCACGTTGGCCATCTCTCCCTAGTATTCGGGAGAGATGGCCACCAAATTGTAGGGATAGATGGCCATTTATTTTTTGCGTCTATTTCTTTACAGTTTGGTGTCCTTCCGAGTTTGCTGCGGAAAAATGCCAACAAAGTATAACAGAAAGAACTCAAATCGTGGAAACTATACGCAAGAAAATCTAAGGCTTGCAATTGAAGCTGTCAGAAACGGTTCTTCTGTAAACGGAGCCTCAAAAACTTATCGCATCCCTAGGAAGACCCTTGAAAGGAAAGTGAAGAATAATGTTTTCACGACTGGTAAAATGGGACCAGACAGCATGTTGGGGGAGGCAAATGAAAACAAATTAGTGCTACATATTAAAAAGGCACAAAAATATGGTTTTCCTATGACTGTACCAGATATTCGAAAGCTTGCCTATAATTTTGCTGAAAGTCTGCAACTTAATCATAAGTTTAATAAAGAAAAGGGAACTGCTGGTTCCGATTGGTTTAGGTCCTTCTTTAGAAGACATCCTGACCTGGCTGTCCGAAAAGCTGAGGGTGTATCTCTAGGGCGAGGTGAAGGCATGAATCGTGTGGACGTGGGGAGTTATTTTACACTTCTGCAAGATGTACTGGAAAGCAATAAGCTTTTCGACAAACCTGGAAGCATCTATAATGTCGATGAAACAGGCCTTCAATTAAATAATCGACCGGGGCATGTTATAGCCGAAAAAGGAGCAAAAGATGTTGTCACAGTGACATCAGGGGAAAAGGGTGAGACAATCTCGTGCATAGCTTGCTGCAATGCCGAGGGTTTTTTTCTACCGCCAGTCTGTATATTTAAAGGCAAGAATTTAAAGACCGAGTGGACTGATTCAATGCCGCCTGGTTCACATATTATGATGTCTCAAAAATCAGCCTATGTTACTGCAACAATTTTTTTAGATTGGTTTAAAAACCACTTCTTACCACGTAAAGGTGAAGGGAAGACCCTATTAATTCTTGATGGGCATGCATCTCATTGTTCTTGCGTTGAATTATTAGAAACAGCTGAAGCTAATAATACCACTCATTATTTGCAACCTCTCGATAGGGCTTTTTTTAAGTCTCTTAAACACTTCTACTATCAAGCATGTCGAGAATGGATGCGGAGTCACCCCGGGAGAAAACTAGGGCGACTCCAATTTGGTGAACTTTTAACGAAAAGCTGGGGAAAGTCAGCGACCGCTGGAAGTGCAATGTCCGGCTTCAGAGCCACTGGAATATTTCCCTGGAACCCAGATTCCGTACCCGATCATGCGTACACTATTTCTGATCGAATGGTAAACAACGAAACAAGAGAAGGCCAGGAAATACCAACACAAGTAACGAACATTCAACATTTAAACTCTCAAGTGAACAATGCTGAAGCAATACAAGAAGTAAGACGCCCGATCAATATGATGGATGATGCAGTGCCATCGTGTAGCCATGCACATACAGAACCTCGATGTACAACTCCAGTGGAAGGAACATCTGTTCCAGATATGACACCTGGAAAAGTTTTAGACCAGATTAATCCTACACCCAACCTAGTCGTTTCTGCAAAAAAACGAGCAAAGTCCGTTGCTACCTTATTAACTTCTCCTGAACATATTGCGATTGTGAAAGATAGATCTGCAAAGAGAACCAAACAAACAGAAAAGAAAGCTCTAGAAAAGAAAATTCCAGAAAAAAAAATTGTTCGGAAAAGAAAAGGCTCACCTTTGCCAAGTTCTGATGAGGAGGAGGAGAATATAGACGTCCAATATGAAGAGGAAAGTGATACCTTTTCCGAGGTGGATGAAACCGAATGTTCAGGATGTGGAGAAAGCTACATCAGCACCCGAAAAAAAGAGGATTGGTTGCAATGCATAATATGCCAGATGTGGTTTCATGAAAATTGCTCTTCTTTTTTAAACACTTGCCAAAATTGTGGTAAAACCGCGTTTAAAAAGAAGAAAAATTAATGTTATGATATTTTATTTGGCCCTTAAAAAGTTTGTTATTTTAACGTTTTTCTATTTCATTTTCATTTTTATCTTGTGGCCATCTTTCCCTTATTGTGTTGGCCAACTAGCCCCACAAGACTGGGATAGATGGCCACATACAACTTATTTTTATAAATAATAAAACAAAAATTCTAAAAGCATTTTGAACCTATTTATTTATCTAACTGTCGGGATGATAGTTAAGCTGTTACAAAAAAAATATGTCATAATCCTAACCATTACAATATATTTACAGGCGCACACTATGCAAAACGGTGGCCATCTCACCCGACTTTACCCTATTTTGGACATAATATATCTGTGCTTTAAACCATCGATATATCGAAAAGTGTCAGAATAAAATACATTTAATTTATCAAAAGAAGTGTCACATTTTGTGTTGTGACGTTTTGATGATAAGGTAAGTCCATTAAACCGTTTACTTCTATCAATATGGTAAATTTGTTAGATTTTGTCAGTTTTCTCGAAAACTTTTAAAACTAATGAACGACTTATTTATTACCTTTTGAGTTATGTCACTTTTCTCGAAATAATAGTAACGGGCTATAGAAGGTAATAAATACCAATTTTGGAGTTGTGTCAGTTTTATTAAAGTTATAGTATTAATTTTACTATTGCTTTGTAGAAATGGCAGGATCACGAGGAAGATTAATTTTAGAGATGGCGCATAAAATTAATACCACATCCAGTGACCGTCAAAACAACGGAAATGTAGCAGACTTAGATGAGGTTCCACAACAAGGTATACTTTTTTGTTAGTTAGAAATTTTACTTTCTAAGTTATCATCAATTAAGATAACAATAACTTTATGTTCCCTAGTGCTGTTCAGTTAAGTCTTTTTACTTTTGCATTAAAAAGTGCTCTATTCAGAATACTTTGTTTCTTGTTTCAGATCCAAACGAAAGTTTAGATTTTAACTTAACATCAGCTTTTGATCAACTATCCAATTTTGAAATACTAAAAAGCGAAACATATTTGCATCAGATGCCAACTGAAGCTACAATTGCTTGTTTAACTTCTAACCAATCGTCTACTTCTGATGTACTGAAAGACACGCATGTGCATCAGATGCCCCCTGAAGGTATGATTTTTGATTAGTAGTTGGAATAAGAATAGTTTTTAACCCAGATAGAGTCAAAATGCACAACAAAAGTGTAACCATCAGCGGGATTCTGTTTTACGACACGACGATATCGAGATATACGATCCCTAATTCGATGGTAAATTCGATCGTGTCGTATTTAGGTATTCCATAATACGATCGTGTTCGAGTCGGGTATCCTCGCCTTTGGAAGTTAATTTTGATGCTTTTTTTATTGCGATGAACTTTGGGTCATACACTGAAATGACATATTTGACATTTGTTTGTTTGGTTAATCGTTTTATTTTGAAAATACGTAGAAAAAATTAATTTTTCTTAAACAATTTCACAATAGCACACATAAAAATGGCATTTAAAATAAGAGCACAATGGGAAGTTTTATTAGAATATATGGGCAATCACAAAGATTTCGCCAGAGGTAAATTTATTGGAGCCCAAGGGGGAGAAACTCAAAAGAGAATGTGGCTCAAACTAGCCAATAAATTAAATGCTCTAGGTTTCGGCGAAAGATCTGAAGACAAGTGGCAAAAGGTAAGTTTAAAAGGTTATTTTCTACCATAATGACAAAAAACCCTATAGAAATAGTAACTGCACTTATTCATACTTTTAGTGTCCCTTTTTATTGAGCTTGGCACAAACCCTGCCTAGCAGACTAAGCATTGATATAAGTGAAAATATTTTCAAGTTTGTGAAGTTTGGTTTACCTAATATTTATCCCACTTTTTTAGACTTGGACTGATTTTAAATATCAACTTAAAAAAAAAGGTAGTGCTTTAAAATTTGATCAAAATGCGACAGGAGGTGGGAGTCCTACTTGTCCACCATTTAACTCTATGGAACTACGAGCTGTGGAAATATTAGGCGGCAAAGAGTTTTATACTGGTGTTGGAAATAGAGAAGTTGGAGTTCCCGTATCAACTGATACAAACTACTCTGAAATGCCAAGTACATCTTCGCAGGAGCTATGGAGTGATGTTGGTAATTTGTATACAGAGTCAACACCAACTAGAGGAACTAAAGGAAAAAATGTAGGGACAAAGAAAAAATGTGTTTTATATTGTATAGATAAGTTTTAATACATATTTTCTAATTTAAGGTGTTAAAAGTCACTAATAAGGAACAGACATGCGTGCCATTGGAACCAATTTCTCATGATCATATATATGATGACCCACCACCCAAAATAATGAAATTCAGCAAACCTGATCCATATGGTCAAACTATTGCCATTCTAAGAGATATAAGAGAGTCACTTAATAGCTTCAAATCAGTTTTTAGTGACAGGCTTAGTGAGATTACAGAAGCAATTAGACAAAACAAATAATGTAATTTAATTTTTTACATTTTGAATCGATTTTAAGTACCTAGGTATTACTTTTAAGGTGAAGGGATTATTTAAATTCAAAATTTTCTATTTTTCGTTTCTGGCATATATTCAAATGTAAACAAAGTATTTAAAATATTATCCTTTCAGAAATGAGCATGTAATCTAATTACCACCTCTTTCTGTAACTTTATTTTTGTTTCAAGATGTATGCATTTTATTGTTATGTCGTTATTAAACTACAATCCAACAAATAGTTTCCTAATGTAGTAAGACTGAATAAGAAATAAGACTAGGGAGTTGTGAAGTTGTTTTTAGTTAAAGATATATAACTTTTATTTTTGTTGAAGAAGTAGTAGTCCATGCTTACAGTGGAGTTGAAGTAATGTAAATAAAACGATGAAGTCTTCCTCCACAATGTAATTGTGGAGGAAGACTGCATTGTTTCATTTACATTTACATTTTTATTTTTGTGTTATTAAACTAGAATCTAATAAATTATTTCTTATAGACTGAATAAGCAATAAGACCACTAGGTAGTTGTGAAGTTGTTTTTAGTTAAAGATGTAAAACTTTAATTTTTGTGTTATAATAAACTAGAATCCCTAAGTAACGAATAATATATATATTATGTCTTTTATTATTGTGTTATTTTATTACATTAAAATATAGGTTACTTAAATGGTACAAGATAAGTCAAAAAACTTTCACTTTAAGGAAAATTGTAATTAACTTACATTAATAAAGTTTAAACTATAAACACATAGGTAGTTACTACCAAGTAACCGAGGCTTCGCCCGCAATATATTAGACTTATTTACATCTATACAACATCTTTATAAATTAAAATATAAATTAACAACATCATTGCGTACTCTATTTCCTTCAACAAAGTCGGCATCTCTTTGGAATGGTCCATTTACATTGTTATTTTCATCTTCTTCATTTTGAAAATCTATTTCATAGTTAATTAAATTTTCTTCAACACACATATTATGGAGAACAGCACATGCCTTGATTAACTCGCAAACAAACTGTGGGCTATACCTTGCTGTCCTCTCTTTCATAAGACATCGAAATCTCATTTTTAATAATCCAATTGTGCGTTCGACCAAATTTCTTGCAGAAGAAAGATTATTATTAAATCTTGTTTGGGGGTCAGCTTGTGGATTTCTAAATGGAGTTAGAAGATATGGTTGTAATGGATACCCTGAGTCTCCGATTAACCAGCATCTATCTCCATTTTCATAAGTATTTCTTATATATTGCTGTGCCAAAGAGTTTCTCCAAATAAATGAATCATGCGTTGATCCCCCCCAGTTAGCATATAAACTTCTAATTTTCAGCCTGTGATCACATATAATTTGTGTGTTTATAGAGTGGAATCCTTTTCTATTAATGTAATTTTGCTCATTTTCTTTTGGCTTTAATATTGCAATATGAGTGCCGTCTATAATTCCTATCACTCCAGGAAACCCCCAGCGTTGCATGATTTCATGTTTAATAAAATTTCTTTCATTTCTCGTTCTTGGCAATGAAATAAAATCTTCCGCTAAGTTAGTCAATGACATTGTAACCTGATGAATGCACCGGTGGACGGAGGTTTGGCTCATTCCACTAAAATATTCCTGGCCCACAGACCTCTGATAAGAGCCCGTGGCAAAAAATCTGACAGCAGTAAATATTTTATTTTCCAATGACACCCCTTTCAAGGAATGTCTTTCTGGCAAATGTGGCCTTAGAATGCCTATTAAGTTCCTCATCATTCTGAAAGAAAAAATCGATTTATTATCAATATAAGTTTCTTTTGAATGTATGTAATCAATGAGGTGTATTCCGGGCTGGAACCTTCCTCACAGCGAAAAACGATGATAAATTTATAATTTTAGTGTTTGCTTAGGAAATCCTAGAAGTCGACACTGAGGTACACACTTACCTTTTGTTTAGTCTAAAAAGTTCAATGAACCGGGAATCTGGTATATTAAACGGGTCACTACTACCTCGTAACATTTGTCTGCGCCTACGTAGGACCCTGTTTCTTTCGGCCTCCGCTGCCACTCGCTCTAAAAGCCTATCTCGCACAACTGGCAACATAATATATCTTTTTTAAATAGGTACTACAACGCTAGCAATATTTCGCGGGTGTCCTAACCTCTCTTATTGGCAACGAAAAATGAAAAACAAGGATAGAAGTACTGTTAGAAAAGGCTAGAATCAAAATACGACTCCTTGCTGGGTGTCGAATAAATACGATCGTATTACTTCGACAATACGGATTATAGAATTCCGTTTCGTCGAACTACCACGGCCGATAAGATCGAATCGTATAATAGAATCGAGCTGCATATTTTCAATATTTTGCCATTGTCCTTTTAAAAGGCTTAATGAAATATCCCTGTAATTCCTTAGTTTGGCTATTTATATAGAGATGGAGCCAATTGTACCTAAATTCAATTAAATTATACTTGCTTATTTTAGTCGTTTTCTTTTCGTTTGGTCAACGGCTTTCGATGAGCACGTGTATGAATTTCAATAGTGTAGTTTAAAAAAGAGATGGAAAGTTCTAGGTGAGTTATTTTTAAAAATACTTTTATAAATTAAAACCTATTTCATATATCGCATGTACAGGCTAATATATTTGCATAAAAATGTTCACTATTGTTGATATAGGTTATGGTTTAAGTTTTATGTTAGACCATTTGCTAGTGTTCCTTTAAAAGTACAGTGGCAAAATACACTGCCAAAAAGTATCTCGTTTTCAGTAATTATTGGAAAAGACCGTTGACACTCAATGAGATCTTAGAGGAGGCGGAAAACCTGGACATTAACCAGGATTTCATTCCTGAAGAAATTATAATTTTTCCACCCGACAATGGCGACGTAACAGATGAAGAGAGTGGAGAAGAAGATAATGTGGTTAGAAGTATACCCCGGGGCGTAACTCAGAGGCAAAGCAGAAGCGGTATTAGAAAATAAAGACAATGCTGTCGATTTTGATAGTGAGGATGACCTTCCGCTATCGCACTTCGTTAAACGACAAAAAATGTCCAGGTCAGTCAAGCTGAAGTCCAAGATGAACTTGAGTGGACGAGAAATGATATAGAATCTGATATGCCTATATGGAATGAAGCTTATGGTCCAAAGCAAGAAATGTCACCAACAGAAACATTATTTTTATTTTTTGATGGAGAAATCATGGACATGCTAGTAAGATATACCAACTTATATGCTAGCACTTATAATCGTGTTGCTGATGTAACAGTAGACGAAATGCGTTGTTTTATTGGCATTTTACTACTAAGCGGATTTAGCTGCCATACCCGGCGAGAGATTTATTGGGAAAATTCACCCGACACAAATAACAGTTTGGTGTGTAAGGCAATGACTAGAAATCGTTTTCGCCACATCATGCAAAATATACATTGCTGTGACAACGAAAATTTGAATGATAATGACAGGTTTTCAAAAATTCGTCCCTTGATTCAAGTTCTCAATAAAAAATTCATGGATTTGGCTCCTTTACAGCAGCATCATAGTGTGGACGAATACGTGATCCCATACTATGGACGTCATCCAACGAAACAATTTTTACGCGGAAAACCGATTCGTTATATCGAGTGGTTTGAACCTTACCAGGGTGCAAAAACCAAACTGCCTAAACAATACAAAGATCTAGGTATGGGAGCTAGTGTAGTTCTTCAATTTGTAGATATTTTGCTGGCTTCTAGGAGTTTCACAAACTATCATATATTCTTTGACAATTTATTCACCTCCGTAACTTTACTCTTGGAATTAAAATTTAGAGGTGTCAAGGGAACGGGTACTATACGTCAAAATCGCATCCCCAAAAAATGCCCCATAAAATCATTAGACAACATGAAACAAGAGCCGCGGGGTAGTTATGATTTTGCTTCAAGTGAAAGTAATGCAGTAATCGTATGTAAATGGCATAATAACAATATTGTAGCTATTGCATCCAATTACACAACAGTTCACCTAACGACGGAAGTGAAAAGATTTTCTCAAAAGAAAAAAAAAAGGTATTAATGTTGCACAACCCAGGATCATAAAACTATACAATGAAAATATGGCGGGAGTAGATCGAGCTGATCAAAATATCAGCTTGTACCGAGTTTCGATTCGCGGTAAGAAATGGTACTTTCCCCTAATAAGCCATTTAGTAAATATGGCTGAGCAAAATTCTTGGCGTCTTTACATAACAAATAATGGAAAGTTGGATCATCTAAGTTTCAGAAGGTCAGTAGCGTTAGGAATATTAGAATCATTTAAAAAAATGCCATCGAGCGGAGGACCTAACAAACTTTCCAGAGACGCTCATTTCTATTCACGATACGACCGAATGGACCATATGATTCTATATCAAGATGGGCAAACTCGCTGTGCATTTTGGCACAAAAAGTGCAATTTTGTTTGTAAAAAATCCACAGTAGCACTGCATCCTAAAGAGTGCTTTTTAGTATACCATTCAAAATAGTTTTGTTTACTTCCATACTAATTTTTTGTTGTTGTTAATTAAGCATATTTTCAATATAATACTTTCGTTGTAATAATGTATAATATATCGTTTCCAAATAAATTATTTTATTGTCAAAATCGGTCGTTTATTTTGCCACCGTCCTTTTAAAAGAACACCCGATTTTAGAAAAACCAATTGATTGGTACCATTTATTATTTATTATTTATTTTTTTCATGATTTTTCAGCACAGAGTATGTACTTTTTCAGCTTTGACAAAAATCTGTTAAAATTTTTGTTCTGGCAAAATGCCGTAGCTGGCTTTTAAAAGGACAGTGTCAATATCTGGGTTAAAACAACTATTAAATTAAAATAAAAGGCATAAAGGGATTATTTGGTTTGCTTTGTTTCAGGTGACAACAAAGCTTTAGATTTCAACTTGCCATCAAGTTCACATCAATCGTTAAGTCGCGAAGTACTGGAATCAGAAGCAAATAATCAGCAGGAGCTATTACCTGAAGGTACGAATTTTTGTCAGTTATATTTGTTGTTAAGAAGATGTCAATAAAAATATTCAACATTTTTTTTTGTTTTAGATAAAAACAATTTGCCATCAACAACTCATCAATCGTCATCATTAGATTCTGACTCATCCTCATTAGATTCTGACTCATCTTTATCAGATTCCTTCAGTTCAGGCAAGGACTTTTCAAGTGATGACAGCTTAAAAGATCCGAACTATAATCAGTCTTCATCTTCTGAAGAAGTATCGCTAATATCCGAAGAAATAGAAGTTGCGCAACAACCTGAATCACAGAAAAAAAGAAAGAGGAAGGCTAAGCCAAACACATGGGAGGAAACTACTGCTAAGATTTGTCGTAATTTCGGGAAACAGTATGTATCCAGTTCTAAGAGCAAGAGGATTTATGGTGCTAAGAAAATTGGAAAGGCGTGCACTATTAATTGCTGCAGTAAATGCCGTCAATCAAGGTCAATTAACCATGTCGATGGCTAGTACCGAATTCAGAATCTCATACATTACAATCTACTGTAGAATAACTGGACGTCGGCGTCGTGGCAAAAAAGCAAGACACAGGGCCGACCTCCAATACTTTCTTGGCAAGATTAGTGTCAACTGGCCGAAAATATAAAAACAATGGAGAAGTGGGGATATGAATTAAATTGGAGAGAGCTTCAAGAAAAAGTCCGGAACTTTGTAACTTTCCCAATCCTTTTAAGAACAATATGCCAGGCACAGACTGGCTAATAAAGTTTAAACAACGTCACGCTTTAAGTATAAAAAAACCACAAAGCTTAGAGTACTGCAGAAAGGAATCTACGGACCCATTCATAATAGACCAATATTTTGTTTTATTGGAAAAGGCTATATTGGAGTTGGGTCTTCAGGATCGTCCTGAATGTATTTACAATTTAGATGAGACTTCACTGTGTACAGATCCTTCTCGTCTTAAAATTGTTGGCGCGAAAGGCAAACCCTCTTCAAGAATAATTGGCACATGGGTGGGAAAAGGGGTATATGTCTAAAATTGAGTAAATGGAGGTATGTCGTCCCTAGGCTTCTTCTGGTCGTTATGCATCTTTGTGAAAAGGGATATAACTGAAAATTGATTGCATAGTGGGAATAACTTATTGTGAAGAAAGGTATATCTGTAAAACATGTAAAGTTCGTAGTGTAAAGGGGTATATGTCTTGTTAAGTTTATTTGCAAATACAATCCCGATGATCTTAACAGTGAAAAGGGGTATAATATTACTTGTTCCTTGTGGTAGTTATCAAAAAGTTGCGAAAACAGGTATAAATTGATATAGCCCCATATTCACGTTAACGAAGATTGAAATGAATAGCGAAAACAAAGATATGTATATTTATCACCCTATACACAAAAAATCCTATATTATAAAGTCCTATGAAAAGAGGTATAAGTGACATAAGTCTTTCTACACAACATTTCCTCATCTATATTATGCAATATAAGGATACTTATACCCCTTTTCACAGCTTATTAACTCAAAGTCAGTATGGCAACAATGACTTAACTTACGCCCAGCAGTAGTAGGTGGAATTCCGAACAGTAAGGGTCGTTTTCAAAACGTTTTGCTTTAGCCAATCATGTTTTGACCTATTATTTTACATTAGTGAATATATTAATTTATTGCCATTGTGTGAATAATATAGAAGAGAAATTTTAGTGTGAATATTGATTATTGTCTTGCAAGGTTGAGGTTATATTTTCTAACCGGCCAAAACGAATTCAAGCGTTAAGGACTTTTGTTGACTGTGCTGCGGGAAAAGAACCAAAAGGTTTGTACATATAATTTTAGGCCATTCTGTACTATCTTTTATGTTATGCTTATTTTTATATTTTTCAATATATTAATATTGTATGCTTTCTGAATATTTCTTTTGAAATTTAAAAATTTTAATTTAAAAAGTTTTCAATACAAAAATATAGGTAGAATTTGAGTTGCATATGCCCAATAAAAAGTAAGTTTTATTTTTTTAACACAAGTAATAAAATTATTTGGAATCACAAAGATTTCTAATTAGAACATGTATACAAGGTTGCCAAATTTATATTTTATTTCAAAAGTAACGATCAACGGTTTTCTTAAATTAAATAATAATAACAATAAAATTATTGCATATAATGCCAAGTGATGATTCATTTTTAATGCAATGATTCGAACATTTTTGTCTTAGTTATTACTACTGATTACGCATATTCCCATTGACTATTAGTTATGAGTAATACGACTTATAAAGTAAAATCGGATTTTTGGTCAGCGATAGCATCTGGCTACGGCGGCGTCGGCATCCGACAAAGGAGTCGGACGCCCGCGGTGTTATGAACAAAGGCAAAGAGAAGCCGAGATTACCGACCAAAAATCCGACTTTTACCTATTGGTTTACTTTTACATGCTTAACAATTTCCCTGATTTTTTAAAACTAGTATAGCAATATTATGTATCCGATTCTAGCCACTGAGGAAGATTTTTCTCTACCGCCTCTTCACGAAGATGTTACTAAAAATATGACAGAGCCTGAAGACCACAATATAAAATTGAATCCAGTACATTTTTTTCAAACCAGTAGCAATAGTGTGTATCCGGTTTTAGCCCCAGAAGGAGATTCTTCTCCACAGTATTTACATGAAGCTCCTTATATTGCTAACAATAATATGACAGAGTCTCAAGACCACAATGTTAGATTAGATCCCGTGACTACAACGAAAACCGGTGAGAATCTAAATATAAAATCTTCCTTATTATGCAGTAAAATAAATATCATTTAGTCAAGTCATTAATATGAATGATGTTTTCGTGATGAGAATCACGAAAACAAAGTTTTGTCATTATTTTTGGTTTTTATGAGAAATAATTTTTAGGTGTTGACGAAAACACATTCGTCTTGCCCTTGCAAGATTTTACAAGTGCAAATAGTAGTCCTGCACCCTCATTAGATCCAATTATCCAAGAACAACTTTCACACATTATTAATGACGCAATTTTAGAAGACTCTGGGAAATCTCCTATAGCAGAAATCAACGAAAACTATGGTCCTGGGCCTTCAGGAAGGTGTAGAAAGTCTGGTCTTTTAGAAAGCGAAATAGTAGATGAAGATGATGATGACAGCGTAAAAGACAAAAACTATGAAACTGAAAGTAGCGACAGCTTTTCAGAAGATGGATCCGTCATAGCGATACAATCATCAAAGAAAAGAAAAAGATATGATTCTAATGGATTAGATACTACTTCAGATAGAAATGGGAAGGTTTTAGAACAAGAAGCACAGCAAGGCAAGATTAAACAAAGAGGGCGAAAAGGAGAAACACGCCAGGTCAGACAGAATCGAAATAGGATGCGTAATTTAGGAAAAGAGTATTCAACCCTCAAAGGTAAAGTGATTCCAGAGCGAAGATGTAAAGATTTACAAAGTTGTAGGTTAAAATGCCAAGAAAGAATAAAGGATGAAGAGAGAAATACAATTTTTTCCGATTACTGGTCTATGGAAAATTATGATAAGAGGGTTGCCTTTATGGCAAATCTTATTACTACTAAAGAAAAAAATAGCACTCGTGCTAAAAAGCACGATAAAAAGCACAATAATAGATGTGTATCCCATACATATGGTTTACGAATCAATGGACAAATGGTAAAAATATGTAAAAAATGCTTTTTATTAACCTTTGGAGAGAGTACCAAATTCATTACAACTGTAATTAATAAAAAGGAAGCTTCACTTTCCGGAATAACAGCTGAGGATGGAAGAGGAAAAGGGGCGTCTTACCACAAATTGTCTATGGAAACATTAGACTTAGTTCGAAAACATATATCTGAGTTACCTGCGTATGAAAGCCACTATTGTAGGAAACAGACAGAAAATAAGTTTCTACCCCACTACTACACACTGTCCAGAATCTATGAAGAATACAAAAATTGGATCCCCAAAACAGTGAAACCAGTCAGTCGAAGAATTTATGAATCAGCATTTCATAGTGCAAAAATTAAGATTAAAAACCCTAAAAAAGATAGCTGCGCTAAATGTGATAAACTTACGATGCAAATTAAAAATACATCAGATCTTGATGCTAAACAAGCTCTTGAAAATGATTTGAACAACCATCAAAAAGATGCCGAGGATGCATTTGAATCAAAAAGAATTGATATAAAAAAATTTACAGTCCTTTACAAAGATGCAACCGGGGAGGACATTGAAAATGCCGAAGCAGAGTGCAACGCTTGTGACTATTGTGAAATTTGAGATCTGCGAAAACTCATAGATTTGAATGTTATATTTAGGTAGCTGATATAAGGTTTATTGATTCATAATATAAAAAATAGTAAAATAAAGGTTATAAACTCTAACGCGCCTCTAAGGTATGGTTTAGCTGGAGCAGTCAGCGGCCGCGGCTGACGTTCGCGATTGGTAGCTCGGTACTGATTTAATGCGATTTGTATGTACACGGTTTCACTGGCGCAGCTCAGCGACACAGCGTTCGCCGTCAACTGCAGTGGCTGCGTTCGGACTGCTAGAGAGACCAGTCCAGCCGTGATCGCTCAGCAGAATGCCACCGTTTTCGGCAATTGCTGACGAGTGTTTGATAGAGGAGGTGCAAAAGTACCCCCCTTTATACAACTATGAGAACGAAAATTACAAGAATGTTGTAATGAAAGAAAATGCATGAAAAAAAGTGGCAGCAAGTGTAGGGAAGAACGGTAAAGTGTACAAGACCATTCTGTTTATTTTTCAGCATTACATTACAAAGCTTATAATTAGGGCAGACTGGGGCAACTGCGAAGCCCTTTTTAATAGTTCAAGTTTATTTCCTTCCTACTTTAAATATACAATATTTATAAAAGTGTCTTTGTAAGAAAGTAATAGTTTAATATGTTTACTTTTCATACTGCATAGGGCACTCATGAATTATTTTTGAGATCTTGAGATTTGAATAATTTTTTTTTGTACCGAAATTTTACACTTAGGTACCCCAAAAAAGGAAAGTGTAAAATCGGAATACAATTTCCATGCATGTTCGCAGAAGTGGTAATGGGAAAGTGTAAATGAAGTTTATATCTCCCATGCCAATTTTTCTTTTTACAGACTTAAAAAAAAATAAAAATCTGGGAAGTTATGAACTTTTTATTGTTGGAAAATAGTTAGCCAAGCAAATCATAAAAACGAAAAATTAAAAGGTACCTCTGAAAAATAATAAGTAATCCAAAATAACCCTCAAAAAATTCCTAATAACAAGAATAATATTTTTATAAACGGATTTATCCGTTCAAAACCCAATGTTTGGCTTTAATCTCTAAAACAGTAGGAGTTATTCCCAAGGAGAAACTAAAACAGAAAAGAAACTTAAAGTTTAAAAATTCGAATATTTTATGGAACTTGTTAAATATTGTATCCCGCAAATTTCACATTAAAATGAAAACCTCCTCGGCGAGTTACCACCGGTTCAGGTAAACGAGTCACTATATCGTCTAGCTATACTACATCGACATCATCGGTGAGTGGCCATAAAAAAATTGTATTTTAGTTCTCTAGTAAACTTGATTTCAAAGCCGTTGTCAACAGTATTTACCTGGCCAATAAAATGTTTCTTTGCTTTTGGTAATGTGTATTTAACCAGTACCCAGTCTTCAATGGAAATATTGTCATTGTTTATTTCAGGAATCTGATCTTCGCAATCCGATTCTAAAGTGAAACTTTGATCCGATTCCATAAAAGGTACACTTTCATTATCTGATTCACTGGAGCTGGATTCAAATTGATACGGACTTGGCCGACTTTGTTTACTCTTTCGGTCAATTTTCATAGCTGGCTTAGATATAGTAGATGAACTTGTAGATATTTTTGACTGACTACTTGCGATAGTACCTGCAATGGTTTGGCCACCTTGAATTAAGCGCTTTCTTGTCCTTGGATTAGAAGAAGGACTCTGTCGGAGCGAATCAAGTAGTAGATCATCAAAACTTGCCTTCTTTTCTTGCCGATTTTCGGCTGTAGCTCGTACTACAGGTTCAGTTATAGGCTCCTGATGATTATTTACCATATTTCTTCATTTTGATCAGAGCTGACAATTACTTTGAGATTGGTGGCACTAGATGCTGAAAGAGCTGTAAGTAATTCTGCATTAGATGCTAGTTTCCTTTTAAATGAAGCGCCAGATGTAGAAGGCTTTACTGATTTTAACATTGACTGTTCGAAAGTAGCGGTTTTTTCTGTTACATTCGGTGCTACAGCATCATGTTCATTCCTTTCAATATCAATGCGTTCTGGCCTCGGTTGTAAATCTGTTACAGATCTTTGATTTTTTAAGTGTTCCTGCCATCTTTTTAGGGCATCGATGTCATACTTTTCTTTAGGAATAACATGTCTATTAAGTGGAAGAATACCACCCTTTCTGAATCCTGTTTTTATGATTCCGGAATCTACTTCAGCCCAGGTTTTCACTAGCAATGTGGCGAAGTCCCTTTTTGGTAGTCATTGTCCCTGATGACGTCTTTGCTATGTTATTACTTCCCTCTCCCATATTGCCTTAAAGGATCTAAACATACTCAAATCGAGAGGTTGAAGTAAATGACTTGTATGGGCTGCAGTTTAAGTATATGAATATTTTCTTCTCTTGCGGCTTGAATTAATCAGCAATCCACATGCGAGACATGCCCATCATATATAACAATAAGTCGTGCCTGATCACGAACCAAAGGAATAAAAGTCTTTAGAAAGTAATTTCTAAATATTTCGGAGGTCATCCATCCATTGGCGCTGGCTGCATTTACGGTGTCTTTGAAGAAGTCTTCATTTCTTTCTGAAATCCAGCAATATTATTACCGTTAAATATTATCAATGTTATTGCCTTTAAATATTATCAATGGTGGCAATTTTCTACCACTAGCACTTGTTCCTGCCAGGACGGTTATATTTTCTCTGCCCGATCCAGCAATAATGCTTGAAGAGGGGTTGCCTTTCGCACCAACAATTTTAAGACGAGAAGGATCTGTACACAGTGAAGTCTCATCTAAATTGTAAATACATTCAGGACGATCCTGAAGACCCAACTCCAATATAGCCTTTTCCAATAAAACAAAATATTGGTCTATTATGAATGGGTCCGTAGATTTCTTTCTGCAGTACTCTAAGCTTTGTGGTTTCTTCATACTCAAAGAGTGACGTTGTTTAAACTTTGTTAGCCAGTCTGTGCCTGGCATATTGTTCTTAAAAGGATTGGGAATATTATTTAAAGTTACAAAGTCCCGAACTTTTTCTTGAAGCTCTCTCGAAGTTAATCAATATCCCCACTTCTCCATTGTTTTTATATTTTCGGCCAGTTGACACTTATCTTGCCAAGAAAGGATTGGAGGTCGGCCCTGTGTCTTGCTTTTTTCGCCACGACGGCCAGTTATTCTACAGTAGATTGTAATGTATGGGACTCTGAATTCGGTACTAGCCATCGACATGGTTAATTGACCTTGATTGACGGAATTTACTGCAGCATTTAATTGCTCCTCCCCATAGGCAGCCCTATCGGATTTTCTTTTATAATTTCGTACCATGACGTCAACTCTCTGTAAAGAATAAAAGCTTTAAGTGTCAGTGCCAATGAACTTTAGCATTCCCAGGAAAATGGGGCAAATGTAAACTAACCTTTACACTTTCCCCATTACAATTTTCACACATGCCCCACATTATGTTTTTTTATGGGAGAAGTGCAAACCTGTTCGTGAGTAAAAACCGCTTTTAGATTTGGTCGGTATATAGGATTTTAAAGCTACAACAATTGACTAAACATAAGAAAATGCAATAAAACTGAAAGTATATTATAAGTTTTTACCTTTGACCAATTTTTTATGGAGATATCACACACTATTCAACGGACCGATTCGGAGGTTATGTTACAAATGACTACTCAGAAAGAAAAAAACACCTGGTAACTCGCCGGAAGTAGATAATTCAACAGCGCTAACGTATAGTTAGTTGCCTCGAACCACACAGACAAGTAAACTTTCAATATTGCCTGATTGGCGCTCTGATTTTCCACTTACCCCATTTTTACACTTGCCCCAGTCTACCCTATACCATATTCAAATCCAAGATTATGCATACGAAGGAAATATTGATCAGTACTTAATGACAACCGTAACTCTATTTCGATTGGTCAAGCGGCAATAAAACTGAAAGGCCCTGGGCGACAGGGTTGAATTTAGTTTACCCGTGATTTTCGCATTATTGCATTGTATCGTTTGATGTTATTGTTTGTTATCAATATTTTGATATAAATATTTGTGTTTTTGACCGTTGTATTTGATTGTATACAGGGTGTTTCAGAAGTACTAACCTGAACTAACCTGAATATGTGTCCGGAGTTGCCCCGTTTTGATGTACAGAGTGTTAAAGTTTTTTTAAAAAAATCTTTTTTTTATTATTTCTGTATAAATATCCTTTTCCCGATTTTATTGCAATTTGGTACCGTCATTCATAATGATAAGAGGCTTAACTAGCCCTAACCAGATTAAATTTATAAGGTCCAGTGGCGTCCCGGGAAACACTTCAACGGATATTATTGACAAAAAAATGCACGCCACTGACTTTTTTCTAATTTTGATATTTTGATATACCAACTAATGATACAATTTTAAAATGTTTTGATTCTTTGACGTCTTAATCAAATTGATTTGTTTACTTGGTATGCTGCAGCTTTGATTTAAATATGGTATAGTTTAAATTCAAGTGTTAATATGACGTTTGTCGAAATGGAGGAATTTGTGCTAACATCTCCTCTTCGTCTTCTTTCTCCAACAACAGCATGCAACTGATGTTATCGGCGTTCATTATAAATCATAGATAAGCGCTTCCACTACGAAATACGAATATGATCTGAAACGCGCTGCTCCAGCCGCGCCAGCCAAACCACCTTGTGGCGACGGCCGATTGCTACGCTCGATCGCGAACGCCAGCCGCACCCGCTGACTTCTCCAGCGAAACCATACGTTTACTCTCGACTTGAACTGATCCCGATCATTTTAATTCGGTGTGACGTCAGGGACAAATGCAATACAAGAATTTTGTTGAATTCCGTACCCATACTAACGTGCCCGTGCGATAATATAAACATTTTCAATGTTAAAATGCAAGCCACTGACTTTTTTCTAATTTTGATATTTTTTTCGGATATACCAACTAATGATACAATTTTAAAATGCTTTGATACTTTGACGTCTTAATCAAATTGATTTGTTTACTTGGTATGCTGCAGCTTTGATTTAAATATGGTACCTATAGTATAAATTCAAGTGTTAATATGACGTTTGTCGAAATGGAGGAATTTGGGCTAACATCACCTTTTCGTCTTCTTCCTCCAACAACAGCATGCAACTAATGTTATCGGCGTTCATTATAAATCATACATAAGCGCTTTCACTACGAAATACGAATATGATCTGAAGCGCGCTCCAGCCGCGCCAGCCAAACCACCCTGTGGCGACGGCCGATCGCTACCGATTACTCTCGACTTGGTCTAATCCCGATCATTTAATTCGGTGTGACGTCAGGGACAAATGCAACACAAGAATTTCGAATTCAGTACCCATACTACGTGCCCGTGCGATAATATAAACATTTTCAATGTTAAAAACTGTCGATGAAAAATCCAAATCTGTTCTTGCATTTGATCTTCAGCAATGCTTACATACGCCTGACATACAAACATCAATAGTCTTTTATAAACGCCAATTATGGACGTTCAACCTAACAGTGCATAGATGTGAGGATAAGCAAGCATTTTGTTACATGTGGGACGAAACTACAGCTGCGAGAGGAGCTAATCAAATAGCTTCATGCCTTTACAAATATTTGCAACACAATGTAGATCCAGAAATTAAAACATTAACATTTTATTCCGACACGTGTGCGGGACAAAATAAAAATTCCTACTTACCAGTTATGTTTATGTTACTATTGCAAAAAAATCCGAATCTACAACAAATCGACCACAAATTCTTAGAACCAGGTCATACCCACATGGAATGTGACACTGACCATTCCATTATTGAGAAAAAGAAAAAAAAACATGAAGCTGCCATCGAAAATCCGCGAGACTGGATGCAACTGGTGCGAATGTGTGGTAAGACAAAACCGTTTAAGGTGATTGAAATGGAACGAAAGGATTTTTTTGAATTTTCGGCGCTACTTAAAACTTACCTTATTAACAAAAAGACCAACGAAGCAGGTGAACAGGTAGTATGGAGACAAATAAAATGGATTCGGTATTCCTCTGACCATTTTGGAATAGTCCAATACAAAACTTCTTTATTGCAGAAAGACGCTGCTTTTATGAAAATTGATTTTAGGCGTAAGGCAAAGACCTCAATCCCAACTAACGTAAAGCCTCCTCTAAGCTACAAGGGACCCGTTCCAATAAATACAAAGAAAAAAGATAATTTACTTGAACTTCTGCCGTATATCAATAAAAATTTTCATCAGTTTTATCAGAACATTGTTACTAAGGATAATATTTCTAACATTATCCCATTAAGCGACGATGAATCCGAGTAAACAGGAGTTTTTTTAATGTTTGATTTTTGATTTTAATGTTAAAAGTAAGATATTATTATTTTGTTTCATTTAGGCCATGTAACTTTTGAATTCTTAAAATATAAACAACATTTTTGATATAAAGTATATTTCTTGCAATGGGAAAAGAGATATAAGTTACCTTTTTCTTAATTTTTCTTGTGCAAAGGAATACAAGTCGACGTTTTTTCTCTTAGTTCTCGGTATTTATATCTTTGTTAAAAACTATAGATTCGTTTTATAAAAACATGGCACTTTCACAAAAAAAAAATTGACATTTTAATTTTGTTTTAAATTGCGACTAATCTGACTCTTTTCCTTGTTTTCTCAAAACTGTTAAATTGCTACTTATTCCCCTTTTCCCACCCATGTGCCAATTGCTGGATCGGGCAGAGAAAATATAACCGTCCTGGCAGGAGCAAGTGGTGGTGGTAGAAAATTGCCACCATTGATAATATTTAAAGGCAATAATGTATGGAGTTCCTGGATTTCAGAAAGAAATGAAGACCTCTTCAAAGACACCGTATATGCAGCCCGCGCCAATGGATGGATGACCTCCGATCAGGCACCAATTATTGTTATATATGATGGGCTTGGGCATGTCTCGCATGTGGATTGCTTATTAATTCAAGCCGCAAGAGAAGAAAATATTCATATACTTAAACTGCCAGCCCATACAAGTCGTTTACTTCAACCTCTCGATTTGAGTGTGTTTAGATCCTTTAAGGCAATATGGGAGAGGGAAGTAATAACATGGCAAAGACGTCATCAGGGACAACGACTACCAAAAAGGGAATTCGCCACATTGCTAGTGAAAACCTGGGCTGAAGTAGATTCCGGAATCATAAAAACAGGATTCAGAAAGGGTGGTATTGTTCCATTTAATAGACACGTTATTCCTAAAGAAAAGCATGACATCGATGCCCTAAAAAGATGGGAGGAGCACTTGAAAAATCAAAGATCTGTAACAGATTTACAACCGAGGCCAGAACGCATTGATATTGAAAGGAATGAACATGACGCTGTAGCACCGAATGTAACAGAAAAAACCGCTACTTTCGAACAGTCAATGTTAAAAACAGTAAAGCCTTCTACATCTGGCGCTTCATTTAAAAGGAAACTAGCATCTAATGCAGAATTACTTACAGCTCCTTCATCGGCATTTAGTGCCACCAATCTGAAAGTAATTGTCAGCTCTGATCAAAATGAAGAAAATATACTAAATAATCATCAGGATCCTATAACTGAAGCTGTAGTACCAGCTACAACCGAAAATCGGCAAGAAAAGAAGGCAAGTTTTGATGATCTACTACTTGATTCGTTCCGACAGAGTCCTTCTTCTAATCCAAGGAAACGAAAGCGCTTAATTCAAGGTGGCCAAACCATTGCAGGTACTATCGCAAGTAGTCAGTCAAAACTCTCTACAAGTTCATCTACTATATCTAAACCAGCTATGAAAATTGACCGAAAGAGTAAACAAAGTCGGCCAAGTCCGTATCAATTTGAATCCAGCTCCAGTTAATCAGATAATGAAAGTGTACCTTTTATGGAATCGGATCAAAGTTTCACTTTAGAATCGGATTGCAAAGATCAGATTCCTGAAATAAACAAAGACAATATTTCCATTGGAGACTGGGTACTGGTTAAATACACATTACCAAAAGCAAACAAACATTTTATTGGCCAGGTAAACACTGTTGACAACGGCTTTGAAATCAAGTTTACTAGAAAATTAAAAGACAATTTTTTATGGCCACTCACCGATGATGTCGATGTAGTACAGCTAGACGATATAGTGACTCGTTTACCTGAACCGGTAGTAACACGCCGAGGAGGTTTTCGTTTTAATGTGAAATTTGCTGGATACAATATTTAACAAAGTTTCATAAAATTATTCGAATTTTTAAACTTTAAGTTTCTTTTCTGTTTTAGTTTCTCCTTGGGAATAATTCCTACTGTTTTAGAGATTAAAGCCAAACATTGGGGTTTGAACGGATAAATACGTTTATAAAAATATTATTCTTGTTATTAGGAATTTTTTTAGGGTTATTTTGGATTACTTATTATTTTTCAGAGGTAGGGGAAGCCGGGCCAAAATGGGCACCGGGGCATAATGAACATCTCCTATGATTTGGAGAAATTTAAACGCAGTCTGGCAACACCGATCGGACATATTGTAAAATACGCGTGCCTGTAACAAGCACCTCACATAAGTCGGGTCCACTGTTTGGGGCGGTTGTTATTAGTAGAGGCCATAGTTTTGTGCGCGTGATATAATTTTTCACTATTTGGATTAGCCTACTACGCCATCCAGCGTTTTGTTTTTTTGAGTTGCAATAGTTATAAGGTTAAAAGGGTAAGTTTAGTGCTTAAATTTATGTACATGAAAATAACAGGATTATTGTTGGATTGATTATTAAGTTAAAATATTCCAATATGGCACCTGGGGCATAACGGGCGGGGAAAATTGAGCACCATTAGGGTGCTCATTATGCCCCTGCCCATAGTGCCCCATAGATGCCAAATTAGTAGATGCATTTGTAAACCAAAATTATTTCTATTTCAGTTATGCAAATATGGTGCGTAATTACAAAAGGAAGACTGAGAGACAGTCTTGGACAGAAAATCAAATGGCTCAAGCAATTGATGCGGTTGTAAACCAAAACATTCGTTGCAAAACTGCCGCAACAAATTATGCTGTTCCTCGTGCTACTTTACAACGTCGTATACGCAAATATCAGGTTAATCAAGATATTTCTTCTGCAGTTATAAGAGGTATGGGCAACTTCAAATCTGTATTCACGACAGGTCAAGAATTAGAGCTGGTTGGTTTTATTCAAGATATGGAAAATCGCCTTTTTGGTCTTACACCGAGAGATCTTCGAAAACTTGCTTACCAACTAGCAGAACGAAACGAAATTTCCCATAACTTTAATAAAACAACCAAAATGGCAGGAGAAGATTCGTTGACCGCTTTCCTTAAAAGGCATGATGTTCTTCCGTTAAGAAAACCAGAGGCAACTTCAGCGGCCCGCGCTATGGGCTTTAACAAAGTTTCAATAAATAGGTTCTTTGAACTTTTGATTGAAACCATTGAAAAATATCAGATAATGCCAGATCGGCTATTTAACGTTGACGAGACGGGCATAACCACGGTTGCCAAAAGTCTAAATAAAATTATCGCAACCAAAGGAAAAAAGCAAGTTGGGTCTTTGTCGTCTGCAGAAAGGGGGAAGACGCTAACTGTGGAAATTTGTATGGATGCAGATGGTTCGTTTATGCCTCCACTCTTTATTTTTCCCAGGAAACGAATGAAGTTAGAACTGTTAGATAGTGCTCCACCTGGTTCTTGGGCTGAGTGTAATGATTCTGGCTGGATGCAAGGTGATTTGTTTGTTAAGTGGTTTGAAAAATTCATACTTTGGTCAAGAGCTTCAAAAGAAAATCGTGTGTTGCTATTACTAGATGGTCATTATACGCACACAAAAAATTTAAAACTTATTGAAATGGCGAGGGAGCACGGAGTAATTCTATTGTGTTTGCCGCCCCACTGCACACACAAACTGCAACCACTTGATGTCAGCTTTATGAAACCTTTAAGCTCCTATTATGCAGACGAAATAAAGAACTGGTTACGAGTGAATCCAGGTCGAGTAGTTACTCATTACCAGGTGGCTGAGCTCTTCGAAAAAGCCTTCATTCGAGCGGCGACTATGTCGGTGGCTATAAACGATTTTAAAGCTACTGGGATATGGCCAACTAACCCAAATATTTTTACGGATGCGGATTTTGTTGCATCTGAAACAACAAATATTGAACAGCCGCAAAATTCTCAACTACTAGAGCCTCAGTTAGAAATACAGCTTCCAGAAAATAAAACACCGATTGCTTCAAAAGAACAAAGCATGAGACACTCTCCACAGCCAGGACCATCAAACAGATCGCCTTCTCAGGTTTTGTCTTCTCGAAACAATAATCAAACGGAGTTTGTTCTTACTTCTCCTGAGCACATTCTACCTATTCCTAAGACTACGAATAAAAGAAGGCAAACAAGAAATCGTGGAAAAACGGCTATTTTAACAGAGTCTCCTTACAAGAATGAGCTCATGGAATCCACAAAAGTTAAAGAGGCTAAGAAATCTAAAGTAGAAACTAAAAAGCGAAAGGTGTTTGAGAGTGAAGAAGATGAAATAGATAACAAAACGAAAAAACAAAACAGAACAAACCAGAAAACTTAAAATCACTGAAAAAAGACAAAAAATAAGTGCTGATGACTCCGACTCTGAAAGTGAAGTTTCGGATGTAGACTGTTTATATTGTGGTTATTCATATCTGCAGTCAAGCGAAGGTTTGGTTGCATGCTGCTTATGCGCAAAATGGGCGCATTGTTCCTGTGCGGGTGAAGAGGATGAAGACGAGGACTGTAAATATATTTGTGAACAGTGCCAGAAATAAGCGAAACTTGTCATAAATATGCCATGCTCATTGTGCCCCGTTGCGGTGCTTATTTTACCCCTATCCCGGGGCATAAAGATTTTTTATTCAGAAAACTATTTTTTTATCTTGTTTGTTCGTTAAGTAAATTTAATTTACAATTTAAATTTTGTAATATAACAATTAACAAAAATGTTAGGAAATAAACCTAAAATAATCTTCATATTACTACCTACGAGTTCAGAATTACGTTTTTCTCTTAGGGTGCTCATTTTGCCCCGGCTTCCCCTACCATTTAATTTTTCGTTTTTATGATTTGTTTGGCTAACTATTCTGCCGTCCAAAAAAACAACGCAGTAAGTCAATTTTTTCGATTTTGATATTTTTTGATATTTTAGTGTAAAATTAAATTCTACATCCCTTAAAAATGTTTTTTTCTACTAGCGTGCGGAAAAACGCATTTTCCGCACATGTTTTAGTGCGGAAAATCCACTTTTCCGCACCGTGCGGCAAAGATTTTTCCGCACTGTTATATTTTCAAATTAAATGTTTTAGTGCGGAAAATCCACTTTTCCGCACCGTGCGGCAAAGATTTTTCCGCACTGTTATATTTTGAAATTAAATTTAATTAAATTAAATGCTGTACGATTTGAAGTCACTGTTCATCATATTACCTTTGAAATATCTTAGTTGCTATGGTGTATATAACCAGTTGTTGATTCCTCACGCTAGTAGAAAAACTATTGTTCCTAACACGTGCAGAAACCTATTTTTCCGCACTTAAATGCTTGACACCACTCCGCTACGCGTCGTGCTGTCAACGGCATTTGCGTGCGGAAAAATCGATTTTCTGCACTTGTTAGGAAAATAGCTATTTTATATGTTTTTCTTTTAGTTTTTTTTTTAATCAGCTTTGAAATTTGCAGTAAGTCCAATATATGCAACTTTTCAAAGCTAGAACGCAGTATGTATTGTTCTCCCAGGGAAAAGTGCAGTAACTCACAATTGCCAAACTAAACCGCAGTATGCTTAAGGAGAAAAAACATACTGCGTTTTAAAATTGAATTATGCTTGTGTTTATATATCAAATTCCAAAGTAAAATGCAGTGAGTCAGGCATAGACAAACATACAGCAAAGTCGTTTGAACGCGTCGGCCATTACGTCACAACTTTCAAAGCTAAAGCGCAGTAAGTACTATTTTAACGGACTTTTCTGTCAAATTTGTTAGTGTGTATTTTTGAGAGTTAATACGTGTGTCTTGTTTCGGGTGAAGTAAATATTAATACCGTAGAGTCGTGTGACTTTACCATTCAAGGTGTCTTTGCCAACTCGAACACCTTAATTATTTTTGGTGTATACATTTTAAATCTGGCAACGTCGGGTAACCGAAATGTTGTCGAATGACAACCGAAGCAGACCGAGACAGGTTTTAACGAGAATATTCTTTTAGTTTGCTTTCGACAGTTCACTGTGATGGTTTAATGATAGAGGTAAGTTTCTTGCTCTTGTAAATTACAAAATGCTAAGGGGTGGTGGTAAGCAACGTAGGAATTAAATGTAACTATAATGGAAGTTACTACTACTAAATATATGTAACCTAATACATTTTGAGATGCTAAATTGTGATTGCTTGTCAATTATTTTAATTTTTTTTCTTAACGGTGCATGTTCTTGGGTGACTTTGCCAAAAATATTATATAAATTTTATTTGTTTTAGTGACAATATGGGCCGTAAATATAAGAAAACAATTGGCTCAAGGCGGTATGGAAACTATACCGCTATGAATCTAGCAAATGCCGTTACTGCTATAAAAGCTCAGATTCTGTCGTATCAAGAGGCTTCTGATCGATACAATATTCCGAGGAGGACCCTGTGGAATAAGGTCAACGAAAGACACCAAAATCAACCTGGGGGTGTTACAGCATTATCTGAACTCGAAGAGCGTCATATGGTTGACGTATTGTTAGCTGCAGCAGAATTTGAAAGTCCAGTGACAAGTTTGGAATTACGACATATCGTTAAACGTTATTTGGACAGAGAAGGCAAAAGCGTACAAAAATTCCCAAATAATGTACCGGGAAGAGATTGGTGCTTAAATTTTATTGAGAGGCACCAGGATAGATTATCGCAGAGGAGCTGCCAGAACATCAAGGGAGCAAGAGCACAAAAAACCGATGAAGAAATCAATGCCTATTTTGAAAATCTTGAGAGGTCTCTGGAAGGGGTTCCTGCAGAAAATATCCTTAATTATGATGAGACAAATCTATCAGATGATCATGGGGTCAGAAAGTGTTTATTTCGTAGAGGTACTAAATACCCAGAACGAGTCATGAATACCTCAAAGGCGGCCACCTCAGTGATGTTCGCTATAACAGGAAATGGTGAAAGCTTACCTGCATATGTAGTATACAAGGCTGAGCGCATGTATGATCAATGGACTATTGGTGGCCCCAAAAATGCTAGGTACAACCGTAGCAAATCTGGTTGGTTTGACGGATTTTGCTTTGAGGATTGGTTTACAACAATCGCACTTCCATGGGCTCAGAAGAAACCAGACATCAAGGTTATCATCGGGGATAATCTCAGTTGTCACCTAAATATGAACATAATTGTCGCGTGTCAAATAAATTCTATAAAATTTGTATTTCTACCAGCACAATCAACTTATATAACACAACCCCTGGACGTCGGGTACTATGCCCCACTAAAAAGGTGCTGGAGAGGCCTGCTACAAAATTATAAAATGCAAAATCCAAGGGAAAAAACAGTGAATAAAGTTACTTTTCCCGAACTTCTAAGAAAACTTGTTGATGAATTAGCTTTCACTGACATTAAAAATATTAAGAGTGCCTTTAAGGCAACGGGGATAATCCCCATAAACAGAAATGAAGTTTTAAAACGCCTACCAAATCAGCGATATCAAGAAAATATTGGTGAAGCTGTTAGCGAAACTTTATTAGAATATTTAAAAGAATCGAGATCACCTTCGGAACCTCGCGTTATAAAAAGAAAAAAATGATAAAGGTTCAACCTGGTAAATCTGTAACAAGCGACGCTTTTTTGGATAATGATTTGGAAAGAGAAAATCATCCGTCAACATCTGGCATTCAACCAAAAAAGAAGACTACTGTCGACCTCGACAATATAGATAGTGACACTAGTATGGTCGACGAAGATGAGGGCAACATTAAACAAAATGAACCAAAATCATGTAGAAGAGTTTCAAAGCGATACGGACTATGAAGACTTACCATTGATTGCTTTCGTCAAGAAACAAATAAAAAAAGGAGATTTTTTGGTTGTTGTTTTTCAGACGAAAAAAACCGAGAAGCATTTTGTTGCAGAAGTACTAGCAATAGAAAAAGATGATTTTGTGGTTAAATATATGAGACGTCAAAAAGGTGGCTTTATATTTCCAATTATGGATGATATATCATCCGTTCAAAAAATTGATATTGTTAAAAATCTTAAACAGCCTACCATATCTCCTCGTGGATATTATTATTTTGACGATGAAAATTTTAGTATGTACAACTTGTAATTTTTTAAAATGTTTATGTTATAATGTTGTTTTTGCCTTAAGGTACCTACATGATCTCAGTTTGTTTTGTTGAAAGTTATTCGGTTTATTTAATAATTTCGTTCCTGTTATATGTATTACCTACCTAAGACTTGTATCTTTGTTCCCATTTCTAGTTTTTAATGTTAGATTTCATATGAAATCAAAACTATGGTATAAGAGGGTTTAACTTTATTTTTGTAAGACTAAAAAAGCAACTAAGAAGACTGAATTGTGACTGGAAATACTGTTTCGTTTGTTTTTACTATTAATAAATGTTTTTTTCAATATATGGGGTTTTTTTTTATCAGACTTCAAAGTAATTTAAAAAACAATGTAAAACTGCGGCAAACTCACCCGTGTGAAAGCGTTAAGATGCTTAGAAATGTATTTTAAATGCAATGGCAAATTGACACCGATTTGCAGGTGGCTTTGCCAAATTTTTAAACAAATAAAAAATATACTCTTAGAGGTTTTCTAAGCAATGCGTGAAAGTAATAGGTAAGACACTGAAATATAACATATATTTTAGTCAGTTTTCTTGGTGAGAAAACTAAAGAAATATATTGAAAAAACTGACAAAATCGTGGCAAAGTAACACGACTCTACGGTAATAATTATTACAATTGTCCATAAAAGCTGAAGAATGGATAGTGCAAAAAGGCAGGTATGTACATTGTACAAGTTACATAATTCAACATTTTATCTTGCTGTTTTTTGTGTAAAAAGTATTTTAATTACGTTTTTAAGGTTAAGTATGTAAATTTTAATAAACAGTAGGTAAATAATGGTAATAAGGTTGTAATTATATTAAAGATTCATGTAGAGATAATGGGATTTCCTGTAAACTGACTTTGTATTTACGCACATAGTATTATTACTTTTGCCAGTCATATATTTTTGATGTTTTAAATATAACTGTAAGTACCTATAGCTATATACGATACCTACTTAAATATTTCTTAATTTTATTATAGATGCGGTCAAGAACGCAGTTGATAATGTCCAAAGCGGTGACTAGTTCGTTAGAAACCAAAAGAAAATACCCCCCTTGTACCACGTCTCAGCAAAAATTTAAAAAGTCACATAATGATGGTGTTGGTTAGTTTGTTTAACTAGTTTTAGAAAATGTGGAATAATAAAATTTTTGCTTAATATTTACGATAAAAAAGAATGTTTTTATATTTGAGGTAAATCTGTCACAACGTCACCCAAATCACATAAAGTATTATTATACCCAATTTATGAGAGAGAAAATAAAATACCCCAACCACTAGGTCAGTTATTAAATGACAATAATAATAAGCAAAGTAAGTGTATAAAATGTACTATAATAATTCTTTTGGGTATAAATTAATTTAAAAAAATACTCTTTATGTTTAGATAATTTACTTTCTTATTAATACCTACTTTATTTCTTAAATTCTCATTTTTTTATTTTAGTTGAAACATCTATTAATCAATCAGTCACCCCATTTATCAATGCAACGACTGAATATGGCGACTGGGCGCAGTGTTTAATTATAACACCAGGTAAAATTTAGTATTATAGTGTACCTATGATTTATACAATAATTTTTAAATTTTGCAAAAATTATTTTACCCAAGTATTCCAAAAAACATTATTTTTTAGGCAAACCGGCCCCAACCTCACCCAAATCGCATGATGACCCTGTTCTAGTTAAGGAAAATAAAATACAATTATTAACTAACGTTCCACTCGATTGCTTTACTGATTTCGAAAAGAGTAAGTTAAAATCTTTGGGTAAATCTTTTGGTTAACTGAAAAGTATATTTTAGCATATTTTTTGGCAATTAAATTACAAAAGTACTATTTTACCAACCTATGATTTTTTATTTTAGGTAAAATATCTATACACCAAAAAACGAAACCATCTGATGCTGCTAATGACAATCATCCGACAACTGATGGCGACTGGATACACTCTTCAATAATAACAATAGGTAAAATTTTATATAATTTAAATTAAAGGATTATTTTATACCTATATTCTAAGAATCTTAAACTTAAAACTATGTGAATATGTGAACAATTTTATGTCCCGCTAACATATTTTATAAAGGTAGGATTATTATTATTTTTTAAAATTTTTAGATCAAGAAGACATGTTAAATTCAGACTTACAAGACATTTCTTTTGGTGAAAATGAAAATTTAAGTCAATATTTAGAATCAAGTTATAAAAGCAGTCTTTTTGACCTAAGTATCAGTTCAGTAATTGAACGCGAACAAGTACCAGACTCTGTCGATGTAATGGAAGTAAACAGATCTACACCTGATGAAATTCCAAAAGAAAATAAAAATTCTAGTTGTGAATCTGGTTACAAGAGTGTTACTGAACAGCAAGTCAAGGAAAGTACATTAGAAAATTTGGACAACATTGTAAATAAAGAAAATGTTTTTGAAGAGTTCGCCAAACCAAAAGAAACTACAAAGAAGCGAAAAGAAACTCAAGATGAAAAAAGGCGGATACAAAAAGAAAAACTAGATCTCAAAGAACCATGTGACCAAAAGTGCAGAAAAAAATGTAGTAATAACTTTACAAAAGAGAACCGCGTTGCTATAAATAATGAATACAAGAAAATGGACGATTTAGGAAGAAAACGATATATTTTAAGTAACACTAAGGAGGAATCTCCTCAAAATTCATCGCAAGTATGCTGTAAATGAAAAACATAAGACGGTACAATATTCTTTCCAAGATGAAAGGGGCAATAGGATCTCAGTTTGCAAGATATTTTTTTTAACGACACTGGGATTCAACAAAAAAAATGATCGCTATGTTTTCCAAGCTATATCTAGAAGTAAAAATCACTCTACCGTTACTCCAGACATGAGAGGTAGGTTAAAAAAATACAAATATTAATTTGGAGTTTTATTCCTAGGAAACACATTTTATTTAGTTTTAATATCGTAAATATAAAAAAAAATATAGCGCTAAAAATATTGTTTCTGAAAGTATGTTATATTTGGTTGTCGTGGAATAACAATAATTTGTTAGTCTATGCCCCGGTCTATGCAATTTGGTATTTTATTTGTTGCTATCTAGTTTTTTACTTTCATCTAAACCATACTCAAAACCGATTTTTGTTATTTTTAGGTAAGATCGGGAAAAGAAAGGTAATCGATAAGGAGGTTGTTCAAGAGCACATCGCAAGTTTTAACCCGTCAATCTCCCATTACAGACGGGAGCATGCCCCCAACAGAAAATATTTGCCAAGTGATATTAACATATCCATATTGCACAAAGACTTTTTACAGAAGTATCCAACGATTCCCTGTAGCTATGAAAGTTATAGATTAAATATAAAAGAGCTTAACATTTCCTTCACAAAATTAGGGCATGAGGAATGTGAGTCATGTGAAATATTTGAGAAACATGAACATTCCAAAGAAAATCTAGATATAAATTGCTTAGTGTGTACATCTTACAGCAAGCACAATAAAAAGGCCAAACTTTCAAGACAACTCTACAGAGAAGATGCAGAAAAAAATCGAGAGGAAACAGATGTTTGCTTCTCTGCCGATCTGCAAAAAGTAATTATGCTACCCCGCATGGAACATTTTAAAATTGTGATTTTTACTCCACGAATTATTGGTTTTAATGAGTCTTTTGTTCCTGTTGGGATAAAACAAAAGCAATTAAAACCTGTTGCGGCCATTTGGCATGAAGCAGTAGCAGGAAGAAAAAAGGAAGATTTGATAAGTTCATTTCACCAATTCTTTTTAATCAATAGATACGCTTTAGAGATAACTCTCTGGTTAGATAATTGCGCCGCGCAAAACAAGAATTGGACACTTATGACTTATTTAATTTTTATTATCAATTCGGAACATATTAAGGCAGAAAAAATCATAATAAAATTTTTTGAACTTGGCCATACATTCATGAGTGCAGATAGCTTCCACCAAGTGGAATTATCTATGAAATTTAAAAAGAACTTGTATGATTTTGCAGATTTTGCGAGTGCTGTTCAAAATGCCAATTCTGGAAAAACTAAAGTCATAGAAATGACGGTTCAACATTTTTTTGATTGGCTGGATCTAGCAGCCCTATCCCGAATTAAAAAAAAAAAACCTAGGCCATATCTAGCTTCTTTTACCTCGGTTATGGTAAAAAGGGGAAAAACATCTTTAAGTTACACAGAAAACTATAATTTCAAAGACGTAAAAGAGTTCGAATTCTTAAAAATTAAAAATCAAAAAGAAGGCGTTTTATTACCTGATGCAAGAACAAACCCGCGAGGTATTTTTTCTGACAAAAAAAATAAAATCATTAAAAACCTTTGTCCACTAATGACAGCAGATCGTTAAAAATTTTGGATTGAATTGAGTGAAAATCAATTATCGAATGATTTAAATATTTCTAGGGAATAATATGTCGTGTTTTATATTTATACCGAAGTATTAATTATATTATTAGTTTTATGTGATATTGTATTATTCATTAGCTTTTAGATTTTATTTTTTTTTTTGTCAACGTAGGTACTAATTTGTTTTACCCACCTTATTAAATTTTTCTTACAACATTTATTAGATAGTTTTTTTTGTTAAATATTTGTTAACCCAAGCCAAAACGGTATTAAGTATACAGACTTACTGCGTTTTATTCAAGGAATGAGTACATACTGCGCTTAAGATCTGTAATGGTTGCAATTAAACTTATAAAAAACTGAAGTAAAACGCAGTATTGAAATTAAAACACCTAAAAATGGTCAAAATGTTTCAAAACATATGCATAACTTTTTTTTTTAATTAGTCCTTTTATATTTAACCCAAAAAAAACGTCAAAATAATTACATCTAAAAAATTATGCCAAAAATCGTCTTTTTCCTTTTTCTCAAAACTAGTTTTTTTGACTTACTGCGTTCTTTCTTTGGACGGCAGTATTTCCCAACAATAAAAAGTTCATAACTTCCCAGATTTTTATTTTTTTTTAAGTCTGTAAAAAGAAAAATTGGCATGGGAGATATAAACTTCATTTACACTTTCCCCTTACCACTTCTGCGAACATGCGTGGAAATTGTATTCCGATTTTACACTTTCTCTTTTTGGGTTATGGGTAAAATTTCGGTACAAAAAAAAATAATCATTCAAATCTCAAGATCTCAAAAATAATTCATGAGTGCCCTATGCAGTATGAAAAGTAAACATATCAAACTATTACTTTCTTACAACGACACTTTTATGAATATTGTATATTCAAAGTAGGAAGGAAATAAACTTGGACTATTAAAAAGGGCTTCGCACTTGCCTCAGTCTACCCTAATTATAAGCTTTGTAATGTAATGCTGAAAAATAAACAGAATGGTTTTGTACACTTTACCGTTCTTCCCTACACTTGCTGCCCCTTTTTTTCATGCATTTTCTTTCATTACAACATTTTTGTAATTTTCGTTCTCATAGTTGTATAAAGGGGGGTACTTTTGCACCTCCTCTATCAAACATTCGTCAGCAATTGCCGAAAACGGTGGCATTCTGCTGAGCGATTGCGGCTGGACTGGTCTCTCTAGCAGTCCGAACGCAGCCGCTGCAATTGACGGCGAACGCTGTGTCGCTGAGCTGCGGCAGTGAAACTGTGTACATACAAATCGCATTAAACCAGTACCGAGATACTAATCGCGAACGCCAGCCGCGGCCGCTGACTGCTCCAGAGAAACCATACCTTAGAGGCGCGTTAGAGTTTATAACCTTTATTTTACTATTTTTTATATTATGAATCAATAAAACTTATATCAGCTACCTAAATATTACATTCAAATCTATGAGTTTTCGCAGATCTCAAATCTCACAATAGTCACAAGCGTTGCACTCTGCTTCGGCATTTTCAATGTCATCCCCGGTTGCATCTTTGTAAAGGACTGTAAATTTTTTATTACCTTACAAACATGGCTGTTCATCACGTTGAACTCTTAACTCTAACTGCCTTTATACCCTTATGGACCGGTTGGAAGGAGAATCTAATGCGTCATGTGCGCGCGCTTTGACTGTCACATTTCCTGACTCAATAGTGAATGTACCCGAGACATTACAATAAACATCAACACTGGTTTCAAACTAAACATAATGAACTATTCACTATCAACAGATAATTAAATTATTAATTAATGTCTAAGGTGAGAGTCTACATATGTATTTTAACAAGTTAAAACAGAAAACTATAATAATATAATACTATAATAAAACATAGATAACCAAACTTATGAAATGCAATTTTCGAACTGTAACATGTGCCCTACGAAAATACAGGAAGACAACAATGCATTTTATTTTCATATTGGAGAAAATAAAATACGCGTATGCAAAACATTTTTTAAGGGGACCTTGGCTATAACTGATCGCCCAATTCCAACAGTGTTATATAAAAAACAACAATCAGTAAGTGGAATGATAAGCACAGATTTAGGAGGCAAACACAATAATCATAGTAAAATTGACCATGCAATAAAGAAAGGAATTCGACAACACATAAATTTGATCCCAAGAATAGAGAGCCATTATTGTACAAAGGATTCGAAAAAAGAATATATTGAGGGAGGAAAAAGTAGCAGAGTTACATAGGGACTACGTCGAACAATGTAGAGAAAACAACCTTCCTCATGCCAATTACTTAATGTATTTCAAGAGTGTTTAGCAACTTCAAAATCTCCTTCTTTTCAGCCCAAAAAAGACATGTGTGAAGATTGCGTATCATTTACAAACGCATCGGAAGAAGAGAAGGAGAAGTCTAGGGCAAAGTATGAAAAACATCTTGTAGAAAAAGATCTAGCGCGAGAAGAAAAGACAAAAGATTAGAGTAGTGTGAATAATGACTTAGTACGATTTACAGGCGGTTCTGCAATGCCCTAGAGGAAATAGTTCTTCTTTTTATTACACGTCAAAAATAAATGTATTTAATTTCACGATTTTTGAGCTGACACGTAACATAACTAAATGTTATGTTTAGGATGAAACAGAAGCCAATCGTGGAGTTAATAAAATCGGAACCTGCATATTGTTGTATCTAGAAAGTTAAGAAGAACAAGCTAGCAAAACTTCTAACAAAGTATTAGATGTCATCTTTTATTCAGACAATTGCTGCGGTCAGCAGAAAAACCGTTTTATGATGTCCATGTCCCTATTTGCTGTACAAGAATATCCGCACATAAATTCGATTATGCATAAGTTTCTTGTAAAAGGCCATAGTCAAAACGAAGGCGATAGTGCACACGCGACAATTGAGCGGGAAATTACAAAATCACTAAGGTCGGGACCACTCTCTGTTCCCCAACAATACGTTACAATCATCCGTGGGGTTTAAAAACAAGGCAAGCCGTATGAGGTACATGAACTAAATTATGAAACATTTTTAGATTTAAAAGATTTAGCTGCAAGGTTAGGTTTTAATGTCCTTAAAACCCCAAATGGAGAACTTGTGAAGATTGGCGATATATCCATATTACGAGTAGAAAAATAGTTCTCTAATAGGGTACTTTTTAAAACATCATTCTCGGAAACTGACTTTCAAATTATTAAAATCAAGAAAGCTCGAAAATCATCCACTCGTAGAATCAGTGAACCTTCATCAATAAAAGGGGGATTTACAGGGTTCCAGTAGCTGGAACAGGTAATAAAGCCAGTAACTAAAATTTAGTTAATGGAACCGTGTAGACTCCATGATTTAGTACTGCGAACTGGACGCGTGTAGACAGGATAGTTTAGCCGATTTTAGTAAAGTATATTAGTAGGGTTTTAGTTATGAATAGCAGCGCAGTGCATCACGTTGCAATGTCGTCTCGTTGGACTGAAGAGACAGCCGTTAAATTTGTGCAAGAATATCGAGACAAACCGTGTCTTTGGACCACAAAAATTTCACTGCACAAAAACAAGCAAGCAAGGGATGCGGCCCTTAAAATCATACAAGATAATATGGGGATTGAATGTTTTGGAGTAAACGAAATTGCAGGCCTCGACACACAAAAATATCTCTGTAAACTTCTGTAACTGTTTCCTGTTGCCAGATATGATAGTGTAATTTCCAATTTAATTTTCGCTAGAATAGCAAATCTTATTACATCATCTTGTTTGGAAATCATAGGTTTTACTTGGGAAAGTAATTCACTGAATTGTAATTTTGTCATCCGCATACAGTTTCGATATTCTTCTGGATCTTCCTTGGCCAGTTTAACCAATAACGTGGAAGACGCATCGTGTGTTTCTCTACGAGATATCCATTGTCGAACCCAACAACGTTTTTCTTTGTTAATTTCTTCTGATAAAATATTAGATAATTCTCCACATATATTCAAAACGCATTTTTGAACAGATAATCTAACAACTGTACTTGCCGCCATTTTAAAAGTGTTCAGCTTATCTGAACTATTCCAAAACACTAAAATGCGTGTAGACAATTACTGGAACAAAAACAAATTTTATTTAGTTACTGACTTTAGTACTTGTTCCAGCTACTGGAAGCGTGTAAATCTCGCTTAACAGCTGAACTTAAACAAGTCTACAGTGCAAAACAAAAAATTAAAGATAATAAAAAGGAAGGCTTATCAGAACTGCTGGAAAAAAAAAACATTATTCCAAAGTTTTATTCATATTTCTATACAAACATTTAGTTTTTTGGTTAAAAATATCTAACGATATTGTTTGTTTAAAAATTATTTAGCATTTTTAAGCAAAAAATGTCTCTCGACTTAAAAGAAACTGTTAAGTTAGTTAAGTTAATAAAGAAATGGTTATTTTGAAATACGTTTGGTTTATTTTTCTGTCTATTATAAAACTCAAGGGTCTTAAAGTACCTACTACATGTTTATTTTAAGATACCAATGTATATACCATAAATAATAATGTTGTCTATGGATAAGAAAACTATGTTTCCTATTAAAAATCTGTTTCAAGCAAATATTTGGATTTTTAGCTTTCAATGTTTGAAAACATTTTAATACACAATGCTAAAAATGTTTCAAGAAAAATGACACATTTATCAAAAACTTATTCATTTTTGCTCCAAATTATCAAAAAAAATTTAAAATAAGTCATTTTTTCAAGTACTGTTTTATAACAATTACCTAAAACCATTAAAAGTTAACAATACTCATTATGGTTACAAAAATCCAAAATATTCAGTCAACGTAATTTTAAAAGCGATTTTTTACGAAACTGCCTCTTTTTACTTATGTCACTTTTCTCGAAAACCATCGTTATGTTAAGTTGATTTTTTTATTAAATTATGTTATTTTGTTACCTACCTATTTATTTTTGCAATTTACCAAAACTTGCAATATTAATTCAAATAGGTAATGCATTTATTGTCAAGGCGGCCGCCGCCGTGGGGACCTTTACATCTGACAGTTTCTATTTTTGTCGTGTCAATTAAATTGATTTTTGTAAAAAAAAGTGATTTTTTTTTAACAAATAATGCCTTTTACGAATGGAGGGGCATATTTTCTTTTATTGCGGAATTGTCCATGGTCGCCTTGGCAATAAATGCAATATTTGGATTATTGTTACAATTTTTAGATATTATGTAAATTGCAAAAGTAAATATCAAAATAACGTAATTTAATCTAAAAAACACAACTTAATACGAATAAATTATAACCAAAAAAGCTTTTTGTACAAAGCACCCCCTGGAAAAATCAGTTTTTAAATAAGAAGAGAAAACGACTTAAATTCATCAAAATCGCAAGTATTTGTAGACAATAGTAATATTACAAGACCTCGTTTTTTTGTCGGTTAAATTTTTCAGCTGTCACGAAAACTTTTTTGTTTGGAAATTTGATGAGTTGAATTTGGACATGTTTATTCTGATATAATCTTTGAATAAACATGCCCAAAGTTCAACGAGTAAAATTGCCAAATAAGTTTGAGTGAACAATGGAAAATTGTGTCCCATCCATTAATTGAGTAATAATGTTTTATATATTTCTACAGATAGCCTGCAGTGTATTAATTGGGATAGTTATATATTTCTAGTAAAATTTTGCATTGTGTATTTTAGTATTTTTTCTAGGTTGCTAGCCATAAAATTTAAGGTTTCTATAATATATAAATAGAAAAACTTCAAAAAAATAGGTGCGTTACTTACACAACTTATACCTTTATTATAACAATATTTAAGTTATTTTATTTATTAATTGTACCGTTATTAAAAATAATTGGAGATTGTTGGGGTTTTTTTCCGGTTGCTACCAATGCAGAGCTAGAAACAGTGGACATTCTACATGTAGAAACTGATGTTTGAGTATGTTTGAATGGTGTGCTTCATTAATTTGCAAATAGGGTTTAATAGAAGAAGCGGTTGAATGACCTGTAATTTTAATGGGACACAGCAGTCGCTCTGAGCGAGTGATTGGTAATTTTACGATTTTTTGTATTTAAACCGCAGATCTCTGCCCTTTTATTCACCCATTTGGAAATTTAATTTTTTCCGACTGGTGAGTTTTTATACCAAATGTTGGATTTCGTCCAATGCGGGTTTGGTGTAAGAAACATTCTAATGATGGGAGAGCATATTTCCGTCTTTCCATTAATGCTTCAAAAAGTCGAACTGGACATCTATCAGGTCTTTTTTTGTTTGGAGTAAGCCATTTTGAGTCCGCCAATTTTCCAGCACTTCCCTGGCAAGTTTTCGTAAAAACTGGATTGTATTCTATCCTGCCCGTGGCCACGCCTTGGTTGTTAATTTCATTCTTGAAATAATCTATTAGACAGTGGATTCCTTCTCCGCCTCGCCATGCCAGTTCATATGAAGCAATAAAAAAAAACTTTTTTTGAAGTCACTCCGGACAGTTATCGTCACATGAATCGACAATCTTACAAAATTCGTTGTAATCTAATGCAACAGAACTTTCGTTTCTTTTATTACCTTGGATTTGTAGCGATTTCCTTTTGGCGTTGCGCATTTGCCTAGACTTTTCAAATTCAATATCGGAGAAGGGATTTACTTTTCTATTAAATTCCGTAAAATACTTCTCCTGTAGTATTTTCGCTGTTATGTTCCATATTGTTTTCACGCTATATTCTTTATAATTATCACCATTCAGCTTTCGCATATTAGCCGCCCAGTCCTTCAATATTTCTGCCAGTACCAGGGTTGGGGTATTGTCAGTAAGAACATAATTTCGAATTTTGCAAAACTCCTCAAATTGATACCAAACAGATTTCTTAGTTTTTGTAGTGTTAATTGGCACAACGTTTTTAATAACCCTATCAATTTCTTCACCATCCATAAGTCCAAATCTGGACGAGGAAGCCATTTTTTTAATACTAAACCACAGAATAATTAACTATGCAAACTATGCAAAGATGGAAACTAAACACTTCTATTTAATTTTTGTTCGTTCGTTCGTTTCGCACAAATCACCGAAATAAATTTAGAAACGCAACTGGACTCTTAGAACTGTCAAAAACTAATTGGCGCTGATGTCCTAGTATTTGCGATCCGAATCACGTGAGAAAGAAAGAAATCTGTTTGGCAACTATGGGTAAAAATAAAGAAAACTGTTTTACAGCTTTGATGAAATCTGTTTTATCGGTAGGTATTGTTGCCGCTTAAAAATTTAAAGTATTCCTTGGTTTAAATATTCATTTTTTTCTGCTTTCATTTTTGGTTCAGGGATACACGTTATTTGTAACTCTTATTTTTAAGTTTGGAGTAAATACCTTGTTGGTAAAGTAACAAATAACGTATACTTATTTAAGAGCTGAAATAGAAAGCAGCAAAAAAGGAATTATTTAAACCGAGCAATACCTATTTAAAAAAATACAGCTGACTAAAATAAAGCTAAATAGGTAATAAAACATTATTTTTATGATCAAAAATTATCGGATTTCTTTTTAGCAAGCGGTGTCGCATGCCATGTTTATGTAAGTAGTTTGGTACACAACATTTTTTAGGTTTTAACGGAGGTGCGTAGTCTTCCATAATGGAAATAAATACGCGAACTTTAACCAAACAAACCAAAACACACTAAAACTAAACAACAATAGGTCAAAACAACTCTCAAAAAACACGCTAATAGTACACACAGAGACCGAACGATCACAAACGGCATTAAAATTCAACACAACTTAAATGAAAATCGAGAATAGAAAATTGACAATACACTTCAAATTCTTGACAACGAAATTTGGGAGGGTGCTTCTTCTCGATCGCAAATCGCAAATAAACGTAGTGCCCTCTATACAAACTTAACTAAACCAATTTGGGCGATGCCCCTACCGGCGCCATCTACGAAATGCGATCCAAACAAAATAATGTTTGGCGGGAACGCCCAGCTTACGTATCTAAATTTATTTCGGTGATTTGTGTTCGTTTCGTTTGATAATTATCCATGACAGCATCATGACAAGTTATTTGAATTTCATTTGTTTTGCCACCTTCCCGACGAAAACTGTTTAGTTTGAGGCTGACAACCAAAATACATTTGTTATAATTTTATTATTGTATGTTTGGTTGCCAGCATTGCAGCAAAATATGTTAAAGCAAAAGCAATACGTCAGAATTTTAGATTCGTTATAATATAATAAATGACATTGATAGGTTTTTTTAAATGTTGTGTAATTTACAATAACAAGCTTATTGGAGAAAAAATAGACATGGGTGTATTATAATATAAAAACAAGTAGGTAAATAAATATAGTACTAATGTAATTGTATTAAAATATCAGAAATTTTATGAAAAAGTTAGAAAAAAATAATTGACATTGATTTATACTTCGAAATATTGTGACAGAACTAGACGGGCCAATGGCGACGTTTAATCGCTAAAATCCCAAGGGGTTTTATCAGTATTATACTAGGTGATTGGCTTAATCGAGACGGTTCGATTAGACGAAACGGCGAAATTGGCAGGTGTACGAAATAATCAGAATAAATGATGTCAAAAACTCAAGTTTTCTAAAAAAAGTATCAAACTATCCAAAGAAGTTATGAAACTAGTTACTTCGCCAAAATATTTTTAGGTGATCCAGACTCCCAGACCCAAGTTTTAAAATAATTTTATATTGTACTGGTTGGCTCAAAGGTTTTTATGAAATTAACTTATAGGTATTTTTTAAATGGAACACCTAGTTTTTTTTTATACCTATTACTATATTTTTAAAATTTTAATAAAAGTTATAAACATTTCGTATAGCACACAATTTTTTGCCACAAAATGGCAAGATGGTCAAAAATGTCGGATTTATTCCCATGTAAATATTTAATATTTCGTAGGTATAGTTTTCTACCCGATCGGTCCTTTAATTTGGTTAAATGTTGGTGCTTCGCCTATCTTTATTTATTCCTTTATTTGAAAAGTTAAATTTGTTTAAAAATTAGTTATTTATTTAAAGAGGATAATTGGACGCTAATATGCAATACAGTGTCAACCCACAAAATTAAAAAAAATTGATTTTAACGGAATTTAATACAACAGCCGTTCAAAAACATTATGCAAAACCATTTTATGCGACTTAAATTTGTTTTTGTGGAGAAAATACGAAATCTTTTTGTCGCGAAATAGCTATATCCGATATGAGATTTTTCAATATAAAGTCAAGTCGCTTAACATCATATTACAGAGTATTATGGCGCCATCTGTGATACTAACAACATTTCATGCGGGTTGACACGTTCATGCTAAATGCTCAGACACCACATACAGTTTTTTTAGCGGGTGTTCTTGTCAAACTAGGCAAGAACACAAGCGAGTTTATAATTGAACGGTGATATTTTGAAAATATTTAGAGTCGAATTTGTCATCTACACGGTTTCGTAATTCTTCGCCAAAATTGACAACGTAAGTATCATAAAAATACACAAGTTTATTTAATTTATTTGATCATTAGCATGCTTTAGGTTAGGTGTTTGCTTTGGCGCTAAATTTTCTTTTACATTTTTAAATAGTAGAGTGAATATTATAAAAATTCCTTTTAATTATATCGTTAATCCAGAATAAATGAAAGCATAAGAATAAGAAGTAACATTAATAATAGGTACCTATTAATTTATTTAGTTACATAACATGATTAACATCATATTGCAAAATGATTAATCTGATTTAAACGTATCATGCGATGTACTTTATGTGACTTGAAGTATTATTGCAAAATACTCGAATGAAAATAACATGTGCAATATCTTCTGACAATTACATTATTTGACTTGACCGCTTCTTGCAAAATAGACGTTGCACTTTTTTAAAATTTGTCTTTGTAAGGCCGGTACATGCACACGTATAAAAAACAAAAAATTAATAATACATAACAATAACTAAATAATAGTAACCTATTTTAGAATGAATAATACTTCAAGAAGCTTTAAGATGATACTTGCTTGCAAAGAAAAACCACCAGATCAATTGTTAGAAAGTTCCAATAACATAAAGAAACAAAAGATATCAGTTTCAAAACAAGATAAAACTATGCTTACTACTTCTAACGATTTCATTATGGAACCCGATGAAGAACTGCTACAAGCTATAACAACGATTTTGCCCAACACACCATCTGCCTTCAGAATGGTTACAAAAAAGAGTTTATTACCAAGCATTCTTGTTACTTCGGAAAACAACTTGCTAAGTTCTAGGGAATTTCTAGAGTTAGAAAGTAATGATATTTTAATAACTCCTAATAATCATGCCCACTTCTATAAAAAGATAAATTGTTTTACCTTTAGGTTAGTTCAGGTTATGTTTATAGTTTTATGTTTTATGTTTATAGTCTATGTGAATGTTCGTATACAAGTTTTAAAAATAAAAACTAACAAAAAGATATGCTGGCCAGTTGGTACAAACCAGAGCCATTAAAAAAAAAACCTTTAGGTAGCAACAGAATTTAATAATGTCTATACAGTGTGCCTTAAACTCAATGGCCTAGTAGGAGTATATAGACAACGAAAAAAGTTAGGAATTTGAAATTTGGGTTATGTCCATAGGAGGCCGTTGTCTCCAATTTAAAAATATTTTTAGCACTGCGGCGTTGCCAGATCTACTCTTACCAGATACCAAATTTGTTTTTTTCAAATGCGATGTTCTTGATAAATTCGCCGAGCATCTTCAGCATTTCCATTTGTTAGGCCCTAATCAATATAATATAATATTTTTGAATTCTACATAAAAGTCCAATTATTTTTTAATTAGTGCATTATAAGTCTAAACTTAATAGTTTCCGCGATATCGACTTTAAAAAAAACTATTTTTGAACTTTGACAGCTTCTAGCTTTCTAACGGTACCGTAGAACGAGGATTTATAAAACATATGGGGTAATATGAAATTTTGGAGCACTCTTTAAAACTTTGGCGCCTGATGTCACACTTGGTCGGTGATGCAGTGTTTTACTATACTAGTCAGCTTGTAAACATTTTATTGTTGGTGGCAACGGAGAAGTTTTGTTGGTAAGTTTTGTATCGGAAAAAAATCTAAAAATATTGTATAAAAAATTACTAATAGACCGCAGTAAGGGACGTGGTATTAGGGCAAATGTCATTTAGGCAAACTGGCGATCGTCACAATGTGCCTTACGCAACAGGATATCGTCGATATAAAGGACTACATACTGGAAATCTGGGAGCACCACCAACCTTGTCAATGATTGAAGAAAAGCAAATTGTTAATGCATTGTTGGTTGCAGCAAATATTGGTTACCCAATGACTGAGAGGGACTTAAGCCTCATTGTCAAAGGGTTTCTTGATAGAAAAGGCGTAAATATCCCCAGATTTCACAATAATATGCCAGGTCCAGACTGGCGCGAAACATTCTTGCAAACAAATCGGGAATTAAATGTTAGAATGTCAGAAAAGATAAAAAGAGCAAGAGCCCAAGTCACCTTAGTCACCCTAGATAGTTATTTCGTTGAACTTCACCGCTCAATAGAAGGATGTCCACCGCAAAATATCATAAATTATGATGAATCTAACTTAACCGATGATCCGGGGAGGCAACGCGTCATCGTAAGAAGAGGTGTAAAGCACGCAAGAAAAAGCATAGATTTCTCAAAATCATCGACATCTGTAATGTTTTGTGCGGCTGCAGATGTAACCGCCTGACCACCGTATGTGGTGTATAAGTCTACCCATCTGTATAGCGAGTGGAGTACAGGTGGACCACCTAGTATATTTTACAACAGGAGAAAAAATGGGTGGTTTGATTCAGCGATTTTTGAATATTGGTTCTTTAAAATCCCATACCCCTACTTGAGACGACTGGAGGGCAAAAAAATTATGATAGATGACAACTTAGCTAGTCACTTAAGCATAAACGTAATAAAGAAATGCGAGAAAGCTAACATCGAATTTAAATTTTTACCGCCCCACAGCACACATATCTGCCAGCCGCTCGATGTGTCATACTTTCGGCCTCTCAAGGCTGTTTGGAGAAAAATACTTACAGAATGGAAGTTAAAGAATAAAGGGGTCCTTCCCAAATCAGTATTTCCGCCCTTTTAAACAAGGCACTTGATTCGCTAAAACAGAAAAGTAAAGCGAATATTAAAGCAGGCTTCAAAGCCAGTGAAATATATCCCCCGAATAAACATGACGTTTTCAAGTTGTTTCCGCAGACAGCAGAGGCGTCAGATGAGCACGCTGCTCTAACTCAGTCATACACAGATATCATCAAACAACATGTTCCAGTCGCGCAAGATTTACAAAAGAGACCCCAGAGAAAGGGGCTCCAGGTGCAACCTGGAAAATCAATATCCTCCACTGATTTTGACACGGTAAATAAAACCCTCGAAAAAGATCCTAACCAAGAAGGTGAAAATATCATAAAAAAAGGACGACGTTCCATTACAACGCAGAAGGCCGCTACCTCCGATGACTCTGAATATGAACTGCAACCAGAAAATGTAGAAACCTGAAACAAATTTGGTAATGCACGCTGGTAAATATACAGAAACTAAACTGTTTCATAAATCCCCGGATTCTGGGTAATATGAAACACTCAATAATATATTTTTTTAAAGTATTTGCCGGATTAAAAAACTTTAAAGCCGGAAATGTAGTACTTCCGGTTTAACCGGGAAATTGATATTTTTAGGAATATAATAAAAAACGAAGATAGGGAGATGTAAGCCGTTTTGCTCTAAGACGTACCGTACAGTTAGAAAGCTAGAAGCTGTCACAAAAATGTAATTTTTCAAAAGTCGATATCTCGGAAACTATTAAGTTTAGACTTATAATACACTAATTAAAAAATAATTGGAGTTTTATGTAGAATTCAAAAACATTGTAATCTATAGGACATTCCATTTAAAAATAAAACATTTGGTATCTGGTAAGAGTAGATCTGGCAATGCCGCAGAATATTTTTAAATTGGAGCCCATGACGTCCTAACTAATCTGAACTAACCTAAATTTCAGATTCCTAACTTTTTTCGTTGTGTAGATACTTCTTAATAGGCCATCTAGTTTGGCGCACCCTGTATAGAAAAATTTTACAGTATCTATAGAGATAGAAGTTATGGTCACACCCTTAATGTCTATTTTCTGTGTAATATTGTTGATATTTTTTTCAGTAAAGAGATATCAATGTAACATTTTAAGGACTTAGCTAACCTGAACCTAATATTTGATGATTTTTCTAATTATTATAGATTGCATGTATTACCAATATACTGCCGTGCTAAGCCTAACCTATTTGAAAAAAAAATTAAAAATGAATTTTTTTGGTTTAGCATCTAAAATACTGTAAATTTCCATTTTTCCTACGTTAAATCACCGTATCTAAACCAGAAACATATAAAATCGAATAAAATTAAACCCGTATTTGAAAATAATTTAAGAAATACTAAGGCTAAACCCAGTATTTTTAGTTTACTAAGCGCTTTCCCCGTATTTTTAATCATATACGGGTATTTTGCCTAGCAGCTTTCAAATACGTGATTTAAGCGTAGAAAATCGGCATGTTGAATCCTGCCTGCAGCGCGCGCGCGTTGTTTATATTTTAGTTTGCCGGCCACTTTGCTTTCTGCCGTCTTCCGTCGTGGTGGTCTTCTAAATAATATTGCAAATTTTGTATTTAAATGAACAGAAAAGTGTAAAATTTAGGATATTATAAAAAAATGAGTACGTGGAGTGCCGGGAGTAGTAGAGGAAAAAAATTAGTTGCCTTGGCTACCACCTCAAAAGTGCTTCCAGTGTTTTCAGAGGATGATGTTTTCTTGGGTAATCTAGATTCAAGTTATAACAATGAACTAAATAATGATAATAATACTGATGCAGAATTTATAAAAATTACCCAGAGTTGCGTTATTAATAATCAATCGCAACCGAATACTACATACTTGGACTCAGATGTTATTAATAGTAAGTAAAAAATAAATAAACTTTAGCTAAAAATTGTAACGATCGTCAATTAAATTATTTATATTGTATAATAATATATAAATATGTAAATATATAATATTATTGGTATAAAGTACTGAAAGATCGTAAATATTAGTTAGTGTATATTGGTAAGGGACAGAAGAATGCCGTTACAGAGATTCCATAAATGATTTGGAAAATCCAACCAATCCAAACCAATTGGAAAATATAGCAAATATTGATGTTTCCCTAAATATTAAAGATACTATTGTCTCTGGAGGTTGTAACATTAAAAAAGATTAGTGAACAACAACTTTTTAATGTTTAGGATATTTTTGGGTTTGAAGTTAAAAAGTAATATTTAGATGTACAGAGTATCCCAAATATTACATAATTTTAGGTGCAGAATATCCAGAATCGGAAAATGGGGATTACGGATTGATAAATGCATCGCATAATGTACTTACCGAAAATTCTATGAACATAACAAACATCACTGCTATATCTGGTAATAATCTGTCATGAAAAAAAAAATATACGTATTAGGCAATAACTTCTTGTTCTAATTTTTTTTAGATTTGGAGTTGGAAGGTAGTCACTCAGAATTCCTTGAAAAAGCAGTTAATGGAGAGAAGAGCGAATATCTGACATTCACAACAGATACAAATAATATTAATATTTAAGACAGGCTAAATAACAAAATGGAAAATAAGGAGATTGAAAGTATGAAGAACGATAGAAATACTAACGATCATGATGAGAACGGAAACAAATTAATGGAAATTAACGCAACTGAAGAAATGGAAGAGAATGTGACTGATAGAATTAACGAAAATAAAATTGAGGCACCTGAGGAAATAGGTAGGTAGTTATTAATAAGTGTATCCTTTCTACAAATTTAAGAAGCAATTTTTTTTATTGTAAATTATATTTTTAGATCCAGACGAAACTATTGCAACCCACACAAAAAAAGGTGAAAACAGAAAAAGAAAAAATATAAACATTCCAAAAGTATAAGAACTGAAATTAAGAAAAATAACATAATTTCGCTACATACAGTTGGCCCAAGTTGCATAAATTGTAAATTTAGGTGTTACAGTTTTTTCTCCGAGGAGGACAGAACAAGAACAAATAAAGAATTTTGGAAATTAAACTGGAAAGAAAAAAGAACGTTTGTTATGAATTCGACTGAAAGTAAATTACCAAGGCGCAAGGTAGAAGATTCGAAGAAAAACAAAACTTTTACATATCTTTTAAAAGACGCTATTGGCGCGAAAAGGCGTGTTTGTAAAATTTACTTCCTTACAACATTAGGGTACAAAAAGACTAATGATTGTATAATCCATTCAGTGTGGGCGAACGCTAAGACAAAAAATCAAGTACATAATAATGATTCAGATCGATGAGGCAGACATCCTCCTAACAAAATATCAAATACCCAAATAGAGAAACACATAGATTCATTTAATTCACCTGTGTCTCACTACAGGAGAGTCCATGCTCCTAATCGTTTATATTTACCAAGCGATTTAAATGGTACTCTTATGTTTGCAGACTTTAGAAAAAAATATCCCGATTTCATTTGATCATACGAAAAATACAGAAAAGTTCTTAAATCGAAAACTATATCGTTTGCCAAATTAGGAAACGAAGAATGTGAACTCTGTGAATCCTATCATATGCATAATCCAGAGCACACAGCTCAGTCCTTAAACGAAGGTTGTAAGAAATGCTGCAGTTGGAAAGCTCATATTGAGAAGGCAATAGAATCTCGCAATAAATACGCATTGAACAAAGAAAACTGCAACGAAGACAAAGATAATTCATGCGTGTCTGTTGACCTTCAGAAGGTAATAATGCTGCCCAGGATGGAAATGTTTAAAAAAGCCATATTTTCTCATCGTCTGATAGTATACAATGAAAGTTTTGTACCCGTCGAAAAAATTAGACAATTTCTTCCATTTGCCGTTATGTGGCATGAGGCCGTTAGTGGGCGACATCAAGAAGTACTTTTGATGCATTTTTTCTCCACCATAAGGATGTCAGAAACATTATTTTGTGGTTAGATAACTGCTCTAGCCAGAACAAAAACTGGGCTTTCTTATCTTTCTTGATTTATATTGTAAATTCGCCAGGTGTATCCGCAGAAACTATACATGTAAACTATTTCGAACCAGGTCATACATTTATGTCTGCGGATTCATTTCACCATCAAGTAGAAGAATCACTCAACCGTCAAAAGAAAACATATGATTCTGCAGACTTTGAAAATGCAGTACAATCAAGCAATAAAGGAAAAGTACAGATTAAGTCTATGCGAGTGAATAATTTTCAATTATGGAAAAATCTCAGTTCGGCTAGTAAAATTAAAAACCAAAATCCTAAGTTCTATATTGCCAAAATGACTGAATTCATGGTAAAGCGAAATGAATTTGAAATTTACTACAAATGCAAATCCAATGAAAAATGGAAAAAACTCGATTTTTTACTTAAAAAACATATTGGTGAAAAACCAACACCTTCCATAAAGACGGCACCCAATGGATTTGAACGAGAAAAAGTCGACAATTTGTTTAAAGCTTCATCATGCCAGATAATCGAAAAAAATTTTGGAAGAACCTTCCTGAAAAGGTTAATGTCTAATAAAAGTGTTTTTTTATGGTATCTACCCATGATACAAAGAACTTCTTTGTATCATGGGTATGTATCTACCCACTTAATAACTGTAAGAAGTGTTTTAGTTAGCATTAGTTATAAATAACTCAAATAATTTGATAATTTCACATTTTGTTCCCGTTTTTGTTTTTAATTAAAGTATCTTAAAAAATCATGTTTTGTGTTGCTATTAATTAATTTCATTTAATGAAAGGTTGGATTTCCTACGTTAAATACTGGAATCTGCCAAGCACGATGATTAATCTAAGTAAGTTCGACAATGGCCTAGGTCAAATACCCGTATTTGCTAAATACGAGGGTTTTGCGTAGGAAATTAGAGAAATACAAGTAAGCAAATTACTCGTATGGGGTTTTATAATATAAAACAACAAAACAACAATTTTTTAGGTTATAAGGATTTTAGTGGCCCTGTTGTTTAATATGAACAACTATTATTAATAATGCAAAGGTTCGTTGAAGCTACAAACAAATAGAAATTATAAATCCATATTTCGCCATTTCTAAAAAATTTCAAATACCAGGGTTAGGCTTAGCACGGCAATATAGAAATTAGTTCAGATCTGATGAAAATAAATTTTGGGGCTTAGAATGTATATTACAGAAGTATACAGACGGAAAAATAATATTAATGAACAAGGATAAATTAACTTTAGAAGATAGAACGAGGCTGTCCAAAATTATAGTAAATTAATTGATTGGATTCTATGGAATTGAGTAAGTTAACACATTTTTCATTCAAAATAATAAACTAAATATGACTTTTTAATGCTACAGGTTAAAAACTTCAATACTTCTTCAAGCAGCAGAAGAAATTGAATACTTTTTTGCTAACGAAAAAGCTGAGACATATTATATTCCTTATTCGCCAGCGGAGAAAAAGTATAAGGACTATTTACAGAGAATAAGAAATGTAGAAGATCTAAAAGAAAAATGTAAAAAAGGCAGCGGGCCATATGGAAAATTATGGTTTAGATACATTACCGTCAAAGCATCTTTACGAATTGCTAACTTGCAAAGAAAAGAAAAAACGAATAAAGACACTTATCAACATTGTCGGAAAACCAGTTCCAACTATGAGCTTCTTATATTTCGTTGCATTAAAATTAATTGTTTGTAAATTATTTCCCATTATTAAAAAATTATTCTCGCCACCACTGGCTAGAAAACGCCATAATATACGAGTTGTTTCTTAAAAAGTTCGACGCGTCCAAATCGAGGGCCGGCCACTTTGCAAGATGCATACGTTAAACAAGCAAAGTATATAGTCTCCTCTCTTTAATTCACCCTCGTCTAGCTTGCCCTATTTTGATGGTCTTCCATGTTGATTAAAAAAAGACATGCGGTTTTGTTCGCTTACACAAGCTAGACAAACAACTAAACCTATCTCTCTCTCTCTCTCTACCTTCGCGGATTACGAAGCGCGTCCGTCCGTGAATAATTATAAAACCACTTCCCGTAGATTCTTCGCTGAAGTGACTCCACGATAATTCTAGCTCCTGAACCGAAAATGACCTAACCTAGTGGCATTTTTTAGCGCTCATCTTACAAAAGAAAAGTAAATTTATCGGCGTGGCAGAACGCTCTTTGTCTCTTGTCCGAATTAAATACAACGGTAAATAAGTGTTTATCTCCGTGCACTGGCGTGGCATTTCGTCCATTTGTTCAGCAAAGCATGTTGCAGTGAGAAGATGCAAATACCTCCTACCTCCTAGACGGACGAGAGGACAGCAAAATTAAGGTAGTATCAACCTTTACTTACGAACCCGCCCATTAGAAAGGCATTGTTTATCCACAACGTAAAATACGCACATGGCATGAATCCTACAATTAATTCCCATTTGGAAACCTGAAAGGCAATGTTCTACAAACTTGTCTTTAGATTAAACTAAACATTTGTCTAGCCTCAATTAAAGTGATATAAACTGTCCAATCACCCTCAAGGATATTTTACAGTGTTTGTTTACATTTGTGAAATCCGAAAGTGAATAATAATAAGTTTAACGTAATATTTGTTTATAAAATCCTCGATCAAACATTATATATTATTGTAAAGTCTAATTTAACCCATTAGCGCCCAGCGTTGCCATATGGCAACGGTAAACATGCTGCATTTTTACCAGCTGTAAAGAGGGCGGGGCAACAGTTGAACTAGCGGTGGGGATAGCATTCAATGCACATAATATGACCTTCATGAAATTTGTGACGAGAGTTACAGTTTTGACGTAATAAGATTTAGTTCTGTAGTCTAGAATATTAGTGGTGCGTAAAGTCGGAAAAATATGGATCTTCGTTTTACGTAAGTATATTTTTGACTAATTACAAGCAAATAATTGGTAATATCGTAGTAGCCTAGTTGTTATATATACTAGAGGGTATTTTATTTAGGTTACTGACAAAGGTTTAGTTAAAACATAGTTGAGTTACTTATATGTAAATCTTAGCGTTGCCATATGGCAACGCTAGGCGCTTAGACTCTGTAAATCTTATAAAATTAATTTCATAATTTTAGGAAAGGTTTTTCGTTAGCAGAAGCTTTAGATATAGCCTATAATGAGGACATTGAAGCGGATATTTTTATTGAGCCGCCAGAACCGAACGTCGAGACAGATGAGGACTCTGCAGACGAAGACGATGGAGGGTAAGTCATAATATAGGTATTTTTCTTATATTATATCTAATATACATTATGTTTGTAGGTTAGTTGACAACCTAACTTCTCGGCAACTACGCGCTGCTGCCGAAATCAAGTTGCCAAACAATGAGAGAATAGGAGTAGAATATTCAGAAAATGAAGTTTCTGACGCTAACGATTCGAAGGAATCCCAGCCCAATGTTACGTCGGTGCTGTTGGATGAAAACGAAAAATTCTGGCTAAACGAGAGACGCAAACAAAAACAAAATTTTAAACCCACGTGGGAGTTGAACTCAGATTTTGATAGTGAGCAAGCTTCCTTATTTCCCCAAGCAAAATATTGTCAATATGAGGAGATGTCTCCAGTTCAAATATTTGAGCAGTTTATAGACGAGGAAATCATAGAACACTTAGTGAAAGAGACCCAACGATATGCTTTGTTTTTGAACCGCCCAGATCCTAAAATCTCTAGCGACGAAATTCGTTGTTTTATTGCAATTTTGTTTGTAAGTGGCTATAATAATCTGCCATCTAAAAGAGACTATTGGGACTCGGGAGATGATATGCGCAATGCAGCGGTCTTTCAGGCAATGCGCCGTAACCGTTTTCTCGAAATTTGCCGATTTATTCATTGTGCGGATAATACAAAAATTGACCTCACTGACAAAGCATGGAAAATAAGACCTTTTATGGAAATGCTAAAAGAACGATGCATTAAGAATTTTGTTCCAGAGCAAAATTTATCATATGACGAAAGCATGGTTAAATACTATGGCAGACACAGCTGCAAACAATTTATTCGGGGCAAACCAGTGAGATTCGGCTATAAGGTGTGGAGTATAGATACTAAAGACGGGTATCTTGTAAATTTTGACCTCTATCAGGGAAAAAGTCCAAAAGCAAATACTGAATATGATGTCTTATTTGGTAAAGCAGCGAGCCCAATGGTGATAATGATGGACGAACTTCCACCGGAAAAAAAAAATCTGCGCTATCATTTTTATATGGACAACTTATTTTCGAATCCTGCTCTATTTTCTTACTTGAGATTTCGTGGATACTCCGCTATTGGTACAATACGGGACAACCGCATTCCAACTCAATGCCCCCTAACCAACAAAACTTTATTTGCAAAAAAGGTCCGCGGTACTTTTCAAACTGCTATCGAGAAAACAGATGGTCATTTATACATCAGATGGATGGATAATGCTGTAGTTACAATGATTTCTTCTTCCAGCGGCACTCAAGAGGTAGGACAAGTAAAAAGATTTTCCCAACAGCAAAAACGCAATATAATGATTCCACGTCCATTTGCTATCGCAAAATACAATACATATATGGGGGGGACCGATCAAATGGATCAGAATCTTGCATGCTACCGAATAGGAATCAGGGGCAAGAAATGGTACTGGCCGCTATTTACTTGGCTCTTAGACGTTGCGATGCAAAACAGTTGGCTATTATATAATAAATCACGACCAGAAAATGTGCCACAAAAAGCCTTTAGAAGGGAAGTGGTCAACGTATATTTAAAAAAATATCAAGTTCTTCCTAAAGGACCAGGAAGATGGGCGTCTACTCTAGGATCCCCCTCTACATGTCGAGTATCCAACGACATCAGATTCGATCGAACGGACCACTTTGTTCAACATACAGAGGGAAAGAAAAAAAGGCGGTGCGCTGCAAGTACATGCAAGTCAATAATAAGAACCATGTGTGGGAAGTGTGACGTTGCACTATGTATAGACTGTTTTAAAACTTTTCACTCACGTTAGATTATTATAATACTATAACTATAACTGTATATTATATAGAAATAAAAATAATTTTTTGTGTTCTTTCTTTCTTAAAAACTTGTTTTTTGTTTTTGTTTGCAACAAATTAAGGACGTATTACCATTTTTCTAACAATTTTTTAAATTTTAATATTTTGCATATCACAAGCGCCTAGCGTTGCCATATGGCAACAGCAAGTATTTTGAAAACCAGACTACCATATTTTTTTTAAACATTTTTTCAAGTTATATTGTGTACATTTAAGTAATATTACCCAAAAAAAAAACGTAACATGAAAAAAAAAGTATCTGGGCGCTAATGGGTTAAATTGGTTTAGTTGGGTGTTCATTTACTGAAGTTTTGCATTGGAATCGAAGTCTTTAAATATTGTGATCTCAGACACGTTTTTGGATGCAACTTTTGTAGAGCAAACAATTAACCCAATAATTTCATAATCTTTATATGTATACTTACATCGTCACAACAATTTATAAAACCATCTAACATAATAAGTACATAAATTCAACTGGTATTGTTCATGTCGCATATATACTAAATTGTTTATTGTATAATTTCTTTACAGGTGTTTTAGTAAATAAAACAAATAACTTCGTTCAATATATCAAAGTAGTTTTTACTTTGAACCAGTGCTGTGGACAAAAGGTCCTTCCCAAAATTTGTTTCGACCAACTCATTAAATAAGTTGGTCGCCCTACTACCTACTAGTATGTAATGAAACCCCTGATTGGTTTGACGACAAACATATTAGTCCAGAAAAGGAGAACGAAACAAAATCGCAACTTTTAACGTTTAACATAAAAATTTTAAATGTTTTTGGTGATTGTTTTATTTTAGATGTAATATTTAAAGTTGTGTGTCTTTAGAAAACGCTGCGATTAATTATCGCGGCGCGACATACGACACAAAACGCGTGCATTAAAGGGGACTGTAAGTAGGTACACCTTCTGGATGTTCTTGAATAAAATATGCTTTTTCTTGAAACGTAAGGCATTTTTGTTTGGCCATTATTAATATTAATCCAGGAAAGAAAAGACGTGTTTACTATCAAAATTAGATGAATCAACTGAAGAACAAATACGCCGCATCAAACGTCTGCCGACAGGTTCAAACCGATCATGCTTAAACGAATACATAACGTACATGTAATTGTTTAATTATTGTTCATATTATATGGGCTGCTTGCTGTTCACGTTATAAAGTACCCGATACAAAAAATATTGTGTTCACATAACCGCCTTGTTTACATAAACGAGTGTTCACATTATAGAGCTTGTACTGTATATACCTACATTGTCAACATATTTTTACTTTTGGACATAAAAAGTTTCCACACTTGCATTTTTGATGTACAATTTTAATGTTAAAAAAAACTCATTTGAATTGTAAGCAATTATCTTCTGAATTATTCTTGAATAAATAACGCCAAAAAATATTATGACAATAAATTATAAGGAAAAAGGCATAAAATAAGATATTGATAGTGATGATGGCGAAAAAGTAAAAATATTTTTAAAATACATACCATTTCAGTTTTTTTAAACGACTCCAGACTTATTCAAATACTGAATAATATAGACGTGTTTTGGATATGGGCTTTATTTATTTTTTCTTCTGAAATAGTGTTTTGGATATGGGCTTTATTTATTTTTTCTTCTGAAATAAAGTCAATGGAAGTTCAAAACACATCTATCATTCATGATACATTATTGTCTCTCACCTTTAAACAAACACTTAGGTATTGAAATACTGTTAAGAACTTAGTAACAATCTTTTTATAATACAGGGTGAGAAATGTTTTTTGTATTAGAAGTCAAATCCAGAGCAGCAGCACCTAAATAAATGTAAATAAACACTTAACAAAATGGGCTGAAACTATGTAACCAGAATAAAAAAACAAATAAAAAAGCACAGATGTTGCCGATAAAAGGACGATAATCATAACAAAAAATAAAAAAATGGTGGTTTAAGTGATTCAAATTAAATTTATGTGATTAATTATTTTTTAAAAATGCCACAATATTATTTAGTATCTGATCCCATAGCTACCCAAAAACAGCAACACCGGGTTAATTTTTTTTTGTGACATATTTTCAGTTTCAGCGGCATCGAAGGAAAATCAAATACTTAAGACCGTTAAATCGTGTCACTTTAAAAGAAATCGCAAAATAAATAGTCCATAGGGTAGAGTATCAAAAAAAGTTTTATTCGGTAACTAGCCTGGACTTCTATTTATTCCATATTTCTTGTTTTAGACCTTTGATGCATTAGAAGAACGTATAAACGCAAGACAAGAGAAATTATGTGAATTTAACGTGACCTTACAACCATCTGCCGTCATAGTTGGACCACTAAATGATCCGGAGGGATTCTTTTTTGTAGTTAAGTGAAATATCGTGTTGAGTCAACTATCCGCATGCTTGAGTTACTTTTTAAACTATTTCATGTGCTTGATATTGCGTATCCCGTGAAGTGTGAGAATGTCTGGATTTTTTTGGAGGAAGTAGTATTTGGAATGAAGTCCATTAAAAAATCTTCAGCAGCGTCTAACGTTATTGCCGATCTTAAATATCACTTAGGCCAAAAGAATTAGGCTTTATCTGTTAAGATTTATAATTGCTAAGTATAAAATATCATTCTGGATAACATTTACTTAAATATGCCTCAATGTTGTTTCTGTGACGAGTCGTTTTTTACAGTCAACGCTTTAATAACGCATTTAAGAATAATATATCGATGTCAAGAACGATCCTACCCAGTCGGCTTCTAATTTTCTAACTACTAATAATACTCAAACAGAAAATATTTCTTATGCTTCGCATCCTGATCAAAATAGTATAGACCCTTGTTGTAAGTTTGAGTTGGTACCAATGGTAAATTGCCATAATTGTTTGGCATTGGCAACACTGTAGTTACAAAAGTGACAGTCAAGTTGTTATAGTTGTTTGAGAGACGCTTGTAGTTTATTACTATTTTTCGTGTTATTAAAGGTGAATAAACTCGCTTAGACATTATCAATTGTTTCCTTTAACTGTTCGACGGCATAATCACAACAGGTTATGGGCCCAGAGCATGTAAAACAGTTAGAGCCATAAAAACGAGATCGTGTTTCCACGAGGACGAGTACAGTGTCAAACGTTAACTGTCAACGTCGGTTCTTAAGGCGGGATAATTAGTTTTTATATTAAAAAAAAGGAACGAAAAATGGATCAACAGGCAGGTGTAAAATTGACTGGAGAAAATTGGGCGGTTTGGAAATTTCAAACCACGATAGTACTCAAGGAAAGAGAAAATGAGAGAAACTGTAAGGTATATGGTGCATTTAAAGTCAAAAACAGTTATTTATAACATAATTCAGACCGGTGCTTGGAAAGGAAAAATTTCCAGTTTTAAAAATACTGATTTAATACTTCCATTATTCATACACTACGATGATTATGAATGTGGAAATCCTTTGGGTTCCCGTGCAGGTATCCATAAGCTTGGAGCTGTATATTGCTCTATTGTATCATTGCCATCCAGTTTTGAATCTTAACTTAAAAATGTTTTTCTAGCAACACTTTTTCACACAGCTGATTTAAAAGGTTTTGGTGAAAAAATTATTTTCTCCAAACTTGTAGACGAATTAAACAACTTATATCAAAATGGTATACGTTTAGTCTCGATCTAAAAATATACAAGTTTATTTTTGTGTAGCTTTAGTTTTGGTAGATTATTTACCTCATCCATTATAAAAGCGGGTTGATTTTCACCTGATTATTCAGCGATAATCTCCCGCTCTCCGGTGAAAATCACCCTTGTCAAAAGTGAAAATCTCACCCGTCAGAAATGATAATCTCCCGCTCTCCGGTGAAAATCACCCTTGTCAAAAGTGAAAATCTCACCCGTCAGAAATCGTTAGTTTTTTATTTGGTAAATAATCTTCAAAATACATTTCGGAATTGGGAAATAATCAGAAAATCATTCTCAGATTTTTTGCCATTAGGAAATCGCTCTCGGGCAAGCCCTCGAGCGATTTCCACGGCAAAAAATCTTCGGAATGATTTTCGATAATTTCCCTATCCCTTAATATATTACTACAGATAATCTAGCCCTAAATACAATTCTCGGCTTTCAGGGAAGTTTTAGTTCTAATTCGTTCTGTAGATTTTGTAAATGCTTACGAACAGATACACAAAAACTTACCACTCAGGTTCACCAATTTCTAAGAAATAAAAAAACTATAAAGAACACTTGGAAGCTGGCAATCCTTTTTTAACTGGCATAAAATTCAGTACAGTTTTAAATAATATATTGTGACAACAATTATTTTGTGGTTAAAAATTATTAACGTCAATAACTGTCTCACAATACCTGGGTAGTATTCAGTGGAGATTCACTCATAAATAAGTCAATTTTAACTTTGATAATTTCTTTTATTTATAAATCCAATATTCAATCCACATGGCTAAAATAAACAAAATCCCTCTTCCAATTTTGGCCTCTTCAAAATGAATCCAACCTGTTCGTTGGTCCAGCCACTGAATGTATATCTTCTAATTCCTGTCGGTTCAGAACCAATATTGTGTCTGGTAAAGCATAGCTTGTGAGTTCTCTGTAGTCGAAATAAAATAAAATTCTGTTGTTAGGGGATGTAAATCCAATAGCAATAATTAAATAAATCTCTACTATGATAAAGAATCGCACCCAGGTCAGGTCGCAGTGTACGATCTTTTATAGCCAAGAAAGAAATGGGGGCTCCGCTGTTATGGGGTACAAACCCAACAGCAAGAATCAAATAAAAATATTTCTATTATGAAGGAGAATCAATCCACAATTATTGTGTCTAGTAATGCACAGCTTGTGAGTTCTCTATAGCCGAAAAAAATAGGGCTTCACTGTTACGGGGTACAAACCCAACAGCAAGAATTAAATAAAGATATTTCTACTATGAAGGAGAATCAATCCACAATTATTGTGTCCAGTAATGCACAGCTTGTGAGTTCTCTATAGCCGAAATTAAATAGGGCTTCACTGTTACGGGGTACAAACCCAACAGCAAGAATTAAATAAAGATATTTCTACTATGAAGGAGAATCAATCCACAATTATTGTGTCTAGTAATGCACAGCTTGTGAGTTCTCTATAGCCGAAATAAAAAAGGAGAATTAAATAAAGATATTTCTACTATGAAGGAGAATCAATCCACAATTATTGTGTCTAGTAATGCACAGCTTGTGAGTTCTCTATAGCTGAAATAAAATAGGGCTCCGCTGTTATGGGGTACAAACCCAACAGCAAGAATTAGATAAAATAGAATCTCTACTATTATAAAGAATCGCACCCAGGTCAGGTCGCAGTGTACGATCTTTTATAGCCGAGCAAGAAATGGGATTCCGCTGTTATTGGGGTACAAACCCAACAGCAAGAATTAAATAAAATATAATCTCTACTATTATAAAGAATCGCACCCAGGTCAGGTCGCAGTGTACGATCTTTTATAGCCGAGAATAAAATAGGGCTCCGCTGTTATGGGATATAAATCCAACAGCAAGAATTAGATAAAATAGAATCTCTACTATTATAAAGAATCGCACCCAGGTCAGGTCGCAGTGGACGATCTTTTATAGCCGAGCAAGAAATGGGATTCCGCTGTTATTGGGGTACAAACCCAACAGCAAGAATTAAATAAAATAGAATCTCTACTATTATAAAGAATCGCACCCAGGTCAGGTCGCAGTGTACGATCTTTTATAGCCGAGAATAAAATAGGGCTCCGCTGTTATGGGATATAAATCCAACAGCAGGAAATAACGAATTTTTATACTCGCTAACCCTTAATAAATAACCCTTCAGGATCTCACCTTTCAGGATACTTCAAGCTCTTGCTTCTTTGAAAGCTGGAGCTCGAATGAATCCTCCATCCGAGTGCTATGGGGGTATTCTCTCAAGTCAGAGCAAAGCTCTATTTCTTCCGTTTCTAAATTATGGTTTGACAATAGTTGAATCTTCTTTGCTGTTGTTTATTTGAATTGCTTTGTTTGGATTATTTTATTGAGAAAGATTTTTTATTTAAATTTTGAAAATTTTAAAAATTTTGAGAACTTTTTTGATTTTTTACTAAGGAGGCAACCAATCTTTCGGGTAATGAGATCTCTCATTCTGTCTTGATCTAATATGCGAGTTTATTATCAGCGGGTTTGTGGAAATGTCCGTTCGTTTAAAATAATTTTTTATAATTTTGTCATAGTATTGTCTTAGGGTGTCTATTTTCATGTCTCTGTGAAGCAGGTCTACAGGGAAGTGTTTTTGTACGTCAGTAATGATTCTTAGTGCCATGTTTTGAAATCTCTGGTGCTTCAGGTGCTGGGTAGCACAGAGAGTAGACCACGTTGGTATCCCATATGAAAGTATTGGTCTAACTAAAATTTTGTACAAATTTGTTTTTGTCTTTAGAGTGATTTTGTTTCTCTTGTTTATAAGTGGATAGATGGCGAAGAGCTGCTTCCTAGCTTTCAGAAGCCTCTCCTCAGCCGTGAACCTCCAAGTCATTCTTCTGTCGAAGGATAGGCCGAGATATTTCACCTTGTTTGACCAAGGGATTTGCTGATTCATAACTCTAATTTTCTCTCTTGGGAGTTTAAGCCTAGCCTTCGAGAAATAAATAGCTTGGGTTTTCTCTGGACTGAGGCGAAGCTTCTACTCCGCCAACCACTGCGAGAAGAGAGCTATGTGTCGCTGCAGCCTCAAAATTACACACAAGGGCGATCTCGAGGTGGCAGTGATCGCCGTGTCATTTGCAAACAGATATAGCGATGTTTGTACGTGTTTAGGTACGTCAGAAGTATATATATTATAGAGTATGGCCGCTAAGGGGGATCCCTGCGGCACACCTGCTTTAATTTCGACTGCTGTCGATAGCATACCTTCAGATGACACTACGCAGGACCTTGCCTCGAGATATGACTGGATTATTTTTATTAAAATGTTTGGCATACCCAACCTAATTAATTTTAGTACAAGACCATCATGCCAGACCTTGTCGAAAGCTTTCGCGATATCAAAAAAGACCGCTCCTGTTGACTGTCGTTTGTTGAATCCTCTTAGTATATTTGAGGACTTGAAATCAATAACGTGCTAAGTGCCAAAATAATGAAAAATGAGTTAATTCCTGAATAACGTGGTAAGTGCCATGCCCAACACCCTGTAAAGCGTGCTATGTGCCTCGACCAATTTTAATACAGAAAAAAAATTCCAACAGATGGCGCCTGTGGTATCCGCCAGCGCGTTGTGGTAAAATAACGTGCTAAGTGCCACGTGTGCCCGAACGAGCGTTAATTGCCAGGGAGTTATTCGAGGTGTCTGCATCTTAATAAGAGTGTGTTATAAGTATTTTTTATAAAGATGGAATTAAACAGTAATGAAAAACAAAAACGAAAAAAGGGACAATCAGTGCGTGATGAAACAAAGAGACTTAGAAGTAAAGGAGAACCATATGTGAATAAGAAAAATGTTTTGACTGAAGGAAAGACAGAACCTAAAAATGAGGTATGTGCACGAATTTTTTCAATTTCAATTACAATTTTATCGAGTTTCAGTAAGATATTTTTAACTAATTTTGCAACTATTTCTTTGAATATTACGTTAAAAAATATAACTCTTTTCTTAACTAGTGATTGTTTCGTTTCAGGTCAGTTGCAAATGTAAGTTCATGTGTCGCAGTATCCCATATACTCAAAAACAAATTCTGTTTAAGGATTTCTATGCACTGCAAGACAACTGTAAGCAAAATTCTTATTTAATGGGTCTAATGGTTATTACTCCTGTGAAAAGAAGGCGCCATGGTCAGTATGATAATCCAAAAGAGAGCAGACGGCAAGCAACGGTTAGTTTTTCTCTGCCGGATGGAACTGGAAACATCGTCCAGGTCTGTAAGAATTTATTCATGGAAGTTTTTGGAGTGGGTAGGCGCAGGGTTGAGACTCTAGTGACAAGGAAAAAAAAGGGCGAGTCTGTGTATATTGAAACACGTGGAAATAAGCAAAAAAAATCCAAGTTTACCGTTGCAGATAAGGACCTTATTTTAGAACATGTCAACTCATTTCCGAGAGATGAGAGTCATTACGGAAGGAAAAAAAGTCAAAAAGAATATTTAAGCCAGGATTCGAATATCAGCAGACTCTTTCGTGCGTTTCAAGCAAAATTTCCTGACTCTTCGGTCACCTACAGGTTTTTCTTTGAAACGTTTAAACAAAATTTTAAAAATGTTTCATTTCACAAACCACGTACGGACACTTGCAGTAAGTGTGACTTGCTGTCAGCAGAAATGGCGGCAAAACCTCGTGATACCAAATCCAAAGCCATGTTAGAACTTCATCACAAAAAAGCAGAGAAAGCAAGGCAAGAAATGAAACAAGACACCGCATCATCTCAGCTCCCTACCAGTGATGTTTGTGTGTTGTCCATGGACCTAGAACAAGTTCTATCCTTACCTTCTTTGACACACAGCCAGATGTTTTATTCACGTCAACTATCCTGTTACAATATGTGTGTACATTTTGGTGACAATAACAAGGGGCACATGTTCTTATGGCATGAAGGTATGAGTGGCCGTGGTGGTAATGAAATCGCTTCATGTCTTTTTAAAGCATTGACTTCGAATCCTACCGAAAAACGTAAACTTACTATTTGGTCTGATAACTGTATCGGACAAAATAAAAACAAGATGCTTTTATTTCTGTGGATTTATTTGACAATTACAGGTAAATTCGATGAGATTAATCATAAGTACCTAGTGTCCGGGCATTCCTTTCTGTCCTGTGACAGAGATTTCGCCCATATTGAGAAGCGTAAAAGGGTCGAAAAGTGTGAAGTACCAATGGATTTAGTAAAACTCATAGTCACGGCAACACCAAGCAACCCATTTACAGCCACTCTGCTACAGCCGGAAGAGTTTTATGATTTTAAAAAAGCAGCAGACATGTATATAAATACAGGAAATCTTAAAATTTCAAAATGTTCTTGGCTTAGAATTAAAAAAGACAAGCCCGGCGTGGTGCAAACTAAGACTACTTTCAATGAAATTGAAGCTTGGACCACATGCAAAGTTCTCAAAAAAGGTGTAAAAGTAAACGCAATCAAAGAGATGAATTTTCCGTCCCTAGTTTGTGAGAATAAGATGTCAGTTGAAAAGAAGAAGGATCTTCGAGAAATGCTTCCCTTTATAAAACAAGAAAATAGAGAGTTTTTTGAACAATTAATCGTATAACTAATGTTAAATTTTGTCTACATTTTCTATTAAAAGTTCAAACTTACTGCGTAGATGTAGTTAACTTAAATAAGTATCAAGATTTGTTTCATTTTTACAATAAACACAAACAACTAACAAAAAAGTTCGACTTTTATTTTTTTGGCACTTACCACTTTTTTACATATATACTGCAGGGACTTAACACCTTCTAGCATTTTTCTGATATAATTTTTTTTTATCCAAACACTGGGGAAAAAAGGCAACAAATTTTTTCATGAGAGTGTTAAGTATGAGCTAGTAAAGAGTATTAAAAATTTTTTGATATGAATTTTTCAAAATTTTCTTCATATTTCAATAAAACGTGAATAACTCAAATATAACTTTTTGGCACTTGGCACGTTATTGATTTCAAGTCCTCATTTGTCGCCAACCTCGTTGTCTGGCGCACCGTGCAATGAGCAGCTCTGAAACCGAACTGCTCTGGTGGTAAAATGTCATTGTTCGATACAAAATCAGTTACCCGATTAAGTATCAATTTTTCAATGACCTTGCCTAGACATGATAAGAGACTTATCGGCCGATAGTTGACTGCAAATTGAAATCATCAGAAATGAAGACTTTTATTTTAAGTGCTGGGCTTTTATTGGGAGATAAAATCCCTGAAAACAATAAATATTGGGAATTATACATCCTGCTAAGGAAAAATTTCTTGTTTAAGATTTGGATCTAAACATGGTCAGATTAAACTGGCATGTAATGTAGTTGCTTCAAGAGTTAACCTAACTCAAACACTGGCTTTAAAACGTCAGCTTCAACTAGCAGCCAGAATTGCAAGCAAACAAGTATTTGTTAAAGAATTATTATTTTCCTTCTCAAAACGTGTAGAAGAGCACGAAAAAAACGACATTAAGCAATTTATAGAGAATTCTTGTTTGCCTAGGATTGGTAATATATCGGAATTTTTTGACAGATATTACTAAAGTAAACAAAATTTTCGTTAACAACAGTTTTTAAATTGAAACATAGTTCAAAGTTTGGTTTAATTAGCTGCATTTTAGTAAACGAACATAAAAAAGTTTGTTTTTTATTTAAAGAATTAACCGTTTTATTTAATAGACATCTATTCGCTTTTGAAGTAAAAATAGAAGAAAGCGTGAAGAGTATGTTTTTCGAAGATATGTGTGGCTGGGATACATATGTATTAGTTTCACGTAAAAATAAATTGTATATAACAGTATAAGATTTTTATTCTAAATCCTGTATGGTATGTTTACTTTTGAGTATTTTTTTAATTTTACCTTTTGTGGAGAATCTGGAGAAAACAATTTTAATACCGATATTTTTATTCACGCATCTAATGATTTTGTTCACGATTTTATTTTATAACAAGATAAAGAATGATACATTTTAATGTTTAAATTTGTTTGGAAATTTATTGCTAATATCGGTATTTATATTGTTTTATTTTAAATTAATATATACTTAAGTTTATGTGCGTAACTGTCATGGTATTTATGTTGTTTGGTTTCACAAGTAGACCTCTGTCACAGTTAGTTGTCATTGCAATATTTCTTTTATATACTTAGTGGTTTTTAGTAAGAAGTATCAGTACTTATTTAAATTTGTTTACAATCAAGTACGTATCAGTACGTGTTTGTTGTTATAGTTTCATTTATATGGTTCTTTTTAATACGTGGTATTATTGTTTATATTTGTTTATATTGTAGTACTTATGTTATCTTGTTTTACATACAACACATATTATGTATAATATGATGTGTATGTAATATTAGTACCCTTTTTTAGTGTAGTGTAGAATGTTGATAAAACAAAGGCTTTTTAAAAAACCGACTTAATTTTTTATATGCCTTTTTATTTAATATTTTAGTACATACAGGATATTATTAAAGGTTTGATTTATTTTAGGGAAAATAATAAAATTGCTAATTTAACAATTTCATTGTTTTCCTCAAAATGGATGGAGACTATTTTTAGCAAAAAAAAACTATTAAAAGTAACAAAAAATACTATTTAAAATAGCAATAAAAGCTATTAAAAGTAGCAATAAAAACAATTAGGATCAGCAATAAAGACCATTTAAATTAGCAGTAACAACTATTAACAGTAGCTATAAAAACCACTAAAATAGCAATAAAGCAGGCTATTAAAAGTACCAATAACCACTAGTTACAGTAGAGGTAAAAATGAGTAAATTTTACAAAAAATTATATGTAATTTTAATAAAATATAAAGGTGTTTTTAAAAATCCGTTTAGTAATAATAAATACCGGTATTGCTGATTCCTACTAAAGGCTTTATTAGAACTACTAAATACACTTAGCTGATTTAACTAAATGTATTACTAGTTTTAAGAATGTATACAGTGTGGCCCAAATTGGGCCTACATGTATGGGGATCTTGGAAACTATAGAAGATAGAGAAACGGTTAAAGGGGGAAAGTTGTTGACAATTATATTTCTAACTGAAAACCGTTTAGTACGCGGCCCTATCTTTTTTGGTTTTTGAAATATGTTGAAAAAACCAAAAAGATGTATTTTCGAAAATATGCTGTAGATTTCTTATTATTCACTATTTTGGCAATCTGTAAAAACATTTTTAAAGCAACTTTTTAAGTAGATTTCAGTTCTGCAATTTAATTTTGAACACGACGTTTCAGTTATTTTATACCATCATCAGGTTCATTTTTTCTTATAGGCGCCATATTGTATTTTATACTAAAAAGGTAGCTTATGACGTCCGCTTTTCAACGATGTATTATTTGTTGGAAAATAAATGAAATTGACTTAAAAAATAAAGAAAATTAATTTTCGCAACACGTCAAATTTGACAACTGCACTATAACTCCCTAAATTGAATACCAATTAAAAGGTCTACATTTTATAGTATTCACAAAACACTGCTTGCATTCTTTCAATCAACAATATTACAATAACCTATGAATCAAAAATAAAATCCAGTAGCCTATGACCAACCACTACCGTTTGAAAATAAAACAAAAATATTACTTGTCAGAACGAGTAAAAGTATAATAGTTTTATTATTATTATCTAATAATAACGATTTATTTGTGTATTCTGAATTTAAAAGAAAATGGCATTGCGTTTTTCTCACGAAGAAAAATTTTATTTGCTAGAATGTTACATTCATTGCAACAGAAATGCAAACCTTGCATTAGAAAGGTTGTTGCGGCTATTCTTTTGCTGCTGGCTACTTGTATGATTTCTCGTATTTATACCTACTTTTTTAGTTAAACTATTTATGCTTGTAGATAAAACCAATATTATTTATTTTTTCTTTTTTTTTTATTATTACAACAACTTTTTTTCGATGTCTTGGTTACGCACCAGGTCCCGATCTTCATTGCTGCACCTTGATACCAAATCCCAATAATGGTTAGTGACGTAACATACCGCCCCCCTTGAAAGTACCCGCTGAATACTTTCAAGAACTCTTAAATTTACTAGAAAAATTACATTTTTAACACTCTATTCTAACGGTAGAACGCATACTTTAGTAACTGCTGGTTTAAAACTACCTTTTTGAGTTTTTACTAAAATGACGCGCACAATGCCATCATTTCCCGGATATAACCGTTCAATTCGTCCTAAAGACCACTTTAACGGTGGTAGATTTTCGTCTTTGAGAACTACCATGTCATCCACCTTTAACTCGGGGCCGTTCGAATATTGCCATTTAGAACGTCTATTTAATTCACTTAAACATTCCTTATACCAACGGTCCCAAAATGTCTGAGTAAGTTGCTTCAAATATTGATAGCGATTTAGTCTATTTAATTTTATATCGCACACATTTGATTCTGGTAAAGCGATTAATGGTTCCCCAATTAAAAAATGTCCTGGGGTCACTGGCGATAAATCGTTCGGGTCGTTCGATAAAGGACTTAGCGGACGAGAATTCATACAAGCCTCTATTTGTGTAAAAATAGTTGATAGCTCTTCAAAGGTTAGTGAAGCATTACCAACAATTCGATATAAATGATATTTTGCTTTTTTAACACTCGCTTCCCATAAACCTCCGAAATGCGGTGAGCGCGGAGGAATAAATGGGACCTAAAACCTGCATTTTTAGTGCCATTTTAGGGGCGGGGCACTTTTCCTGGAAGTCGCCACCCTCTCTTAACCCGAGCGGAACCCAGCTACTATAGCCATCTAGTGTCTGACGTCATAACTACTCGCAGTAGATACAGGATCCGTATTAACCTAAGTGGCCCCCCTGGTATTACCAGGGGGCCCCATTATTTGAAGATTCTAACCTAACACTATTCCCCATGGAACCCAAGTACCCGCGGAGCCCCCCCAAATCCCCTTTAGTACGTGACTGTGAATGATTAATTGTAGAGGTGCCACCTAGCGGAGGAGAGATGACGTAGCACGTTCTCAATAGTACCCAAACCCAAGTACCTAACCTGAACATCTATTTAAATAATCAATATTGAACAACATAATGAATAAATAATAACAGAAAAAAAGTTTTTGTCCTCGGCGGGAATTGAACCATAAACCTCTGGGGCCGAACCTCAAAGCCTTACAAAATACGCTACGAGAGCATATACCTTAAAATTGCTAAACAATGTTAGACAACGTGAAACCACGGGGGCACATCTGATTAGATTGCTGGAACAAAAGGTCCTTAAGTGGGGTTATGGTGGTGTTTTCTAATGTACAAAATTAGGGCAAACCATACACATATACTTAGTAAAACAAACTAATTGATATCTGAGTACTACCTGAAGTTAGGCAACCAGTGTTTCACATAAAAATAAATATTATAAGCGTAGGAAAATATTAACAATCTTGTGCATTCACCTATCTGCTATGCAACACAAGCATCAGCTTTCAATATTATTTTACAATCATTTACCCCGAAAGGGCTGCAACGTCTCTTATAGATGGATAGTATAAACTAAAAATCAATAATTAGTCGAAGCGTCAAGTCTTTTAGCCGATTATTAAAAACAAAGACATCAGATTTAACAAAAAAAGTATTGTAATATAAACTGTTCCGTGTGGAATCAGATTAAACGTATTATGAACCCTGTCCAACAGACCCTGTTCCCCCGGAACAGACCTGTTCCCCCTGGAACAGACCCGATGAACAGACCCTGTTCCCCCAGGAACAGACCCTGTTCCCCCAGGAACAGACCCTGTTCCCCCAGGAACAGACCCTGTTCCCCCAGGAACAGACCCCGTTCCCCCAGGAACAGACCCTGTTCCCCCAGGAACAGACCCTGTTGGCCTCTCTATCACAGAAAACAGCCCCGATAAAGAAACAAAACAGTTAAGTACATCAAACAAATTTATTACCAAAAATATATAGGTATTCACCAAACAATACATACAATACATATCATTAATGAACATTGTTAGAGGCAGGGCGGCATGTAATTAGACAACACGGGATCTAGTATGTCCTTTTGGCAAACAGTATTTTCAGGCGTCATCTATAATTACGTTCACGCATACTCCCGCTATCTGGGTACTACCTAAACTTATGCAACCAGAAGCCCCTATCAGCAAATATTGCCTTCACCAATTTATTAACAAACCTAAGTGTGGTGATGACGACAAAATGGCGGTAAACCTAGCTTTTATAATGCACTCACCATTTTATCGACAAACCAGTACTAATGGTGTTCCCAAACCAATATTTCCCCTTATTCAACATAAAAATTGTCGAAACGGCAACACCGCCGTTCCAATACTGAAAATTTAAGAAAATACGCTTAGGCCATATTGTAATAGCCGTTCGTACAAAAACACGTATAAAAGATATGCGAAAATGATAAGAAACAAAAATAATATCCCAGACGTTATAGCTCCATAAGCCACACTAATATTGTATCAAGAATATTATTCGATATACAAGATAATAATAAACCAAAACAGCTATATTAGAATAATTTAAGATCAAGAACAAACTTATTACCAACCTCGTATAAAATAATATAAATACTTATGATTATTATTAGGAACTTATTTGATGAAATTGTGGCCTTTCAAGAACACATTTAACATAATGTTATAAACAACTGCGTAAATTATAAGCCACACTGTATGTTTCATGAAGAAGAAAATTATACATTATTGCTGTTAAATATCAATAAGATCTCGTGCTAAAATTATTTAAACAAACGACCAACTATCACTACTAAACACACTGTATTTTCTGCAAACATTCGGTGATGTTAGAGAACCCAACACTGGTGACTATGTTTTAAGTTGCAAATATTACCGAAAGACACAATCACAAGCCATTACGTAGGGGCTCAGTATCTGTTTTGTGCGTTGTACAGGTCCCACTGCATGAGGAATTAAGACATAAATGTAATTTATATTTAAATTCCAAGTACTAAAGTCTCTAAATATTCTTTTTAAATTTTTGAAAAACCTCTCAGTAACATCTTAAATAGTGTAAAAATATAATTTATATGCTCCAGAACTAAATATATTATACCAACAAGAACAAACTTATTACCAACCCCGTATAAAATAATACTTATGATTACTATTAGGAACTTATCGACAGGGTGATTAGAATTTAGCCTAATAATACCAAAACGCAGCTATTAAACTTCCCGAGAGCCAGAAGTAAATTTCGTCAAACCAAACTGCAAGCCAAAAATCTAAACCTCAGCTGGACCAGACAGCGATATTTGATATTAGAGGACATCACGAAACTCTTTTTACCATTACACAAGATATCCAAGACAGTGCGTTTTTGGTTTTCAAGAGATGTACTGACAAAAATAATCTACATCGTAACACTAAAATTTACCACATGATTACAAAAACATGCTTATTTACAAAATATGAATAGAAGATAAATACAAAATCATATACAAGGTATTAGTTGACATAATAACCATTATAACGACAATATAATTAACATCAATCAAAGATAGTTAAATAATATGGTATATTTTATATCAAGGAATGCTAAAAATTTTTTATATTTTATAGTCTGCATATGAGGGAAAATAAAAGTTCACATAAAAAAGACAGTTATCACTAACCTCGTATATATACTACATTTGGACATAAAAAACCAGTGCAAAAAATAAAATGGCATATCGTCAAGTTTAAAAGACCCTGTATAATAATATTTGGAGTACAGTGTACTACTTAAATATATAAAACAAAAAATATTTTCAGATTAAAAATTATAAAATAAGCCATTCATTTTCCTGCAATTATAAATTTGAAGACCGGTAAATCCTGAGAAGGTCAAAAGCAGCATACACGAGTCAAAGGTCAAAGCAGTACCATTTTACTAATTAATCAACAGTAATCTGATATACTTACTTACAAAGTCAATTTTTAGGATTACTGTTCTGTTAGTCGTCTCTTTTGGGAACCCTGTATGGAAATTGAAATAAATAATTAGGATCCGTCTATTTAATAAATAAACAAGTTCTCATTAATAAATAATTACGAATAAAATATTATACTAAACCTTTACCTATATAGGCACAATCTAGCTATGAGTTAAGTGTCCAAGTTTCCCCATTTTAAAAATGTATTAAAATATAAATAATTGCATTTTTATCCGCTTTATTACAGATATTAAACATGAAAATATTGTTTAAAGAAAAACCACATATTGAAAGGTCAAAAATTAACATGAATAAAGCATTATCTAAACAAGACTCGCAGGTAACTGACGATCTGCATGACGATGTTACATTTTTAATTATTATAAACAATTTTAAATTATTTCTTCTTCTTATACAGAGCCAGAGAAAAGCACTTGTCTATCTAAGAAATAAAATAAATTAAAAATATGTTGGAAACACTACATTAGGAATATACCATGAAAAATATATATCTATCTTAAAAAATAAACAGTGTACTACTTAAATATATAAAACAAAAAATATTTTCAGATTAAAAATTATAAAATAAGCCATTCATTTTCCTGCAATTATAAATTCGAAGACCGGTAAATCCTAAGAAGGTCAAAAGCACCCTACACGAGTCAAAGGTCAAAGCAGTACCATTTTACTAATTCATCAACAGTAATCTGATATACTTACTTACAAAGTCAATTTTTAGGATTACTGATTACTGTTCTGTTAGTTGTCTCTTTTGGGAACCCCGTATGGAAATTGAAATAAATAAAAAAATTGATTTTTTATTAATATCTAAATGATCCTTTTATCAATTTTGTTAAAATCTGGCAGGGTTATTCATTGTAATAAGAAGTTGGCACTAACTAAAAGAAAATTATAAGTTCCAGTGGCGTCTCGGGGGCAGTGTCACGAATAATATTGACAAAAAAAAATGTATGCTACTGAGTTTTTTGAAAAATTTAAATTTTTTCAGATTGGGCATCTACAAATACAACTTTTTTGTCTCTTAATATCTATTCGTATATAACTTCCTTTTCGAGAAAAAAATAAAAACGACTTCATTGCATGTCGGATAATTGTTAAAATAAAATCAAGTTAACTTTGATCATTCTCGTGAAAAATATATAGAAATTTGAAACTTGATTATTTTGTCTAACTGACGGACGCTTTAAAGCAGGTTAAAGGGTGAACAGGTGAAACGGGTATCCATCTATCAGGTATTAATCTTACGGTAGACGAACATTTTCCGAATTTAAAACTGAAGAAAAAAGGTGTTTTTGAATTAAAAATCCAACAGTTTAGATCAAAATTTATATGAGAAATCGGATAAGCTCATTAAAAATACGGCATCTCATTTAAAAAAATATCAAAGTGACCCCTAGTACTTTTGTTTGATGTTCAATTGTTTCTTGCTGAAGATATTCGAATTCGCGGGAGAAAATGACTTAAGATGGCTATTTCAGTTTTTTATAAAAGTACAGGAAAAGTCAAAAAATCGCCTTGTCTAGTCTTGGTTGGATAACCCTGTACAATGTTAACCTGAACACCCCTGTTTAACAGGCCCTGTTTAACAGACCCTGTTGACCTCTCTGTTACAGAAAACAACCCCGATAAGGAAACAAAAACGTTTGAGCTACGTGGGAAATAAATAAAAGCAGGCTTGTTGAAAAATTTAAATATTTATTAAGGTAAAGCTTAGTCTAAAAATATAGTACTTTGCAAAAATTATACAGTAAGCAATGAAAGTATCATTCAAAATTTTCAATAAACATTCAAGGATATCCAAGTATGTATATTATTTATTAACACAGTTGTATGTAACAATATCCAAAAAAAACTAAGGTTTACTAGAACACATTGTATACAGCATGGTAGAAATACTTTACATATTTCATATTCTAATGTGATAAAAGAATAAAACATAATTATAGTTTAAAGTCAAGCCTATAAATATTATTCTCAAAAGAAAAGGTAGGTACCTTGCTCTGTACAAAAAGTAATTAGAAGTGCTAATATTCAATCAAGAAAATACTATGGTAAGTTATGGATACCGATATAGGTTCATAAAAATAAATAATAAAAAAAGACAACAGGCTGTTATTTTAAGTTATATAAAGATGTAGAATATTTCCTTAAAGAGAAAACTCTTGTCAATTTTTCACAAGAAACAATAAACAATTTAATAAAATGTAAACACCTGTATAAATTGAGGAAAAAATTAAACTAAAATATGTATCGATAATAAAAACATTTAAAAAATGTGTGTGTAATAAGATAAGTTACCTATCTATAGCGAACAAATATTGAACGTTTCGAACCCCAGAACTAACCCTGTATATACATTTACAAACATCGAAAATTAAGCAGGTTAAATAAACTAAAAATGTACCTTGTGGGAATTCACAGTACTGTAGAGAAACAGTAAAAATCCAATTCAACACATGGAAAGTGGTCATTTTAAAATATATTCTGCACTTGGCATATAATTAATTCGATTATGACATTTGTAAAAATACCCGATACTCCTAAACTTTTGCATAAAATAGATGTAATTTTAGATAGCCTTGATATTAAAATGCATATAGTTTGAATACCGAAACAGCAGAAATTTTAGAGTAACGAGAAATATTATAAACATATTTAAATTATGCGTAGATCAGAGAGAAATGTATGTATCTACCAAAAACGAAATTGTATTAATTTATTCTATAAAAGACAACGTGCATACGGGGGAAGCTAATAAAAAAGTCATTTTTATTTTATTACATTTTTTCCAAAAACTATTTAGCTAAATTATTAAAATTTAATACACAATGACGCCTAATTATGTTGATACATTGTTAACAAAACTGGTGTTTTTCTAGTCACCCGTTTCTGATATAGGTACATTTTGATATTTGATTATTAGTAATTATATAAAACGATAGGTAAAGTCGATACAAGCACGGCTTTTTAAAACGAAGAGGGTTAAACATTTAATATTTATCAAATGTAAGATACAAAAAAAAAATAAAGTTCTACTTGCAACCTAGAATATAAAGCTAAAAAGCCAAATTTTTGTCAGATAAACGCTACGTTAAGGTACCGTTCAAATGAAGGAAATGAAAAGTTTGCCAATTTTGCAGAAATTTTATATCTACGAAAACATGGATCGGGGAAGCTTCTATGACCGCTAGGGGGCGTAAGAGAACTTTCAAAATAGAAATGCCGATTTTCTCTTGATTTTTCTTAATAAAAATATGTTAAAAATATAAGCATTGTATTCTTCATAAAATTATGCAACTTTATGTTAGGAATCGTTTTTTTCTATTTTCAATAATAAAGTGGTGGGAAAAGGTCAAACTTTTTTTTCTTTCAAACGCTGATATCTCTGCTTTGGATAAACCGATTTTATTCAACTTGGTCTTGAAAAAAAGCCCTTCTTTTCCTCTACACTTAGATCTATTAACTATACCATATTGATTTTGATGGTGGCCACTAGATGGCGTTTTTCTATAATTCCTCAATGAATAAGGATTTTCTCAAAAAAATCAAATGTTATGATATGGTTTTCTCATCATATTTTATTTTAGGCTTATAAAGGCTATTAAATAGTGGAATAAAAAATCTAGGTCCGTATTTAAATAATAATTGGAGAGTTCACCATCATAGGGCCCTCCAATGTTAATTTTCGGAGGGATTTTTTCAACAGACCCTGTTCAACGGACCCTGTTGACCTGAACAGCCCTGTTCAACAGACCCTGTTCAACGGACCCTGTTGACCTGAACAGCCCTGTTCAACAGACCCTGTTCAACGGACCCTGTTGACCTGAACAGCCCTGTTCAACAGACCCTGTTCAACGGACCCTGTTGACCTGAACAGCCCTGTTCAACAGACCCTGTTCAATTCAACGGACCCTGTTCGTCCGTTGAACAGGGCTGTTCAGGTCAACAGGGTCCGTTGAACAGGGTCTGTTGAACAGGGCTGTTCAGGTCAACAGGGTCCGTTGAACAGGGTCTGTTGAACAGGGCTGTTCAGGTCAACAGGGTCCGTTGAACAGGGTCTGTTGAACAGGGCTGTTCAGGTCAACAGGGTCCGTTGAACAGGGTCTGTTGAAAAAATCCCTCCGAAAATTAACATTGGAGGGCCCTATGATGGTGAACTCTCCAATTATTATTTAAATACGGACCTATTTTTTATTCCACTATTTAATAGCCTTTATAAGCCTAAAATAAAATATGATGAGAAAACCATATCATAACATTTGATTTTTTTGAGAAAATCCTTATTCATTGAGGAATTATAGAAAAACGCCATCTAGTGGCCACCATCAGAATCAATATGGTATAGTTAATAGATCTAAGTGTAGAGGAAAAGAAGGGCTTTTTTTCAAGACCAAGTTGAATAAAATCGGTTTATCCAAAGCAGAGATATCAGCGTTTGAAAGAAAAAAAAGTTTGACCTTTTCCCACCACTTTATTATTGAAAATAGAAAAAAACGATTCCTAACATAAAGTTGCATAATTTTATGAAGAATACAATGCTTATATTTTTAACATATTTTTATTAAGAAAAATCAAGAGAAAATCGGCATTTCTATTTTGAAAGTTCTCTTACGCCCCCTAGCGGTCATAGAAGCTTCCCCGATCCATGTTTTCGTAGATATAAAATTTCTGCAAAATTGGCAAACTTTTCATTTCCTTCATTTGAACGGTACCTTAACGTAGCGTTTATCTGACAAAAATTTGGCTTTTTAGCTTTATATTCTAGGTTGCAAGTAGAACTTTATTTTTTTTTTTGTATCTTACATTTGATAAATATTAAATGTTTAACCCTCTTCGTTTTAAAAAGCCGTGCTTGTATCGACTTTACCTATCGTTTTATATAATTACTAATAATCAAATATCAAAATGTACCTATATCAGAAACGGGTGACTAGAAAAACACCAGTTTTGTTAACAATGTATCAACATAATTAGGCGTCATTGTGTATTAAATTTTAATAATTTAGCTAAATAGTTTTTGGAAAAAATGTAATAAAATAAAAATGACTTTTTTATTAGCTTCCCCCGTATGCACGTTGTCTTTTATAGAATAAATTAATACAATTTCGTTTTTGGTAGATACATACATTTCTCTCTGATCTACGCATAATTTAAATATGTTTATAATATTTCTCGTTACTCTAAAATTTCTGCTGTTTCGGTATTCAAACTATATGCATTTTAATATCAAGGCTATCTAAAATTACATCTATTTTATGCAAAAGTTTAGGAGTATCGGGTATTTTTACAAATGTCATAATCGAATTAATTATATGCCAAGTGCAGAATATATTTTAAAATGACCACTTTCCATGTGTTGAATTGGATTTTTACTGTTTCTCTACAGTACTGTGAATTCCCACAAGGTACATTTTTAGTTTATTTAACCTGCTTAATTTTCGATGTTTGTAAATGTATATACAGGGTTAGTTCTGGGGTTCGAAACGTTCAATATTTGTTCGCTATAGATAGGTAACTTATCTTATTACACACACATTTTTTAAATGTTTTTATTATCGATACATATTTTAGTTTAATTTTTTCCTCAATTTATACAGGTGTTTACATTTTATTAAATTGTTTATTGTTTCTTGTGAAAAATTGACAAGAGTTTTCTCTTTAAGGAAATATTCTACATCTTTATATAACTTAAAATAACAGCCTGTTGTCTTTTTTTATTATTTATTTTTATGAACCTATATCGGTATCCATAACTTACCATAGTATTTTCTTGATTGAATATTAGCACTTCTAATTACTTTTTGTACAGAGCAAGGTACCTACCTTTTCTTTTGAGAATAATATTTATAGGCTTGACTTTAAACTATAATTATGTTTTATTCTTTTATCACATTAGAATATGAAATATGTAAAGTATTTCTACCATGCTGTATACAATGTGTTCTAGTAAACCTTAGTTTTTTTTGGATATTGTTACATACAACTGTGTTAATAAATAATATACATACTTGGATATCCTTGAATGTTTATTGAAAATTTTGAATGATACTTTCATTGCTTACTGTATAATTTTTGCAAAGTACTATATTTTTAGACTAAGCTTTACCTTAATAAATATTTAAATTTTTCAACAAGCCTGCTTTTATTTATTTCCCACGTAGCTCAAACGTTTTTGTTTCCTTATCGGGGTTGTTTTCTGTAACAGAGAGGTCAACAGGGTCTGTTAAACAGGGCCTGTTAAACAGGGGTGTTCAGGTTAACATTGTACAGGGTTATCCAACCAAGACTAGACAAGGCGATTTTTTGACTTTTCCTGTACTTTTATAAAAAACTGAAATAGCCATCTTAAGTCATTTTCTCCCGCGAATTCGAATATCTTCAGCAAGAAACAATTGAACATCAAACAAAAGTACTAGGGGTCACTTTGATATTTTTTTAAATGAGATGCCGTATTTTTAATGAGCTTATCCGATTTCTCATATAAATTTTGATCTAAACTGTTGGATTTTTAATTCAAAAACACCTTTTTTCTTCAGTTTTAAATTCGGAAAATGTTCGTCTACCGTAAGATTAATACCTGATAGATGGATACCCGTTTCACCTGTTCACCCTTTAACCTGCTTTAAAGCGTCCGTCAGTTAGACAAAATAATCAAGTTTCAAATTTCTATATATTTTTCACGAGAATGATCAAAGTTAACTTGATTTTATTTTAACAATTATCCGTCATGCAATGAAGTCGTTTTTATTTTTTCCTCGAAAAGGAAGTTATATACGAATAGATATTAAGAGACAAAAAAGTTGTATTTGTAGATGCCCAATCTGAAAAAATTTAAATTTTTCAAAAAACTCAGTAGCATACATTTTTTTTTGTCAATATTATTCGTGACACTGCCCCCGAGACGCCACTGGAACTTATAATTTTCTTTTAGTTAGTGCCAACTTCTTATTACAATGAATAACCCTGCCAGATTTTAACAAAATTGATAAAAGGATCATTTAGATATTAATAAAAAATCAATTTTTTTATTTATTTCAATTTCCATACGGGGTTCCCAAAAGAGACAACTAACAGAACAGTAATCAGTAATCCTAAAAATTGACTTTGTAAGTAAGTATATCAGATTACTGTTGATGAATTAGTAAAATGGTACTGCTTTGACCTTTGACTCGTGTAGGGTGCTTTTGACCTTCTTAGGATTTACCGGTCTTCGAATTTATAATTGCAGGAAAATGAATGGCTTATTTTATAATTTTTAATCTGAAAATATTTTTTGTTTTATATATTTAAGTAGTACACTGTTTATTTTTTAAGATAGATATATATTTTTCATGGTATATTCCTAATGTAGTGTTTCCAACATATTTTTAATTTATTTTATTTCTTAGATAGACAAGTGCTTTTCTCTGGCTCTGTATAAGAAGAAGAAATAATTTAAAATTGTTTATAATAATTAAAAATGTAACATCGTCATGCAGATCGTCAGTTACCTGCGAGTCTTGTTTAGATAATGCTTTATTCATGTTAATTTTTGACCTTTCAATATGTGGTTTTTCTTTAAACAATATTTTCATGTTTAATATCTGTAATAAAGCGGATAAAAATGCAATTATTTATATTTTAATACATTTTTAAAATGGGGAAACTTGGACACTTAACTCATAGCTAGATTGTGCCTATATAGGTAAAGGTTTAGTATAATATTTTATTCGTAATTATTTATTAATGAGAACTTGTTTATTTATTAAATAGACGGATCCTAATTATTTATTTCAATTTCCATACAGGGTTCCCAAAAGAGACGACTAACAGAACAGTAATCCTAAAAATTGACTTTGTAAGTAAGTATATCAGATTACTGTTGATTAATTAGTAAAATGGTACTGCTTTGACCTTTGACTCGTGTATGCTGCTTTTGACCTTCTCAGGATTTACCGGTCTTCAAATTTATAATTGCAGGAAAATGAATGGCTTATTTTATAATTTTTAATCTGAAAATATTTTTTGTTTTATATATTTAAGTAGTACACTGTACTCCAAATATTATTATACAGGGTCTTTTAAACTTGACGATATGCCATTTTATTTTTTGCACTGGTTTTTTATGTCCAAATGTAGTATATATACGAGGTTAGTGATAACTGTCTTTTTTATGTGAACTTTTATTTTCCCTCATATGCAGACTATAAAATATAAAAAATTTTTAGCATTCCTTGATATAAAATATACCATATTATTTAACTATCTTTGATTGATGTTAATTATATTGTCGTTATAATGGTTATTATGTCAACTAATACCTTGTATATGATTTTGTATTTATCTTCTATTCATATTTTGTAAATAAGCATGTTTTTGTAATCATGTGGTAAATTTTAGTGTTACGATGTAGATTATTTTTGTCAGTACATCTCTTGAAAACCAAAAACGCACTGTCTTGGATATCTTGTGTAATGGTAAAAAGAGTTTCGTGATGTCCTCTAATATCAAATATCGCTGTCTGGTCCAGCTGAGGTTTAGATTTTTGGCTTGCAGTTTGGTTTGACGAAATTTACTTCTGGCTCTCGGGAAGTTTAATAGCTGCGTTTTGGTATTATTAGGCTAAATTCTAATCACCCTGTCGATAAGTTCCTAATAGTAATCATAAGTATTATTTTATACGGGGTTGGTAATAAGTTTGTTCTTGTTGGTATAATATATTTAGTTCTGGAGCATATAAATTATATTTTTACACTATTTAAGATGTTACTGAGAGGTTTTTCAAAAATTTAAAAAGAATATTTAGAGACTTTAGTACTTGGAATTTAAATATAAATTACATTTATGTCTTAATTCCTCATGCAGTGGGACCTGTACAACGCACAAAACAGATACTGAGCCCCTACGTAATGGCTTGTGATTGTGTCTTTCGGTAATATTTGCAACTTAAAACATAGTCACCAGTCAAAATGTTGGGTTCTCTAACATCACCGAATGTTTGCAGAAAATACAGTGTGTTTAGTAGTGATAGTTGGTCGTTTGTTTAAATAATTTTAGCACGAGATCTTATTGATATTTAACAGCAATAATGTATAATTTTCTTCTTCATGAAACATACAGTGTGGCTCATAATTTACGCAGTTGTTTATAACATTATGTTAAATGTGTTCTTGAAAGGCCACAATTTCATCAAATAAGTTCCTAATAATAATCATAAGTATTTATATTATTTTATACGAGGTTGGTAATAAGTTTGTTCTTGATCTTAAATTATTCTAATATAGCTGTTTTGGTTTATTATTATCTTGTATATCGAATAATATTCTTGATACAATATTAGTGTGGCTTATGGAGCTATAACGTCTGGGATATTATTTTTGTTTCTTATCATTTTCGCATATCTTTTATACGTGTTTTTGTACGAACGGCTATTACAATATGGCCTAAGCGTATTTTCTTAAATTTTCAGTATTGGAACGGCGGTGTTGCCGTTTCGACAATTTTTATGTTGAATAAGGGGAAATATTGGTTTGGGAACACCATTAGTACTGGTTTGTCGATAAAATGGTGAGTGCATTATAAAAGCTAGGTTTACCGCCATTTTGTCGTCATCACCACACTTAGGTTTGTTAATAAATTGGTGAAGGCAATATTTGCTGATAGGGGCTTCTGGTTGCATAAGTTTAGGTAGTACCCAGATAGCGGGAGTATGCGTGAACGTAATTATAGATGACGCCTGAAAATACTGTTTGCCAAAAGGACATACTAGATCCCGTGTTGTCTAATTACATGCCGCGCTGCCTCTAACAATGTTCATTAATGATATGTATTGTATGTATTGTTTGGTGAATACCTATATATTTTTGGTAATAAATTTGTTTGATGTACTTAACTGTTTTGTTTCTTTATCGGGGCTGTTTTCTGTGATAGAGAGGCCAACAGGGTCTGTTCCTGGGGGAACAGGGTCTGTTCCTGGGGGAACAGGGTCTGTTCCTGGGGGAACAGGGTCTGTTCCTGGGGGAACAGGGTCTGTTCATCGGGTCTGTTCCAGAGGGAACAGGTCTGTTCCGGGGGAACAGGGTCTGTTGGACAGGGTTCATAATACGTTTAATCTGATTCCACACGGAACAGTTTATATTACAATACTTTTTTTGTTAAATCTGATGTCTTTGTTTTTAATAATCGGCTAAAAGACTTAACGCTTCGACTAATTATTGATTTTTAGTTTATACTATCCATCTATAAGAGACGTTGCAGCCCTTTCGGGGTAAATGATTGTAAAATAATATTGAAAGCTGATGCTTGTGTTGCATAGCAGATAGGTGAATGCACAAGATTGTTAATATTTTCCTACGCTTATAATATTTATTTTTATGTGAAACACTGGTTGCCTAACTTCAGGTAGTACTCAGATATCAATTAGTTTGTTTTACTAAGTATATGTGTATGGTTTGCCCTAATTTTGTACATTAGAAAACACCACCATAACCCCACTTAAGGACCTTTTGTTCCAGCAATCTAATCAGATGTGCCCCCGTGGTTTCACGTTGTCTAACATTGTTTAGCAATTTTAAGGTATATGCTCTCGTAGCGTATTTTGTAAGGCTTTGAGGTTCGGCCCCAGAGGTTTATGGTTCAATTCCCGCCGAGGACAAAAACTTTTTTTCTGTTATTATTTATTCATTATGTTGTTCAATATTGATTATTTAAATAGATGTTCAGGTTAGGTACTTGGGTTTGGGTACTATTGAGAACGTGCTACGTCATCTCTCCTCCGCTAGGTGGCACCTCTACAATTAATCATTCACAGTCACGTACTAAAGGGGATTTGGGGGGGCTCCGCGGGTACTTGGGTTCCATGGGGAATAGTGTTAGGTTAGAATCTTCAAATAATGGGGCCCCCTGGTAATACCAGGGGGGCCACTTAGGTTAATACGGATCCTGTATCTACTGCGAGTAGTTATGACGTCAGACACTAGATGGCTATAGTAGCTGGGTTCCGCTCGGGTTAAGAGAGGGTGGCGACTTCCAGGAAAAGTGCCCCGCCCCTAAAATGGCACTAAAAATGCAGGTTTTAGGTCCCATGCTATTTCTTATGAGTTTTGATGCCAGAACTCTCATAGCTTTATCTACTAAATTCCATGTTATTTCAGCTTCAGATAAATATTCAAATATTTTACTCTTAAATTCATTACCTTTCAAAAATTTAAAAAACTCACGCATTTCGTTGTTCGCACCTATAAAATTTGAGCCACAATCAGAAAATATATTTTTGCATTTACCGCGTCTTGCTAAAAAACGTTTCAACGCATTCAAAAACGATTGAGTTGTCAGATCTGAAACCACCTCCAGATGAACTGCTAGAGTGACAAAACAAATAAAAATACATAAATATGCCTTTAAAAATTTACTATTACGCAACTTTGAAGCTTTAATATTAAAAGGTCCAGCGTAATCAACCCCACAATTAAAAAATGGTTTAGCAGGAGCAACTCGCTGTTCAGGTAATTCACCCATTAAAGTATTAAAAGATTGAGGTTTAACCTTAAAACACACAATACATTTTCGAAGTACCTTCTTTATGGCACTAATGCCACCTAAAATCCAAAATCTATATCTAATAATAGCAAGTAAATTTTGGGGTCCCATATGAAGATTTTTTTTTATGCTCATGGGATATTATCAAATTACTTAAATAATGGTTATTATTGAGTATAATAGGAAATTTTTGATCAAAACTAACAGACGATTTTGCTAAGCGACCACCTACGCATAATATTCCGTTTTTATCTAAAAATGGATTCAATGCAATTAATTTACTACAACGTGCAAGTGGTTTTTTAGCTTTCAAAATTTCTATTTCATTTGAAAAATCAGCAGATTGTGCAATTTTGATCAAACATATTAATGATTGTTGTAATTCGATTACAGTTAAACATCCCATTATTTGATTATTTTTATTTACTTTCAAATTATTACAAAATCTTATACAATATGCTACTACCCTTTGTAATCGTAAAAAACTTGAAAATCTTAAAAATACATCTTGATCCAAAATTGAAATCGTTACTTGCCTGGTATTTCTTCTTTCAGGAATGTCCTCTCCAAAATATTGAAACTCATTTTTTGACCAATCATGTTTATCCTTGTTCAACCACTTCGGTTCGTGCCACCAGATTTTAGATTCTTTTAATTGATTCGTATCACATCCGCGCGAAATTAAATCAGCTGGATTATCTTCACTTCTAACATGATTCCAACTATTTATATTAATATTTTGTTGTATTTCAGCAACTCTATGTGATACAAATACGCTCCATTTTGCAGGTTCTGCCGCTAACCAAGATAACACTATCTTAGAATCAGTCCAGCAATTTACCTCTCTAATTTTCAAACTAAGCGAATCAATAATTTTTTTTACTAATCTTGATAAGAGCAAAGCTCCACATAGCTCTAACCTTGGCAAGGTTACTGTCTTAATTGGAGCTACCTTTGATTTTGCACCTAGTAAGTGCGTAGTTATTTTTCCATTGTTGTCAATAGATCGTAAGTATAAACATGCTCCATAAGCCTTTTCTGATGCATCACAATAACCATGTAAGTCTATTTGTATGGCATTGAAACTGACTGCATGTCGTGGAATGTGTATATCATTTAAACGTGGCAAATCATTATAAAATTATTTCCAAAGGTTATATAAATCTGGAGAAACTTCTTCATCCCAATCAACCTTTTGTATCCACAATCTCTGCATAATTAATTTGGCACAAACGATTATTGGACCTACTAATCCTAAAGGATCGAATATTTTCGATAAAATTGATAAAATATTTCTTTTTGTTGGTCGAAGACAACTTTCCATTTGAATAATATACTGTATACTATCTTCATGAATATTCCAAACTAATCCTAAAGTTTTTGTGACATTCTGATCTACTATATATTGTTTAACATTCTCGTTCTCTTCATTATACAATAGCTCTTTTTTATTTGACACCCATTTTCTTAATGTGAATCCTGATTTCTTTAAAACTTCTGATATGTCATTTTTTAATCTTATAATTTCTTCAATGGTGGATGCTCCAGTTAGAAGATCATCGACATAAAAATTTTTCTTTATTTCATAACTAGCTCTTGGATAATTATCTTCTTGCTCCTCTGCTGCTCTATGTAAAGAACGAATAGCTAGAAATGATGCTGAAGTTGTTCCATATGTAACTGTATTGAGACGATAATATTTCAACTCATCTTCAGGATTTTTTCTCCATATTATCCTTTGTAAATCTCTTTGTTCTGGATCGATCCATACTTGCCTATACATCTTTTCCGCATCTGCACCCAAAACAAAATTATGTTGTCTAAATCTTGCCAATATTGAATATAATTGATCCTGTATTATTGGCCCATTTTTTAATTTATCATTCAAACTTATTCCGCGATTCGTTTTAGCACTTGCATCGAATACTACTCTCAATTTTGTCGTCGTGCTATCCTCTTTCATAACTGCATGATGAGGTAAATAATATACTGGACTATTTATTTCTATTTCTTCTTTTGGTATCTTTGACATATGCCCCAACTCTTCGTATTCTGTCAAAAATTTGTCATATTCGTATATTAAATTTTCATTTGATGCAAATTTCTTCTCTAATTTAAAGAATCTTCGTTCTACTATTTGTCTTGAATCTCCAATATTTTCTATTCCTTCCTTGGTCGGTAACTTCACTATAAATCTTCCATCACTTCCATGTTTCGTCGTATTTAAAAATAAAACTTCACAATCTTGCTCTTCCTTCTTCAAAAATGTCGCCGATTGCATTTCTTTCACAATCCAAAATTTTTCTAATTGTTGATCTTAACTCAAATTCGATGAGTGATTACAAATTGTTTGAGCGTGTGTAGATTGTGTTTTATATGACCTTTGATCCGTAGGAACAGCTCCTGATATTACCCAACCTAATATAGTTTTTTGTAAAATTGGCATATTGTTTGCAACTTTAATTTGACCTACCAGCAAACGATCATAAAATATATTTGCACCCAGTAAAATTTCAATTTTACCAGGTATATTGAAACTAGGATCAGCTAAATTTATATTACATGGAATCTTCAGAATTTCTCTATTAACTGGCAACATTGGTAAATTATTAGTAATTTTATTTAATACCAAAAAATTTAAATCTGCTTTAAAATGATTAAAACATGATTTTATAGTTGCTTGTACTATCTTTGTTGATTTTGTTATTGAAGTATTTATTCCAACCACTGATATGTTTGTTTCGCATAAATTTAAATTTAACTTTGACACTAAGTCACTCGAAATAAAGTTAGATTGTGATCCACAATCCAACAAGGCTCTTACCTCATGTGTGTTTCCTGTACCGTCAAACACCAACACTTTTGCAGTTGAAAGAAGCACTTCACCATCACTTACACCAGTTGAACTATGCGTATTAATGGAAACAACATTATTATTGTCAGTAGATTCCGAGATTTCATTATTTTTCGAATTTTCTAAAATTGTGCTATTATTGTAATTATGACTTTCATTACTTGCGCCCTGATATGCACAAACATGTGAAGAACTGCGAGTTTCCACCACAGGCGAAAAATTCGGTTTATTTAATTTATTTGTATTGGCTATGCCCAATTGACCGTTACCCGAATTTACCGTATTTTGATTTGACGCAGCTTTTGAATAGTCAATGTGTAATAAAGTATTATGTGGCTTACCACAGTTTTGACATCCCTTATAAGAACATCTTGTACTAATATGATTAGGTTTAAAGCAATTAAGACACAAATGCAACTTTTTTTATTTCATTTACCCTTTGAATTTCATTTAAAACTAAGAACTTCGAGCAATGATACATAGGATGCTTACCAACTTTACAATAAAGACAATTATTATCACTATTACCTGTGGAAACATAACCTTGGGTAGATTTAAAACTTTTGAATGTAGGCTTTCCAGTAGATAGCTGCGATTGAATCAAAGTTGTTTTATGCGATTCTAAATTTTCCAATATTTGACACCTCTCATTTAAAAATTTTATAAAATCGCTGCAACTTACTTTATTATTTTTAACACAAAAAGTCTCCCATTCTCGTTTGGAATGTATGTCTAATTTATTACTGAACATGTAAAGCAACAATGTATCCCAACTGTCTACTGGCTCCTTTAAACTTTTTAAAGCTCTTAAGTTCTTTTGAATAGTGTCTACTAATTTTCGTAAATCAAAAAGTGTATTTTTACCTACTGCTGGTAATTCAAAAAGACACTTCACATGGCTTTGAATAATAAACCTAGTGTTTTCATACCTTTCACGCAATAATTTGAATCCAATTTCATAATTGGAATTATTTACTTCAAGGGAATGAATTACCTGAGCAGCTTCACCTTTTAAACAGGATTGCAGGTAATAAAATTTCTGCACATCGCTTAAATTATTATTAGAATGTATTAAAGCAACAAATGTGTCAAAAAAACCTAACCATGAATCATAACTTCCACTAAAAATAGGCAAATCTAATGGTGGCAATTTGACAAAAGTTTGTTGTGAATTTGAGTGATTTTTATTGCTATTTGACCCGTTATTTATTTCTAAATTACCTGCCAATAATTCCTTAAAGCGACACATAGTATCAAAATATTTTTCTTCAAAATCAATTCTGTCATTAGAACTAGAATCTTTGAAGTATTTCAGTTCTAATTGTACCTTACTAAATTCACCCCAAAGAGTTTCACATCTGATTAACCTTTCATTTATTTTTATTTTACTTGTAAAACTATCGCAACTTGAAATAAAATCGAAAAATCTATCTAATTGGGCACAAATTTCCTTTCTATCACTCTTAAATTTTTTAACTAACTCCTTTTTATCTTTATTTGACATTTTATTGGTAAAATACTGAAACTTCTACAATATAACACCAAGTTATTATTATTTATTTATTGTTATTTATTTTATTATATTTATATTTATTATAAGTACTGAAGCGAACAGATACGTCTACGTTCCCAGGTAGCTCTGACGCATGTTCACCACAGTTTCTTATATGCTGACGATCAGCTAGTTCAATGTAAACTTGTTTTTCTTCTTCTTCACCCAACATTCCCCACGGCTGTACATCTTCACACCACGTCCAGAGATCCTCTTCTTCAGGCTCAGTTGTTAACGCCTGCGGTGAGTCACCCACGGGGTTTGGGTCGCTTGCCACTTCTTTGCCACTCGGCCGGCAGTCGGTCGGAGGTTTAGAGAACCCTAACAGGTCCTGGACACCAAGTGGGGGTGTGGCATCTCGGTCTGGGCCCTTCGCCACCTCCGTAACGTTGACGGAAAAGTCGTAGCTGACTTCCTGGAGCTCTGTTTGTCCATTGGGCGAGTATGCGGCCATGGCATCATTGATCCAGGCCTCCAGGAAGCCGCTCGGCGAAGACGGTAACAGCACGTCTTGCATTCTGTCAAAGACTGCTGCGTAATTTAAGGCCATGTGTCTGACTCACAACAGCTTTGTTAAAACGTAATAAAAATATTTCAAAACTTTTATTCGAACTCTGTATATTATATTAGTCTTATTCTGACTCTATATAATATCTAACTAATAACACTTTTTATGCCTAAGTATTTTATTCTAACTTAAAACACAAATTAAACGACTTCGTAACTTTAATAAAACTTTTATTGGTCCGACTATTAATTTTACAACTCCCATAAAAGTCCCAGTTTATGCTTTAGGGTACTTTTAGTTAAATGCGTAATTTACATTTAATTACTTTGAAAACAACTCATCAACTCGAGTTGTGACGTATTATGATGACTGCAGCTAATTTGATCTTATCAGTTTGAACCCCCGTGAATGACTGAATGTAAACTAAAATTGTCGGCTATTTATAGGCAATTTGAGTGCTAAAACACCCCCCCCCCCCTTAGAGATCAAATTGGCTGTTGTCGAATTAACAACAACAACAAATATTTACAGTTACACTATTAAACTTATCTATATACACTCTTCTTCTGGTCTTCGAGGATGTCCTGGTGTGATCGCCATCCCTCTGGCCGTAGCTCCATCGCTACTCTATGCTACGCTTTAGAACGTCTTGTTCTGGAGGATCGTCCTGATGTTCGTCACCAATTCTCTGGCTGTGGCTCCGCTGAAGGCATCTCTGCGGCTCCTGGCTTGGTTCAGCAAGGACTGCAACTGTAGAGGCCATTCTTCTCTGGTCATCGCTAAAATTCTGGTCTTCATTCGTTCGAATGGTATCATCGTGGAAGCTACTAATTTCTCTGCCGTGCCAACCGTTGTAATGTTGGTTGCATGGGCTATCTTTTCTCTGTACTTTGCCACATCTGGCGCTAGCATCAACAAACTGGGTGTTCCCCATCTGCTAATCACCTCGGCTTGTACGAATTCTATCAGGGAAGCTGGGTGAATATTCCTATGTGGTCTGGCTTCAATAAATCCACTGTATACGTCAACAGCACAGTATAATGTTGTAAATTTACTGTGTCTGGTCCTAGGTAAATCTTCAATAATCGTAATTACAACTGTGCCCCACGGTTTTAACATTCCGTGGCACAGGTCATCCTCTTTAAAGTGTTGGCATAACACACATTGGCTGAAGTACGCGTCCACATCCTTATCTATCGTCGGCCACCATAACCATCTCTTGATAATATCTGCCATTCCCTCACGAGTGTTGTGGCGAACTCCATGTGCTAAGTTGAGAATATTACTCCTGTGGTTCCTCGGACACCACACCGCTACTGCTCCGTCGTCCTCCTGGCGCCCCACAACTCCAAAGCGGTCTACCAGCGGCACCTCAGCTCCTCTTCGGATACTTTCACGTAGGTCCCTGGCAGCCGGGTCCATTGCTTGCGTTCCAACGATCCCTAGGAGTGCGGTTACCCATCGCCCATCTGCTGGGGCCTCAGCCTTCAACTTGCCATGTAGCCACAACACGGTTTCTCCATCTATTTCTTTTTGATGGGACACCACTTCAGGCACGTCGTATTTCTTCAAAACTTCTTCAACTTCTTTAAATTCTTTAAACTTCACAACTTCTTCAACTTCTTTAAAATCTTTAACTTCCTTAAAATGGGTCTTTGACCTAGGCGCATCGAAGGGTTTTAAGTCTTCCTTGCCTTCAACGGTCTTTTGCTCGGGCGCCATGAAGCGAACAGATACGTCTACGTTCCCAGGTAGCTCTGACGCATGTTCACCACAGTTTCTTATATGCTGACGATCAGCTAGTTCAATGTAAACTTGTTTTTCTTCTTCTTCACCCAACATTCCCCACGGCTGTACATCTTCACACCACGTCCAGAGATCCTCTTCTTCAGGCTCAGTTGTTAACGCCTGCGGTGAGTCACCCACGGGGTTTGGGTCGCTTGCCACTTCTTTGCCACTCGGCCGGCAGTCGGTCGGAGGTTTAGAGAACCCTAACAGGTCCTGGACACCAAGTGGGGGTGTGGCATCTCGGTCTGGGCCCTTCGCCACCTCCGTAACGTTGACGGAAAAGTCGTAGCTGACTTCCTGGAGCTCTGTTTGTCCATTGGGCGAGTATGCGGCCATGGCATCATTGATCCAGGCCTCCAGGAAGCCGCTCGGCGAAGACGGTAACAGCACGTCTTGCATTCTGTCAAAGACTGCTGCGTAATTTAAGGCCATGTGTCTGACTCACAACAGCTTTGTTAAAACGTAATAAAAATATTTCAAAACTTTTATTCGAACTCTGTATATTATATTAGTCTTATTCTGACTCTATATAATATCTAACTAATAACACTTTTTATGCCTAAGTATTTTATTCTAACTTAAAACACAAATTAAACGACTTCGTAACTTTAATAAAACTTTTATTGGTCCGACTATTAATTTTACAACTCCCATAAAAGTCCCAGTTTATGCTTTAGGGTACTTTTAGTTAAATGCGTAATTTACATTTAATTACTTTGAAAACAACTCATCAACTCGAGTTGTGACGTATTATGATGACTGCAGCTAATTTGATCTTATCAGTTTGAACCCCCGTGAATGACTGAATGTAAACTAAAATTGTCGGCTATTTATAGGCAATTTGAGTGCTAAAACAGTACCAAGAAAATTAACTTTACTACTTGTACTTTTATTTTTTAGTAAAACACAAAATATCATTTATTTAATGAAAATATCCACTATTTTCACACTTTTTCGGCAGTAGGTACTTACCTGTTCGCTAAGTCCCTACCTATTTTACGCGCAATTTTCCAAGCGCGCACCACTGACCCTCAACCATTGGATTTCCAACCATAGCCAGTCTCTGCGTTTGTTCTTATCAACTTGCTGCTTATTTCTGTATCCCAAGTCAATCCTTATTTCAAATGACACAACGTTGAGGTTGAACTTGACACTTGACTGTCAGGTATATTTGGAATCCAGGTGTATTTCCTATCCAGGTATATTTTGACTGACTTTTCTGTCACTGTATTTTATTGATTTATTCTTCTAATATTCTATTTATTTTATTTCTTACTTGATTGGCATTATCCTCGGCATTATCTACAATGCGGTATCCGGCTCGAAGGACCATATGTTGCGGCTATTCTTTTGCTGCTGGCTACTTGTATGATTTCTCGTATTTATACCTACTTTTTTAATTAAACTATTTATGCTTGTAGATAAAACCAATATTATTTATTTTTTCTTTTTTTTTTATTATTACAACAACTTTTTTTCGATGTCTTGGTTACGCACCAGGTCCCGATCTTCATTGCTGCACCTTGATACCAAATCCCAATAATGGTTAGTGACGTAACAAAGGTATTTTGAAAATTTTCCTGAAAGACCGCAGCCAAGTGTCAGACTTTTTCCAAAAATTGTTATGAACCTGAGAAACCATGGAAGTTTTGAAAAACCGCGGCCCAAGAGTTACGAAAAAGCAGGTAATAACGAGCGTGACGAAAATGTCAGAGCCTATTTTAATGCCGCTCCGACATCATCTACACGAGCGTCGGCAAGAGATTTACCAACCCCGCGAAGTACCATACAAAGAGTCCTTAAGGAAAATAAATATCGACCATACAAGCCAACTATAGTTCAGGGTTTACGAGAAACGGATTATCCCAGAAGAATGCAGTTTTCAAATTGGTATGTGAATCAATGCGAACAAAATCAAGATTTCAGTCGTCTTGTAATTTGGACCGATGAATCACATTTTACCAACTGCGGGGTATTTAATAGACATAACCATCATTTTTGGGCAACAGAAAACCCTCACCAATTGGCTCAACGAAGACTGCAAACCCGATTTGGTTTTAATGTATGGTGTGGTATGTATGGTGTGGTATGTATGGTAAGTAATGTCACCTAGCTTGCTAAATACATAGCAGGTATTAGGTAACCCAGCTTTACTTTTCTCCTTACATTTTAGACAACAGACTTATAGGCCCATTCTTTTATAATCATACGTTGAATGGCCAAAGATACTTGGAGCTGTTAGAAGATCAAATATTACCGGCAATTAGAGCAAGAGTTTCTCAAGATCAATTGAATATTTGGTTTCAACAAGACGGTTGTCCCGCACATAATGTTCGGGAAGTTCAAACTCTCTTAAGACAGATATTTGATGACAAATTAATTTCAAACGGCGGACCAGTTAATTGGCCTGCTAGATCCCCTGATAAAACTCTTCTCGATTTTTATTTATGGGGTTATGTAAAAAATGAAGTATATGAGTTTGAACCCCCGGAATCTGTACAAGAATTAGAAGAGAGAGTGAGGAATGTATTTACGAGCATAAATGGCAACACGCTTCGCAGGGTCATCAATACTGTGTTAAAAAAGTGTCAAAAATGTATTAATAAAAACGGCCAACATTTCGAATAAGTATAGTAAGTTAGATATTTTTTCTTATTTTCTTTTCAAAACAATAATTATTATTCATTGCGTTTTTAGTTTTCTTTATTTGAAATGTTAATATGAGATTTTTAACCATAAGGAAAAAATAAAATAATGTATTATAATATTATGATATTCTAAACAAATTTAACCCTGCCTAATGTGTTCTTCTCAAATTTGACGTGTTGCGAAAATTAATTTTCTTTATTTTTCAAGTCAATTTCATTTATTTTCCAACAAATAATACATCGTTGAAAAGCTGACGTCATAAGCTACCTTTTAAGTATAAAATACAATATGGCGCCCATAAGAAAAAATGAACCTGATGATGGTATAAAATAAATGAAACGTCGTGTTCAAAATTAAAATGCAGAACTGAAATCTACTTAAAAAGTTGCTTTAAAAATGTTTTTACAGATTGCCAAAATAGTGAATAATAAGAAATCTACAGCATATTTTCGAAAATACATCTTTTTGGTTTTTTCAACATATTTCAAAAACCAAAAAAGATAGGGCCGCGTACTAAACGGTTTTCAGTTAGAAATATAATTGTCAAAAACTTTCCCCATTTAACCGTTTCTCTATCTTCTATAGTTTCCAAGATCCCCATACATGTAGGCCCAATTTGGGCCACACTGTATAATAATTGCTGCTTGGCGGACCTTATTAAGTTTAACTAAATAATTTAGTACTTACAAGTATACGACAGCCAGCCAAACATTTTAGTTAAAACAAATAAATAACATTAGCAAAATGACTTTAGTAAAAATAGCAACTCATCAAAGCTGAGGAATATTCTACTAGATATTCTTGTTATTTTAATTAAATATCAAGTTTTTCCAACTAGATTTTTTTCTTGGTGCAGGATGATAATCATCATGTTGTAGGATATACCATTTTACAAGAAATTAATTATTTAGACCTGGTAAATTGATATCCCACTTGATTATATGCATCTGGTTTTATTTGGAGTTACTAAAAAGCTGTTACTTGGGACCTGGATTTTTGGCAGGCCACCACACAATTTACCCAGTAAAAGTATTAGCAGCATTGATGCATTAGTTTAAAAAGTTACTGTTTATATACCATCAGAATTTCATAGGAAATCGCGTACAGTTTTAGAAAGTAAAAGGTGGAAGGCCACGGAACTAAGATTATTTTTTGTCAGAGGAGAAATACAGCCATTTTTTATGCCTATGTCTATTTGTTAGCATAACTATTTTAGTTTCGCCATATATGATACATTTGTATGACTATGCAGAAAAACTATTTGTATTTTTTGACGAGGAAACAAAGAATATTTGAGGCCTGCCTTTCCAAAACGTTGTAAGTGCCTTTTTGCTTGATATTGACTTTTCATCGATTGTGTGTTGTAAGTGCCGAGCTTTACGCTCCCACAAACACTCATCCATGCAAGTTGATAGAGACACGTGTTTAAGTGGACGCGCCAGTCAAAACGTTGTAAGTAACTTGTGCAAGTGCAGCCAAAGCAATAGTCAGTTGTTTATTAATCATGGCGGAGGCCGAACCGCGTGTAGAGAAACGGGGTAAAAAACGTGTGCGATCACCTGAAAAATGGGCGAAGAATATAAAAAGTACTAAGAAGAATAGTGGCCAAGATTATACGTCTTGCAGTGGCCGACTAATTCCTGCTAAGTTTTGAATTAGACAAAATTTTTGCATTGTAATGTTTTATTTTAGATTAACTGCAAGTGTAAACTTTCTTGTTCCTCGCTAAGGATAGAATGCAGAATAGCATTGTTCAAACAATTTAATGAAATAGCTTCATATGAAAAGCAACAGGCTTACCTGCAAAGATTTATTCACGCTCAACTCATAAAACGACGCAGACATGGATTGTATGAACATTCAGGCGAAAGTAGAAGACAACATATCTTTCATTATTTTCTTATGCTACCAGGAGGATCTGAGGTCAGAGTTTGCTTAAAACTATTTTGCAATACCTTCGGGATAACTCCTAGAAGGGTTCAGCTTTTAGGTGAGAAAATTCTGGAAGGTAAAATGGACTTCAGTAAAAAAAGAGGAGGATCAAGAACTTCACAAAATTTGCAAGAGTGGAGAAATAAAATCATTGAACATATTTCCTCTTTTCCGTCAGAAATTGGCCATTATAATCGAAACAAAACAGAATCGAAGTATTTATCTCCAGATTTAAATGTCAGTAAAATGTATAGGGCTTTCCTAGAACAATATTGTAAGGATTTGCCGAACAAACCAGTCCCCAGACAATGGTCTAACCAGATTTTCTTAACAAACTTTAACCTAAGCTTTAGAGTGCCCCGTGTAGATACCTGTTTCACATGTGATTCTTTAAGTACAAAAGTATCAAATACCGTTGACAATACAGAAAGAAAAGATGCTCAAATAGCCTTAGAAATCCACCACAAAAAACATGAGCGTGCTACTCAAGCGATGCAAGAAAATACAAAAAATGCCAAAAACTCCAATTTTTATGTTATATCGTATGATATGCAACAGCAAATGTATATTCCACAACTTACACATTCCGAAATGTATTATTCCAGACAAGTAGCTTGCTGCAACTTGGGTATACATGATTCCGAAATAAAAAATGGATTTATGTGCTTTTGGCCTGAAACTGTCGGAGGACGTGGATCTTTGAAAGTCGCGCATTGTGTTTACACCTATTTGACAAAGCAAATCAACACGCAGAAAACAAAATTAATAGTGTGGTCTGATAACTGCGGGGCACAAAATAAGAACCAGATAGTTTTAGCTATGTTTTTGGCATTGTTCGCAAAAGGAGTTTTTACCGAAATCATACATAAATTTCCTGTAAAAGGTCATACATTCTTAGCATGCGACCGAGACTTTGGCGTTATCGAGAAGCATAAAAAAATGTAAATGTGTAGTTCCTATAGATGTTGTACGTACCATTGCTACTGCTAAACAAAAGAATCCCTTCGTTGTAGCGGTATTTGATGGTTTTCACGACTGGAAATCTATAGCCAAGGAAAATTTAAATACAACCAGATTAAAAATATCTGAAGCTGCTCAAATTAAGTTGACTAAGGATCAGTTTGGTATAGTTGAAATCTGGAAGTCTCATGGAGCCTTACAATCTTCTATAAAAACTAATATTCTTCGAAAAGGCAAGACTGTAAATGATTTTGCAACAATTGAAGTCATTGAACAATGGCATTCCAAAAGAAAAACTTGCCCATATTAAAGCCATGCTTCCTTACTTGGCAACGGAAGCAAAACAATCCAGAGTGACAAAACTTTTCCAGTTTTCACATTTTTTAGTTTTAAGATTATTAAAGTTGTAGTTTCCCAATAAAAAAACAAAATTTCGTTTCTTTCTTGAAATCTACCATATTAGATTTATTCGATACAACTATGCAGGTTGCCATGGTTTATTACTTGCAACGTTTTGACTTGCAAAGTAGGTTAGAACTTACAACGTTTTGGAATTAAACAAATGTTGAATTTTTTTTTCTGATAACCGATATGCGTTTGCTTGATTTACTCCGTGATAAAATTTATAACATGTGATGAACTTTTATTTAAAAAGAAAACAAGTGTGATATTGGTAAAGTTAACCAGTTAAAATCAGTTTTTTGTTCCTCCTGTAAAATTCAAAAATGCCACTTTTAACATTTTGGAAAGGCAGGCCTCATTTAAGGACCTCAATATTCGTCACATAATTTACAGAATTTGTTACATCTTGTTGATTATGCCCGTCGGTTCGGACGACATATAAAAAGAGGAGACAGAACATCCCATTCATAAAACACGATTTGTTTACAATCATACATAACTTCATAGCTTTAAATAAGTTGGAAAAAGATGGCTTTCAAAAATGGCAACGCTGTAATCTGCCGGTCTCCTTAGCCTATTATCTTGGCCAGGGACATGCGGTTTTTTTTAGGGATTATAAGAAATAAAGTGTTTTTAATTTATATTAGATTTATTCTTAAGCAAAGGGCAGGGCAGGATAACAACAAAATAAACTTTAATAGAAGCCGAGCTGCTTTTATTTCTTTACTTACAGCATATACCTTTCTTAAGTATATGTCGGAAATAGAGAACAGGAGGTCGGTTGTTCAGCTATTATTGTTGTTAAACACGGAAAACAAATACTTAAACACTGCAATTAATTAATCATATGTAAATTATTCAAGTTCAAACAACAAACAACACGCTTGACAACATGAAATCATTTCATAATAAAATAATCCAACTACTTAGCACAAGGTACAATAATTTAAAAAAAATGAAATAAAGAACTAGCGATCCGAAGCCGGTCGTACTTCGTTCAATACTTTTCAGTGGATCCCCTCACCTTCTTATTTTCACTTACCGGCTCCGTTCCACTCACCTTGACATAATAATAATATCCAGTGCGTTCCTTGTCCCTTATCCTAGACTAAACAGTCAATAAAACTGTTAACAAAATTGTGCTGATTTTCCTCATTAATAAATAATAATAAAATTTCATTTTGAAATATTGCCAAAACAAAACAAAAGAATAACCCTGAAAATCGAATCATAGGCGTAGGTACCGATAATTATCTATTATTTATTAATTTTACTAAAAAATATGAACAGATTATTTTCCCCTCTTATGTTTTCTGTTATAATTATGGCACAGAATGTGACTAAATAAATAATTTATATGTTTCATACCATGTATAGGTTCAAACTAAATTTATTTTTTAAATATTGAACAGTTTTTATAATAACAAACCCTTTTTAGTTTTCCAAAAGACGCTGAAGAGAAGAAAGCATGGATGAAGACACTAAATAAAACTGAATCTGACCTCTCTACAAATAGTTGTTTGTGTTCAGAACATTTTGCCCCAGAGTGTTTTGATAGAAGCTCAATGTCAAAGTTAAGATTGTTACCTTCGGCTGTGCCTAGTATGGAAGTTAGCAGGTTAAAAAATGTGATTAGATAAAACATTTTCATGTACCTACTTCTTTCTTTACAATGGTGTACTTATATTTTTCTTAAACCTCTTGTTTTATGTTTTTAATAGTTAGGGTCAACTGGGGTAAATGTAAATAAGGGAAAAAGTAAACGCCCTTGTTTTTATGTTTAAATTTCGCGCCGGACGCCATTTGCTTCTTAACAGTATCATTTTATTTCTTTAGAATGCGGCACCAATAAGTAGCGCCGCATGCTGTTTAAATTTCAGTTTGAAACAAGTGGTCATATAAACACGTGTTTTTTGTTCCCTTTACAAAGTTAAATGATTGTTAAATATTGTGGTTTCACTGGGTTACTTAAAGGTAAGTTTGTTTGCATTGTAATTATTATGGCTTTATAAACATGCATTTTATAAAATCTGATACATTTGTTTTGTTAAACGTCCTAAGGTTAACAAAAAACAAATGTTTACATTTACCCCTTATTCTAATGTATTCGGGAAAATGTAAACATTACTTTGGGGTAAATGTAAATAGGTTTACTTTTACCCTAAAGCTAGTAGATAAAGCTATGGGAGTTCGAGCCCAAAACTCCATAAGAAATAACATGGAACCTAAAACTCGTAATTTTATCGCCATTTTAGGGCGTGGTCACTTGGTCGGCGCGAGCCCCAGACCCGCGGCGGAGGAAGCCTCCACAACAGGCGTTGAGCGCGCATGATGATCGAAGGCGATACCGCGAGACCCTATGCATAATTCGCGAGGCTAGCTCAGACAGGTCAGCGACCCCGAGCGGTGGTGACCCGATGGTTACCCGATGATCGCCCAAGGGTATCCGATGCCGGTAATATAGGGCCCTATTGACCTGTGTGGAACCCTCCACTGCTGTCACCTAACCCCCCACACATTATTCTAACCTAACTTTTGTCCCAACGGAACCCAGATCACGCGTTACCCCGATTATATAGTAACATCATTGTAGGGGTGCCACCTAACGGGGAGAGATGTACGTACCTGTTATCTTGAGACCTGTAGCGCCACCTGCTTTTCATATAAGGCATCTTGTTTACCGCGATGGTAGGTATGACGTTGTAAATCAGTTAAAATATTTTAAAATATAATAATAACAGAAAAAAAGTTTTTGTCCTCGGTGGGATTTGAACCATAATCCTCTGGGGCCGAACCTCAAAGCCTTGCAAAATACGCTACGAGAGCATATAGATTAAAACTGCTAAACAATGTTAGACAACGTGAAACCACGGGGGCACATCTGATTAGATTGCTGGAACAAAAGGTCCTTAAGTGGGATTATGGTGGTGTTTTATAATGTACAAAATTAGGGTAAACCAGGCTGGGAACTCCAATGTTAATTTTCGGAGGGATTTTTATGACTCATATCTCCGGAACCAATGGGCCTAGGATATTGCGCATGCGAAGTTGGGGTCTATGAAATGGGTTCTTGCGCATGACCCGAAAACGACACACAACGATGTCACCTGTCAAATGTCAAAATCGACAGCTGATGTATGTCACGTGTTTAGGGTGACGTCATGAGTCGTTTAAAAAAAGAACGGGGCCGATCGGGCCAATAGGGTCAAAGTTGATATAGCTAATGCCCTAACGGCAGGGCAGTATGCATGCGCCATAACATGTCATTAATGAACATTGTTAGAGGCCGCGTGGCATGTAATTAGACAACTGGGGATCTAGTATGTCCTTTTGGCAAACAGTATTTTCAGGCGCCATCTATAATTACGTTCGCGCATACTCCCGCTATCTGGGTACTACCTAAACTTATGCAACCAGAAGCCCCTATCAGCAAATATTGCCTTCACCAATTTATTAACAAACCTAAGTGTGGTGATGACGACAAAATGGCGGTAAACCTAGCTTTTATAATGCACTCACCATTTTATCGACAAACCAGTACTAATGGTGTTCCCAAACCAATATTTCCCCTTATTCAACATAAAAATTGTCGAAACGGCAACACCGCCGTTCCAATACTGAAAATTTAAGAAAATACGCTTAGGCCATATTGTAATAGCCGTTCGTACAAAAACACGTATAAAAGATATGCGAAAATGATAAGAAACAAAAATAATATCCCAGACGTTATAGCTCCATAAGCTACACTAATATTGTATCAAGAATATTATTCGATATACAAGATAATAATAAACCAAAACAGCTATATTAGAATAATTTAAGATCAAGAACAAACTTATTACCAACCTCGTATAAAATAATATAAATACTTATGATTATTATTAGGAACTTATTTGATGAAATTGTGGCCTTTCAAGAACACATTTAACATAATGTTATAAACAACTGCGTAAATTATAAGCCACACTGTATGTTTCATGAAGAAGAAAATTATACATTATTGCTGTTAAATATCAATAAGATCTCGTGCTAAAATTATTTAAACAAACGACCAACTATCACTACTAAACACACTGTATTTTCTGCAAACATTCGGTGATGTTAGAGAACCCAACATTTTGACTGGTGACTATGTTTTAAGTTGCAAATATTACCGAAAGACACAATCACAAGCCATTACGTAGGGGCTCAGTATCTGTTTTGTGCGTTGTACAGGTCCCACTGCATGAGGAATTAAGACATAAATGTAATTTATATTTAAATTCCAAGTACTAAAGTCTCTAAATATTCTTTTTAAATTTTTGAAAAACCTCTCAGTAACATCTTAAATAGTGTAAAAATATAATTTATATGCTCCAGAACTAAATATATTATACCAACAAGAACAAACTTATTACCAACCCCGTATAAAATAATACTTATGATTACTATTAGGAACTTATCGACAGGGTGATTAGAATTTAGCCTAATAATACCAAAACGCAGCTATTAAACTTCCCGAGAGCCAGAAGTAAATTTCGTCAAACCAAACTGCAAGCCAAAAATCTAAACCTCAGCTGGACCAGACAGCGATATTTGATATTAGAGGACATCACGAAACTCTTTTTACCATTACACAAGATATCCAAGACAGTGCGTTTTTGGTTTTCAAGAGATGTACTGACAAAAATAATCTACATCGTAACACTAAAATTTACCACATGATTACAAAAACATGCTTATTTACAAAATATGAATAGAAGATAAATACAAAATCATATACAAGGTATTAGTTGACATAATAACCATTATAACGACAATATAATTAACATCAATCAAAGATAGTTAAATAATATGGTATATTTTATATCAAGGAATGCTAAAAATTTTTTATATTTTATAGTCTGCATATGAGGGAAAATAAAAGTTCACATAAAAAAGACAGTTATCACTAACCTCGTATATATACTACATTTGGACATAAAAAACCAGTGCAAAAAATAAAATGGCATATCGTCAAGTTTAAAAGACCCTGTATAATAATATTTGGAGTACAGTGTACTACTTAAATATATAAAACAAAAAATATTTTCAGATTAAAAATTATAAAATAAGCCATTCATTTTCCTGCAATTATAAATTTGAAGACCGGTAAATCCTGAGAAGGTCAAAAGCAGCATACACAAGTCAAAGGTCAAAGCAGTACCATTTTACTAATTCATCAACAGTAATCTGATATACTTACTTACAAAGTCAATTTTTAGGATTACTGTTCTGTTAGTCGTCTCTTTTGGGAACCCTGTATGGAAATTGAAATAAATAATTAGGATCCGTCTATTTAATAAATAAACAAGTTCTCATTAATAAATAATTACGAACAAAATATTATACTAAACCTTTACCTATATAGGCACAATCTAGCTATGAGTTAAGTGTCCAAGTTTCCCCATTTTAAAAATGTATTAAAATATAAATAATTGCATTTTTATCCGCTTTATTACAGATATTAAACATGAAAATATTGTTTAAAGAAAAACCACATATTGAAAGGTCAAAAATTAACATGAATAAAGCATTATCTAAACAAGACTCGCAGGTAACTGACGATCTGCATGACGATGTTACATTTTTAATTATTATAAACAATTTTAAATTATTTCTTCTTCTTATACAGAGCCAGAGAAAAGCACTTGTCTATCTAAGAAATAAAATAAATTAAAAATATGTTGGAAACACTACATTAGGAATATACCATGAAAAATATATATCTATCTTAAAAAATAAACAGTGTACTACTTAAATATATAAAACAAAAAATATTTTCAGATTAAAAATTATAAAATAAGCCATTCATTTTCCTGCAATTATAAATTCGAAGACCGGTAAATCCTAAGAAGGTCAAAAGCACCCTACACGAGTCAAAGGTCAAAGCAGTACCATTTTACTAATTCATCAACAGTAATCTGATATACTTACTTACAAAGTCAATTTTTAGGATTACTGATTACTGTTCTGTTAGTCGTCTCTTTTGGGAACCCCGTATGGAAATTGAAATAAATAAAAAAATTGATTTTTTATTAATATCTAAATGATCCTTTTATCAATTTTGTTAAAATCTGGCAGGGTTATTCATTGTAATAAGAAGTTGGCACTAACTAAAAGAAAATTATAAGTTCCAGTGGCGTCTCGGGGGCAGTGTCACGAATAATATTGACAAAAAAAAATGTATGCTACTGAGTTTTTTGAAAAATTTAAATTTTTTCAGATTGGACATCTACAAATACAACTTTTTTGTCTCTTAATATCTATTCGTATATAACTTCCTTTTCGAGGAAAAAATAAAAACGACTTCATTGCATGACGGATAATTGTTAAAATAAAATCAAGTTAACTTTGATCATTCTCGTGAAAAATATATAGAAATTTGAAACTTGATTATTTTGTCTAACTGACGGACGCTTTAAAGCAGGTTAAAGGGTGAACAGGTGAAACGGGTATCCATCTATCAGGTATTAATCTTACGGTAGACGAACATTTTCCGAATTTAAAACTGAAGAAAAAAGGTGTTTTTGAATTAAAAATCCAACAGTTTAGATCAAAATTTATATGAGAAATCGGATAAGCTCATTAAAAATACGGCATCTCATTTAAAAAAATATCAAAGTGACCCCTAGTACTTTTGTTTGATGTTCAATTGTTTCTTGCTGAAGATATTCGAATTCGCGGGAGAAAATGACTTAAGATGGCTATTTCAGTTTTTTATAAAAGTACACGAAAAGTCAAAAAATCGCCTTGTCTAGTCTTGGTTGGATAACCCTGTACAATGTTAACCTGAACACCCCTGTTTAACAGGCCCTGTTTAACAGACCCTGTTGACCTCTCTGTTACAGAAAACAACCCCGATAAGGAAACAAAAACGTTTGAGCTACGTGGGAAATAAATAAAAGCAGGCTTGTTGAAAAATTTAAATATTTATTAAGGTAAAGCTTAGTCTAAAAATATAGTACTTTGCAAAAATTATACAGTAAGCAATGAAAGTATCATTCAAAATTTTCAATAAACATTCAAGGATATCCAAGTATGTATATTATTTATTAACACAGTTGTATGTAACAATATCCAAAAAAAAACTAAGGTTTACTAGAACACATTGTATACAGCATGGTAGAAATACTTTACATATTTCATATTCTAATGTGATAAAAGAATAAAACATAATTATAGTTTAAAGTCAAGCCTATAAATATTATTCTCAAAAGAAAAGGTAGGTACCTTGCTCTGTACAAAAAGTAATTAGAAGTGCTAATATTCAATCAAGAAAATACTATGGTAAGTTATGGATACCGATATAGGTTCATAAAAATAAATAATAAAAAAAGACAACAGGCTGTTATTTTAAGTTATATAAAGATGTAGAATATTTCCTTAAAGAGAAAACTCTTGTCAATTTTTCACAAGAAACAATAAACAATTTAATAAAATGTAAACACCTGTATAAATTGAGGAAAAAATTAAACTAAAATATGTATCGATAATAAAAACATTTAAAAAATGTGTGTGTAATAAGATAAGTTACCTATCTATAGCGAACAAATATTGAACGTTTCGAACCCCAGAACTAACCCTGTATATACATTTACAAACATCGAAAATTAAGCAGGTTAAATAAACTAAAAATGTACCTTGTGGGAATTCACAGTACTGTAGAGAAACAGTAAAAATCCAATTCAACACATGGAAAGTGGTCATTTTAAAATATATTCTGCACTTGGCATATAATTAATTCGATTATGACATTTGTAAAAATACCCGATACTCCTAAACTTTTGCATAAAATAGATGTAATTTTAGATAGCCTTGATATTAAAATGCATATAGTTTGAATACCGAAACAGCAGAAATTTTAGAGTAACGAGAAATATTATAAACATATTTAAATTATGCGTAGATCAGAGAGAAATGTATGTATCTACCAAAAACGAAATTGTATTAATTTATTCTATAAAAGACAACGTGCATACGGGGGAAGCTAATAAAAAAGTCATTTTTATTTTATTACATTTTTTCCAAAAACTATTTAGCTAAATTATTAAAATTTAATACACAATGACGCCTAATTATGTTGATACATTGTTAACAAAACTGGTGTTTTTCTAGTCACCCGTTTCTGATATAGGTACATTTTGATATTTGATTATTAGTAATTATATAAAACGATAGGTAAAGTCGATACAAGCACGGCTTTTTAAAACGAAGAGGGTTAAACATTTAATATTTATCAAATGTAAGATACAAAAAAAAATTAAAGTTCTACTTGCAACCTAGAATATAAAGCTAAAAAGCCAAATTTTTGTCAGATAAACGCTACGTTAAGGTACCGTTCAAATGAAGGAAATGAAAAGTTTGCCAATTTTGCAGAAATTTTATATCTACGAAAACATGGATCGGGGAAGCTTCTATGACCGCTAGGGGGCGTAAGAGAACTTTCAAAATAGAAATGCCGATTTTCTCTTGATTTTTCTTAATAAAAATATGTTAAAAATATAAGCATTGTATTCTTCATAAAATTATGCAACTTTATGTTAGGAATCGTTTTTTTCTATTTTCAATAATAAAGTGGTGGGAAAAGGTCAAACTTTTTTTTTCTTTCAAACGCTGATATCTCTGCTTTGGATAAACCGATTTTATTCAACTTGGTCTTGAAAAAAAGCCCTTCTTTTCCTCTACACTTAGACCTATTAACTATACCATATTGATTCTGATGGTGGCCACTAGATGGCGTTTTTCTATAATTCCTCAATGAATAAGGATTTTCTCAAAAAAATCAAATGTTATGATATGGTTTTCTCATCATATTTTATTTTAGGCTTATAAAGGCTATTAAATAGTGGAATAAAAAATCTAGGTCCGTATTTAAATAATAATTGGAGAGTTCACCATCATAGGGCCCTCCAATGTTAATTTTCGGAGGGATTTTTTCAACAGACCCTGTTCAACGGACCCTGTTGACCTGAACAGCCCTGTTCAACAGACCCTGTTCAACGGACCCTGTTGACCTGAACAGCCCTGTTCAACAGACCCTGTCAGGGTCTGTTGAAAAAATCCCTCCGAAAATTAACATTGGAGGGCCCTATGATGGTGAACTCTCCAATTATTATTTAAATACGGACCTAGATTTTTTATTCCACTATTTAATAGCCTTTATAAGCCTAAAATAAAATATGATGAGAAAACCATATCATAACATTTGATTTTTTTGAGAAAATCCTTATTCATTGAGGAATTATAGAAAAACGCCATCTAGTGGCCACCATCAGAATCAATATGGTATAGTTAATAGATCTAAGTGTAGAGGAAAAGAAGGGCTTTTTTTCAAGACCAAGTTGAATAAAATCGGTTTATCCAAAGCAGAGATATCAGCGTTTGAAAGAAAAAAAAAGTTTGACCTTTTCCCACCACTTTATTATTGAAAATAGAAAAAAACGATTCCTAACATAAAGTTGCATAATTTTATGAAGAATACAATGCTTATATTTTTAACATATTTTTATTAAGAAAAATCAAGAGAAAATCGGCATTTCTATTTTGAAAGTTCTCTTACGCCCCCTAGCGGTCATAGAAGCTTCCCCGATCCATGTTTTCGTAGATATAAAATTTCTGCAAAATTGGCAAACTTTTCATTTCCTTCATTTGAACGGTACCTTAACGTAGCGTTTATCTGACAAAAATTTGGCTTTTTAGCTTTATATTCTAGGTTGCAAGTAGAACTTTAATTTTTTTTTGTATCTTACATTTGATAAATATTAAATGTTTAACCCTCTTCGTTTTAAAAAGCCGTGCTTGTATCGACTTTACCTATCGTTTTATATAATTACTAATAATCAAATATCAAAATGTACCTATATCAGAAACGGGTGACTAGAAAAACACCAGTTTTGTTAACAATGTATCAACATAATTAGGCGTCATTGTGTATTAAATTTTAATAATTTAGCTAAATAGTTTTTGGAAAAAATGTAATAAAATAAAAATGACTTTTTTATTAGCTTCCCCCGTATGCACGTTGTCTTTTATAGAATAAATTAATACAATTTCGTTTTTGGTAGATACATACATTTCTCTCTGATCTACGCATAATTTAAATATGTTTATAATATTTCTCGTTACTCTAAAATTTCTGCTGTTTCGGTATTCAAACTATATGCATTTTAATATCAAGGCTATCTAAAATTACATCTATTTTATGCAAAAGTTTAGGAGTATCGGGTATTTTTACAAATGTCATAATCGAATTAATTATATGCCAAGTGCAGAATATATTTTAAAATGACCACTTTCCATGTGTTGAATTGGATTTTTACTGTTTCTCTACAGTACTGTGAATTCCCACAAGGTACATTTTTAGTTTATTTAACCTGCTTAATTTTCGATGTTTGTAAATGTATATACAGGGTTAGTTCTGGGGTTCGAAACGTTCAATATTTGTTCGCTATAGATAGGTAACTTATCTTATTACACACACATTTTTTAAATGTTTTTATTATCGATACATATTTTAGTTTAATTTTTTCCTCAATTTATACAGGTGTTTACATTTTATTAAATTGTTTATTGTTTCTTGTGAAAAATTGACAAGAGTTTTCTCTTTAAGGAAATATTCTACATCTTTATATAACTTAAAATAACAGCCTGTTGTCTTTTTTTATTATTTATTTTTATGAACCTATATCGGTATCCATAACTTACCATAGTATTTTCTTGATTGAATATTAGCACTTCTAATTACTTTTTGTACAGAGCAAGGTACCTACCTTTTCTTTTGAGAATAATATTTATAGGCTTGACTTTAAACTATAATTATGTTTTATTCTTTTATCACATTAGAATATGAAATATGTAAAGTATTTCTACCATGCTGTATACAATGTGTTCTAGTAAACCTTAGTTTTTTTTTGGATATTGTTACATACAACTGTGTTAATAAATAATATACATACTTGGATATCCTTGAATGTTTATTGAAAATTTTGAATGATACTTTCATTGCTTACTGTATAATTTTTGCAAAGTACTATATTTTTAGACTAAGCTTTACCTTAATAAATATTTAAATTTTTCAACAAGCCTGCTTTTAATTATTTCCCACGTAGCTCAAACGTTTTTGTTTCCTTATCGGGGTTGTTTTCTGTAACAGAGAGGTCAACAGGGTCTGTTAAACAGGGCCTGTTAAACAGGGGTGTTCAGGTTAACATTGTACAGGGTTATCCAACCAAGACTAGACAAGGCGATTTTTTGACTTTTCGTGTACTTTTATAAAAAACTGAAATAGCCATCTTAAGTCATTTTCTCCCGCGAATTCGAATATCTTCAGCAAGAAACAATTGAACATCAAACAAAAGTACTAGGGGTCACTTTGATATTTTTTTAAATGAGATGCCGTATTTTTAATGAGCTTATCCGATTTCTCATATAAATTTTGATCTAAACTGTTGGATTTTTAATTCAAAAACACCTTTTTTCTTCAGTTTTAAATTCGGAAAATGTTCGTCTACCGTAAGATTAATACCTGATAGATGGATACCCGTTTCACCTGTTCACCCTTTAACCTGCTTTAAAGCGTCCGTCAGTTAGACAAAATAATCAAGTTTCAAATTTCTATATATTTTTCACGAGAATGATCAAAGTTAACTTGATTTTATTTTAACAATTATCCGTCATGCAATGAAGTCGTTTTTATTTTTTCCTCGAAAAGGAAGTTATATACGAATAGATATTAAGAGACAAAAAAGTTGTATTTGTAGATGTCCAATCTGAAAAAATTTAAATTTTTCAAAAAACTCAGTAGCATACATTTTTTTTTGTCAATATTATTCGTGACACTGCCCCCGAGACGCCACTGGAACTTATAATTTTCTTTTAGTTAGTGCCAACTTCTTATTACAATGAATAACCCTGCCAGATTTTAACAAAATTGATAAAAGGATCATTTAGATATTAATAAAAAATCAATTTTTTTATTTATTTCAATTTCCATACGGGGTTCCCAAAAGAGACGACTAACAGAACAGTAATCAGTAATCCTAAAAATTGACTTTGTAAGTAAGTATATCAGATTACTGTTGATGAATTAGTAAAATGGTACTGCTTTGACCTTTGACTCGTGTAGGGTGCTTTTGACCTTCTTAGGATTTACCGGTCTTCGAATTTATAATTGCAGGAAAATGAATGGCTTATTTTATAATTTTTAATCTGAAAATATTTTTTGTTTTATATATTTAAGTAGTACACTGTTTATTTTTTAAGATAGATATATATTTTTCATGGTATATTCCTAATGTAGTGTTTCCAACATATTTTTAATTTATTTTATTTCTTAGATAGACAAGTGCTTTTCTCTGGCTCTGTATAAGAAGAAGAAATAATTTAAAATTGTTTATAATAATTAAAAATGTAACATCGTCATGCAGATCGTCAGTTACCTGCGAGTCTTGTTTAGATAATGCTTTATTCATGTTAATTTTTGACCTTTCAATATGTGGTTTTTCTTTAAACAATATTTTCATGTTTAATATCTGTAATAAAGCGGATAAAAATGCAATTATTTATATTTTAATACATTTTTAAAATGGGGAAACTTGGACACTTAACTCATAGCTAGATTGTGCCTATATAGGTAAAGGTTTAGTATAATATTTTGTTCGTAATTATTTATTAATGAGAACTTGTTTATTTATTAAATAGACGGATCCTAATTATTTATTTCAATTTCCATACAGGGTTCCCAAAAGAGACGACTAACAGAACAGTAATCCTAAAAATTGACTTTGTAAGTAAGTATATCAGATTACTGTTGATGAATTAGTAAAATGGTACTGCTTTGACCTTTGACTTGTGTATGCTGCTTTTGACCTTCTCAGGATTTACCGGTCTTCAAATTTATAATTGCAGGAAAATGAATGGCTTATTTTATAATTTTTAATCTGAAAATATTTTTTGTTTTATATATTTAAGTAGTACACTGTACTCCAAATATTATTATACAGGGTCTTTTAAACTTGACGATATGCCATTTTATTTTTTGCACTGGTTTTTTATGTCCAAATGTAGTATATATACGAGGTTAGTGATAACTGTCTTTTTTATGTGAACTTTTATTTTCCCTCATATGCAGACTATAAAATATAAAAAATTTTTAGCATTCCTTGATATAAAATATACCATATTATTTAACTATCTTTGATTGATGTTAATTATATTGTCGTTATAATGGTTATTATGTCAACTAATACCTTGTATATGATTTTGTATTTATCTTCTATTCATATTTTGTAAATAAGCATGTTTTTGTAATCATGTGGTAAATTTTAGTGTTACGATGTAGATTATTTTTGTCAGTACATCTCTTGAAAACCAAAAACGCACTGTCTTGGATATCTTGTGTAATGGTAAAAAGAGTTTCGTGATGTCCTCTAATATCAAATATCGCTGTCTGGTCCAGCTGAGGTTTAGATTTTTGGCTTGCAGTTTGGTTTGACGAAATTTACTTCTGGCTCTCGGGAAGTTTAATAGCTGCGTTTTGGTATTATTAGGCTAAATTCTAATCACCCTGTCGATAAGTTCCTAATAGTAATCATAAGTATTATTTTATACGGGGTTGGTAATAAGTTTGTTCTTGTTGGTATAATATATTTAGTTCTGGAGCATATAAATTATATTTTTACACTATTTAAGATGTTACTGAGAGGTTTTTCAAAAATTTAAAAAGAATATTTAGAGACTTTAGTACTTGGAATTTAAATATAAATTACATTTATGTCTTAATTCCTCATGCAGTGGGACCTGTACAACGCACAAAACAGATACTGAGCCCCTACGTAATGGCTTGTGATTGTGTCTTTCGGTAATATTTGCAACTTAAAACATAGTCACCAGTCAAAATGTTGGGTTCTCTAACATCACCGAATGTTTGCAGAAAATACAGTGTGTTTAGTAGTGATAGTTGGTCGTTTGTTTAAATAATTTTAGCACGAGATCTTATTGATATTTAACAGCAATAATGTATAATTTTCTTCTTCATGAAACATACAGTGTGGCTTATAATTTACGCAGTTGTTTATAACATTATGTTAAATGTGTTCTTGAAAGGCCACAATTTCATCAAATAAGTTCCTAATAATAATCATAAGTATTTATATTATTTTATACGAGGTTGGTAATAAGTTTGTTCTTGATCTTAAATTATTCTAATATAGCTGTTTTGGTTTATTATTATCTTGTATATCGAATAATATTCTTGATACAATATTAGTGTAGCTTATGGAGCTATAACGTCTGGGATATTATTTTTGTTTCTTATCATTTTCGCATATCTTTTATACGTGTTTTTGTACGAACGGCTATTACAATATGGCCTAAGCGTATTTTCTTAAATTTTCAGTATTGGAACGGCGGTGTTGCCGTTTCGACAATTTTTATGTTGAATAAGGGGAAATATTGGTTTGGGAACACCATTAGTACTGGTTTGTCGATAAAATGGTGAGTGCATTATAAAAGCTAGGTTTACCGCCATTTTGTCGTCATCACCACACTTAGGTTTGTTAATAAATTGGTGAAGGCAATATTTGCTGATAGGGGCTTCTGGTTGCATAAGTTTAGGTAGTACCCAGATAGCGGGAGTATGCGCGAACGTAATTATAGATGGCGCCTGAAAATACTGTTTGCCAAAAGGACATACTAGATCCCCAGTTGTCTAATTACATGCCACGCGGCCTCTAACAATGTTCATTAATGACATGTTATGGCGCATGCATACTGCCCTGCCGTTAGGGCATTAGCTATATCAACTTTGACCCTATTGGCCCGATCGGCCCCGTTCTTTTTTTAAACGACTCATGACGTCACCCTAAACACGTGACATACATCAGCTGTCGATTTTGACATTTGACAGGTGACATCGTTGTGTGTCGTTTTCGGGTCATGCGCAAGAACCCATTTCATAGACCCCAACTTCGCATGCGCAATATCCTAGGCCCATTGGTTCCGGAGATATGAGTCATAAAAATCCCTCCGAAAATTAACATTGGAGGTCCCAGCCTGGTTTACCCTAATTTTGTACATTATAAAACACCACCATAATCCCACTTAAGGACCTTTTGTTCCAGCAATCTAATCAGATGTGCCCCCGTGGTTTCACGTTGTCTAACATTGTTTAGCAGTTTTAATCTATATGCTCTCGTAGCGTATTTTGCAAGGCTTTGAGGTTCGGCCCCAGAGGATTATGGTTCAAATCCCACCGAGGACAAAAACTTTTTTTCTGTTATTATTATATTTTAAAATATTTTAACTGATTTACAACGTCATACCTACCATCGCGGTAAACAAGATGCCTTATATGAAAAGCAGGTGGCGCTACAGGTCTCAAGATAACAGGTACGTACATCTCTCCCCGTTAGGTGGCACCCCTACAATGATGTTACTATATAATCGGGGTAACGCGTGATCTGGGTTCCGTTGGGACAAAAGTTAGGTTAGAATAATGTGTGGGGGGTTAGGTGACAGCAGTGGAGGGTTCCACACAGGTCAATAGGGCCCTATATTACCGGCATCGGATACCCTTGGGCGATCATCGGGTAACCATCGGGTCACCACCGCTCGGGGTCGCTGACCTGTCTGAGCTAGCCTCGCGAATTATGCATAGGGTCTCGCGGTATCGCCTTCGATCATCATGCGCGCTCAACGCCTGTTGTGGAGGCTTCCTCCGCCGCGGGTCTGGGGCTCGCGCCGACCAAGTGACCACGCCCTAAAATGGCGATAAAATTACGAGTTTTAGGTTCCATGTTATTTCTTATGGAGTTTTGGGCTCGAACTCCCATAGCTTTATCTACTCTAGAAAACCAAACCAAAACAAATATCAGTGGCTAAGTTTTCTTTTCTCCAGATGCCTAGAAACTATGTGAAAAAAAACGAATGGCCCTACATCTACAAAAGAAGATGTTAGAAGAGCTGTCGAGGATGTTAGCAATAAAAATAAATCATACAGAGAAGCCGAACAGTTTTATGGTGTTGTTGCATCTGTCATTTGCCAGAGAAACAGGCAAAAGAAAAACTCCCCTTGATTCAACAACAAGAGGACGTAAACCCGCACTATCAGTAGAAGTTGAAAATAATATAGAAAAATGTGTCATTGCTCGAGCGCAGTATAGTTACCCCTGTGATAAAAACGAGTTGCAAGACCTAATTAAAACTTATGTCGAGAATAAAGGACTAAAAACCCCTTTCAAAAATAATAAACCTGGGAATGACTGGTACTATGGATTTTTAAAGAGGCATCCTTCCCTCTCAGTTAAAAAGCCTGAACATCTGCAAAAGTTACGTAAAGACGCACGTAAACCCAATATAATTTTTGATTTTTACGAAACCCTGAAACAAACACTGATTGGTAAAGATTTGATTAGCCCCGAAAAGGCATGTTTTGTTTATAATGCAGACAAAAGTGGTTTTCCTAGTGACCCTAGTCGCATTCGTGCAATAGGCCAAAAAGGCAAGCCTCTTTGTAGAGTATCAGGTGGCAGTGGCAGGGAAAATACCACTGTGCTGGCCTGCATTGGAGTCGATGGTTCTGTTTTACCCCCACTAGTCGTATTCAAAGGAGCAGCAGTTCAGCCAAGGTGGATTTCAGAAAATGGATATCCTGGTACCCGCTATACCACCTCAACCAATGGATGGATGGAAGAACCTCAATTCTTTCAATGGTTCACCAGTACTTTTATACCTCATATCCAAAAAGTACGAGATGAGAAACAGTTGCTTGATCAGTATGCTGTACTCATTTTTGATGGACATGCAAGCCATATGAGCGTAAGAATCTTAGAAGAAGCAATTAACTACAACATAGTTTTGATCAAACTACCGAGCCATTTGACGGATAAACTGCAACCATTAAATAAGTGTGTATTTGGGCCTGTGAAGACCTGCTGGGAAAAAGAGCTTATTACTCTTGGCAAAAAGAAAATGGGTATTGGCGCTGGACGGTTAACTAAGGCAGACTTCTCTGAGGTTCTTGGAACGGTTTGGTTAAAATCTATGAAACCAGAGAATATCATTTCTGGATTTAAAACAACTGGAATATTTCCTGTTGACAGTTCAAAGTTTCCTATAAACGAATTTATTATGCAGGAAACTAGCATCTCATCTCTTCCTTCAACTTCCCAAGTTGCCGTATCTTCAACTCCCCAAATTACTGTGTTGGACCAACCTTTAACTTTGCAAACCGGCGCACACCAAATTGAGGTATCCGATCAACCGTCGACTTCCAAAGCCACCACACACCTAATGATTGATGTGCCAAATCAGCCTTTGACTTCCCAAGTCACCACACAGCAAAGTAATGCCTCAAGTCAATATTGCACTTCACAAGCTTCAGAAAAGCCAACTAATATCATGGATAAACCGTCGACTTCCCAAGCCACCATCCAGAGTGAAAGCTTACCCACAAGTAGTGCAACTTCAGGCAGTTCTGAGGTAAAAACTCTCTTTTTCACAAAAACAGAATTGCCTGTAGAAACGAAACTAATAAACGTCCGATTGAAACAAAGGGCATATGGCGAAGTACTCACAACTGCAGATGTATTACAAAGATTGAAGGAAGCGGAAGAAAAGAAGCAGTTAAAAAGGAAAGGTGTAAAATTGCAAAATAAGGGAGCAAAAACAACAAAAGACAAAAAAATTAAAATACGGAAAGTGAGCTCTTCCTCCAGCAAATGCGAAATAGAATATGCAAATGCCGGTGATAGCTCCCTTGAGAATAATCGAGAAGATGATATTGACGTTAAGACATGTCAATTTTTAGAACTGACTAATGGCAATTTCATTTAAGTAAATTTTAAAGGAGGTAAACGAGGCACAACGACATTTACATATGTGTGTGTAATAGAAAATATTGAAGGCACCGAGTTGGAAGTTATGGGTCTAAAGTCGATTGACGCGTTCCGGCAAGATTTTGCTGCAGTCGAGAACGATAAAAGTTATTTTACTTTCGAACAAGTAATTGGACTCCTTCCGTTTCCAATAATTCAAAATAAGGGCGAACGAATTTTTTACCACTTCAATAATAGAGTTCCAGTTATTGAGCAGTGATCTTTTTTTCTTCTCGATTTTAAAAGTTTTAGGAGAAACTAGTTTTTTGCCTGTTTTGGACAATATAACCAACCTATTTTTCTTGTTTTAATGATTAAACAATTTTGTTGTTGGTATATGTTAGTTCCTATATAGAGAAATAAAGAAATATGTTTTTCATTATTTTATTTATAATAATTACAATAAAAGTTGGGGTAAATGTAAACAGTCTTTAAAAATTACCAAACTTTTTTCCATATATTACGATCCCATTGTGTTTACATTTTCCCTATTAAAAGTCCGTAAAGAACTTACACGCGAAAACAAAGTGTTTACATTTTCCCCTACAACACTGCGCAAATGTAAACATAACCATCTTTTTTCAAATCCCTTCTAAAAAAAATATAAATTTACAAATCACATTATTTGATTTAAACACACCAAACATGTTAATAAATAATGTCCTTTCGTATCCAGTTTTATCCTATTACATTATGGTATTGAGAGAATGAGACATTTGGGAAAATGTAAACAAACCTGCCAAAAGTGTTTGCATTTACCGCAGTTGACCCTATACCTAATAAGATTAAAAAGTTACTTACTGCAAATTATGTTTTTTTTTTAGAAATCTTGATAAAATGATTCTGTCTATATGGTAATACACTATGTTGTGTAACATTCCACTTTATTAAAACACCGTAACGTTTTAAATTTTTTATATGTTAACAAGTACAATTAACAGAGCACGTAGTCACTATCGTGTAGTGAAACATGTTGAATTTCAATTTAAACAGTTAGTTTAAGTATTTAAATAAAATGGGATGTTACATAACATTAATCAACGAATTTTATTAACATTTTGTGAGAATTTGTTTTTCCTTTATAATAGGTTCGATCTTATACGACCACATCGAAATCGAAAATCGAAATACCAGAGGAAACACTTGCAACTAGTTCAAAATTGTATGATATTGCGGCTTCAGGGACCTCCACCATGAATCCCAATATTCTTCAGTCAATGCACAGCCTGGTTTTACCACAGAGTATTTTAATTTCTTGAAAATAAAAATTTCACATATTAAACGTCCTTTGGTATGTGCTGTAGTCTTTGATGAGATATCAGTTCGTAAGCATCTCGAATTTGATGGAAAAAAATATCATGGTTTCGTGGATTTTGGTAATGGGTTGGACGGTGATGGTGTAGATTTAGCTAAAGATGTATTGGTATTCATGTTAGTTTGCCTGAATGAACCTTGGAAGTTACCTTTAGGAAATTTTTTTTTGTTGCAGGAATTCATGCCGAACAAAAGGCAGCATTAACCAAACAATGTTTATCATTACTTCATGACACTGGTATAATTGTAGGTACTGTCCCTTTTGATGGATGCGCTGCAAACCTAACTATGTGTAAAATATTAGGTTGCTCGCTTGACCCCACTAACTTGGTTACAGATTTTTTTGTTTGAAAAAAGAAAACAATTTGTTTTATCTGACCCAGCATATATGGTTAAGTTAATTAGAAATTGCTTTGGTGACTTGGGTAAGCTTTCTGATATTGATAACAATATTATAAATTTCAATAATCTTGTTAAATTGAATGCATTACAAACCAATGAGGGTCTTCATTTGGGAAACAAGTTGAGGTCACAACATATTAAATTCTTCAAACAAAAAATGAAAGTAAAGTTAGCAACTCAATTATTAAGTCGATCTGTTGCTGATTGTAAAGACAATTTAAAATTAAAAGATTTTCAAAACTGTTCTGCAACGACACAGTTTATACAGGGCTACCCAGAAGTCCGGAATAAAATTAATATAGCCTTAACCTGTAACTTTTGGGGAAAATGCTGGGACACGTCAATTTAGTTTTATATAATATGCTCACTTTTTGACATTATTCGTTTGTTTTTTTATAGACATTTGTCAAAGATATGACGACATTGATCCTTTTTTTTAAATGGAAACATACACCTTGTGATACATCATTTAAAAGCTAATATCTCGTACAGTATGCTCATAAATTTTGGCGCGATTCTGTTAAGCTACTTCAAAACGGCGACTGTTAAAAGTTAAAAAAAAAAATCGCTATTTAAATAAGCGGATATGATAAATCATTGATGCTTTTTTACCTTTCAAGGTAAGCAATCTTCATTGTTTCACGTTCTGACATTTTGTGACATTGTGGCTTAACAATAGTTATGGTTTATTTGTTATTTATTTTGTCAAACAAAATAAAAATGTAACGAAGCAAAACAAAACACAACAAAAAGTTGGTTTAACGTGGCAAATGCTGGAAATGTCATTCAAGAAAATTGTCAATGCCAAAATTTAAAAAAGCAGCATGCCCCTGAAATATTAATGAAGTTGAGCAGTTCTATATACATTTTAAAAATTATGTGTTGCAGTTGAAACGTGTTAATGGCACTCCTATTTAAGAATCAAACAGAAAAACAGGATTTCTTATTGGCCTCAAAACTTAATTAGGAATGTGGTCTAAACTTTTAGAAAAAAATATTTTTTTAGCATATATACTCATGTACACGGTGGGCCAAAAAAAGTGACCACATTTGATTTTTTGGAATAATTTTATTGTTGAAAATTATTTTTGAACCAAATTTGCAAGACCTATTAACAAAAGTATAGGTTATCGTAAAATGAATTTAAAACTGATAGGATTAAATTACAATATCGTACAGGGCAAGTTAAAATAAGAAGTTACTTCAAACAAGCCGCAAAATTATTATTATTTTTTTTTTTAATAATTATGACTTACATCTTAAAGATTGTTTTATTCTGAACAAAAAGAGTCTTTTCACATTTTTTGATATTTCATTCGGTTCGATGGTTATAAGCAATTTTTTCACCAAACATTTCGACTGTTAATTTGTAACAAATATTATTAATAATTGAATGTCACCCTTTTTTTAGGTGGCCATGTAAACAAATTCATATCGTCTTTTTATTAATGGTTGCTATGAATTGTAACTTGACAGTTGTCATAGTTAAAGTGGAAATACTGATTTGTTCAATAACATGCTTACAATAAACAATAAAATTTTGATAAAAGCGCTTTGGCAGGAAAAAAACTATGGTGCAAGAAAAATAGTGCGTGAATTTCCTAACAGAAATTGGGCATTATCAAGTGTTTCAAGACTGCTGAAAAAAAATTAGGGAAAATAACGGCAATTTTGAGAGAAAGCAAGGGAGTGGGAGGCCACGCAGTGTAAGGACCCAGAGAAACATTGAAATTGTTAGAAGAAATATTAAAAGCCCTGTAAACTTTCCAGGAAGTAGTAAAAGCCCAAGAATGATTGAAAAGGATTATCTTATAAAAAGATCTTCAGTTAGACGGATTGTTAAGGAAGACCTTCATTTTAAAACCTTTAAAAGACGATATGTGCATAAATTATCGGAAGTGTCAAAAAGGTCAAGATTAGATAGGTGTATAGGTTTGCAGAGAAAATTCAGAAGAAATAATAGTGTCAATAACATTTGGTTTACGGACGAGAAAATGTTTTACTTGCGACCGCCGAAAAACTCCCAGAATAATAGGTTGTATGACAATGTCGCTAAAAAAGAAAACAATAGTGCAGATAGGCTACTTATTGAACAGGGACACTTTGTTCCAGGCGTGATGGTCTCCCTTGGTGTATCAAAACTAGGCAAAACAAGTGTAATTTTTATAAACTCTGGCGTGAAAGTTAATTCTATGGTATACTGCCATGAAGTTCTTGAAATCATGCTACCGGAATTGGAAACGTTTCAGGATTATTATATTTTCATGCAAGATGGTGCCCCTGCCCATCGATCACAATATACCATTCGTTTTTTAAGACAACAGTGTCCAGAAATTATCGCTCCAGATGAATGACCGCCAAACAGTCCAGACCTTAATCCTGTGGATTACGCCATATGGGGAAATTTGGAAGCAGCCGTGCACAAAAATATAAATTTGAATAGTATGGACGACTTAAAACGAGAAATTGTACGCTGTTGGGAAAACTTTGACCAAAACACAATTAATGGGGCAATTAATCAATGGAAAAGACGTTTACAGAAATGCATTAAACAAACCGGAGGACATTGAACAATTTTTTAAATAATTTTTTTTTTGTTAGATCATTAAATTTGATTTGAGGTTAATAAACCGCAGATAAATGTTTGGTGAAAAAATTGCTTATAACTATCGAACCGAATGAAATATCAAAAAATGTGGAAAGACTGTTTTTGTTCAGAATAAAACAAACTTTATGGACGTAAGTCATAATTATTAAAAAAAATAAAAAAAATAATTTTGCGGCTAGTTTGAAGTAACTTCTTATTTTAACTTGCCCTGTACAATATTGTAATTTAATCCTATCACTTTTAAATTCATTTTATGAGAACCTATACTTTTGTTAATATGTCCTGTAAATTTGGTTAAAAAATAATTTTCAACAATAAAGTTATTCCAAAAAGTCAAATGTGGTCACTTTTTTTGGCCCACCGTGTATAAGTGTAGTCCAGACCACCTGGAATTATTTTTTTTATCTGTCAGATCACAAGGGGGCTATAATAACAACCCTACTTGTAGGCAGTTAACATCTGCCTCTAAAAAGCTTGTAATTCATGCTGAAGTAAGAGATGGAGGTGCTGGAAATTGCATTCCTTTAGAACAAATTTATATGTTAAATGTAAGTTCTCTAAATAAAACACCAGAACAAATAATTAATGAAACTTTGCCAAACCAAAAATTAATAGCAAGAATAACAGAACCTGCATTTGATACATATGCATTTTTAAAGGACCATATACTTACGCATTTCACTGTGATAGTTTGTCAATTTATAGTGCAGGATTTGTTAGTAATAATTTAAGTAAGAAGGTAAAGTGTGAGGAATGTGTTTTAGAACTCTTTGGCGATAAAGAAAATTTTTTAAATTCCTTAATTTCTGTTAAATCCTACGGCGGCTTAAAATATCCAAGTAATGACGTAGTAGATATATGTAAAAAAGCAGAAAAAATATTAAGGATTCAAAAAAATAAAAGCATAAGAATTAACAAAAATAAAATTATTATTCAAGTTTTGGCACATTGCTAATATTTATTTAGATACTAGGATCCACTTCCATTTGTAGAAGTCAGCGGTCAGACATTGAAAAAATTAGAAGTCAAATGGCAAAGCTCGTTCTTTTCAAAGGACAACAAAGTTTTATAAAGATACTAATATGGTTTTATTTACAACTTCAAAAACGGCATTTTCTGTTTGGTATCATTTTATTAAAACGAAAATGTTTTTTTTTTTTCGTTTCACCGATATTACTATAAGGTGAGTTGGGGTAAATGTGATAACAGGGCAAATGTAATAATTGCGATGTATTCTAACACAGGTAAAAAAGTAAGAGTTTAGATTTGCTTTTATTAGAGATGATATGTTTCTGAACGCACTCCCAATTTGGTGTATGGTTCCTGTCAATTGTCAAAAAAAAATTGTCATTTTTCAAACAGCTGCAGTTTTCGGTAATGAGTTAAGTGCAACACTCCAAACTTTGTGCTGTGCAAAGGACCCGTAAAAAATAAAGGTAGACAATTCAATTTTGGTTCTAGGGTGGATTAAGTATATATTTTGACTGGCGTATTTCATATTTTTGATATGTGTTTAATTTTTTTCTAAACAAGCTTATCGCACATTTGCCCCCTTCAATTTGAAGTGCGGGGCTAATGTGTTATATTACATTAACCCCACATTTATCTGTATATCACACTTGCCCCATTTTGATTTCAGGAAAAATGGTTCGTCTTTACAAGCGCAAAACGCAGCCTAACCAAAAATATGATGATGGGAACCTGCAACAGGCATTACAGGAGGTTCGAGCTAAGCGTATGACAAAGTACCGCGCTTCCATAGCTTTTAACATCCCATATAGTACCCTCTATAGTCTATAGCCACGAAAAGGGTGTACGCGGAGTAAAAAGCTCTAGCAAGGGTAGAACATGCGCACTTACACCTGCAGAATAACAGAACCTGCATTTGATACATATGCATTTTTAAAGGACCATATACTTACGCATTTCACTGTGATAGTTTGTCAATTTATAGTGCAGGATTTGTTAGTAATAATTTAAGTAAGAAGGTAAAGTGTGAGGAATGTGTTTTAGAACTCTTTGGCGATAAAGAAAATTTTTTAAATTCCTTAATTTCTGTTAAATCCTACGGCGGCTTAAAATATCCAAGTAATGACGTAGTAGATATATGTAAAAAAGCAGAAAAAATATTAAGGATTCAAAAAAATAAAAGCATAAGAATTAACAAAAATAAAATTATTATTCAAGTTTTGGCACATTGCTAATATTTATTTAGATACTAGGATCCACTTCCATTTGTAGAAGTCAGCGGTCAGACATTGAAAAAATTAGAAGTCAAATGGCAAAGCTCGTTCTTTTCAAAGGACAACAAAGTTTTATAAAGATACTAATATGGTTTTATTTACAACTTCAAAAACGGCATTTTCTGTTTGGTATCATTTTATTAAAACGAAAATGTTTTTTTTTTTTCGTTTCACCGATATTACTATAAGGTGAGTTGGGGTAAATGTGATAACAGGGCAAATGTAATAATTGCGATGTATTCTAACACAGGTAAAAAAGTAAGAGTTTAGATTTGCTTTTATTAGAGATGATATGTTTCTGAACGCACTCCCAATTTGGTGTATGGTTCCTGTCAATTGTCAAAAAAAAATTGTCATTTTTCAAACAGCTGCAGTTTTCGGTAATGAGTTAAGTGCAACACTCCAAACTTTGTGCTGTGCAAAGGACCCGTAAAAAATAAAGGTAGACAATTCAATTTTGGTTCTAGGGTGGATTAAGTATATATTTTGACTGGCGTATTTCATATTTTTGATATGTGTTTAATTTTTTTCTAAACAAGCTTATCGCACATTTGCCCCCTTCAATTTGAAGTGCGGGGCTAATGTGTTATATTACATTAACCCCACATTTATCTGTATATCACACTTGCCCCATTTTGATTTCAGGAAAAATGGTTCGTCTTTACAAGCGCAAAACGCAGCCTAACCAAAAATATGATGATGGGAACCTGCAACAGGCATTACAGGAGGTTCGAGCTAAGCGTATGACAAAGTACCGCGCTTCCATAGCTTTTAACATCCCATATAGTACCCTCTATAGTCTATAGCCACGAAAAGGGTGTACGCGGAGTAAAAAGCTCTAGCAAGGGTAGAACATGCGCACTTACACCTGCAGAAGAACAAAAGCTGGTCATTGGGATTGTAACTCTCGAAAAATGGGGATTTGGATTAAGTCGGAAAGAAGTCCTTGAACTAGTCGCTAAATATATCACCCAAAATAACATCAAAAACCCTTTTAAAAACAACGTACCAGGCCCAATTGGTTCATAAATTTTAAAAAACGACACAAGTTAAGTTTAAAGATTCCACAGGCAGTCGAGTTTGCTCGCAAAAAGGCTACCGATCCTTTCGTGATATACAAATATTTAGATTTACTAGAAAAAAACGCTAAAAGACCTAGACTTAAGCGAAAAATCAAATCAAGTGTGGAACTTGGATGAAAGTTCTTTCTCCATTGATCCGTCCAAATGTAAAGTAGTAGGGTTAAAGGGAGCTGCTTGTTCCCGAACCATAAGCTCCCCTGGCCGGGAGAACACCAGTGTCTTAATGTGCGCAAATGCTGCCGGTAATAAAGCACCACCGTTAATTATATTTAAAGGTCTTAACGTGTGGGATCAGTGGATGGCCCCTAAAGATACGGGCTATCCAGGAACAGTCTATGCAGCCAGCAAAAAAGGCTGGATGGAGTCAACAATATTTTTAAATTATTTTAAGAAAACTTTAATACCTTGTTTTGGAAATGAGTGGCCAGTGTTAGTTATTTATGATGGCCACAGCACACACCTAAGTCCCGAGGTCATACACAGCCCTGGCAGAACGTGTGACGATTTTAAAGTTGCCCCCTCACAGCAGCCATCTACTCCAGCCTCTCGATCTGGCGGTTTTTAAAGCTTTAAAGTCAAGATGGGACGAGAGGTTGGTGAGGAGGCAAAGACAGCATGTGCGCCAAAAACTTCGTAAAAAATTATTTGCGCAATATTTAGGCGAAACATGGCAATCGCTAGAAGACACCATAATTCGAAATGGATTTAAAAAAGGCGGGATAGTACCTTTTAATCGAAATGTTATTCCGAGAGAAAAGTTCTGCCCTGAAGCACTTAAAAGATGGGATCTCCATAATCAGTGTTCCGATCTTCCAGAGCATGTAACGGCGGACAGTTCTAAAACGTACCAAGAAGGCGTTGCTTCGACTTCCGCAATTGTGCCATCTGATTCGACTTCCGCAGCTGTGCCATCTGATTCGACTTCTGCATCTGTGCCATCTGACAAGTTGGTTTCATTTGAGTCGCTTCTACTCTCTACTGTCAAGCAAAGAAGACCTATTGAGAAGCTTCCAAGAAAAAAACTCTTTGTTTCAAGTCCCCTCCTATGAAACGCTTAAATAAAAAAAGGAAACAGACTGATAGTTCTTCAGACTCGAATGATCAAGACCCAGGAGACTTCTCTGTCCAGGACTCCGACAGCGATAATGAATTTTTTACCAACTTGCTAAATCCTTCACCAGAACCTACGGATTTAATAGATCAAGTTCTAGAGGTCAACAAATGGGTACTTGTTGAGTACGCCACAAAAAAAAAACAAGAAACACTTTGTCGGCCAAATCACTGAACGGGATGGAATGGACTGGGCAATTAAATTTTTGCGACCAAAAGGTATTAAGTTTAAATCACCTCCAGTAGATGATATTGATACTGTTGAAGAAAGTAACATTATTAAAGTGCTTCCAGAACCAATCGTTGACCGAAGGGGCATAATTTCGTTTAATATAACCTTTTCTGGGTTTAACATAATATAAAATAAGTTAAAATACCTAAACTTAATGTAAGATTAATGTTAACGAGTTTTTTTACCTGTTCCTCTTATGCGTAAATAAAAATTATATTTTTGTATTTTCATTTTTAGCATATTATTTTAAAACCTCAAAATTAAAGCTCTTAGAAAAATAATAAAAAATATTACAAACAAACTCTTCTTTGTAAAAAATACCATTCTTTCACAAAAACCCCACGCCAAAAGTGTATACAATGCTTATGAGAGAGCAGAGACCATTATTACATTTGCCCCAGTAGGAGGGGCAAGTGTGATACAAAAACATAGTTTAAAAAAAATGTGCAAATTATCAGAAAATAACCGAATTAAAACAAACACTCAGAAGTGTTCAATAAATATACCACGGTACATAATTTTATTTTTTTTGAATTTTAGATATTTTTGGTTTTCAAACTATCGGTCAGTAAAGTGTCACTATGCGAATTCTATAACACACTTACCCCAACTCACCTTAATGGGTTATGGAAATTGTACGAAAATACAACTGTTACTTACTTTATTAGGAAAATTCGGTTAATTCACAATAATAACAAATATTCAACCCAGACAATATAAAACTACGTTCCTAATATATTCATTATGTGTCAAAAGTATTCCGAGCTTTATTCTTAAATCTATCTAATAAATCTTTATTTTTCGAAACAACGTTCTTTTTAACATTTTTTGCTTCAGCAACTAATTTATATTTCAAATAATTTTTGAACCGATGTTTTTTAAGCCAACGTTGCTTTAAAAATGTTTTTCCAACTTTTTTCACTGAACAATAATTTTATGGACATAATTTTCATGATTAGTTTGAAATAGCTTTTCTTAAGAACAAGACAGTATATTAAATTAAAAAATTCCTTCTTCACATTTTTATGATATTAAAATATTTGTTGTAATCAATTTCATGTTACGCCACGCCAACTGAAGCCGCCATATGCAACAACCATCCCGTTCAACTGTCAAATCGACTAAAACTCTTTCCTTTTTATTCTTTATTCTATGGAAATATCAATCCGGGGTTAGAATAGTCACTTTATTTTTACAAACTACGCACTGGCGACAGTGTTGCCAGTTTATTACAATTGTAGTAAATCAATTACATTTGTACAACATTAATTACAATATTACATTTCAAACAAATCTATTACATTTAACCTATTTATATGTTCCAAAAAAATAAACAATTCTTAATTTTCTTGTGTCTTTATCGCTTTACGCCGAAACGCCACTAAGCGTGGCGTGGCTGGTGCCGTGCCATGTGCCAACAGCAGAACCTATTCCTTTAACCTTATCTATTTCTACTTTCTACTCTGTGGCTGTGGTGGGTGGCTGGGCAACAACATCCGTGTTGTTGGGCTGAGCGGTGGCATGATGATGATGATGAGAAGGGTGATTGCATTGACGAACCTAACCTAACCTAAACTTCTTTAGATTTAAAATCTGAAAACGATGGACAGATATGGATTTTTTTAAAATAATTCTATGATAAAGTATTATGATTGTTTTCGTAATGTACTTTATATCTTATTCTGCTCTTTTTGGATATAGGTATAATTAATATTATGTAGGTACCAAATTTGAATACAATTATAAACAAATTTTTACTTTTTAGATTTTTTATAAAAATACCAAAAAGTACAAGTACTAATGCACAAACACAAGAAGTGCAAAAAGAAAGAGAAGGAGAAGATGCAAAATCGACACAAAGCTGCGAAAATGAGCCTGACTCGGCAAAAATAATGGGCAAATGCAGTACAAGTTATTTGGCTAGTGTTAGCCCAAGACCGTATCATGATGACAATTCCTCTTTCGATTCTTCTTCAGAATCAGCCGCTAAAAAGAAAAAATATACCCAAAACTCCGGGAACAATGGAAACAAACTTTTAAGTGGTTGGACTTACGCGATTCAAAAACCTTTTGTGTCGTATGCAATATGACATTAAAAGGTGGGACAACACATTTTAAAAGGCACGAAAAAAATGCATTACATCAAACGAATTTAAAAAAAAAGCCAAAAACACCCCAAAAATTATTAAATATGTGAAAGAACCAGATAATAAATTAGAAAAATCTGTGAAAAGAGCAGAATTAAAACTAGTGGCTTTTCTTCATGAACATAATTTACCATTTCTTCTAATAAACCACCTTTTATTATTATTAGTGTCAATTTTTCCTAAATCAGATGTGGAAAAAGGGCTGAAATGCAATCGTACAAAGGCAACTTAAATGACCAAAGATTGTTTTGTACAAGAGCAACTAATAACAATTGCAAATACATTCAAAGACTTTCACTAATAATTGATGAAACTACAGACGTAAGTACCCAAAAATCATTAGTACTTATTGCTAGATATTTTGATAACCACCAACAAAGATCTCGAGACATGTTTATTGGCCTTTTACGTGTAAAAAATTGTATAGCCAAAGGAACATTTGAGGCAATAAATAATTATTTAAGAGAAATTAATGTCCCTATTAGAAATATACTAGGTTTTGCAGCAGACAACGCGTCTGTAGGACTACAGGCCCTATTCAAAAACATTTTGCCCAATATTTTCGTATTAGAATGTATATATCATAGTTTTCATCCTTGCTCATCTACCGCTGCTAAAAAACTTCCCCGGAGTCTAGAAGAGTTCATCAAGTCCTTTTATAATCACTTTGACCACAGCAGCAAAAGAAAGGAAAGTTTTCTCTACAGGTATTTAATTATATATCTTTTTTTCTGTCTCATACTTTATTTAGTCTATTTCCACTTAAGTTTTAAAAAATTGGAAGGCCCTTAAATTATATTTTAGGGCCGAATGCTTTCAAGAAGATCTAAACTCAACAAAGCCCATTTTAAAAAGTCTTGAACGTCCAATATACCAGATTTATTTCACCTATCTTTTCTATGTTTTGGACTTAATTAACCAACTTAATCTAGAATTTCAATCCGAAAAACCTAAAATGTTTAATCTTTTAACTTGTGTAAGTGACATGTATCGAAGTATACTAAGGAACTATCTTAAAAAGGAATATATTGAAAAGACCGCTTTTAATGAAATTGACTGCAAAAATCCAGATAATTTTCTTCCCTTAGAATCCATATACCTTGGCGCTAAAGTAGAAGTTCTTATTTCCACTCCTAATACTATTAATAAAAGTGAACTTCATAACTTTAGATTAAAAACTTTAGAGTTTTATATGGAGCAGGCTTCTGAAATAAAAAAGCGTTTTAATTTTTCCGATGAAGTTTTAAACTATTTAAAAATTCTTAAGCCAGAAATGGCAATATCTGGGGAAATTGGTAGCATTGCTGTACTAGCCCAGAAATATTTTCCGCGATTAGTAACTGATATTGAAATATTAAATTCAGAATGGCGATCATTAGCCGATTTAGGCGAATTAAAAAGAAAAGTACCTGACTCTAACGGATATTAAAGCATTTTGGTCTTATTTTTTTTCAATGAAAAATAATCTAGATTACTCCATCCTTAAAATAACCTTTGGAAGGCCTTTTATCACTACCCCATTCGTCAGCAGCTGCTGAGAGGAGATTCTCTCAGGTCACTTTATTAAAGAGCAAACTTAGAAATCGACTTGAAATTGCAACATTAGATACAATTTTACATACCAAAGAACTTCTTAATGACAAGTGTTGCTATAAGTTACGTCTTTCAAACAAAGAAGTTCGTTTTTAAAAAACACGTTTTATTTGTTAAGCAGTTACATTAACATGTACATGAGAATAAAGAATGATAATATAATCTTAATAGATAGAATTTCTAAGCTTCATCTTATCTCTTGCTGATGAAGGCTTCTTAGGACTCGTGGACTTGGTCAGCTGTTATGCTCACATAACTCCTCCCGTCGAAGTCGAAAACAACAGGGATGAGGGGTTGTTTTCGGGGGTTGCTTCCCTTGAGGTTTCTTGAGTCTTTGGCTGTAGACTGGCTAGACGCTTTTTATATAGTTTCCACTGCGAACATGATTTAAGCAATGTTTAGTGTAATTGCAAGTGAGGATGAAAGGCTCCAGGAAAGAGGGTGAATTCCAGGGTAATTTTCTGGAATCTTCAGTGCCCTGGCTTGTTCTTGAAGAAATTTAATTTTATCCAAATTGATTGATTCGAGTTTGATTGGTTTCACTTCTATTGCAGTTGGTTTAAAGTTGCTGAACTTGATTGGGGGTAGAGAAAAGGGACTACCCTTAATAATTTCTTCCTAGTTCCAAAATTGGGTATTTTGAATACTTATACCACAATTTAACGGGATGCTAATTATACTTGGTTCCTTAACGAAAATAATTTCTTTGTTTTCGCAATTCTTGTGGACTTTTATTTCTTGCTCACTGGGTATAGTTAAGACATATTGATTTGTGATTGATTGAATTATTGGCGTCGAGACTGCAACTTTTGTTGTAGAACAGTTTTGATTTTCGGCTTTCTTGATAAGGGCGGTTGTACAGTCATCAGCTTGTGGATTCAATTGGTTTTGGCAAATGTAACGGTCTTTTATTATCGGACAGGCTTCACCTTGATATTGTTGTAGGTCAGTGCCCAGTATAAGGAAGAATAATTCAGGAATAAAAATTGTATGATTTATAGGTATTGGGAATAGATGGAATATCTCAAAGTTATCTTTTGTAAATATTGGTAAATGAATAGCGAATATAATCCTATCTTTGATAAAACGGACATGTAGGCCTGCTAATTGATAATAATTGGCTACATTATTGAATCTTAGAATTTTATCGTCACCATACAGGGTGGACAAATTAAAAATTATTTGTTCTAGTTCTGAGGCTGAAATAACTGCACTGTGTAGGGTGCTTAATTTTGCGAACATAATTGCATCTTCCAAATTGTCTAAAAATGTTATAAAACTCTGGCAGTTTAGAATAATTTGAAATAATGTATCTTGGACTCGTAAAAACGTAGTTATGTCCGTTACTGTTTTATTTAGGTTCTTTTCAAGGGCGTCTATGTGAGTTTTAATCAGTACTTGATTTTTGTTTAGAAGGGTTATGGTACTATTATAGTTATCGATCAGCTGTTTTGTCAGTGAGATTTGTGAACTCATTTCTTTTCGATACGAATTTTGATTCTGACGTAATTCAGTGATTGCTTTATCTATTTTTCGCCATCATCTGAATCAAGGGTACCAAAAAGCCATTTGAAGATTTTTCCTCCAATATTTAGTAAACCACGTTTAAAACGATTATGAGGTTTAATATTATTTAGTTTTACTTGTATTTGAGAGATAAGGTATTTTGCGTGATTAAGCAAATTATCTGCACTAACAGAATGCTTATTTTGAATATGTAAAGGCGTAAAAATAAGCGTTTTCTCTAAAATATTATAAGCGCGTTCTATACTAGTTAATTGAGCAATAAGCGGGGGTATTTCTACATAATGTAAGAAGGTATGTTTACTTTCTATAATTCTAACATTTCCAAGGCGAAATGGTAGTAGGGGTGTTTTAATAGGGGTGAATTCGATATCACTTTTCATTATTGTTGGGGCTATCAACAGCGTGGCTGCAAGAAGGTGTAGCACCATCAGGTTCATTGTTTCCCTGCGAAGAAGAAAAAGCTTTAGGTCGTTGGATTTGTGATTTGTGAATTACTTTCTTTTTTCTTGTAATTATTTTGTTGTCAATATCTTGATCTACTATATTGGGTATTCTTCGGGGTTTATCTTTGCTTCGTTTTGCTGTCTTATCGGTAACGTATACGTTTGTACCAGGTTTTAATTTGGTGCATTTTCGCGTTTTTCATTTTGTTTTTGATTTAAACGAGCTTTTGTATCAAGGGATGTTTCGTATATTTGTTGATAAATTGTTTTTAATCTATCACGTCGGTATGTTACGTATTTATTGAGTATAATTTCGTCAGTAAGATCAAATGGGTCTAATGCATTTATTCGGCCATTTATGACGTCAAAAGGTCTTTGTTTCGTCACGCTATGTGTTGCGGAGTTATATCCTATTATTGCGTATTGCATTAATTGTTTTGTATTAGCTTTTGAGTCTTTAATTTTTAATACTCTAAATAGTTCAATCAGTGTTGAATGAAGTCTTTTACTATTTGAGTTACCGGGTGTTGTAAAATGAAGTGATATATGGTGTAATTTACAAAAATCTAATAATAGAGAAGTTTTAAATTCAGTACCGTTATCACAAGTTATTTGTTGTTAAATACTGAATAGTTATCTAGTGGGCTTTAGTTTCGAAACATATCTTTCTCGCTAGATGTAAATATTCCTTTGTACATATATTTAAGGCTCTTTTTGTAAAATATCACTTTCTCTTTCGTCGTAATAGATTTAAAGTGTTTTGAGAAAGTTGTTGCTTTATTTGTCTAAGAATAATTCTTGACCAAACTACGTATAAGGTTCACTTAACGAAGATTCTGCGGTTCGCGGTAGTCTCGCAGACGCGGGTAATACTATACGTGTGCCTGCTGACTAGCTGGCCAGAGGAGTAAGGGATCCTTCCCCTAGCTACAACTGCCTGTTAGATTCAGATTAGGTCCAGCTGGGTAAGTGCATTTGAATAGGTACTAACAATATTAATTAATGGCTACATCCGACGATATCAGAACTTCGAGATACGTCTAGATACCATCTGATCTTCCAGATTCTTCAAGAGTGCTATTGCCCCGATTCAGATTATAGAATAGATAGGGAAACGTCTCCATTAAATTGTGCGGAATGATACTGACTTGGTCTCCACGCTACCACGTTCTCTAAACCAAGTCTATCACCACCATGTCATTCTGTCACACCTACATAGTACTAGTCAACATATTTCAGACCTCTCAAGAGAGTATGGAAAAATACATTGGAAATATGGAAATCTAAACACCGTGGATGCATTTAACCCTAGAATGCTACTTGGGGTACATCTGTACCCCAGCCTTTTTTTAAATTCTGGCCAACCGATAGCAGATGGCGCTGCAACCTTGAGCGTCTCTGTAGTTTCAAGCCACGTTGCGTTAGTCCTTGTGTGATACTGGTGCGAGGCGGAGTGTTTGGCTCTGTGCAGATATTTGATATTGGGATACAGGTATACCCCAGTGTAGCAGAATACAATGTAATTAAACAATTAATGTAAGTATATTAGCTTAACTATAGTATCGATTATTATTTCCAGTTAGTTCATTTATTTTATTGTTTATGTATTTATTTGTTTGTTTTTAGCTGACAGAAAATATGGCTGCCCAAAAAAAGGTTTTTGATCTGACAAAACCTGATGATATCTTCGTTTTATATATCGTTTAGAAACTCCAACCTTAAGACGTGAACTCCGCCAAACAATATGCAATGTACTAAAAATAACTCCAACGCCAGAAGTACCAACTAGGCCAACAACTACCACGGGCAGGTGTGCATTTTGCAAAAGAAGCGAAGATCGAAAATCGAGGGTCAGCTGCGCTATATGCAAAAAATTCATTTGTTTACAACACCAAAAAAAAAATATGCCCAACTTGTGCTGCATAACCTAATGTTTTTTTTTATGTGAAAAAGAACTGTTTTTACATTGTATTTTAAGTTTGCTTTTTTATTTTGCTGAATAAATATTTTTAAAATATTTTTTTTTTCTTGGGGTACAGGTGTACCCCCATGTAGCATTTTAAGTTTAGCATACAAGTGTAGCATTCTAGGGTTAAAAAGATGTATTTCTCAGTTTGTTAAAACAAACAATAAACCATATTGGAGACAAATTCGTTTAAAATCTCAATGCAGGATTCTGTAAAACTGTTATATATCCCCTGGATCCTGAAAAAGTAGAAAGTAGATTTTCAAAACCGATCCAAAATTATCAAGGAACAGGTCACGCGTAGAACCAGACTTTTTAAAAATACCTATTTGAGAAAAGGACTGACACATGCAACACTTGTTACATCTTGAGATCTGTACTGTTTCTCGTGGGAACTGCTGACAAAGCAACGCTATCCTCCTTTTCCCCGAATGTTATAAATATAAATAGTTTGCAGGAATATGTTTAGATTTATCTTGTCGTTTACAACGCTCTTGTATAATTTTTAATAAAGTGATATTTTTAAAAAGGCATTTTTCTTGGCGCAGAACGAAACTGGTGCAGTCGGTAGGATTGTCGCGTTACATTCGGGCTAAAAATCGTTTTTCCGAATGTTTGAGTGGTTCCTTCCAAGGATTTAAACGCGAAACGTCCGAAAAACAAAAAGTGTTCTGAACTGATATCCAAACTTCGGCACTGTCTAACGAGAACACTAGCCAAGTGCATTGATTCAATGTAACAAAAAGTGCGTACGAGAGCAAGCAAGTGAATCTCCAACTTATTGGTCAATCGCTGATCGATAATTTGCCTGCTGACGAAAAGTATCCGAAGACGTCAGACAACTGGGCGGACAAGCATCGCCACAACCCGGTTTAAGTAGCAGAGCTTGGGAAAGGACAAGCATCGCCATCCCCATAGGCACCTAGTTAAGGACCTAGAAACTAGTCGAAACAGAAAAGGAATGAGAATACCGCTGATTCTTTTAGTGTAAGTTAATTTTTAAGAAACAATTTTATTTTTAACTTTAACATCACACTGGATGAACTAATAAACCAAATCAATAATTTAAGAATCGTAGAAAACAACGAAATGGCTGTAAATTATACATTGTTACGTTATCAAGCCGATAACATCCCAAATTTCGATGGAAATCCAAAACACGAGCTGAATTAAATACATGGCAATTAGTTAAGGATTCTTTAATTGCTTCATTTTCCGATCAAAGATCGATCGACTGTTTAATACAGGATCTTATAATGCTAAAACCATTAAAAAATGAATCGTCACTTAATTTTGGTATGCGTATTCAGGATGCGCGTAGCCTTCTTTTTGCAAAACTTAGTGCTACAAATGAGGCAGAAAACGTTAAAGTTATAAAAATTCAACATTATGATAGTTTTGCTCTAAAAACATTTATTAATGGATTAACATACAACATGCAGTTAGTTGTTCGGTTAAAAGAACACCAATCTCTAGAACGAGCAATGTCTTCTTTCGTTCGAGAGGAGAAAAATTTCATTTATTTTAAAAATCAAAATCAAAATTATGGAAATAATGCAATTTCTCCGAATCACAATAAAAATATCAGACCAAATCAACCTTTTAAAAATACCTATACACCAACACCACCATTGAACTTTTACCGACCACCACCACAAAACGTTTTCTCAAGACCACAACATTTTATCCCAAATCAGGTTGGACAACTTCAAAATAATTTTAGAGCACCTTTCAATAATAATTTTAGGCCCACGTTTGGACAAAATAATAATAATTTTAGACCCGCGTTTGGACAAAATAATTTTAGACCCGCGTTTGGACAAAACAATTTCAGACTCGCCTTTTTACAACATCAAAATAACCTAAGACCATTTCCAAATAATTTCCAAAGAAGTACCCAATCGAGATTTGTAAATATTCGACCTGAACCAATGGATACTAGTTCTGGAAATACAATTTTGAATAACGCAACAAATAAACCAAAATTTACCGTGGAAGAATTATTTAACCAAAAGATATCAGAGCTGCAAGCCAACGATATTCCTTTAACGAGCAATGAACCTGATACCCAAAATTTAAATTTAGTTTACGAACCACAATACAACCAACAATACGCGAATACTCAAAATTATGAAGACCCGTACGATAGTCAATATTATACCGAATATGACCCATCTGCATATTATAATGAACCTTATAATACCGATAACGATCAATTTTCAACAAATGAATATATTTCGGAACAGGAACAAAATTTTACTCCAACTGGACCCCCCAACAAACCGATATAGCATTTCTTAATAATTATTCCCCCGAATTACCTCATATCCATATACACGAAATAAACTCCAAATTTTTATTACATACTGGAAGTACTTGTAGTTTTATAAACCCTAATATTGCCTACAATTATTTTTCTGACTATATAAAAAACGAAACTTTTCAAGTTCAAACAGCACACGCTATATCATTTCATATCGAAACGGCAACTTTACCTATATTTCCTTGCTTTAAAACTAAAGGAACCCATAAATTTTATTTATTTAATTTCTCCGACAAATTTGATGGATTAGTTGGTTTAGATTTATTAACACAACTCAATGCTAATTTAAATTTTGAATCGAATACTTTAAAATCCCAAAATACAGAAATTCCCATACATTTCGGTGAATTACCAAAACCAATGTCACCTAAAATTAATATGAACCACTGTTACGTAATATCACCTCGTACAATACAACAGATTAAAGTACCCGTGAACGTTAAGGAAGGGTATGGTATATTAAGTTACCAACAATCAGACAAAGTCGAGATACCTGAATCGCTAGTTAAAATCGAAAACTATTGTGCTTATACAACTGCACTAAATTCTAGTAAATTTGCTAACAAAATAAATTTTATTGAACCGATCGATATTAATCAACCGATAATATCCTTAAACCATCTAAAGACTTGGATAATAAATTAAAAGCTAATTTGAAAAATCTACGTTTAGAACATTGTAATCGCGAAGAAAAAGATATTATACGTAAATTATGTTTTGAATTTAGAGACATCTTTCATTGTGAAGGCATACCTCTTAGCTTTACTAACGCTATCAAACACAAAATTAAACTATCAGACGAAACCCCAATTTTTGCCAAAAGTTATAGATATCCCGAAATTCATCGAGAAGAAGTTAAATCTCAAATTTCTAAATTATTGGAACAAAAAATAATTAGAGACTCGAACTCGCCTTTTTCCGCACCTATTTGGATCGTCCCAAAAAAAGCTGATGCTTCAAAAAAACAAAAATATAGACTAGTAATCGATTATCGCAAACTAAACGAGAAGACTATCGATGATAAATTCCCTCTTCCCAATATTACCGATATTCTTGATAAATTAGGCAAAGCACAGTATTTCACAACTCTAGACCTTGCTAACGGCTTTCATCAGATAGAAATGGAAGAACAAGATGTCGCGAAAACCGCATTTATTACGGATACTGGACATTATGAATACCTAAGAATGCCTTTTGGACTCAAAAATGCACCCGCAACTTTCCAACGACTAATGAATAATATACTTCGAGGTTTACAAAATGAAACATGTTTTGTTTATTTAGACGATATAATAATTTGCAGTACTAGCTTACAAGAACACGTTGAAAAGCTAAGAAAAGTATTTATGCGTTTACGCGAAACTAAATTTAAAATCCAATTGGATAAGTCCGAATTTTTACAACCGGAAGTTCAATACTTAGGACATATTGTAACAAAAGACGGAATTAAACCTAATCCAGACAAAATTTCAGCTTCAAATCATTTTTATGCTTAGTCGGATATTACAGACGATTTATCAAGGACTTTGCGAAAGTCACTAAACCAATGACGCTATGTTTAAAGAAAGATACGAAAGTTCAACATACTCCTAAATTTGTCGAAGCTTTTCAACACTGTAAACAATTATTAATTAACGCACCCATACTACAATACCCAGACTTCTCGAAAACTTTTATCGTAACGACAGACGCTAGCAACTTTGCTATTGGAGCTGTGATCAGCCAAGGAACAATTCCTAACGATAAACCAATAGCTTACATTAGTCGAACTTTAAATGAATCAGAAACCCGATACTACACAATCGAAAAAGAATTACTATCAATCGTTTATGCATGTAAAATATTTCGCCCATATATTTTTGGCCGTAAGTTCATTATCTATACAGACCATTGCCCACTCGTATGGCTTTTTAATCTAAAAGAACCAAATTCAAAATTAGTTAGGTGGAGACTACGACTTGAAGAGTATGACCATGAAATAAGACAGCGCAAAGGAACACAAAATAAAGTCGCAGACGCACTATCCGGAATTCAACTTAATATGTACGAAAATGAATCAACAATCAATAATCCCGGAGATGTAGATAAAGAAATTTTAGATTATATGCGAAACTTATCAGAAAACCCTACTCAGCAACCTTCTACTTCTCGCGAAAACACTATTCCCACAGACAATGATATACCTAGAATTAACATAATATCAGATATCACTTTAAAGCCGCCTGACTCTGATAACACTGTTCACAGTAATCAGAATACTGAGACCGAATCCGTTATGACGACACTTGATGAGATAATAAATAATAAATCACGCCAATTTTTGTTAAAGAAGAACCCTCATTTAAAAATAAAAGTTACTTTCGAACAATTTGGAAAACATGCTATAAATAATTGCGAGATTCCCGATAATCAAAATTTACTGTTTGAATTTATTCGTGATTATTTGCCCCATGACGACAAAACCGTATATGTTTATTTCCACAATCAAGATCTGATACCTATATTTACTAATACGTATATAAAATATTTTAAACGCCCTAAAATAATAAGATGTACAAAATTAGTCAATAATATTTCTGATAATGACGAAAAGATTCTTTTGATTAAACACCAACATGAATCGAAAACTAACCATCGTGGAATAACCGAAACGTACGATAGGCTTAAAATAAACTATTATTGGCCAAAAATGAAAGAAGATGTAAACCAATACATTAATGATTGTGCTTCGTGTCAAACTTAAAAATATAGTAGACAAAAAGCTTATGTTCCACTAGTAAGAACCGAAACACCATCAAAACCATTCGAAATTATTTATACAGACACCTTTATATTTGAAAAACAAAATTGCTTAACGATTATCGATAAATTTTCAAAATTTGGACAAGCTTTAGCGTACGATAAAAACGCAAAATCAGCTTGTGATAAATTAGTTCAATTTTTCTCCTTCTTTGGTTGTCCCGAAACAATTACGACCGATAACGGGAGTGAATTTAATAACGAATTGATTAAGGAACTATTAAATGCACAAAAAATAAATGTACATTTTATAACCCCTAGTCACCATGAATCAAATTCCCCAGTAGAACGATTTCATTCAAAAATAATCGAACACCTTCGACTTCTTAGAGAAAAAGATTCGCAAAAACCAATTTCGGAATTAATACCTTATGCTACTATAGCCTATAACAGTTCAATACACTCAGCAACGAAATTTTCACCTCACGAACTAATTTTAGGACACACAAACTCTCGTGATCCCTTTGATTTAATTTCTACTACATTTTACTCAGATTATGTTTCGTCACATAAAAAGAAAGTTAGCGCTTTATACGAAAATGCAAAAGGTGAGACTGACAAACAAAAAGACCAAATGTAAACAAAAAGAAATACACAAGGTGATAAACAATATCAGTTTAAAATTAACCAAAAAGTTTATAAAAAACAAGCAGAACGATCTTCCAAAAATCAACCAAAATTTAAAGGACCCTTCAAAATTATCCAAATTCTAGAACATAACGGTGTAAGATACAAGACAATAAAAATCCTAAGAAAACAGAAGTTATTCATATAAAAGAACTTAAACGACCTCTTGTTACAGATACGCCTGTGCAACAGGACATACCCAAAACACCCCCAAGTACAATGACTTAAACCAAAACCCAGGCATACTACCGTATAAGCTAGGCAACGCCCAGAAAGTAATAAATCATTGGACATTCATTCAAATTTTTAATATCGAAAATATAATCAAAGAATTCAATATCCTAAGTACCCAATATAAAAATCTTGAGCGTAGTTTAGTCAACAATACAGGTTTTAAAGGTGAATATTATAACTCTTATATTTTAACCGATAATTTACAAAACAAAATATTAATCAGATTAGACAACTTTTACCTGCAAATTCTTTTAAACGACAAAAACGTGGTTTAATTGACGGATTAGGCAGTATTGTTAAAAGTCTTACTGGTAACCTAGATCAAGACGACGCTAGACGTTATGATGCCGAAATTGATACGCTTAAAAGAAATAAAAATAATATAAAAGTCTCAACAGACAAACAACTATCCCTTCTATACAAAACAATTGACAATTTCGAGGAAATTGCAAAAAATATTTCACATAATCAAATAATATTAAAAGAGCTTATCGATACAGCAACCGAACTGGTTAATAATATAAAAATCGAAATGGCCAACTCACGCGAGTATTTTAGAATACAAATGGTTTTGACTCAAATCACAATGATGTATCAAAATATTTATGATATACTTGACCAAATCGAAGTGGCTGTATCATTTGCTAAATTAAATAATTTTCATAATAATATTGTTAAACCATCAGAACTCCTTGAAGAGCTTGTACTAATAAACAATAAATTATTATCTGAAAAATTGCCATTTGAAGCTGTACAATTTTGTATTTATTAGGTGATTATATTTTGTCACTTAAAAATTATTACGTAAAGAACCCACAGGGTCGAGTTATTGAAAGACATTAACAGTGACACTTTAGACGCGATAAGCGTGTGACCCGAGACCTTTTTTAAGTGGAAAACAGTCGAAGTTAGTTTTTAGGCAGAGAATAAGATTATGTTGTATGTGTTTTTAAAACCTTCATAGACAACGCGTCGGAAGAGGCAAACACTCGCCCACCATTTTATTAAACTAATAAAATGATTACACTTATACAGAGTTTTTAATTTATTACAAAAGTAACGCGATCTGTTTGGATCCACTACACATCATTGGTCCTTCGAGCCTGGATAGTTAAATCGGCAAAACGGTCGGTAAAAACGGCTTTGTTCGGCAACACAACCGGGAAAGCTAATATACAAGTGCGACAAAACGGTCGTCAAAGGGACTTTTCGGCAACACAGTCGGAAAACCAAATACCTACAACAGTTTGTTTGGCAACACAGCTGAAAGAAAACCACAACCAAGGAAAATAGCGTCGATTGGTAAGTCGTCAATATTCCTTTTTACCATTTCCTTTACATATTCAATTGCATTATCTGATACTTTAGTGTGTTTAGAGATTTAAAAAAAAATATGGCTTCTGAAAATACTAACAATGCACTCGATTTAGCTGATATGTTAGCCAAATTAAAGTTAAAACGGGGACAAGTCAAATCCCAATTAACTAGATTTATTACATACCTAGATAATTTTGAATCTTTTTCGGGAAATTATGAAGAAGTTAGTGCTCGCGTAGAGAGAACAACGTTTCTTTTGGATCAATTTAATGACATCCAAACCGAAATTGAATACTTATCGGGAAATATTTCTCAGGACGCCGAGCGAGATGATTTCGAATCAAAATTCTTTAAGGCTATCGGTCAAGCCAAGAAAATGCTTTCAGATTTTTTAAGAACGCAAGATATACCACCAAATCCTGGTGCAAGCATTTTTAGTGTTAATAATGCAATTGGAAATACAAATGTTAATTTACAAGGTCCGGTAAGATTACCACCGATTAGCTTACCAGAATTTTATGGGGCCTACAGTCAATGGATGACATTCTATGACATTTTTAATTCTTTAGTACATTCAAATGCGCAGTTAAACGATGTACAAAAATTCTGGTACTTAAAATCATGCCTGAAAGGCGAAGCTGCTCATTTAATTCAGTCACTTGAAATTTCAAATCAAAACTATCAAATTGCTTGGGATATGTTAAGGGATAGGTTTGAAAACAAGAGATTGATTGTACACACTCACATAAAACATATTTTGGATGGTTTCACAATGAAAAACGAGTCACATTCTCAACTAAGAAATTTATTGGATAATTTCAACAAAAATTTACGTGCGTTAAAGGCACTTGGGCAGCCCATAGATATGTGGGATACACTTCTCATATACATATTGGGTAACAAACTTGACATTGTAACTAAACGGGAATGGGAGGAACATTTAAATAAACAAGGAATTGACTTTCCTACGGTTTCTCAACTAACGGAATTTCTAACCAAGCGTTGCAATTTCTTAGAGACCCTGGAAAGCAAAAATAAGACAGACAGAGGACAACAACACAACAAAATTCTAACACACGTGACGACAGGAAAGATTTCTTGTGCCTTTTGTCATAAAAATCATTTAAACTTTCAATGCGAAAAAATACATACAATGCCGAAAAGGGATCTGTACACAGAAATTAAAAAACATAAACTATGCATCACCTGTCTAAGACCTTTTCATGATCACAATTCCTGCAATTCAGCAGGCTGTAAAAACTGCGGTCGAAAACATAATTCATTATTACATTTATTCTTTAATAACAGCGGTAACGTTGTCGGCGTCAATAGCTCTGTTAATAACCCAAACACTGTCGATCGCGACAATAATAACCAATCCCATGGCGGGTCACAAAGTACCCATAATACTCAAACTTTACTCTCAACGGAAATTAGTCGAGAAAATAAACAAACCTCAAATGATGCCTCAACTTCCAAGATCCAAGATTTTTCTAATCAAAACATAACAATGCATTGTTTATCGACTGGAAACAACAAACAAATACTTTTGGCAACAGCCATGATTAAAATTTTAGATTGCAATGGAAAAATAATAGAAGCTAGGGCCATTCTAGACAGTGCATCTCAAAGTAATTTTATTACCGATTCATTGGCTAGGCAACTCAATCTAAAAACTAAAAATTTTAGTATTCCCGTGGCTGGGATAAATAACTCTCTTAGCAAAATTTCAAAAAAGGTTGACGCCACATTTTATTCTGTCAGCGAAAAATATCAAATGAAAGATTCATTTTTAATTGTAAACAAAATTACCGAAAATCTTCCGCAAACCTCTTTTGACTTGTCTAACATAGACCTACCAAACAATATTGAATTTGCCGATAAAAATTTTAATTTGTCGCGCCCTGTAGATGTTTTGTTAGGAGTAAACATATTCTATGACATACTATGTGTAGGACAAATTAAATTGGGCAAAGGCAAACTAATCTTAAAGAAAACTAAACTGGGTTGGATTTTTGCAGGAACCTTATTTTTTGATTACAATGCATCATATAAAAATAATGACTCCACCATTTGTAACCTTTCAATAACAAGTAATGAGTTGCATAGGCAAATCGAAAAATTTTGGACTGTAGAAAATTGCGACACTAAAAAACGGGACATTTTACCACAAGATTTGGCATGCGAAAAACATTTCACTGAAAACTATAGACGCGTATCGCAAGGTCGTTTTGAAGTAAGTTTACCCTTATCAAATAATTCTTTCGAATTGGGTGATTCGAAAAATGCAGCTATCAATCGATTTTACAGTCTCGAAAGAAGATTACAAAGGGACGAAAATTTAAAACGCGATTATATTAATTTTATGTCGGAATATGAAAAATTGGGACATATGTCACAAATCAGTTCGAATATAGACACGATTGACACGACATATTACTTACCACATCACGGTGTTGTCAAGGTTGACAGTACTACAACAAAATTACGCGTCGTGTATGATGCTTCGGCAAAAAGCGATAGCGGAGTGTTTTTAAACGACATCCTAATGACGGGTCCTGTCATACAACCAGATTTATTAACTATTATTTTAAACTTTAGACTTCATAATGTAGTTTTTACCGGGGACATTGAAAAAATGTATCGACAGGTCCAATTAAGGGAATGTGATCGACATTTGCAGCGTATTGTATGGCGTTCAAGTCCGAATGAGGATTTTAAGTTTTATACTTTAAACACTGTAACATATGGAACTGCACCTGCTTCATTTTTAGCGATTAGATCTTTAAATCAAGCCGCTATTGATAACGCTAAAAATTTGCAGAATGCTAGTAACGCAATTTTGAATTGTTTTTATGTTGATGATTTGCTAACTGGATCCGACTATGTTAAAAATGCTATCACATTAAAAAACCAAATAATTCAGATTCTAAATGGTGCATGCTTTCCATTACGAAAATTTTATTCGAACAAGCCGGAAGTGTTAGCTGATTGCGATCAGGGTCAGTTAGAAAATTATGATTTATCTGAAGATAAAACTCGCAAAACACTTGGATTATTTTGGCAACCAAATAAAGATACTTTAGGTTATTCAATTAACTTTGAGAACTACGCAACGGTAACAAAACGTCAGATTTTATCGGTTATCGCAAAAATATTTGACCCTTTAGGTCTGGCAGGCCCGATTACTGTACGTGCAAAAATAATTATGCAACGTCTTTGGCAGTGTAAGTTAGGCTGGGACGAATCGGTGCCCTTAGATATTTATACACTTTGGACTTCATTTTTTGAACAACTACCAATCCTTGACAAAATAAAAATACCGCGTCAAGTAGTCACTCCAAATTATATAACTATAGAATTGCATGGTTTTTGCGACGCAAGCGAAGCCGCGTACGGTTCTTGTATATATTTAGTTACGACAGATATTAACGGGTTACGTCATTCAAAGTTATTATGCGCTAAAGGTCGAGTTGCTCCTTTAAAAACAATCTCATTGCCTCGGTTGGAACTTTGTGGGGCTCTACTTTTAGCGTGTTTGGCAAAAAATGTAGAAAGGTCTCTCGAAATTGACATAAAAAATAAATTTTTTTGGTGCGATTCCACTATTGCACTGTCGTGGATCGCGGGTGAACCGAGTAACTGGAATACCTTTGTAGCTAACAGGGTAACACAAATACATGAATTGACTGACAAATTCCAATGGAGACACGTTGGCTCCAAAGAAAATTCAGCAGACGTACTTTCCCGCGGATTAAATCCGCAACAATTACTTGACTGTCACTTGTGGTGGCACGGACCAGAATTTCTGACAAAACATGAAAACTTCTGGCCCGTTTTAGATCAAATTAATATTGACAACATACCGGACAGAAAACGGACAATTCAACTATCGTTTATGACTAACACAACTTATCAGGATCAGGATATTTTTAGAAGATATTCAAATTTCAATAAACTGCTTCGAATTTTTGCATATATATTAAGATTTATGCTAAATATTAAAACAAAACATAAAACCAGCAGAATTTTTGCGGAAATATCTCAAAATGAGTTAGATCAATCATTAAACACTTTAATAAAAATGGTTCAATATTATGAATATTCCAAAGAAATTAACGATTTGCGGAAACACAAACAAATTTCTAGGGACAGTAAACTGTTTTCATTGAATCCATTTATTGACGAGCAGGGTATATTACGCGTGGGTGGAAGAATTCGACACTCGACCTTGACTCCTGATATGAAACATCCAATTTTATTACCTCCTTATCATGATTTTACTAGACTTCTAATTGAGCATGAGCACAAACGAAACTTACATGCAGCAACTCAAGCTCTTTTGGTAATTTTGCGAAATAAATATTGGATTATTCATGGCAAAAATGCAGTAAAGCGTGCTATCAATCAATGTCTTGTTTGTTTCAAATCTAAACCTTATGTGAGCACTCCGATGATGGGTGATCTTCCTCAATCAAGACTAATGCCTTCACGTCCATTTTTAACTGTAGGCTGCGATTTTGCTGGTCCTATAATGATAAAGGATGGTAAACTACGTTCTCGCAAGATAATAAAGGCTTACATTTGTATTTTCATTTGTTTTGTTACACGAGCTATTCATATTGCGCTCGTTGGAGATCTAAGTACCGATTCATTTTTAAATGCATTAAAGCGATTTGTCTCTCGAAGAGGACTATGCAAAAATATTTACTCTGATAACGGAAAAAATTTTGTAGGAGCTAACTTTGCACTACAAAAACTTAGTAAATTCTTACAGGACGTTTCAAAGGGTCATAAAATATCAACATTTCTACTCGAAAACGATATTAAGTGGCATTTTATACCACCACAATCACCTTCATTTGGAGGTCTTTGGGAGGCTGCGGTAAAGTCTACCAAATTTCACTTAACCAGAGTCTTAAAAGAGGCTTACTTATCTTATGAATCTCTTTATACAGTATTGTGTCAGGTAGAGGCTATTTTAAATTCTCGACCTCTGACCCCATTATCCAATGATCTCGATGATCTTCATGTCCTAACCCCTAGCCATTTCCTAATTGGCGACCTACTTACCTCCATTCCACAGCGAGATGTCACCGAGGTACCTACTAACAGATTGGTTCTGTACGAACGTCTTCAGCAATTAGTTCAGCATTTCTGGAGACGATGGTCATCCGAATACTTAACATCTTTGCAGTCAAGAGCAAAGTGTGGACGCAACAAGGGGCCACCTATCAAGATCGGATCCCTAGTGCTTTTACGTGAGGAAAACCTTCCTCCTTAGCAATGGTCATTAGGCAGAATCATTAAAGTTCATCCCGGAAAAGACAATGTCATCCGCGTAGTGTCCGTAAAAACTAAGACGGGAGTTTTTAAACGTGCGGTTACTAAAATAAGTGTTTTACCGATTGAGATGGACTAAAGGACTCTATTTTATTTTTTTACTTTATGTTTACATTTTTTTTTTATACATTAATTTTATATATTTTGTATGTTGGTATACATCTTGTAACCTATATCATTGAAATTACTCTTTCAAGGTGGGCGGGATGTACAATTTTGTATTTATTAGGTGATTATATTTTGTCACTTAAAAATTATTACGTAAAGAACCCACAGGGTCGAGTTATTGAAAGACATTAACAGTGACACTTTAGACGCGATAAGCGTGTGACCCGAGACCTTTTTTAAGTGGAAAACAGTCGAAGTTAGTTTTTAGGCAGAGAATAAGATTATGTTGTATGTGTTTTTAAAACCTTCATAGACAACGCGTCGGAAGAGGCAAACACTCGCCCACCATTTTATTAAACTAATAAAATGATTACACTTATACAGAGTTTTTAATTTATTACAAAAGTAACGCGATCTGTTTGGATCCACTACACATCAGAAGCAATTCCCGAAAATATTTTAATCTTCGAAAATATATTAGATATAAAAAGCTATTCAAAGGGTAATGAAATAGTGTTCATAATCGAAGTACCCCTTGTAGAAAAAGAAAATTATAATCTATTTAATCTGTTTCCATTGCCAACGCATACAGAACATCATTTTAAAATGATTATTCCCAATTTTCAATATTTAATAATCAATGAAGGAAATTTTGGATATTCAAATTTACCATGTAATAAAATCTTCGATAATGAATACTTATGCAAACATATTCACACTGAAAACTTTTATGATAATTTGCCTTGTGAAATTCAATTATTGACTTATCAACATAACATATCAAATTGTAATCCGATCCCTGTAAAAATCGACAGTGTTCAAGTGCAACATGTAGATGATGGAAAGTGGATAGTGATTACTGATAAAGACCTTACGGCAGTGCAACAGTGCGCGAGTGAAAAATAAAATATATTTCTAAACGGCACATATTTAGCCGAAATTAATTTTCCGTGTAGCTTAAAAATTGCCGACATTGTAATAAAATCTTATCGTAATATTAAGAGAAATTTTCATAATATACCATTGCCTAGTATTAAGTTTAATTTTTCAGAAAAAGTGATTTATAATAATTTAAAATTAAGTAGCCTTAGTAATATCGATTTCAATAAATTGGATACTCGGCAAAATGAAGTAAAAAGTCAAAGGATTGAAAATCTCAAAATGCTAGAAAATCCAGTTTATTACAATAAAACTAGTTTTTGGACTGTTTTGCTTTATATAGTAATTATATGTATTATTGTATGCATTTTGTTCAAGTATCTACGGCCTATATTTTGTGCAAAAAAGAAAGAAACAACAGGTGAAAATATTGTTATTTAAATAAATTTAATTTTAGGCCATAGAAACTTTTAGGGAAGTTTATCTGCCCATCTAAAACGGGAGGTGTTACATCTTGAGATCTGTACTGTTTCTCGTGGGAACTGCTGACAAAGCAACGCTATCCTCCTTTTCCCCGAATGTTATAAATATAAGTAGTTTGCAGGAATATGTTTAGATTTATCTTGTCGTTTACAACGCTCTTGTATAATTTTTAATAAAGTGATCTTTTTAAAAAGGCATTTTTCTTGGCGCAGAACGAAACTCACTACAAAACAAACTAGGAAACGGAAATCTATGTAAAATGGGACACTGTCATTATTTTCGTCTTTGTTGCCGTCATCTATCGCACAACAAGCAAACCAGATCATATATTGCATGCACAGCATGCAGACATAATTCCCACGCGTACTTGTCGTTTATGAGCAGTAGTTTCAGGCATATATTGGTTTTTCTTCTCGCTGATGCAATATTTTAAACTACAAAACGTAAGTTTCAAACCTTTTTATTAAACAAATCTCAAATTGTATATACAGGGTGTTTCCCAACCTCTCTGAAAAAATGAAAGATATGTATCCTCACCTTATTTTAAGACGAAAATGTGGTATAAAAGTTTTTCGCATGTCGCTTCGTTTTCGAAATACAGGGTGTTAGTTTTTGTATTTTTTTTTTCATTTTATTAATTACGATATTTATAAGGGATTAGAGCACTTTACTGTGGGCCAATTTTAAATTTTACAACTAGTTCATTGGCGGGGATCTGGATAAAAGAGTACCTTAATTTTTTAGTTATTTTTCGTATTTTTATCATTTTGTTGCGTCAAATGATACGAGTAGGCTTTGCTTTGTTTCATGGCAACCACATTTGTTTTCTCCGTAACATTTGTCTCCTGTTTAACATCTTTCAAATAATATCCTATTGAATTGTTTTTGAATTTATTTGAACTACATTACACACTTTTCATAATGGCTGAGTTTACTAATCAAGAAATGGCTCAAATTCATTGTATGTACGGTTTGGCAAATGGAGACGCGCTAGAGGCGAGACCTTTATATGCAGAACGTTTTCCTAATAGACGAGTACCGTGTTCGGAAACATTTACAAGATTGCACCTCAGGTTAGAGGAAACAGGTATCTTTGCAAAAAGCAAAATAGGCGGCCGACCACTTACAGTTAGAACCGTACAACTTGAGGAAGAGGTCTTAAACATGGTGGAAGAATTCCCAGGCACTAGTACGAGGAAAATCGGGAACGAGTTGAATGTGAGTTACAATACAGTATAGAGTATTTTAAATCACTACTTACTTTATCCTTATCACGTACAAAGAGTGCAAGCTTTGTTGCCTAGAGACTTTTCAGCTCGAGTTAATTTTTGTAACTGGTTTCAAGAAAATTCTTTAAGGGTCCCACATTTTTTGGCAAAAATACTATTTACAGATGAAGCGAATTTTTCCAGACAAGGCATCATAAATTTTCACAACAACCATATTTGGGCGGAAGATAACCCTCATGCTATCATCAAAGGCCATCACCAGTATACATTTTCTTTTAATATTTGGGCAGGGATTATTGGAGATAGCTTAGCTGGACCGTATTTTTTTCCAAATCGACTTACTGGTGATGTCTATTACAACTTCCTCGGAGATGAATTGCCAGAATTAATGAAAGCAGTGCCATTAAGAACGAGAACTTTAATGTGGTTCATACATGACGGCGCTCCCCCTTACTTTGCAGTACGTGTTAGAAACTATTTAGATCAACAATATCCTGCTCGTTCGATAGGTAGAGGAGAACCTCACCCATGGCCACCCCGTTCGCCGGATCTAAATCCATTGGATTTTTATTTCTAGGGTCACCTTAAACAACTCATTTATACTACTCCTATTGAAACTGAAGAAGACCTTCGACTGCGTATTATTGATGGTTTTAATACGATTCGCGCTAGTCCCGAAATTTTCCAACACGTAAGAGACAATTTAGCACGTCGTGTACATGGGTGTTTACTAGCTCATGGAGGACATTTTCATTATTTTACTTTTGTTCATGTGAGTTTATTATTACAAGTTTTTAAATCAATTATTAAAATGATTATTATTGCTTTACTAATTTTTTTTAACACCCTGTATTTCGAAAATGAAGCGACATGCGAAAAACTTTTATACCACAGTTTCATCTTAAAATAAGGCGAGGATTCACCTACTTCATTATTTCAGAGATTAGGAAACACCCTGTATATGTTTTAGTCCTACGAAGCTTTAACTGAATTTTGTTTTTACCATAACTACTTGCCCCCAAACTGGAAAGGGAGCAAAGGCAATATAAGGTTGTTCCATGTCAACATACAATCTATTAAACTAACGAACTTGAAATGTTCCTAGCTGACACAAATGCTGATGTTGTCTGCCTTAAGGTGCCGTGTCAATCAGGCGACTGCAGCGGCTACAGCCGCGCTGCTGTAGCCGCGAGACTCTAGCGACTCTGCATCGTTCACTGGTTTACATTAAAATACATAAACGCGTTGTCAATCATGCGTCTTCGCGTGACGACAGGAGCGTCTGCAACGATTTTGTGCGGAGCGTCTCCCAAAATAGCAGTATAGCCGCGAGAGTCGTTGGTGGTAAATTTAATTTATTTGTTTTGTGAAATTTTACCAAAGAAGAATGGACGACTCCCTTTTAAGTGAACTGGTGGGGCAACATCCCGGCCTATATGACCCCAGAAATCAACACTACAAAAATCAAGTGGTAAAAGACAATGTGTGGAAGGAAATTGCAGCCACTGTAAACCAATCAGGTAAATAAAAAAAATTATGATATTTAAAGTAAATTTATGTTGCTAATGATATTATAACAATAAAATTGAATAATTATTACAAGACAAGTAGGTATAAAATAATAGAAATAATATACAGGGTATGTTCTACGGGGTATCTGCGTTATTAGTAGGGGAACCCGGGGCATAATGGGGTACCGGGGTAAAACGGGATAACGCTATTTTAACGAAATTTCGCTCGACTAAAATCGCCAAATCGTAGATGTATCATCCTCGCCACCAGTTCACTTAACTGCAATAAAGGCGACACAAATCAGCACAGCGTTAGTGTATATTTGTTCGACAAAGAGTGATCAACGTTGTACGTTGTACGTTGTAAAAATTGGGTCAATTTTCTTCATGCAATAAATAGGGTTATTTACGAAAATATTGCAATAAATCGTCAGTTTATTTGCCTACATGGTCCAATGCAGCAGTGAATTCATTTCAAAATTACTTAATGAAACAATATTCTTCTCCATATGGTAACAACAAATTTTTATTTTATATTTAAGTCCAGTTCTTATGTTTACATGACCACTGTTTCATAATGCAAATAAATCGTAATATTTAATTTTTTTCTTCTAAACGACTTTAAATTCTTGAAAATTCACACACAGGCTCGACCTAGAAATGCAAGAGCCCTCAGAATTTGCTAAAGAAATGAGGTGCTGCCATTTAAAAAATATTTTTCTAATTCTGGACTGCATATTAAGTCAAGTTTTAAAATTTCGCCCTGTATTTATGTATTATTAGAAGTATCGGTTCTATTTACTTTATTTGCCTGCCATGAAACTGAGCCTTCTTGGCTGAAATAACGAGCAAATTTGTCACTGATGTCAAATCCTTCTGCATTTGCATAACCACCAGTTGCACGTAGAGGTATCATATTTTTGGTTGGTATACCATGCAGATTTGCTTCTTTGGGAACGAAATTATTGTCTTCAAGGAAGGAATCTCGAAGCATGTTATGAAGACAGCAGGCCGTCATAATCAAATAATCTGTTACTTCTGGCCTAACAGCAATTGGGAGATAGAATATTCTAAACACCTGGCTTAATAGAGCAAAAGCATTTTCTGAAACTCTTCTTGCCCGCGAAAGTCTGTAATTAAATATGGCCTTCTTAACATCAAATAAAGCAACTTTTCGAGTGAATGGTTTCATAACATGCTTTGATAATCGAAATGCCTCATCGCCGACAATTACAAAAGGCACAATAATATCGGAATTGGGTAGTATAGTTGAAGGAGGGTAAAATGTTGAATCATTAATTAGTTTTCCTAGGTTAGATTTCGCTAATATGCCACTGTCACCTTCTTTCCCATAGGATCCAATGTCAACCATTATAAATTTATAGTTTGCATCTACAAACGCCAACAGCACAATGGAAAAGAAATCTTTGTAGTTATAAAATAATGAACCACTTTTTCCGGGGCAAAAAATACGCACGTGCTTTCCGTCTACCGCTGCAATGCAATTGGGAAAATTCCATTTATGGGAGAACTCTGTAGCTCTATTTAAAAGGTGTTCTGTCTTTGGCGCTGGCATGAAAACCGAGGGAAGTTTTTCTCTTAATAGGTGTAGTACTAATTTCACAATGCGACTAATGTATCCAGGTGATATCCGAAATGCAAAAGATAAGGAAGCAAATGACTCCCCAGTTGCCATGAATCTAAAAATAAATTAATATATTCATTAACTTGGAAATGCTTTTATTCAAACTTAAAGCAATAACAAAACGCCTACAGTATTCATAATATGCATTAATTGTTTTTATCTTACAGTCGACGATTGCAAAAAACGCTGAAAAAATATACGCGACACATACAATAGACGCAAGAGAAATAAACTGCCAACAGGTTCCCAAACAAGCACAAAACCTTCGAAATGGTACCTCCAGGATACTCTATCATTTCTAAATACTGTGGAATGTGAGCGAAGGTAAGTGTCCCCCGTATCTGCAGTTATAAATTAGCAAATTTACGATTACTTACTCGTTTCAGAAGCAGTTCAAACGTACTCAACTCAGACGTGGGGGAGAGTGACTTCGAAGAAGATAAACGGAAGACCTCTGAAATTAATAAAGATGAGCAAATACACTTTACTGAAACTCATGAAGAAACCCATCCATTGCAGCAAACAGTTTTATCAGAAGAAAACTTATCAGAAGCTGATAAGGAGAAACCAAACAGCGTGGTGAAGCGAAATGGTTCAAAACGACAAAAAATGACAGAAAAGGTTTTTGACATGGTGCAACGTAATAGTGCCGAAAGATCGGAAAGGCAAGAAAAATTACTCAATGCTATCGAATCGCGGAATGTTGAAGAGCATTCTATTGATATATTTTTCAAAAGCATGGCTATGTCCGTTAAACAACTTTCGCATTCCTCCCAAATAAGAGCCAAAATGGAAATATGTCGCATTGTTGGTGACCTCGAATAGGGTCCTTGCACAATTTTTAGTTCAATGCTCATTTAATGGTATATTGGTCGAAATATACCCCCAATTTTTCCTTTTGCGTAATTCTGATGGTATTACCAGATATTTTAGAATTAAAATTACTCATTTTGAACGCGCGCCAAAACACCTGCCTCTTTGTGACGTCAATAATTGGTGGCTACCGATATTGCCAAATTTTCGTTTGTACAATTTTATTACTTTAGTACAATAGTATTTTCGAAGGGGTAGATGTACTAAACTGATTTGCGTATTCATAACCATACTTTTTCGGCTGTTTTTTCTATTTTTTTTGTGTTATTTTGATCTGATTTATTGATATTTTTGCATTGTGTTCGTCTATTATTTTAAAAATTATACTTCAAAATGAGTACAGTTTATTATAGTATATCATTGTAAAAATAATTCTGTTAAAAATCCGGAAACAAGTTTTATTCAAGTTCCATCTGAAAACGTTCTCAGGTGGAAAATGATGGGAGGCAATAAAATAATGAAAAAAGATAGAGTACCACATAAACGTCTTCTTCCAATGTCTGAAATTGAAGGCAGGGAATCAAAAATTCCTCACTATGATGCAAGTGAAGTTACAAATCTTGCCAGCTCTTCCCAATCAAGAATTGTCTTGCATCCATATTTTACCCACCAGACCAGTCATGACGAGACCACAATTGAAAACATTATTAAAGTGGATCAAGAAGTATCCTATAAGGATGTAGCTATATCAGCTAAACCCCAGTATCGTAGTAAATCTGTTCAAATTACACCACAACTAGTTGACAAATATAGTTCACCCTTTAAACATCTAAGACCAACTGATAAATCAACATCACCCATAAAAAGACTCGTAAAACAAGCAGAATCCTTTAAGCCCAAAAAGTTGATTTACTCATCAGATACAGCTGATGTTGTGACTTCTACTGCATCATCATCAATGTTTGTGCCTCAAACAGAGTCTATAAGTAACAGTGAAAATCTTATTGATGATGAAGATGGAGCACAATTGAATTTAAAAGTAACTATTCAAAATATTAACACCAATCCTAAGAGATATTTGGGAATAGCAAAGGATTCTCTTTGGTTAATATCTGAGATTAAAAAACACACAGGACTTGATGACATTTCTGTCTATATTACATTAAAAAAAATTAAGACTGCTCATACTTTTGGAGAGTTAGCTGATGATTTTGGTATTAGTGAGAGCACAGCATCACGAATTTTTGGAAAAGCTGTCCCTTTAATAAGTCCTCTAATGAAAGAACTCATTGTATGGCCTTCCAGTCAGAGTATCCAAAATGAGCTGCCCAAGGCATTTAGAGCACGCTATGGGAGAGTGGAAAGCATAATTGACTGTTTGGAAATTGAAATAAATAAACCATCTGATCCTGTTAAACAAGCATTGACGTGGTCCGAATATAAAAAGGCCAATACAGTAAAATACCTCATTTCCGCAACACCTGATGGCATAATAAATTTTATTTCGAAGGGGTATGGTGGCCGAACAACTGACCAAGCCATTGTTGAGGATTGTGGATATCTTGATGTATTGAGACCGGGAACAGTGGTAATGGCTGATAGAGGATTTAAAAATATTGACAAACTTTTATTAGACAAACAGTGTAGTTTAGTGCGGCCTCCTAGTGTTCCTAGTGGAGAAAAATTATCAAAAGATAAAGTAATGGGAACCAAACGTATAGCTAGCTTAAGAATACATATAGAAAGAGTAATTAGACGTTTAAGAGAATATAAAGTCTTGAAACCTCACGCGTGTATTCACTCAAAGTTAATTGCATTGACTGATCATATTATTTATATTGCTAGTGGACTGACAAATTTGCAAGAACCATTAATAAAGTAAATTAATTAAGTATTAGTACCATCATTATTTCCAACAAACTGTAAAAGTTTGTCCCCAAATGGTGTTATGGGTTATCTACGCTGCCCCTGGCACATACAAACTCATTTCTTTACGATATCCTTTCACTGAAGTAAGCATTTAAATTTCAGCTACCATCAATTTGTGCAGGTTTTGATTGTTCTCCTTTACAAATAATATTTAGTTTATTTGTTCCGCAGAATCTCACAATTGAAAAAAAAATAACCACTCACAACTTATTCACACTAAATTCTCTTTTTGATTATAAGACATCACGATCTAGTACAACAAAGAAATAATATATTTTTGGATTAACTAAATCGCATAACACCTACCTATCAGTTTTCACACCTCGAATTTCAGCAGCGTTAAAAAGATCACATTGCGAAAAAAACTGAGCAACCATTAAAGCATCAACTTTTGGCAAATTGTTCGAGTCTGCTTTCATAAATCCAACTTCAGTCATTTTCCTTTTTAAATAAAACTTGAACCCACAAAAAAAATTTTAAACATGAAAATAAACAAATCAAGAGTAAACTTAACCCCACAAAACTTATATTTTGGCACTGATTACAGGTTAGACGGACAAATACAAATGAACAAGGCCGCCGCAAATATATATTTAAATACTAATGCTCAGACATTAATTGTTTCATTAATATTAAACCATTTTACCGAAATAATGCAAATTACTAATTATTGTTATTTGGGTATAATTTGTACTTAGAAGTAATCCATTTTATTATTATAATTAATTTGAAGAGTTGAACTTTACCTGCCCGTCCTTAGAAACCCTAGCCGTTCCCGGAACAATCATTTTTATTTAAATTTACAATGTTGCCAAAGGAAGCGCGAGTAAAGCCTAATTTTTTTTCCTCCAAGTTTCTTTATTTTGTTGACTTACTTATTTATTTTAAAATATTTAAGGTGTTTTAAAATTTACAACATTATTAATTTCATATTTTAAGACAACTTAATATTTCAAATTTTAAGATACCTAGCACATTGTTTATACTGAAATAGTACAATTGTATGAAGGAAAATATCAAATATTTGGCAACGACATAATAGTACATTTTGACCGACAAATTTGGCAACGTTTTCCTAATTTATGACGTCAACCAATCAAAAACGTTTACAAACACGTGTTTATATTTGAAAAATTTGCAATTTTCTTTCTTTAATATTTCAAAGAGTACTTCGTTTTAAGATGAATTTTCTTTTCACATGCCCAATAAATTGGGTTTCCTATCGAAATATATTGCAATCATGGTTATTTAAATTTCGTGCAAGGACCCTATTGAGAGAGCTGCAGCAACCATCAACTAATATTAGGCCTGTCGCGTCACCAGACCTTAATTTCCCCGGATGTTCGGGCTATTCTACTGAAGACTCTGCCAGTACGTACAATTCGAGGTACAATTTCTCAGCCGGATGTTCGAACATGTCACAACAATATCCTCGACCATCAACCGCTTTCTCCACACGTTCGCTTACTACTCCTGAAGTATCGCCTAATGCAGAATTACCTAAAGTTGATAACTATTCATCCAATCGAAATTCTAATTTTTTCAATTTAAATTAAATATCATGTTATGTTGAACCCTACCTAAATTTTTTTTATAAATACCTACATATTATAAAAAGCTAATAAACTTACCTTAGTGTTATTCCTAGTTTCTCTTCTGGGCTTATTGGGTGTCTAACTAATGCACATGATTGTCTTTTTAGGTCATCCTGAATTAGCCCTAATATAAAATTAAATTGACTGATGTTAAGTCGATAAAAACTTCTGAATTTGGTTTCATCGTGTAAAAGATGTCTCTGAACTAACATAATATGAAAACCCTCTTCTGCTCGGGTACAAAAAATATCGTGAGGACTGCTGCGGATAGAATCCGTAAGACATAATAATAACAGTTCTTCTTCCTCTTCTTCTTGTTCATTTTCTAACTCGCACAACGAAAACACTGCTTTTTCCATAATGGTTTATTACAAAATGATAAAATTTTGAATCCTATTTATTTAATAAAGCAAAAGCGGCAACAATAGCGCATTTGGCACTCGTATCGACCGCTGCAGACGTACTACAAAAGTCGCGCGTCTACAGCAGCGCGGCTGTAGCCGCTATAGTCGCGTGATTGACACGGCACCTTTAGCGAGCATTGGCTTACTGCACAAGAGATTTCAGCACTGAATCTGGCAGGATTTATATATGGTACAGCTAGCTGCCGTAAGAACTACGAAGGAGGGGGAACAGCGGTTTTCCTGGACTCCAAGCATGACTTTAGGGTAATATATAAGATTAATGATCTGACTGTTGAGAAATCCATAGAAATTTGCTGCGTCTTTCTGAAAAAGGTTAAATTGTTTTGAGGCTTTTCTAAATGCCGTCGAGGGGGCACTAAACTTAATTGGGGATAAGGGCAGAATTGTATTTGTGGGAGACTTTAATGTGCATTTTAACACTGTGGCTTCGGAGTGTGTTGACCTCTGTGATCTGCTGCTCTCTTTCGGATTGGTCCAGCTGGTTCATGAGCCAACAAGGAGGGATAATGGCCTGGATAACGTATTCTTGGGTCCTGGTGACAATGATTGTGAGGTGACGATTTGTGATACAGATCTTTCTCACCACCTCAATCAGATGTTTGCATTTTCGGTTCCTGAGAACAAGAACAACCCTGGGGTAATAAAGACCGTTTACCGACCCATAACGCAACAGGGTAAGAATATCTTTTTTTCACTAGTCGAGGGGTCAAACTGGGAATTTCTAAATAGTGCTGAAATTACCTCGGAAGTAAAGTTTTGTTCTTTCCATAATATGCTAACAAAAGCATTTTTACATGCTTTTCCTGAAAAATCTTATAATAAAAGGAAATATCAAAATCGCTTAATAAATTGGTTTAGTGACGGCCTAAGGTCCACGAGGGAGGTGCTGCGACTACTGATAGAATACCATAATCATTTTCCAACAATAGTACAAAAAAAGTCTTATAAGAAGTTACAAAAAACAAAATAAATCTGCAATAATTAACGTCAAAAGAGCTGCAAACGATGATCTAATTAATGGGGCTTCAAACCCCATTAAGTGCATGTGGAATATAATTAATGAACATAGAAATGTCACAAAAAAGAACGACGAGCTCAAAGTTTCACCAAATGAATTCAATGACTTTTTTGTAAACATAGCTCTTAACTTGCAGAACCAAATAGGACCCTCTCTTTTAAATCCCTTAGACTTCGTCCCCTCGTCGCCTGGGGGAGTGTTTACCATTCAGGAGGTCACTATCATTGAAATGCGAGACATTTTGACTGGTTTGGTTAACAAGCGAAGCAGAGATCAGTTTGGTTTCACTATAGATATTATTAAAAATATTACAAATCACATTGTTAGTCCGTTGACCAAACTTGCTAATCACTCTCTTAGTGACTGCATCTTCCCTGATATGCTCAAGCAGGCGATAGTAGTACCGGTCTTTAAGAAGGGAGATCCTTAAACTATAGACCAATATCACTCCTTCCTATACTCTCAAAGGTCTATGAAACGTGTTTAGCGATTAGAATTACTCAATACCTTGAATCTGAGGGTCTTTTTACAAACAGTCAGTTTGGCTTCAGAAAGAGTCGTAGCACCACCCTGGGTATCTTGGATCTGGTCTCAAGGATCCAAGAGGCTTTTGAAGATCACCACTATCTGTCGGGCACCTTCTACGACTTGAGTAAAGCCTTTGACTGCGTCCCGCATGAGATACTTCTTAAGAAACTTCGAAACTATGGATTTGACAACCGCAGTACTGCAATGATTTCTAGCTACCTCTCTCAAAGAGAACTCAGAGAGTGCTGGCGAATGGGGTGGAATCAGCGGAGAGGGAGGTGAAAGTGGGAGTACCAATGATCTTCCTCAAACTGAACCAACTAGCTCTTACACCATCTTTGCTGATGATACTACTATTACCTGCGCAGCTTAGGATTTCATTATGGCAACGAAGGCAACGCGCGGGGCGCAAGAGAGGGCTGAACAATGGTTTACAGCTAATAAGCTGTTTTTAAATGTTGAAAAAACCCAAAAAATAGTCTTGTCCACGAGACCACTCCCTCCCGAGGTGGAAAACAATAGCATACACTTCCTGGGGGTTCATCTGGATGCGGGACTTCACTCATACGACCTCTCTTAAAAACAGATTGGCATCTAACACATTTCTCCTGCGAAGACTTTCTGAATGTGTATCGCAGTCCACCCTCAAACAGGCATATTTTGCACTCTTTCACACACATATCAGCTATGCCATTCTAGCGTGGGGCCATAGCACTGGCGCTAAAGAGGTGTGAAGAGAAGGGTGGTGAGAGTAATTGCTGGTCTGTCCTATCAGGCGGAATATCGGCAGGCGTTTGTGTCCCTTGGTATTCTGACCCTGCCCTCCTTGTTTATCCTGGAGAGTATTTTGTTTATCAAGCAGCATCTCAACCATCTCCGGAGACACGAAGAAGTACATAACTATAACACCCGCAACAAGCGAGATCTAGTGCCTTCATATAAGCGCCTCCAGAGGAGTCGCGGTGGCCCGAACTCTCATGGCATAGCCTTTTTCAATAAATTACCAAATTCAATTCAAGACTTACCAACGAATTTATTTAAGAGCAGACTCAAGGGATTTCTCGTCAGTCATGCTTTTTATGATACTAATAAATTTTTAAACTGTATTGCAGAACTTCGAATTTATAAATGGTGATGTCAGATTCTAGTTGAAATTTTATGTAACTTGAGGCTTCAAACTATTTAAAATTTTTGTATTTAATTTAAATTGTATGCATCAACTCTGTGCTTTAACTATAATTTTGAATTAGTTTTATCTAATTCTAACTAAAAGTACTTCATTTCAAAATTTTAAATTTTAATTTGTTATATATTTGTGACTTTTAAGGTTCTTGTAGTGTTTTTAAATGTAAGAATTTAGATTTTTGCACAACTAATTAAACTTGTATTTTAACTTATATTTTTTTATGCCGATTGACATGTGTAAACAATTGTTGTATTGTATTGGCATGAAATAAATATTGTATTGTATTGTATTAAAATGGCATATCTCATTTTAAATAAATGATTAGGTATGCCATTTTAGCAGCACAAAATAAAGATTATATTGGAGATATTTGTCTTTTTAAGTAGGTAGCTCATTTTAAAATAATACATTCAGGCATGAAACGTAAATGGTGTACAGGTGTAAATTATTTTTTTTTTTTATTATTTTAGATAATAACTTTCTTCATTTGCCATTGAAAATGTCGCCGTGTATTCGGAAAACAAATAGACAAACATGGAACGGGGAATCCATATCTCAAGCGATTGAAGCCGTTTCTTCTGGAACATATGGATATCTTAAAGCTGCTTGGATGTTTCGTTCATGGCACCTTTGCCTATCAAGTACGAAAATTGTTTGGTAAAGCTTATTTACGAGCAGCTACTTCATTAACAGCTATAATTGGTTTTCAAAGAACTGGCTTGTATCCGATAAATAGGCATGTTTTTACAAAAGGTATGTTTGCACCTGCAGAACCCACAGATATTCCAGAGGCAGCAACTAATGCAAGTCAACCACAGTTAGTGTCCGATGAATCTAAAGAGGTTCCGGATCAAAATTCGTCAGTTCAACCTACTTCATCTGCGCACATATCATCATCAATTCGGTGCGTCATACCATCTCCATCTACGTTTCAGTCATGCTCACGCAACTTAACTAAGGCCAAATCAACATACCAAACGGAATCAGATAGCAGTGATGACAACGAGCCACTTATTCGGTTTAAAAAACAAAAAATTGTTACACCTGAAGTCATTCTCCCATATCATAAGCGAACAGAAAGGAATTCATATACCAAAGAAAATTTGAAACGGGCAATCGACGATGTAAGAAATCACAGGTCTACTATCGAAGAGGCTTTTTTAAAATATGCGGTTCCCAGATCTACTATAGGAAGATGGGTTTTGAGAAAAAATACCATCAACCAACAAGCTGGTCGACCTTTTGCTTTAAGCCAAGTGGAGGAAAACATCTTTATCAGGCATCTTAATACAGTCTCTGAATGGGGTTATCCATTTGATGTTTTAGATTTACGTTTTTTTGTCAAAGCTTATCTCAATAAAAAAGCAGTGCGGGAGTTACGCTTTAAAGACAATATGCCAGGACGGGACTGGGCCATAGCATTTTTAAAGAGGCACAAAACGCAAATATCACAGCGCCTTTCGGCAAATATAAGCACCAAACGAGCTTGTATTTCCAATGAAAGAGTTGACCGTTTTTCTGAAAATTGCCGAGAAGCCTTAGAAAGTACGGATCCATCACTGATCATCAACTATGATGAAACAAATTTAACGGATAATCCGGGTGCCAAGAAATTTATATATGAAAGAGGAACAAAATAACCTGAGCGAGTCATTAATTCAACAAAAACTGCTATTAGTCTTATGTACGCCGGCACAGCAAATGGCGAAATGCTGCCAATATATGTTGTCTACAAAGCCGAGCACATGTGGGAATCTTTGGACACAAGAAGGCCCAGAAGGCACCCGATATAATAGATCAAGAAGCGGTTGGTTCGACGCAGTATGCTTCGAAGACTGGTTTAACACCGTGGTAGTTCCATATTGTCGAAATAAGCAAGGACGAAATATATTGATCGGGGATAATTGTTCCTCACATTTCTCGGAGTGTGCAAAAATGTCAAGAGCTGGATATATCATTTATATGTCTTCCAAGTAATGCTACCCACTTACTGCAGCCGCTCGATGTGGGCTTCTATGCTCCATTAAAAAAATATTGGAGAGAGATTTTGAGTCAATGGAAAAAAACAGAGAGACGTAGACAGGCAACTCTTTCAAAGGACGCGTTTCCAGGTCTTCTAAAGCAGCTTCAGCTCAAGTTAGATGAGAAAGGCAAGGGCTCCCAAAATTTAATTACAGGATTTTCAAAAGCAGGGCTCATTCCTGTCAACAATGATCGGCCAAAATCCAGATTGCCACAAACCGAATTACAGAACGATGCTCAAACTGCCAGTATTGTGTCTGATGTCATAATAAATATTCTCGCAGATTTAAGAAAAGGTAATCTCGATGAAAAGAAAATAATTCGACCCAAAAGAGTTCAAGTAGAACCTGGAAAATCATCGCTGCGCATGATTTATCGACTCCAGTGTCAGGAAGAAGCTGCAAAAGCAAAGAAATGCCTACACCAGACGAGATTTGTGAAGAAGAAACTTTACAGAGAGACACTCGAGATAATTATGAGGATAGCAGCGATAGTAATATCCCCTTAGGACCAATTGTATAAAGTAATCTTAGATTTAAATTAAGATTTAAACTGAAGAATATTTTGTGGTTTAACTTATGGGTATATTCTGGTAATTTTATAGTATGGGTTTAAATTGCACCATTCTTCCTTTTTGCTTAGAGGGTCTTTTTACTGATACTTCGGCCAATGAAATCAAAAGAAGAAATAACAAAAAACAGAAGAGAAGAAGAAATTATTTATAATTAACCTAAAATTTTGATTCGTTTATTTTTCGGCGTCGAGTTATTGTGGTAATTTGTGGTTGAGTTTTCGCGTTTAATAATTCATATTTCATCATAATATCTAGTTTATAGTACAGCTTTCTATAATATAAAAACCTACTGTCTAGTACACTGCTGTTAAAATGTGGCAATGAAGAAAAAATTAGAAGCTCAAAGGGCGCCAAACTTTAAAGAGCAAGATACAGAGTTGCCTTTGACACTTGTAAAAAAATACAAAGACATTTTGAAAAACAAAAAGAGTGATGTGAGTAGTTGGAAGGAAAAAAATACTGCATGGGGTAACATAGCCCAAGAAATTATTGCTATTACTGGTTTAACCGAGGTGCCAAAACTATTAGAGATAAGTATAAAAACCTCAAAACAGAAACCAAAAAAAGGTTTGCTGAAGAGAAATGTGAAGTCCACAAAACAGGTGGTGGGAAACCCTGCAATGTAGAAATTAATTCTGTTGATCTTCAAATAAAGGACCTGTGTGGGGTTCAGATGATCGGACTGGAAAACCCTTTTGATGGTGATTGTCTCGAAAATATTTATATTGAGATAGAAGGGGAAAATGATGACAGCCAAAAAGGTAAGTATTTTAGGTGCCATATATATTCTCTAAAGTCTATGTGAAGTCAATTGAAGCAGCATGGAAATTAAAATACAATTAAATTACTAATTTGCATAAACAATAAAATTCAGAACTCTTAACAGCTCCCCGTCCATTTCTACCATTATGTTTCATGCCGTCCATGCTTCAAAAAAAGCAGAGATGTCACCTATAAGCAAAGTTAGTTTTTAAGCTGTCTCAATTGACTTTGTAAATACTACCTACACATATTATTTTTTACACACTTTCAACTTTTTTACGATTTGCTGTACCGGGTGAACAACTAAGAATGATCGCCGGCTATATCTCAAAATCTGGCAGTCGTAGAGCTTTCAGGCAAAATATTTTTTAGTAAAAGTGCCCAAGAGAAAATGTTGGAAATTGTTTTCGAGTTTGTAAAATGTCCGCAAGGGGGCGTCACAGTCATGACCGGGGCAAATATTAAGATTATCTTCGTGTTTTGACTAAATAAGAGGTACCGAAAACATCTTAGTTTTAATCCTTACATATTTCGTTACAATTTTTATTATGCACAAATTTTTATACCTAGTGAAATAAAGTGGTGGGGGGAATTCAAATGTTTTTTTACATAAACTACGATTACTCCCATTTGGCATACCCGATTTTAACAAACATGGTCTCATTTAAGAGAGGAGTATTTTATCTACAAATTGCACTTTTGTTATTATATCCTTGAATTTTGCCTTCGCAGCTAGATGGCGTTAACTGAAATATAAACGAATATTAGGCTTTTTCATATTTTTATCTTTTATAGAAGATAGATAGTTATTGAACAAAATAAACTGATATAACGTGTTCTTTCGTTTTAAGGGCGTTTTCTAGCAACCTGTACCATTTAAATTAAGAGTAGGCTGTGAAAAATAAAACAAATATATTATGTTAAAATGGCTCGCTGTCAAAATATCTAATAAGTTACTTTTTCACTGAGATCGTTGGTTTTTATTGTGTCCAGGAAAACTTTTTTTATTAATATGCGGTATACAAATGACGAGGCATTCGATATGATAGGCGTTTATTTGGAAAGCATGCGAAATGAGACATTCGCTTCCAGGGTTTACGCCATACAATTTCCTGAAAGAGTGCATCATAAGAGCGGGGTTTTGCGTAGGCTTGCGGAAAGGCTCAAGACCACCGGATCTTTTCGCCTTCCTCTGCCTAAAAGGCAACCCAGAGGCCGAACGGAAGCAAATATTATAAATGTGTTGACGTATATTGTATTTGATCCACATGTGGGGACCAGAACCCTAGCTAGAGAGTTGGGAATTTGCCAGACTACGGTCGTAAACATATTAAAAGATCACAAGTAAGTTTTGAAATTTTTTTTTTTTTCTGTGTAATATTCGAGATATTGACAGAAATATTCAAAAATATATATTTGAGAGTAATACAGCTAAAACTAAAAAGGTGCTGATAGACCGGCAAGAAAATTCGCGGAAGTTACAGTGTGTCACTAGTTTAAACGGCGTCGTCAGTGGACTTAATCAACGTCGCGGAAGATCTTTAGACTAGTGACACAGTGTAACTTCCGCGAGTTTTCTTTCCAGTCTATCAACACCGTATAAGAAACAAAGAGTTTAGTCCAAGCAACCCTACTACGGAACGTGCGCGTGAGTTGTTCTCACACTTGCGAAATTATTTTTTAGGATGCATCCATGTCATATCGTTCTTCACCAGGCTTTACTAGCTGAAGATTTTGATCGCCGACTAGACCATTGCCAGTAGACTATTAAATATGGTAGCGGAAACCCCCGAAATGCTGTCTCATATTCTATGGACGGACGAGGCAACATTTAGAAGCGATGGTAGTGTGAACCTACATAATATGCACTATTGGTCCAGGACAAATCCATGTTGGATGCAGGAAGTGCCGCATCAAGGTCGCTGGTCGGTAAACGTGTGGTGCGGCATTCTGGGGGGTAAAATTATTGGACCCGTTTTCTTTCACCAAACTCTCACTGGAGAGGTGTATTTAAATTTTATAGTAAATGAACTGCCGCTTCTCTTAACAGATGTTTCTTTGGATGTTCGCCGTGACATGTTTTTTCAGCACGATGGGTGTCCGGCGCGTTTTGCTATAAACGTCCGGGAGTTCCCAGATCGGGCATATCCTGGCAGATGGATTGGACGGGGCAGTTTATTTCCCTGGCCAGCTAGGTCACCAGACCTGACCGTGCTAGATTATTATTTGTGGGGGAGAGTCAAGGATATTGTTTTTGGAAACCGGCCTACAGTGAGAGAAAATATGATGGAGAGAATTACATCGGCGCTAAGAAATATATCCGTGCGGAAATTGAAACTGCTGTTTTATCTACGCGGGAGAGGTTGCAGGCTTGCATTACCAATGATGGACGTCATTTTGAACACTTGGGCCGTCATTAATATATTTTTCATCAAATCTTCAGTGTGCGTTTTTAAATAAGCAAATCGCAGTATAAATAATATATTTTAAAAAGTTAAAATATAGGTAGGAGTTTAAGAAAATATTTCTATCGTTGTAGCTAACACTTGTTGTAACTGTCTGTTCATTTATAATTAATGTGTGCGAAACACATCTAATATGTAAACCACAATCGCCCCTAAAACAGAAGAACATTAGTTTATTTTGGTCAATAACTCCGATTCTATAAAAGATAAAAATATGAAGTTTTTACGAAAATGTTAGGAATTTAATTCTCTATCAGGTCCTGTTAAAACATGCCTATCATTGTATTTAACTTTGTTGCGAAAAAGCCTGATATTCGCTTATATTTCAGTTAACGCCATCTAGCGGCGAAGGCAAAATTCAAGGATATAATAACAAAAGTGCAATTTGTAGATAAATTACTCCTCTCTTAAATGAGACCATGTTTGTTAAAATCGGGTATGCCAAATGGGAGTAATCGTAGTTTATGTAAAAAAACATTTGAATTCCCCCACCACTTTATTTCACTAGATATAAAAATGTGTGCATAATAAAAATTATAACGAAATATGTAAGGATTAAAACTAAGATGTTTTCGGTACCTCTTATTTAGTCAAAACACGAAGATAATATTAATATTTGCCCTGGTCATGACTACAGGACAATTTATTTAAATTAAAGGAGTTTGTCAAGTCAGCACGAACACCCTGTATAACAAACTTTATATGATAAACATACCAAGTAGGTACCGTAGGTACTTAGTGAAAATCTTGTTTGCCTTTGTTGACTCCCGAAATAACTATGATTTTTTCAAAACCCAACCCGTAAGCAGGACTTGTTTTTTGAGGGTTCACATAGAACCAACTACGGATTTACCTGTTTCGTAGACAGGTTGGCTAGAAACTACAATCAATTTTTTAAGAATTTTGACTTGTTTGATTGTGGGTTCTGCCAGTTTAGGAAAAGAATTTTAAGATCTTAGTCCGTTTACGATTATAGTTTTGTTATTCAACGATGTACGTTTAGGAACTAATGTTTATGACTTGTGATATCTTCGTTGTCAATATGTTGTTAGTATTTATTGTTATTGCAATATTCCTATAAGTTTTATTTTTGTACCATTTGGAGTTTCTTTCTCTGTAGTGTACGTAAGTGAAATAAATAAATAAATAAACAAATAAATAAATAATAAAAAATATTCTCCCAAATATCAGAAAAAAGATTGCATTGTCAATAAAATGCCAAAATTAATTATCTACAACCTCCTTGCTACCTACAGCCTCTTTCTTAAGCAATCAAAATAAATATGATGTCTCATTTTATGACTGACGTTAACTTGTATAGTAAATATTAAAAAAAAAATTGTAGCTCAGTGTTCCCCCCTTGGTGCGAAAAATACTGTCGACTGGTCATCATGGAATCCAGCTAAATTAAGGAAGAAGACATATCCACAATTATTGAATTCTCCATTGACTACCAGACAGCCAGGTAAAGATTCTATTATATTATTTTGCATTACCCCTTTGATAATGTATCTTAATCTTGAATGTATTAAACCTTAACTCCAATTTGATTAGTTTACTTAAAGCAAATTTATTTATAGGAAGTGTAAAAAAAAAACCAGTTGACACAAGATTGCAGAGTCAAATTCAACACCCTGTCCGAAACAAAAATAGAGTTATTGACATTACAAATAGAATAGAATCAACTTTTGACAATACAAAGTCTCGGTCTCAAATAATAATTAATTTTTATTTCTGTGACATGTTTCGCTCAACAAAAGAGCATCATCAGACCTAAAATCGTTGTTAACAATACAATGTTGTCTTTCACAGCAGCCTAATGCTAAAACCTACCGTCAAATCCAAAACTAAACTAAATCTAAGACATAAAATATAAAACCTTACAAATACATGGCTCTTTACACGTTAAAATGTCAATTACAATAATAACAAAAAGTAAGAACAAATTAGGGACAAGCAGGGGGGGGGGGGGTATGAGGTTAGTCCACTACTGTACGGCATGATAAATTGTAAAAATATTAAAATTCCAAGTTGTTAAATACGCACACGCAATTAGTAGTAGTACTTTTAGGGGGGCCATGGCCCGGCGAGTAGGCCTAAAAGGCCCTTTTCGCCATCCCCGTTCCACCCCTCAACAACTACCCTTCCCCAAAACTGAGTCGCCGCGTCTTTCTCAGAAAGACAAGCAGTTTCTCTCAGTTCAAGGTACTCAGCTCCTGTCGCGTCAGTGTTGTCGTGCCAAGAATATTTCTTCTTGCGCGACCCCACCTGTCGCATACTCCTATTAGATGGTAAGGGGTCTCCTCTCCAGTTCCGCAGTTGGGGCAGAGTGGGGTTTCCCCTATTCCCAAAAGGTGCAGGTGTCTATTCAGCCTGCAGTGGCCTGTCAAGATTCCTATCAGGTCTGCCAGAGTTGCTCTTCCCTTTGACAGCAGCCAAGTGGCTCGAGAAGAGCTTGGCTCTGGTACCATCTCTTTGGCCTGTCTACAAGCGTCCATAACTCTCCAGTCAGCGGTCGTACGACTCCAAGCCCATTCGGAGAGAATTTTCGACGCCTGTGCTCTGCTTATTCCTAGTTGTGGCTCTGGTCCTATGGGGGTCATCGACGCGCCTCGCCTTGCGAGCTCGTCTGCCCTTTCGTTTCCCGCTACACCGGAGTGTCCCGGGACCCAGCCGAGCCTTACCCTCTTCTTTCCAGCCAGTTCATCGAGGGCATCCCGACACTGTCGAACCAGCGCAGAGCTCGTCCTTGGTCTCTGGATTGCCTTCAGTGCTGCTTGACTGTCCGAGTAGATATATATATCCTCCTCGTCGCCTATGTTGACTTCCTCCCTGGTCGCAACCTCAAGGATCGCTAAGACCTCAGCCTGGAAGACCGTGGCGAATTTTCCCAGGGATAGGACTTGTCCTTCCCCTGTGTCCACTCGATACACCCCGGCCCCGGCCAGCCCAGTGCCGGCCATCCTTGAGCCGTCGGTATACCAGATCTGTCCCCTATCGGGTTGGGGTCGATTTCCTGCTTCCTCCCTTGTGGGGATGTTCACCTCAAATTTCCTGTTCAGTCTCAGGCGGTCATCGGAGAATCCTATACAGGAGAGTATAGGCGTAGCCTCTCTCATTTTCTTGGCTATTTCCGTGTGACCTGCTCCTACCTGTTGTCCTAGTCAGGTTCTATTCTCCACCATTCTCCTGTGTGCCGCCATAGCCTCTCTCTGTATCCAAAGCGAGATTTCCGGCAGCCCCAGAAGAACGTTTAGAGCTGCTTCTGGAGTTGTCCTCATTGCGCCTGTGATTCCCAGACAGGCTAGTCTTTGCAAACTTGCCAATTTCAGGGCGTAGGTGGTTTTCTTCACCGCGGGCCACCAGACCACCGCTCCATACGTGATCTTGGGTCTTAAGACCGCAGTGTATAACCAATGTGTTATATGGGGCTGGAGTCCCCATTTTCTTCCTACTATCCGGCGCAGCTGCCACAGTATTACTGTGGCTTTCTTGACTGTATTTTCGACCTGAGATCTCCATATTAGTTTCCTGTCGAGGATGACCCCTAGGTATTTGACTTCCTCTCTCAAGGGGAGTGGTTTGTCGTATAGTGATGGGGCCCTGAAACCTGTAAGATTCCTCCTTCTTGTGAACAGAATGAGCTCCGTCTTGCTCGGGTTCACCGAGAGTCCAGTGCTCCTACACCATCTTTCAATTGTCCTGCAGGCCGTCTGCATGCGCTCGCACACCGTTCCGATAAACTTGCCCGTCACTAGGACCAGTCCATCGTCGGCGTATGCTTGCGCATAGAGTCCGTTCGCCTCCAGGGTTCTTAGGAGCCCGTCCATGACCAGGCACCACAGGCGAGGCGATAGACAGCTCCCTTGGGGGCATCCCCCGCTCACCGTAGTCCTGATCTTGTCAGATCCTTGTCCTGCCTCTAAACTTCGGTCTTTCAATGCAGAGCCCACCCAGCTCGTGAGGGCTATTGGTGCGCCTCTCGCTTGTAGGGCCTCGCATATGGTTGCCGTTTTTGCCTTGTTGAAAGCTCCTTCTACGTCAAAGAACAGGGCGAGCGCCACCTCTTTGCTAGTGATTGCCCTTTCGATCCTGTACACTACCGAGTGGAGGGCCGTCTCGGTTGACATCCCTCTCCTGTAGGCGTGTTGGTTCCTGTGCAGAGGGTGTCTTTTTAGGACCTCCTCCGTTAGGTACCTGTCTATCATTCTTTCTAGTGTTTTCATTAGGAATGATGTTAAACTGATTGGTCTAAAAGACTTGGGGGTCGAGTAGTCTACTACTAGTGCTACACTGGCCGCGAAGACCCTCCCTAACTGAGGGAGGATACTTTCCACGACCTTTTGTAACATTATCGGGATTATGCCATCTAGACCAGACGCCTTGTATGAGCTGAACTCGGACAATGCCCATCTTATGGCTTCTTCGGTCACCACCTTACTCGCCAGGTGCCAGTCGGGGTCGCCCTCCTGCGCTCCGGCTTCTGGTGCTGCCTCTCCTCCCTCTTCTCCAGGGAAGTGGGTTAGGAGGAGAGATTCTAAGATCTCTTTCTTGTTTATTGTCCAAGTGCCATCCTCCTTTTTGAGTGCCCCTATTTCTCACGCAATTAAGAAGAAGAAGAACAGACAAGTGAAAGATGTCAAACGCTAGAAAATCTCTCGAATACAGGTTATAAACATACAATGATATTTAGTTCAAATTATTATTTATATTATTAAAAATCAGATATGGCTCGAAGTTAAAGACCTCATTAACGCAGGTAAGCACCGGACTATTTTTTGCTTTAGTAATTTTAAGTTTTCCTAGTAAATCTAACTTTTTACTTTTATGCCATTCATGAAGTATGTTTACGTTTTCAGGTGCTGAAAATTGATGCCCTGATTCCAACAAATGATTCGCAAAGGCTGATTTGGTGTTAGTTATATCTGTGCCTTGGTATTTATTGACTAGACTAAGATGTTCATGAACCCTAGTTGATATTTTCCTCCCCGACTGGCCTACATAAACGGCAGGACAATCTGCGCAGGTCAAAGAATATACCCCGGACTTGGATAATGGGTTGATTTTGTCCTTTATTTTAACTAGATGTTGTTTTAAAGTGTTAGTGGTCTTAAATGCAACTGCTACATTAAAAGGTTTAAAAAAATTGGCCAACTGTAAGGAGACATTCCCAAAAAATGTCAAAGATCTGTAGTTATTTGAATTGTTTTTATTATTTTGATGTAAAATGTTATATGAAAATTTGTATTTGTTAACAAACTTGTAATAGATTTTGTTAATTATTCTCAACGGGAATCCGTTGTTGAAGGCTAATTGTTTTATTATGGATAATTCCTTATTGAAGGCTTCTCTAGATAATGGCAATTTGAACAATCTAAATTCGTTTTTCTTTAAATAAAAATACATTAAATTCATATGCAATATAACTGGCAACACCACATATTAAAGTGGTGGCAACGTTGTACAAATCCATAAAAATATATGTTTAAGTTAAATCCTAATGTAAAAAAAACTGTCTGCTATTTTATGATATTCTCTAAAACTTAATTCTAAGTACGACACAAGCCACGTGCTTAGTAACAACCAAAGGTTCTGATTGGCCGATCGACAGTAGCTTGATAGACGTTGCCATCTTGGATTCCACGTGTTAAGATCTGATGGGTTAAGGTGTTTGGATCGGGTTATATTATATTATATTGTTTGTAAATAGATCAGTGTCAAGCGGAATTCTACAGAGTTAAGTTGCCGCTGCCCGGTGTTGGATAAAGCCATCACGTAAAAAGTTAGTAAAAGTAACTAAAAGTAGTAAAGTGTCTTGCGAGAATCCAAAGAGAATGAATCGCCGCTCCGTGTTGGATAAAGCCATCACGTAAAAAGTTAGTAAAAGTATTTAAAAGTAGTAAAGTGTCTTGCGAGAATCTAAAGAGAGTGAATCGCCGCTCCGTGTGTAGATAAAGCTGGCACGTTAAAAGTTGATAAAAGTAATTAAAAGTAGTAAAGTGTCATGTGAAAGTAGAGAAGGTTAAGTCACCGCTAAGTGAGTGGACAAAGCCATCACTGTGACAGTTGTTATATGTTGTAGCCCGTGCTAGGGTAATCAGAGGAGGAGTGTTATTAGTCGTTTAATAAAGAAATAATGCAGTAAAATTCAAAAAGGATTTTATTTTCCAATTTAAAACAAATTTGAACCAGTCGACTTGTGAAGACACCGGTTAAAGTTTTGTGTAGCTCATTGTTACAAACGTGAGTTTATACATTTGGTCCTTCGAGCAGCGGATGTTTTTTAATTGGATTTGGTCAGAAGAAACACAAAAATTGGAGTGTTTAAAGAAATATAAAAAGTGAAATGTCTAAGAAGTGAAATAACATTAATAAAATCAAAGTGTTTAATGGTATAAAGCCATTGTAAAAAGAAAAATTGTTACGTCAGTGAAAAAGTAAGCAGTTGTTGCAAGGGCGGTTTTAGCTTTTCAACATGGGGGGGGGGGGTAATTTGAAATCCCAATTTGTTTTTAAAAAAAGTGACCAGAAAATAAGTGTGGGAGGGGGGGCCAGAAAAAAAATAGCGCCGCAGGCGAAAAATTTTTGGGTGCCACGCCCTTTTTTCAATGATGATGCTTAAAATTCTAAATTCATGGGGGGGGGGGGGTAATTACCCTATTACCCCCCCGTAAAACCGCCCTTGAGTTGTTGCAGTAAGGGAGAGACAGGGGTGATTTCGAGACTACCTAGTGATTATAGTGTAGTAAAACAGGTGAGCTACCTGGACAAGGTAGTAAAGTCTGAACAAAAGCAGTAAGTGACTAAAAAGATATTGTAGTAGAGTAGTTGGATTGTAGTATTGTTGATAAGATTTTGAAAGAGTTGAGTCAATGTTTATGATTTTATATAGGTGTAAGCATTTGTAGGTAGAAAGTTTAGGGGTTTTTTCTTAACAAATAATTGAGTGAAGGTTACTGGGTCACGTAGGGATTTTAGTTTGGGGTTTGTGTTTAAAATAAAACATTGTATTGGTACAGTTAAGTTAAATTCATATGTTTATACCGGGTTTTTGAGAGTATTGGTTTGTAATATTGTCACGTTTATAATTGATATTAGTTAAAAAAGGGGTTCTAAAAGTGTGACACGGATAAAAGGACACAGGTCTAAAAAACAAAGCTCTTTATTCTTACCACAATAACAATAACACTTAACTCTTACTTTTATCCTCTAACTTACATTATTCAGTCAACGTGCCCTCGGGGTCGGGGGATGAAATGGCTTGGCTGAATCGCGGAGCTACCGAGCTACTATCAGCTGATGGCTGTGTGATCGCTTCTTCAACGCTCTTTTTGAGAGCCTTTCGATAGCTCTTTAAGAGCTTCTCCATAGCTACCCTCCGTATCACCGAGGATGCTATTTATATCCATTATGGTTTGTCTAACAATCATGTATTATTTTATTATTATAACTGTTTGTATAACATCACTAAATAACAAACTCGGCGTTGTGCTTCAAATAGTAAATAATGAAATAATAAATAGTAAACTACTAAATGTGTAGGTCACCAGGCTGAGAAACGTAAATTAATGATTTAAATGTATAATGAAATAATAATTTTGGAAAAGGCCTCTTTTCATGACATCCCCCGCGCTACTGAAAGCTAGCCCCTAGCTTTAAAATAATCTTACCAACGATCCATACAAATTATAAGTAATAAAGATAATTCTAATTTGTTACGCTTTGCAAATGAGTCATTTATAGTTCACAGAAGTTCCATCATGCTATAAACCGCGCGCATGCACACACCCTACACTGCACCTGTATTCCATCCATATCCGGTCCGTTGTTTTGGCTGGGCAATTGAAGGCAAATTCAGATTCGTTCAGGTTTGCCTTGTGGCACAGAAGCTGGAATCTGTCTCCCTTCCCCTGAAGGTTTGGCCACCGGACCTATTGGCTTCGTAGCTATGAAATTCACAACTTGCGTTGTTGAGAATTTCTTGGTCACGGTGATTGAGGATCCGCTCTTGTTGGCACTGCTGTTCTCTGACGGGACCTTCCTATATGCCATGATTGCTCCGGAGACATGGTGGATGGTGGATGTGGGCTCTTGGGATCTTCCCAGTGGGGTGTGTGGCTCTGGGCTTAAGGCGTGTGGACTTCATATTACATACATGTAAAAAAAAGAAAGCAAAGCAGTATCAAAACAAAAAAAAGTAGTTAAAGAACATAGAAAAAATATAAAATTATATTTAAATTTTAAGTGTATAAAAAAAAATATAGTACCAAAGAGCTGTGTGTGATATTAATGAAGAATTGACCAGATTAATATATTTAAAATATTTTTATTTTTTTTTGACAATTTGTATACCCATTCACTACGTTTTTAACATTTCCTTCTTATTTTCTCTATTTAATAAACACGAGAAGAAGCCAAATTCTTAGCCGTCTTTATAATATTTTCAACATACAACTCTATACACAAAATATATTCTCTATATATTATCATGGAAAATGTGTTGTGAGAGTACTGAAAATTAAGTTTAAACAGCTATTCTCTGGGCTATGTGCCCCACCGAGCGATGGATTACAAATCAATAATTTAAGCAGTACTCTCCCAAGCACTATTTTCCGGAACCAATAAAAAAAAGGCGAACATTCAGCTCTTACAATCTTCCATGCTCCCCTGTTTTATTTTCAACATATATCATGGAAAATATGTGCAGTACCCTGCAAGCTTCATTTTCCGGAACGCATCAAAAAAGGCGAACATTCAACTTATTTCCTAAACCATCTTCCATGTTCCCCTCTCTAATAATTTTTTCATATAACAAACATATCTCATAGGCGGACATTCAACCATCTATTGTAGTCATCTTCCATGTCCCCCTACTTTGCAATATTAGTGATACATTTTCACTACAACTCAATAATTTTCGCATAACGGCTGAATCATCATAATATTATCTCTTATATTGGCTAAACAAAAATTTTTTTTTAAATTTAGGTATTACGGCTTTCTTCGGCATTCTCATTTACAACTTCTAAGACAACAGAGTGAATGTTTTTATTAAAGGAGTATCAAAGCAAAACATAGATATTGTTTAAATAAATAAAATATTTAAGTCTCACAGTTTTTTATTTTTGCAAATAATTCTGATTTGCGAATATAGGCGTCTTGTTCAATACCTACTAATTTAGGATAGAAGTCGTCAATTCTTCATTGTTTATATAGTAATATCTTAATACTAAAGGTTGATTATTATAACAATATATAAGATTAGGAGTCTAATTTTGACAATTAGCAGGACAGAGTTGTACCTGCTGGTATTTGTAGGTCTGTCGGTATGTCTAAAATAAGTTGATGTCCTGCGTTGTCGTGATTTATTACGGCATTAGTGCTGCTATTTTGATGGTCTTTTCTTTTCAGCCATAGAAAAAAATATTTAGAGAAAAAGTAAAGAATAAATAGTATACAAGCCGTGCATAGAATTCCCACAAAAATGTCGTGTTCTATTAGGTTATTTTCCCCTCGAACAGGATTAATTAAATTTGGTATTGGAGCCAGGGCATTTTGATTTCTGAAAAAAAGTACTGCTAGTAATACTGATATAATTATGTTCCATATTAGGAATAGTGTGTTACTTGCAAGATGCTGGTTAAGTGGGAGAAAATTTTTATTGTTAGTTTGGAGAGTGTTTATAACGTCTTGAACTTGATATTTGTTTGTGCTTATATTAAGGTGTGGGATTGTCATTGTCCAGTTAAGATTTAAAGATTCATTTAAGTCGAGATATTGGGGTGAGTTTGGTAAATTTGGTTTTAGGACAAATGATTTGAGATTTGACCAGGCTGCTGGTAGAACATGAATAGTAGAGGCCTCTGTGAGTGGACTGTCTTTACAAGGAAATCGCTTTGGTATTAATATTTTTCCATTTGAGATTAGTTCGCAACTACATGACACAGATAACTTTATTGTCCCAGGAAAGGTGTATGATTCAATAGGTAGGTTGGTTGTATTATTTGAGCAAACTACTTTTGAATCTGGTTTCGGATGAGTTAAGACGTATATGTTTTCAGTTAGTTCCGATATTATTGTTGTATCAAATTTATGACTTTGCATTGGGCAGTGGTAGTAAAAATGCCGAATGTTTTGGGCCCACAATTAATTTGTATTTGCTCGCGGATCTTGTTACGGGGCGTGACGGATCCGACATTAGGGGTGGGAATATACAGCCTTAACCAAAAAAAAATTAATAATAAATGGAAAAAATAATAATAATAATAATAAATTACGCTGCTACGGACCTGGGAAGTCCTGTTGATAAACGTTAATGCTGCTAAACAATTTAATTATATTTTGTGCGAACGTAAGCGTTTAAAAAAATAAAAGGTACTCTTTATTTCAACTGACCTATACTCAATATAATATTTATTAAGTGTACAATGGGGTTGCATCAGCAAAATACTGTAATAAGGCTGGCGCTACGGTGACGTCCTGTTTTACAGTTTATCGTCACCAAATAATTGTAAAAATTTATTCTTTAAACTGCTAACACGCTTATTTCCACTGTCATTAAAAAAGCTTTGTTTCTCGATTGTTGGCGTAACGGGGAGACCTATCGTTGGTTTGGAAGAAGACTGTCACAAGTCAAAAATTGCCATTTTTTAGTTTTACCCTTGAACCAACTCTAAATAGTACGCTTTATTATAGGAAAAAGTGTTATAAGTTAAATTTATGTCTTTACCGCTAGATGGCGATTTATGACAGTTGGGCTTTTTAAAACTCGCGCATATATTTTTATGGAACAGCGTCACAATGTCAGTTGTGTTTCAGTCGTTGCAGACGTTACTACGCATTTTTTGTACAAGAGTGTCATATTTTGAAAAGGTACGTAATTTATGTTTAATATTTCATGCAATAACGTCACATTTTGGGATCAATCGGTATTCCTCACAAAATGTGTGGAATTTAAGATAATTATTATGTGCGATATCGTCGTATTTAGACTTAGGACGGTATTCTTTAAAATATATTGCTAATAATAAAAGTTATTTTATTAGTTTGTATACTAATTTGATTTATGCCAGTTTTTTACATAAAATCCATTCATGCGTTGCCGTCATTTTTTGACTTAAGACGGTATTCATTGAAATATATTGCTAATTTTGAAAAGTTATTTTATTGGTTTGCATAATATTTTGATTTGTGTCCATTTTTTATATAAAATCCATTAAAATTGCGAATAAAATTATGGTTCATTATTATTTGTGCCGGTTTTTGAAAAGTTATATTTAGTGTTTTTGGTTATTATAGGTTTTTTACATACTACATTTCTAATATTATTTTAGAGTCTACAATGAGTAGCCAGCGGGCACAACTAATATTAAAGTTGGCAAGAAATAATGTGCAAGCCGGTATCAATAATATTTGGAAAGTTTCGCACCAAAGCGATACCAATATAGTTGTTAATAGAGACACAGTTAACGAAGGTTTAGTTTTGCTATGGTACTTAATCATAAGACTCTTGTCGTCTGAAAACCATAATTCATTTATGTATAAAATGTGTGTGGCTACAATAGTATAGCTAACATTATTCATGATAATTTGTTTGGTTTTAGAAGTCTTAAATGAAAAGATTTCAAGTACGAGTAGTTACGAATTAAATAAGAATCAAGGTTATGATTTGGAGAACCATGAAGATGTACATATTTTTATACCTTCCGAAATCAATAGCGTCATAAACAAAAATGCAGCTGAGCAAGGTTTGCATCTTATTACTTATATGATACAAAAACCTTGCTTTATTCATGTATAATTTTAGAATCCCTAGACGATGCGGAAATCAATACTATTCCGAATAGTTTCAAAGAATTCAAAGATGCTTCTGAAGTTATTATTGATAATTCCACGAAATCAGTAAGTCAGATTAATTTTTCAAACCAACCAGCCATCCCACAAACAACAATTACTTCAGATGCCGTCTTTAATGAGAGCTCAAAAGATCTAGAAGGTGTTAAATTAAAAAATGAAACTACATTTGATTTACTGAGCGCTGATAAGTTTGAAGAATTCGCATCCAGTAATTTGCCTAGCGTTGAGTTGATTGAAAAAGGTAACGTATTTACTGTTGTATTTTTTTTTACTTATATGTTTTTTTTTGTTACAGAGGTCACATCTTCCAAGGTATATTTTAATGAATTTGCAACACTACAAGCAGATAACAATCCAAGTTGTGGCTCCTCAGATGATACGGATTCGACAAGTTCTGAGGAAGAACCATACGGTTCTGGTAAATCGGACGTAGATCCTGATTTTGAAGCAGAAATGTCATCCTTGTCATCTTCCTCTGAATCTGAAGTAGATATACCCCAAATTTCTGTGCAAAAACGTCGTTCGGTAAAATACCCTTCTGAAGCAGAGAAGAAAAGTAGAAAACGAAAAAGAGTCCACAAGGAGTGGCAAAAAAATAAAGCGAAACGTCTTAGAAACACAGGGCAAAGTTATGAATCCATTAGAAAAATTAAGAAAGATGATGGAAGTATCGAACGGTTAAAGGTAAAGCGTGAAAAAAAAAAAATGTCCGCGCCTTGTGACGAAAAATGCCGCCTAAAGTGTTCCACCAAAATTTCCGAAGAACACCGACAGAAAATTTTTGAGGAATATTGGCAATTAGGAGATCTCATGAAACAACGTGGATTTATATCAGGCCGAATGCTGGATATTAAGCCAAAATATAGATACCAAATAGCAGAAAGTAGGAGACGTCTAAATTCTAGCTTTTTCTTCGATTCTGATGGACAAAATATTCGAATTTGCAAATATTTTTTTATGTCCACGTTAGGAATTAACAATAGAACTATTCGAACGGTTGTAGAGAAGCAAAAGTCAATGACCAAAGGAATCCTTCAACAAGAAATGCGAGGAAAACATACCAACCATAATTCCGTTTCCAAAGACATAAAAGAGGACATTATAGCTCATATTAATTCTATTCCAAGAATTCCCAGTCATTACTGTCGCTCGCAAACCAAAAAGGAGTATATTGAAGGTGGTAAGTCAGTAGCCGAAATATACAGGGATTACAAAAACGTATGTCAAGAAAATAATAAGCCATACGCAAACTACTTAATGTATTATAACATTTTTAATCACGAGTTCAACCTTGCTTTTTTTACTCCCAAAAAGGATGAATGTGAGCTATGTCTTGCGTATAGAAATGCCAGCCAAGAGGAGAAAGCCCAAATACAACATAAATACGACAGTCATCTTAAAGAGAAAGAGCTATCTCGATCAGAGAAACAAGCTGATAAAGATTCGAATAAAGTGATCACTGTGTATGATCTTCAAGCTATATTACCATGCCCAATCGGTAATGCCTCAGGATTCTATTACGTGTCTAAATTGAATGTTCTAAATCTAACAATGTTTGAATTACAATCAAATCAAGCATATTGTTACCTCTGGCATGAGGCAGAAGCTAAAAGGGGTGCCGATGAAATTAACTCATGTGTTTGGAACTACTTACGAAATTTGCAGGAAAACGTTTTAAACTCAGCCGACAAATCAAAAGTTTTAGATGTTATTTTTTATCCTGACAATTGTGCGGGACAGAACAAAAACCGATTTATTATTTCTTTATACATGTACGCAGTTTTAACTTTAAAGTCTGTACAATCTATTACCCATAAATTTTTAATCACACTGGGCACACCCAGAACGAGGGTGATCATGTTCATTCTGTTATAGAAAAGGCAGTTGCCAAAAGTCGCAAATCTGGGTCTATTTACGTGCCTGAGCAATACGCTACAATTATCCGGCAAGCAAAAAAAATGGGAAAATCATTTGCTGTTAATGAAATGTGTCACAAAGATATTTTTCATTTGAAGGACCTTTCTTCCCAGCTTGGCATGAAACCCACTTTTAAAAATGCAGACGGTGATACACTTAAAATGACGGAGTTAAAAATGTTTATGCTAAAGAAAGACTCTCCTGGAGTGCTATTTTATAAAACCTCTTATCAAGAAAAAGAGTTTTTTGAAGCCAGTATTTTAAATATGAGGCGCCAACAACCAGATGTTTCTTCGTTGAAGTTAAAAAATGCTTACAAGCAAAAAGTGGGTATCAGCGAAAAGAAAAAAAAATCAATTTTGTCACTTTTTAATGAAAAACTCGAAAAACGTGTCGTCCCAATGTATTATTTAGATTTTTATAGTAGACTTTAAATTTTGTACTTACATTTTTTTTGTTGTGTTCTTTAGGTATATTAAAATAAAAGTAAACTTTAGTTTTGTCCATAATTTAAAATTATTGTTTTATTTTGTGCCAAATTTTAATCCAAAATTTTGACGAAATTTTAGGAAAAACTGTCACAAATGCTAATTAAAGGTAAAGAGTCCTTTACAGGTGAGTGCAAAAACTGTCTTTCTTTTTTTATTTAAGGGATATGATGGGTACTTTGATCTTATAAAGGATTTTACCCCTTAACTTTTACCCTAATGAAATTATATCAAAATATAACAAGAATAACATTTTAACCACTGCTCCTGAAAATTAATAGTTTTTGACTTGTGACAGGCTTCTTCCAAAGCAACGCTATTTCCTTATATATTTTAATAGTTAAATTGTCGCTAGAATTTTTAAATTTACATTTGTCCTGCCTTTTTCGTTCTCTATGGTTTCTATTAAGTTTTCTTCGGGCCATATGGAATCAGAGCTAGTTCATGTTTAAAAATTAAATTAAAATCAGTTTATTTATTCTCGCCAGCTGGTAACGGGCTGAAGAATAGAAAAAAACTAACTTGCACTGTCGATAACAACTCTAAGCCTCGCCAGCGGTTAACTGAGCCAAGATAGAATTAATGTCAATCATGCAGGTTGCTAAGAGAAAAAAACAAAAAATTGGGCAAAGAAAGAAAAACCTAAGGGGTTAAGGTAGTTAGTTCATTACAGCCAGCTGGCAACTGGCCGAGCAATAAACAAACTCCTTTGTACTGGTCAGTAATAACTCTAAGGCCTCGTCAGCGGTTAACTGGCACAAGGTAGAATTACTATTAAACGTACGGGATACCTATAATAACCTTAAATAACCTTAACCTCGCCAGCGTTAACCGGCACAAAGCAGGGTCATTTGTGGCAAAAAGGTCTGTATAAACCTAATCTCGCCAGCGTTAACGGGCACAAGATAGGACTTATATCAGTCCTTCCAGGGAAATTAATTGCTGAAAGAGAAAAAAATTAATTAAAAACAGCCTAAAATAATTATTTAATGGGTTAGGAAGAACCTACCAACGAGAACGAACCAGGCGCCTCCACCAAATGTCACGTTTATAATTGATATTAGTTAAAAAGGGGGTTCTAAAAGTGTGACACGGATAAAAGGACACAGGTCTAAAAAACAAAGCTCTTTATTCTTACCACAATTACAATAACACTTAAATCTTACTTTTATCCTCTAACTTACATTATTCAGTCAACGTGCCCTCGGGGTCGGGGGATGAAATGGCTTGGCTGAATCGCGGAGCTACCGAGCTACTATCAGCTGATGGCTGTGTGATCGCTTCTTCAACGCTCTTTTTGAGAGCCTTTCGACAGCTCTTTGAGAGCTTCTCGATAGCTACCCTCCGTATCACCGAGGATGCTATTTATATCCATTATGGTATGTCTAACAATCATGTATTATTTTATTATTATAACTGTTTGTATAACATCAATAAATAACAAACTCGGCGTTGTGCTTCAAATAGTAAATAGTGAAATAATAAATAGTAAACTACTATATTTGTAGGCCACCAGGCTGAGAAACGTAAATTAATAATTTAAATGTATAATGAAATAATAATTTTGGAAAATGCCTCTTTTCATGACAATATACCTATTGTGCATTTCTAGGTTGTTGTTGGGGGAACAATTAGTTAAAAAGTATTATTTCATTGTGCTGTGCCGATTGCACATCTAGTTGGTTTGGCTAAAAGTAAAGTATACATTTTGTAAAAAGGAAAACAATGGAAGCACCAGTTGCTTTGGCTGATTTAATAAAACAGCGTGGCAGGGCAAAGGCAGCGATCACTCGTATACAGAATTGGTACGATCAGAACAAAGATAATGAAAAAGAAATAAAACAAATCCCACACAGGGAAGTGTCTTTACGACAAATTTTTGTAACATACTGTGAGATTCAGGAACAAATAGAGGATCAGGATGAGGGGGATATGGATAGATTAGAGATAGAGAGTAAGTACTATGCATTGTCAGTAGATTTTAGTGAGGTAATGTCAGGGCTTGCGCACGAACCGGCAAGTGACGATGCACAGTCACACAATTCTGATTTTAATATAAATAGTAATGTTCAACGTAGTCATGTAACGGCTGGAGTGAAGCTGCCAGACTTAAAGATTCCACCGTTTGACGGCAACATTGCAGAGTGGAGGTCGTTTGCTGAAATTTTTAACGCATTAATAATCGATAACGTAAATTTGTCTGACGTGCAACGTCTTATTTATTTGAAGTCGGCAATACGAGGGGAAGCTTTGAAGCTGGTAGACTCACTGGTAATTATAGGGTCAAATTTTGAGATCGCGTTTAGTATTTTAAAAAAGAGATTTGAAAATGTAACTTGTGTAGTAAATAGTTATTTTAAAGGTATTCTTGATGCGCAAGCACTAACTAGATCGAACTCTGCCAGCCTGAGAGAATACATTGCAAGTAATAAAAAAATAATCGAATCTTTAAAGAAGTTGCCGCTGTCACAATCGCAAATTTAGGAGTATTTGTTGATTTATATCATGGAGAACAAACTCGATTATTCTACAAAAAGCATTTGAAATGAAAAGGAACGTGGACGACTTACCACTATTAGGGGATTTTTTCGAGTTTCTAGAGAAAAGATGCATAGTGTTTGAAAATTTATCAAGTAATGGTTCTCAACCAAATACACAACCTCAGCGAGGTCATAACCGGGTTTCTTTGTTTACTAGCAGTGGTGGGCAAGATTGCGTAGTTTGTGGTGTGACAGATCATAGGGTACAGGAATGTCAACATTTTTTGCAGCTTTCGGTGTCAGAGAGGTACAGATTAGTACAAACTAAACGGTTATGCTATAATTGTTTAGGGCCGCATCTGGTAGGGCTGTGTCAGTCACGCAGTAGGTGCAGAGATTGTGGTAGGTCACATCACACATTATTGCACAGGCAATATTTTTCGAATTCAAGTGGAAATCGACAGGGTGCCAATGCACAGGCGTCCAATAGTTTAAATACGGCGTACAATAGGTACAATTCACAGGGAAATTCACAAAGGGTACCAGGGGTACAAAATACAAATAGATTTGGCAACAATTCGCATCAGAGCAATAATAATAACAGGCCTACTATGCCATCAGCGGCCGCAATTTCGAATAATAATGCAAATATACCGAGGTCTAATGCGCAAAATACAGGTACAAATAACGTACACACAACGAACAGAAAAGGGCAATCGAGTGAGAACACTGCAGCCTGTACAAATCAAACAATTTCTCTTTCAGCTATGTCACAAAGACAGTCTAATGTGCTACAGCACAGGTAAACTTGCAAGATAAAAGCGGTAGATGGATTTCAGCAAAAGTGTTGCTGGATAGCGGTAGCCAGAGTTCATTTATGACACAATCATTAGCGGATAAGTTACAGAGTGATGTGTTTAGACATAACCTTAATGTTTCAGGTATCTCTCAGCACAGTTTTAAATTAAATAAAATGGCGAATGTGGTAATATATTCTAAGCATCAAGATAACAAATATTTGGTGTCCTCATGTATAGTTGTGGATAGTATTACGTATAAATTGCCTCAGATTCCAATCGATGTTGATGCTTTAGATATCCCAAACCATTTATTAGTATCGTTAGTAGTGTAACTAGCGGGATACTGTGACAGCGGATGGCATGTGTCCATCCGAAGCGACCAAAGATTGGATGTGGTCCTACTTCTTCGCCGAAGAAGTGACGTAGCTCTACAAGAAGTATTTCTTAGACTAAGAAGTGATTGACAGTGACGTAATTAACCAGTGGCTGTTGACCAAAAGGACCCTATTATATATGTGTTAACATGTCTTAAGTGGATGTATGGATGAACATTTTATTTGTGTGCTAAAGAAGTGACGTAATTCTATAAGAAGTAGTTCTTAGCTGAAGAAGAAATATCGACAATGACACAATTTACCAGAAGGTGCAGATGTTGATCAAAAGGACCTTAATAAAATTACAGGTAAGTTCTTGTAAGCTGATGACACCTGTATGTGTCAAGTATCCATACATAACACCACATTTAGGTGAGACCCTACTGGCCAAGGTGAGGCCCTACTGGTCAAGAGAAAATGACGCAATAGCTAGTAAAGTAATTTAGCATGCCTGTGGTTAAAATTATTAAAATATTAATATATTTATCTCAGAGAGAGGTCAGCTTCAGGTAAAAATATTTCTATTTATAGAATTTATACAGATAAATGTGTGTGTATATAAAATAAAACAAGACTTAAATTATTTCACATTTCATGTTTTTATTAAATAATAATATATTTATCTCAGAGAGAGGTAACTCTGTAACAAATATTAAAAAACAACATAAATTCTTCTACTTATAAAATGTATACAGATAGATGTGTGTGCATGTTAAAATGAAACACAACTTAAATTATTTTAAAGAAAACAAGGTCTGTCTATCCCACCAAACTAAAATTTTTATTTGTCCCTTTAAGGTGAAAAAAGGATTTTTACAATCTCGCCACAGAAAATGGACTACTTCTTGAATCTTAAATTATTTTACATGTTTTTATGAAAAAACAATAATCCCTAAACATTTACATTTTATTTCTTTTATTTTTTCTTCTACAAGTAGTCAGTCTAACAACATATTTATTCCTTTGTTCCTGTATAAGTTCTTCTCTTTCCAAACAAGCATTCAGGTTTGTGAAAATTTTGGTATAATTTTTTAATTGATCTTTTAATATCACCTCACATTGACTCCATTTTTCATCTGTGGCATATAATTCATATACGGTATCAGTTAGGTTACTCCTTAAATTTGCTATTTCTTCTTTATAACCATTTATTAAAGCATAAGCAATACTATTTTTTTCCCCAAGATTTACAACTTTTTTACGTAGTAACAGCATTGTTGATTCAAGTTCAATATTATTTTTTAAAATTTGTACTTGGTTGGTATAATTTACAGAGCTAGTTAAATTTGATGTATTATTTTCACATATTTTAAGTTTTTCCATGCATTCATCAGTAACCATTAACTCGTTTTCATACAAATCATTTATGTTATCAAGGTGGGAAGCACACTCCATATACAAGTTTAGACTTGTATTATATAAAACGTTATAGTCATCTCTTAGATAACTACATTCTTGTTCATGCACATGTGTTGTGTTATGACTCACATTTGAATTTCCATAAACAACCACTATGAAAAAGTAATACACAATTGTGAAATATTGGTAGAACATTTTAAAGCTTGAAATGTACTGTTTGACAGATTGATTAATACTAATAACGTTATTATTGATGGTACCCTTTTTTATTGTATTGTTTTAGGTGATAATTTTTTTCTTGATGACATTTACTGTGTGAAATAGTGCAGTTTTTTGATAACCATAAATTGCTTACATTAATTTCTTGGTAGCACAAATAACATTGGTTGCCTTCTTTTACCCTTTCAAATTCTTCTTTTTTACAACTATATACTATTCTAATACATTTTGACATGACTGGTTGTCTCAAATGTATTTATTTCTGCTTCTGCTGATGTCAGACACTTACTGAGATAAGAATGTGTTATTACTTCCAATAAAAGGGGTAAATTGAAAATGTATATTTTAGTCTAACTTAAATCCTCAAAACATGCCTGTACCAATAAAATTTAAGTGTCCTAAATGTAAGGGTGAATCAGATGTACCACGTGGTGAGCCATGTCTAGCTTGTGAATGTCAACAGCATTTTAAATGGATGGATGGTGCAAAGCATGTACCTTCACATTACTATGATGGACAAGAAAGAAAGGGAGATAGGAGGAACACGAGAAATAACCCAGGAAATTCTTAATGTTATAACCCTTGTTGTTGAACAATAGCAAAAATAAAAGATCAAAAATATATTATTAATTAGTTTTATTCTTAATATACCAATTTCTTAACAAAAATACATTTTCTCTAGCACAAAGTAAATTATTACTGTAATGATGAGTTTCACATTGAAATTTTTTTCCTAAGTTTAATTTTTTAAGGCTATCTAAGTTAACACAACCCATATCTAATAAATCAACAATTGTATTATTATAACAAGTTAATTTACCTAACCATCTTTTTTTCTCTAAACCCTTAACAAATATTTTTTCATGTGGTTTAATTATCTTGCTTAAATATAGAGCAATACATTCTAAAGGTAAATAATTTGAAAATATAGAAGGTGAAGGTTGATACTTATCACCTCCAGAAGAGAGCTCATCATCCCATAAAAGTCCATGCACATTCTTTATTGTCCAATCAATATCTTACCAAAAGAGTTGCTTAAATAATACAAATCAAATGGCAGCTGAATATATTTATGAAAAACTTTACCAGTTTTTATATTTATTATAGCAATCTCTCGACATATAAAAGAAGTATTTTTGTACTGGAATCCTTGTACGTCAACAATATACATTTTCAAAACACTTTCACTGTACTGGTTAGAGGGTTGTAATTGACTAGACGATCATGTGAAATTAAACAATAAGCTGTAGTCTTCTCAGGCACTGTTTTGGTGGTTTCAAACTCTATGCGGATATCTACAGCTCCACCTTTCAGGATATCTTCACCTTGCCGCGAACAGTCAATAACTACTATTGGTGCTGTACTTTTAAATCTTATTGGGTGCATACAAGGTTCGCTGTTGTATTTATAGTAATAGGACTTTTGAAATTGCGCAAACATCTCGTACAAAAGAGAATATTTATTGTTATCAAAGTCTAAATTTAAGCTGTCATAGGGAAAAACTTCAGAATTTAAATAGACTTTTAAATTGTTTAAATTGCAATGGTTAAAATGACTCATATTTTTAGCGATATTGTTTTTCATATCAGTTTGCAGGGAAAAAATAATAAAACGTGGTTTCTCCAATAAATTTTAAGATTTTACAGCCCAGGTGTGGTTTTTGGCTTGCTGCAGCTGTGGATATTCATGCAATTCCCAACTTCTAAACGCAATTGATAGGTCCCTGTTGCTTTCAAATTGTTTTAGTAGCCTTAATTTCTGATTGTCGCTTACGGTAACATGTGGCATTTTCCATAACACTTTATTTAACGGTATTTTATACGTTTCTTTTTTGTCTTCCATCTGGATCATTCCATTTAGGTCTGAATTACTTCTTATCAGAATTAATTCTTGGCGCACGTTCATTACAATTTTATGAAAATCTTCTGCGAACCCCAACAACATTTTTAAAGGGATGCAAACGTTGAAATTACCTTTAGCGTCCAAAAGTGAAGGATTTTTTTCCTCGTTCCATCCTGCATTTTGCAAAGTGTCACATTCAGTTTTCGTATAGGAAGCATACCCTTTCATAGTTGAAGTTATTCCAGGATTTCTAACCCTATCGATAACCACTCCTTCTAGTTCATATCGAATCTCATCAAAAAGATAAGCAATTCCATTATTGGTAAACCCTACATTATCACTAAATCTACTGTCTTCTTTCAGTAGTTTTCCCTCAATATATAAAAAACTTTGACTAGGTAAAGTGTACAGGTCCTGTGTTTGTATGGGGATTCTAATCTCATCATTATTGTTAAAAGTTGTTGATGTAAATGGCTGGTGTGTGTGATATTGATAGCTAACTATTGAATCATCATGGATGACACTTTCATTAACTTTTAAAATGTTATAACTCATTTTCTTGTCTATACAGTGCGTCCATAAAGTCTTGCACAAATTCATTTAAAATTCAGGGGCTTACTTTTTTTAAAAACGCTCGGACACGTCAATTAGTACTTTTATTTGCGCATTTTTTAACGTAAAATGTTTTTATACAGGGTGTCGCACGTATGAGGTATGAGGTCATCAAGGATTTTTTTTAATGGAACACCCTGTATATTATATCAATTTTGAATTCTATGATGAACACTTAAAACTTTTTATATAACCAACCATACCTCTATAAATAGCGGCATCCGAAATATTGACGTTTGAAAACTTAAATTAAAGGTATAACAACATTTATTATCAACGATACTTATTTTGTTATAACTGATTGAAAATAAGTAAGTAGGCTATGGACGGCCATGATGCTATAATCAGGTGTCATTGTTTCTATATTTTTAAGACGTCAAAGTTGATTTGTGAAATAATTAACGATTGTCAATTATAATAATGCCACATTATCTTAGTGAAAAAGATCGAATTACCATTTTAATGATGATTGGATACGGTGATCGAGTTCGTACGCATGAAGATGTACATAATTTATTTAATGCTACTCATCCAGAACATCAGATGTCTAGATCGACTGTAAGTCGCATTGATAAAAAGTTTAGAGAAACTGGATCTGTTAAAGACAAACTGAGAACTGGAAGGCCAACAACTAACGGACAAATTAAGACAAATGTGTTACTTTCGGCCATAGAAAATCCGCATATAAATGTAAGAAGTCTAGGTGATCAATATAACATTGGAAAATCGAGTATTTCCAATATTTTTAATGCTGCAAAATATCATCCCTATAAAGTCAGATTAGTCCATGAGTTAGCTGAAGATGACTTCGATCGCAGAACTGAATTTTGTGAGATCATGATGGCAAAGTGCGATGAAAATCCGGACTTCTCCAAATATATAACTTTTTCAGATGAAGCCACCTTCTATCTTTCTGGCCATGTTAATCGACAAAATGTTCGATACTGGTCAGACACAAACCCACATTGGATACAAACTTGCCATACACAACACCCTCAAAAAGTAAACGTCTGGGTAGGAATAGTGCAAAATCGAGTAGTTGGGCCATATTTTTTTGACCAAAATTTAACTGGGCAACTGTATCTAGAGTTTTTACAAAATCGTCTAATTCCCGACCTAATTGACTTATTTCCGGAAGATAATAATATAAATCAGTTGAATATTTTACTATGGTTCCAACAGGATGGGGCACCGCCACACTATGCTAGAGCGGTAAGAAATTATTTAGATGCCGTTTTTCCAAATAAATGGATTGGAAGAAGAGGAGCGATCGAATGGCCAGCTAGGTCGCCGGACCTGACCCCATTGGATTATTTTTTGTGGGGATACTTAAAATCAAAGGTGTACGTAGATAGACCAGAAAATTTGGATAGCCTGAAAGAAAGAATTTCGCTGGAAATGTCTAACATAACCGAGGATATGCTTCAGAATGTTAAAGAAGAGTTTTATTATCGTTTAGGATATTGTCAGCAAGTCAATGGCGGACAATTTCAGCATCTAATCAAATAACCTTTATATAAAATAAAAATATTTTTTTGTCGTGTTAAGTTTCTGTTTATTCAGTTTTTCCTGTATTCTAACGTTATTCAAATAAAATAGCATTGTTTCAATAAATGTTTTTAAAATAAATTTTCAAACGTCAATATTTCGGAAACCGTGATTTCCAGAGGTATGGTTGGTTATATAAAAAGTTTTAAGTGTTCATCATAGAATTCAAAATTGATATAATATACAGGGTGTTCCATTAAAAAAAATCCTTGATGACCTCATACCTCATACGTGCGACACCCTGTATAAAAACATTTTACGTTAAAAAATGCACAAACAAAAGTACTAATTGACGTGTCCGAGCGTTTTTAAAAAAAGTAAATACCTGAATTTTAAATGAATTTGTGCAAGACTTTATGGACGCACTGTATTTACATGTACATTTAATTAAAATCCAAATTCTTTGTAGATGTGTGCGAATATTGCACTTAAAATGACACCAAAACCTTTTTAATTTCTTAATTTTTTCCTTAGTTTAAAACCCAATGAGAGCAATAGTTGTTTGTTTTCAGGTGTTAGTTCTTTCAGCAGATGTTTTGAACTGATTGGATCTAGTTTGGTTGTAGGGTTTTTATACAAATTGTGATAAAAATCTGTAGGTAAATTAAATGAATTGTGACTGTACAAGAAAACCATTTTTTCTCTTCACTTATGCAACTCTTTTTAGATGCAAACGTTATAACCTGGCAATTTTTGTCAGACAAAAACCGCCATATTATCCTGCGTACGGCTTGCTCAATACCGTCGGAGAGTTTTAGTAGTGGGTTGGATACCTATTACTTACCACCTTCCCTTAATCTGAACGTTCTAGAGGGCGCCACTGGCTTTACTAGGTTGAAAGACAGAAAATCTCCTCATTAATGCTTACCCTCTAAAAAGGGAGTGGATCTCTTTTCAGATCGACTGATCTAATGGTCGTCAGATCACTGACCATTAATAACCGTGGGGGGACGCCAGTTTGGCGTGCTCCCCCCACGGGGCACAAGATGGAAAAGCCACGAGAAAACGAAGTCCCGTCCAATTTACGGAAACTCCCCCACTCCGTCATCAAAACTCAGTTGGTGCCATCCTACCAGACTACCCAACATAACCAAAAACGAGATGTAAAGTTAAGGGATAATAACTTAATTTTTACAAAGTCTGGGCATGGCCAGAATATAACTCTACAAATAATAAATTAAACAACCACCCAAGTCAATCCCGTTACCTAATACTTAGAGATAGTCCCGTTTATTAACGGTGCGAAATTGCGAACTCAACGGTAGCACCGGAATTTGTCGACTCCACGTACCAGATGCGGTGCAAACCAGCATTGTGGGTACCCAACGTCGCGTTCGTATAGTAGCGGCGAAATCAGGTTAACCCCATATTACCGACTTGACGGAAATATTCCATGCGACAAGATATTGAACAATTAACCCAGAAATGAAATTAATAATGGGCTTGAAGGTAATAGGGCACTGAAAATGAAGTTTCTATGTTTCCCCCCAAGGTCAAAAAGGGTAGGAATTTGAAATTGCTACATTATCCCCCACCGAAAATAAAATAGGCTATGAAATAGACTATTTTTAACCAAAAAAATATACGCAATAATTATAATCAACGCTAATCAAGGATAAAAGAAAAAAATTGTCTCTCACAAGTTTTAACCAAAAAATTTGAGACGGTTAATTTAGAAAGAAAATATTCTTACATCAGTAACCAGTCATTATAAGACAGTCACCAAGAATTATTATGAATAGATCACTTTAATAATATAATATATAAATATACAAAGACTATGACAGTAGTCGTTAATATCAAGAGAAAAGGAGAAGTCTTCTTGGCAAGATTTAATTTCCTCAGACGATAAATACTTAACATGCGATGACTATAATGGTAGTCAGCAATAATAAGAATAATAAGAATATGGAACGACTAGACAGTAGTTAAGGGAAATTAAGATAATTTTTCTGACAAGATTTAGTTTGATAACTGCGCGTATCATTCGCCAAAAAGGGACACAATCGGTAAGTCATAATTGGTAGGTCAAAATCAGGAAGGTCTATCTAAACTTGCAGAACAACGCGGTAAGTGTCGTGGCAACCATAATCGTAGAAAATATTTACACAATAATACTTCATGCCACCACAACTTAAGACAATCATACAGTTCCCTCGTAGGATTTACCTACTATATCAAAATCTATATCACAAAAGGAAAGAAAATTCAAATGGAAAATTCTCTGGAATTTCCAGACAAAATCACGGCTCTATATACACGTAAGTGTAATAACTAATCTAAACACGAATAGAGTCCTTAGCAGATATCTAAAGGGAAAATAAAAATAATTTCAAAAAGTATCTGGACGATGAGATGCCCACGAGACTCCCCGTGGAAGAAAAAGCACCCTCCAAACAGTCAGTGCGGAAAACCTGATTTAACTATATGAGTTAGCATTGCGTAACTTCAATTATGGCGTGAAGCACCTCGTTTACTAACCTCACACAGGCTGATTTGGAGAATACGCCCCCCAACACCGGGAACCCACAAACACCCATCGAGAAGGTATCTCCTGAAAAGTGGAAAACCAAGGAAAATTTATTAGTCGAAAAATAAAGGTAACCCATATGTTCCACCTATCATACGGAAGCAAATTGTAGCACTCGCTAAGCTAAAAATGCCGAAGCACAGAGAAAAATACATTTACTCGAAAGGTTGTTCCGTGAATTGGCACCGTCACCAGCCCCTCATACAAAATGATCTGAGAAGGAGCTCAGACGAAACACAGTAGGATGGCCCCAGCATAATGTAAGGACTCATTAGGACCTTACGCCAATGACACATCCCCCCCAATGCTCATCCTTCCAACCAGACATGGCTAACCATCTTCCATATGAAACCCGGTAACGCCCAACAATAAACGGCCTGTCAAACACAAAAACTATTTCTCTCTTCGACTATACAAGTCGACGTCAAAGGGGTAAAAAGTTATTGATGTACGTCTACACCAACAACCCAATCCAAATATCATCACTTTCGGTGATATGCAAAATAACCAAAGAAATATATGAAATTGTCAATAGCAAAACCATAACGCTTCAACTTACTCGCCCAAAATAATATACCAAATAATGTAAGTGAAGTACGAAAAATCAGCGACTGTATTCGCCTACCAGGTGACCAACATAATACCAAAAATATATACCAAATAAAATATGCGGCCGTCATAAACAAAAATATTCCAAACTCAATTAAGGATTTTTAGGAATTGTGAATGCTACTAAGCCAGGGATACAAATAATAACGATTTGCCAACAGAATACGTGGTCAGGCATCTTCGCCCCTGTAATTTTAACATTCTCCCTAACCTCCAAAATTAGTCTGAAAATTGTGAGTCTTGATCTGAATTATCCAGATCAGTACCATGATACTTTTTAAGGTTCTTGATGTGCCATCTTCCAGCCATTAAACCGTTAATATTTTTAAGTTCATAAACCAAATTTGAAATCTTTTTATGCACTATCGAAAGAGTATACTTTGGAGCCAACTTTGCCATGAAATGATTTGCCGCATTAGATAAAACTTGATTTTTCCGCCATACGCGATCACCCTGATTAAATGAAATGTCCCGCTTTCGAAGATTATATGCTCTCGAATTTCGCTCATGAGCAGCATGGAGTCGTTTTTTAACATCTACAAAAATTTCCCTAAGACCATGCATGTTTTCCGCGTATGAGTCCCTATCTCCCGGAATAATTTCGATATCTTGACTTTTGTGTTCAGATGATTGAGAATAAAACTTTCCTGACAAAGGCGGATGTCTACCGAAAGCTAGAAAAGCAGGGGTGAAGTGAGTAACTTCATGCTTAGAGGTATTTATAGCCTGCTGTATTTTAGAAATATCTTTATCCCATCCATCATGATCACTAACATAGCTGGGAATCGCAGTACCGATTGTTCTATTATTCCGTTCTACGAAATTACACTGAGCAGAATATAAAGGATTATACCGAGTGTTTACATTATATTTCTTACATAAATCTTTAAAGCCTTTGCAAATAAACTGAGGTCCATTGTCACAAATAAGAGTTTCTGGGCACCCAAACACTAAGAATATTTGATTTTCTATAATGTTCTCGATATGTGAAGATTTAGAACTACGTAATGGGTATAAGAGAGTATACTTCGAAAACAAATCTGCTACAACTAAAAGCCATTTGTGCCCTTTCTTGGATCTGGGAAAGGGTCCCATGAGATCTGCAGCTATACATTGAAAAGGTAAATCGACTTTCTTCTCCTTTCCCATAAGTCCCATACGAGAAGTATTTGATACTTTTTGAGCACCACAAACTAAACATGATTTTACAAATTTTGAAACATCACGCCGCATTTTCGGCCAATAATAAAAGTCTTGTATCCTATTAAGAGTTTTATAAAAACCAAAGTGGCCTGAAGTTGGCGGACAATGACAATGTTGAAGGACGTCAGAAATTTGGAGATTCGGAACAAGAATTTTCCACTCAGGAATATTTACATTCATTGGAAGTTTATTAGGTATAAACTTAAGAACAAAATTATCTTCAACCTTCCATTGAATATACTTATCAGGAGACTGAGTTATTTTATCGCGAAGGTCATTATACCAAGGGTCAATTCGATCGATATCTATACTAAAAGGATTAATGAGAGAAACAATTGGTGAGTCATCTTGACTGTCTTCAGGAGGAGGAATTCTACTTAACGCATCAGCAACTACATTATCTACTCCGCGCCTGTGAACAAGATCAAAATTATGTTGACGTAAGCGAACACTCCAACGAGCTAATTTGCCTGTAGGATTCTTCATGTTGTTTAGCCACAAGAGAGAATAACAATCTGTTATGATCTGAAATTTTGGAGCGCCTTCAATATACATGCAAAATTTATCTAAACAAAATAAAACTCCAAGGCATTCACGTTCCACAACAGAATAATTCCTTTCAGCTCTCGACAGTGACCTACTGGCGTATGCTATGACGTACTCATCTCCATCAATAATTTGTGAGAGTGCGCCTCCAACACCTGTCAAACTGGCATCTGACGTAATGATAAATGGTTTGCCGAAATCAGGCTGCGACAAAATTGGTGACGAGACTAGAAGTTCCTTGATTTTAACAAAGGAAGATTCTGCGGCTTCAGTCCATGTAATAGGTTGGCTTTTCCTGCGACCTTTGAGAAGATCATTGATAGGAGACAAGGCTTCGGGTCAACGGAGTCCAGGTGAACTGGTGCCAGGAGGTAAAATACCTGGGACTTATATTTGATCAACGACTGAACTGGAGGCGCAATTCAATTAATAGAGTGAAGCTAGCATTGCATCAATTACGCTCTATCTATCCCCTGCTTCACAGGCGGAGTAGACTTGGTAATAGGACTAAGGTCAACCTCTACAAGGTGTTAGTCAGGCCGGTTCTCACTTATGGTGCACCTTCATGGTGCAACATAAGCAGAACGGAGCTTAATAAGTTCCAGGTAATACAAAACAGGGCACTAAAAATTATTGCGGATGTTCCCAGGTACACGATGAATCGCATACTTCATCAAGACTTTCGTATGCAGACAATAAATGAATTTTTCACAAAAATTATTACAGACTATTACAGACGTACGGACGTATCGACAAACCCATTAATCACGGACTCCCACACGAGATCTAGACCAAACAGTACGTACAAACTACCGAAAGACTGGCTCCCTGTTGGTCCAATCCCATAGTAGAGAAGCACTAATAGTAGTGAGGCACTATCAATCAACCACCAAATGACCCAATCAATTCACAATCAATGGAATAGGCGCCAAAATTTTGCAGTATAAAACTTTTTAAATCAAACAAGCAGAAATACGAATAATCAAGGCAAAAGTCAATTTCAAAATTTCTACAAGTGATAAAACCTAAACAGTTTGCGAAGATTCAATTGAAGTCGCAGGAGAATTCCTAACTTAAAAAAAAAACAGAGATCCCAAGTAGTACATCAATGTAGAAAAATTATTTATAAAGCGCCTATACCACGAACATAGTCCAACAAAACGTTTAACTTCTGTAGCAGTTTTTGGTCTCGGATAATTAACCATTGAAATAATTTTGTCAGGATCCGTGCGCAAACTATTTGACCCAACAATGTAACCCAAAAATTTTAAACTGGTCTTAAAAAAATCGCACTTTTCCAAATTAATAGTAAGATTTGCTTCTTTCAATTTTTCTCTAACTTCGCCTAGTAATTTTACATGATGCTCAAAATCAGGACTACAAATTAAAATATCATCCAGGTACGTGAAAATGAACGGTTCATACTTTGCACCAAAAATAGCATCCACTAGACGCTGCTGCGCCTGTGCTGCATTACATAATCCAAAAGGAACTGTATTAAACCTAAAGGAACCACGCCCAGGAACATTAAAGGTAGTTTTGTCCTTAGAATTTTCGTCTAACGATATCTGCCAAAATGCTTTACGTAAATCAATAGACGAAATAAATTTAGCATTACGTAATGAACTTAGAATTTTGTCAATACTAGGGAGAGCATATGAATCAAATTTAGTAACATTGTTTAAAAATCGTCCATCAAAAACAAATCTAAATTCCCCATTTGATTTTTTAACCAAAAGCACTGGAGAGGCCCACGGGCTTTGTGACTGTTCGACGACCCCCAACTTTAACATTTCGTCCAATTCTTTATTTAAAATCTGAGACATATATGGTGACATTGGATATTGTTTTTTATGAAATGGTAAAGCATCACCAGTGTCAATAGTTAAAGTTAACTTATCGGTTCTGCCTAAACGATTTCTATTACTTATAAAATTAAAAGAAGCAATAATCTTTTCAGCTTTAAAACGCTCCGAATGAGGAAGATCATCGAGAGAACATAACGGCTCTAAAACAAAATCGGAACAATTCCTGACTGTAGGTACATCAAAATTTGCTAAATTAGCTTGCACTTGCCAAGAATTATTCTTAAAATTTACTGAAATTTTAAACTGTTTGGCAAAGTCGCATTCAAAGATAAAACTATGTGGTAATGTCGGAACCACTAAAACTGTAATTACTTGACAAATATTTCCTATAACAATAGGCAAATCAACTAGACCTTCGACATTTTTCTGAGTTCCATCAGCTGTGCATATATTTCTTAAATTGGCTGGATAGATTTCAATATTGAAGCGACGTAAAATATCTATACCTTTCGTGCCTACAACAGAAGCTGTAGCACCAGAATCGAATAAAACGGTAATATCTTGATCAAATAATTTTACAGAAATATATGGTCTATTGTCCATTGGTTTCCGCACAAACAAAGGAGAAATTTCGTTCTTTGAACTTCGATAAAAATTTGAAACGGTTTCAAGCCACTTACTCCAATCAGGTTTACTAAATTTATTAAATATTTTTACATTACTTAAGGCATTGAATTTAGAAGTAGGATGCCTGCCTCGAGGACATACTTCCTTTATTAGTTTTTTGAACAGTTGGGGCAAGAATTTACTTTAACGTCAGGCAATCCACATTTAAAACAAAAAATTTTACGTTTTTGTCTACAAAATTGATGTACGTGATTTGGCATATTACAGTTATAGCAGACTATATTACTTTGCTGTTTATTATTATTATTACCAGAGGTATTATTATTATTAGGCTTATTTTGCAGTCCAGAACTCGAAGGAGTTGAAGCCTTATTAGGATTTGAATTAACTGTTCCATTGGAGACATTCAACTTGTTCCTAAACCCAGAATTATTAGAAAAATCTCTAGAATTATTTCTATTAGAGGAATTGTGAAATTTCCTTCTATTAAAACTAGTATTAGATCTATTTGGGTTATTAGAACCAGAAATATCTAAATTGGACAGTTCGCTAACTGTGTTATTTTTATTCCTAATATAAGAAGCTTCTTCAAGTTTTCTACAAAGATTTGCTAATTCAGAGACTGTAGAAATATCTACTAAGGCTAATTGAGTAATATAGTCTGGCAATAAATTGTTACGAATATGTTTTACTTTGGTTACTTCTGCTGGTATATGTACTAAACGAGAGAATAAAATTTCTAAATGCGCAATGAATACAGCAACTGTCTCATTTCGCTTTTGTTTGCGATGCTTTATCTGATTCCATAAATCATCTTCAACATCAGAATGCAAAAAGTCTGATTTTAATCTAGCTACTAAGGAATCCCAATTGTTGACTGAGCTTTTTACACTCCTAAACCAAACAAAAGCATCACCGACAAATAATTCGGCTGCGGAAATAAACAAATCTTCTTGCTTTACCTTGCGAGATTCTGCAAGTTCAGTAACTCTTTCTAGAAAATTATAAAGACTCTTAGAATCGCCATTGAATTTAATTTGCCACTCACCTATCGCTGGAATATTACCTGAACAATTTACTATAGGCGGTGCAACATTAATAATTGGTGCTTGAAGAGCTGTATTATTAGCAGTACCAATACCAGGAGATGTAGGAATGATGCTATCATATAGATCGGCTTCAAGAATTAAGCAAGATGCATGAGCTTCGGTTTTAAAATTACTGGCATCAGCATTATCTTCTGGACAATATAATCTGCTAATTCTACCTGAGAGATGAATTAACCTTGATTTCATTCTTAAAAATGTAGAGTCTGTTGCACTACCCTCAAATTCAGCAATAATTTCTTTAATTGATTGCATTGTCGCCTCAATTGCAATTGCCTCAACCCTAAACTCGCGTGCTTTGACAAGAGCATCCACAACTTCAGACTTGTTGCTACTAAGCTCCTTAGCTAAAAGTCTCCTTAAAATTTTCCGCTTGTCTGTTACAGGACGCGTGGATGTAACCGCACGAATTGCTAGCTCATAGCTTAATTCAGAATCTAACAAATGATTTGGCTGCATATAATCGGCCATGATTGTAAGTCAATGTAAGGGCTCAAAAAAAAATTCGAAATAAAATTAAAACCGCAAAATAACATCAAATGCTTCCAATAGTCAAGCAAGAATGGATGTAAACCAACTTAAGGCTGTAAATTAATAAAATATTTTGACCACCCTGTATATAGATATAGAAAAATTTGGATAAATACAAGTGCCAATGCCTGAAAAAAAAATTTGAAATAAAAAAATTAAAATACCTTTAACAGTCCAAATATCATTCAAGACCACCCTGTATATAGGTAGGTATCAACAAAAAAAATATTTATAGTACAGATGAGCTCCAAAAAAAATGATTGGGAAATAACCAAGGGAACCTTTAATTTAAATTGTTTTTGTGCCACTGTGTACCAGTCATAAAAAAAATTTTAATCCCTAATATAATCAATCACAGTTGACAAAAAATTATTCCGAAGGAACACCAAGGTGGAATTATAACTATTTATTTTTTGTGCCACCCTGTACACTAAATGGTAATGGCAGGGCTAAGAAATGCTTTATCCCCCTCTATTGTCATATGGGGTTATGAAGTTAAATATAAAAAAAATTATGTCTCTTATACTTCAAATAACTAGATACAACTCGGCCACCCTGTATAGCGAATTTCCAAACCAAGATAAAAATATTTATCGCCCTGTAATTAAGCTATTTTAAATTAATGAAGGTATACGAATGATATCTGAAACAATAACAATTAAATCTCTAAATATTGGACACTCTGTATAGTAATTACTAATTAAATCGGTGATCAATTAAGGGTTAATCATAAAATTCACAAAGTACTACCCAAATATATCGAAAATAGAAATACTTGATATTTAAAGAACTAATCCAACAAAAATCACTAAAACTGTATCAGACCCTATATTTCTGGTAAAATTTGCACTATAAAGTACTAATACCAAAACCGTAATCAACACACTCTAATAGAAGTTACCCAAATTCATAGAAATGACAGCAATAGTTCAATACACACTCAACGTGCTAAACCACAAAATATAAACCCAAAATAATTGAACTATTAATAGCAATCTGTATTTCCGTACCCAAAAAAACACTTCTACCAGGTGAGATAAATTTATAGCTTGAGACTCTCCAAATATAAATCCAAAATAAACTTGAGCCTTAAGCCAAGCTAGATTAAGATAAGATAAAGGTAAGACAAAGGTAAGTCACCACGCCAATAAGATGCTAAAGGCATATCTGTTTCTACCAGAATAAAAAAATCAAAAATTGCTTTTAATATCCGATGCAGTGTCTTCCAACATAAAAAAATTAAAAAACTATAGGTTCAGACAAAGGAAAGTTTAAAAATTTCCAGGCTCCACGTTGGCTGCGCCACTTTTATAACCTGGCAATTTTTGTCAGACAAAAACCGCCATATTATCCTGCGTACGGCTTGCTCAATACCGTCGGAGAGTTTTAGTAGTGGGTTGGATACCTATTACTTACCACCTTCCCTTAATCTGAACGTTCTAGAGGGCGCCACTGGCTTTACTAGGTTGAAAGACAGAAAATCTCCTAATTAATGGGGCTCCGTTGGAATACCTTACATCAAAAAAATAAAAAAACTAAAATTGTTTACACTTGTTTAATTTGGTCGACTGAGGTTATTTGGATCAATGCAAAATCTAATAATTAACAAGGATTGAAATGTTGTTTATTTATGGTTATAAAAAATTGATAAAAGGTGAAGTTGAATTAGCTTGTCTTGACTCAAGGATTTATTTATAAAATGGGTATAACCTGTGAAAGTTCTAGAACCTTTTATACCTTCATGACGATATTGGGTTATATAAAAAGGTGACCTTTGTCTAGATAGCTTTACATTATTTAAATTGAAATGAATTAATTAAAAAAAATTGATAATATTTTTATATATGATTTTAAAGTAATTTAATTAGGAAAGAACGATTATTTCGTGTAAAAGTTACTTGAAAATTTTGGATATTTTAATTCAGCAATTGTCTCTTTTAAATGGTAGACTGTAATACCGGCCTGAGAATCTCGAAGACTTCTGTTGCCACGTGGTATTTTCCAACAGCTTATCGCCTCATATAGGTGAATTAATTTCGGCTAGATTCCTCTTAAAATTTCATCTGGCCAGGATATATTGTTAAGCCCGTTGCACCATTTGTACTTGGTGAAGTTTATGAAATCCGGCTTCTTAACCCATCAAAACCAAAAAATCCTCGAGCCCTCAAAATCAGGCCTCAAAACCAAAACCAACAAGGATAATAATGATAACCAGCAACCCTAAAATAATTCAGTAAAAATTACCCAATGAAAATGATAAAAAAATTAATGCTTACCCTCTAAAAAGGGAGTGGATCTCTTTTCAGATCGACTGATCTAATGGTCGTCAGATCACTGACCATTAATAACCGTGGGGGGACGCCAGTTTGGCGTGCTCCCCCCACGGGGCACAAGATGGAAAAGCCACGAGAAAACGAAGTCCCGTCCAATTTACGGAAACTCCCCCACTCCGTCATCAAAACTCAGTTGGTGCCATCCTACCAGACTACCCAACATAACCAAAAACGGGATGTAAAGTTAAGGGATAATAACTTAATTTTTACAAAGTCTGGGCATGGCCAGAATATAACTCTACAAATAATAAATTAAACAACCACCCAAGTCAATCCCGTTACCTAATACTTAGAGATAGTCCCGTTTATTAACGGTGCGAAATTGCGAACTCAACGGTAGCACCGGAATTTGTCGACTCCACGTACCAGATGCGGTGCAAACCAGCATTGTGGATACCCAACGTCGCGTTCGTATAGTAGCGGCGAAATCAGGTTAACCCCATATTACCGACTTCACGGAAATATTCCATGCGACAAGATATTGAACAATTAACCCAGAAATGAAATTAATAATGGGCTTGAAGGTAATAGGGCACTGAAAATGAAGTTTCTATGTTTCCCCCCAAGGTCAAAAAGTTATAAATATTAAGAGCAGTACTAAGAGTCTTGGGTTGTTGTTTTATCAGATCATTTTTAATCTTTTTAGCTATAGACTGAAAACTTATCAACTTTTTTTTACATTTTTTACTTTTTCTGCTTTTTCTCTTTTGCTTCAGTTTTTTAATACTTCGATTATGAGGACGCTTCACATTTTTTGTCTTTTTTGTTAAAAAGTGTTTATCCTCATCATCAGAAGAAAAATTATAGTCATCATAATCATCATCATCATCATCATCATCACCATCATCATCATCATGTTTTCGTTTAACTGCAAGTGTTATTGAGAGTGAAGATTGTAGTGTTAGTTGATTGTTTTTTTTTAGCTTTTTAATGGTGTTTATGTCATTGTCACTAATATCATGTGTGCTAAGGTCTAGTTTACGTTTTCTAGCTGGATTAGTGAGTTGAATAGAGCTTGATAACTCATGATTAATTTTCTTTTCCACTAACTTCCTTTTCTTACTAACACAATCATTATCGTCATCATTGTAGTCTAGACTTCTCTTTTTTATAGGCTTTATTTTATTAGAGATATTTCATGATAATTATCAATATGATCTAGTCTCTTTCCTCCTTTCCTTCGTTCCTTTTTATTTTTATTGTTTGTACTAACCATTTTTTCTGCTAAAAATTCCATTTTTTTTATATAATTATGCATAGCTTTTATACTTTGCTGTATTGTTCTCGAACTTTGATTCATAATGTTGAGCTGTTGTCTTTTACTTGCAGACTGATTTGTTTTAGGAGGAGATTTCAATTTATTTATTTTCTGAGTAAAATTACTGTTACCATAACTACCCATACCTAATTTAATTTTACCATGCATAGCTGCAGAAACACCTGCAGCAAGTAATTTTTCTTTCCAAGGGGTATCTGATGCACCTACTCTAGTTAACGCTCGTTGCAATAGAATTTTGTCAGCTTGATGACGATCGAATAATTCCTTTGATTTTGAATAGGCTATATCATGCTCCTTGCAAGCTCCATCCAAGGGATTAATCCCCTTATCCCCACGTGCCACTCTTTTTTCCAATTTTGTTCCTGGACCACAAAAATTATAACCAGGTAAATGCATTTCAAATGGAAGTTTATTGATCATAGAGTTTAAAAGACCTTCTCCTTTAAACTCATTATTATTTAAGTAGTATCTCATTTTCAATACTATTACAGGGAGTATCTAACATAAACTGACTATATATACAGGGTGTTATGGAAATGACTTATTATTTTTTAACCCGTAAATATATAGGTCGAGACGAATTGGGGAAAAATTGCTATAAATGGCGCTCGAAGCTAGAAATTCGAGAAAAATGCCTTCAAAAATTTAGGTCCAAAACACCTACGCGCCAATGACCCAAACAGCTGATTTGGGTAATTGTTTACTTTAGTGCAAATGTTGAATTTTTCGCTAAAATTTCGTATATAGGCTAATTAAGGGTAGCTGATCACAATTTTCCTTTTGCGTTTAGGCGGCAAATGCACTGGTTTTGAGAAAAAAAATGTTAAAGTTTTTCTAACTCACCGGTATGTTATTTTGCATGTAATCCTAAAATGTTGATATTTCCAATAAAATATTACTTGTCGGAGTCATAGTATACACTTCTGAGTTGAAATAAACGAAATATGCCACAAGGAAACTCTGAAAAACGGGATAACTTGTAAGCGAACACAAAACTCTACGTTATCTGGAAAAAGACGGGAGACAGCTCACTGACAGCTGGCCAAAAAAGCAGAAGCAAACTGCACCCATGTTGTCAGATTGTTAGTGTATTATAAATTGCCTATATTTTTCAATTCATTTTTATTAATTGAATGAATCCTATTGGCTCGAGCTAGCATATCATTCTCCTGGATGGAAGCCATTAATAATTACAAGAAAAAGAAGAACAATCTGGCAACGTGAGTGCAATGAATCTGAAAAGAGACGGTTCTACTTTGTCGGCGTATTAACAACGAATTTAATTAAATTTGTGCCTTTTCCATTGTTTTTTTGCTAAAATGTTGTTCTTATTTTATGAACAGATAGTTTGGTGAAAGTTTTATCACATATTTTGAAGGGAAAACCATAAAATCTAGGAAATTGAAGACATCCTTACAAAAGAATACCCTAACCTGTAAGTGAAAAACTTTAACATTTTTTTTTTCTCAAAACCAGTGCATTTGCCGTAAAAACGCAAAAGGAAAATTGTGATCAGCTACCCTCAATTAGTCTATATACGAAATTTTAGCACAAAATTCAACATTAATTGCACTAAACTAAACAATTACCATTCCAGCAGTTTGTCTTGTCAAAAACACATGTGTTCAGGGGCATTGAACTATCATGGAAGGCGCACATAGTCCGGTTTTAAGGTATTTTACAAAATTCAAAATACTTCCGATTTTAGAAAAAAAAACTATCAAGTGTAACTCTAGACCACCTCAGGAGTGGCCCCTTAAAATATAATAAGTCAATTCCATAACACCCTGTATATCTGAAGTTTGGCTTTTATAACTATTTACTATTTGAATTAAAATGAAGAAGGTTGTTAAACAAAAAACTGCTTTACCAGTTAATAATCATGATATAACTAAAACTCGAAAGGTTAAACATGGTAAATTATTTCCAACTACCGTTCGTTGTATCAATATAGGACCCTCAGGGTCTGGGAAAACGAACTGTATGCTAAGTTTACTTGAACATCCTAATGGATTGAAATTTGCAAATGTTTATCTCTACTCAAAATCTTTAAATCAACCTAAATATGTATATTTAGAAAAATTATTAAAACCTATCAAGGGCATAGGATATTATGCCTTCAACAGTGGTGGCACAATAATGTCTCCATCAGAAGGAAAACCAAACTCTGTTTTTATATTTGATGATGTTGCATGTGACAAACAAGATATTATTCGTGAATATTTCAGTATGGGTCGTCATAACAATATTGATTGTTTCTATCTTTGTCAGACCTATGCAAAAATTCCAAAACATTTAATAAGAGATAATGCTAATGTCTTAATACTTTTTAAACAAGACGATTTAAATTTACGACATGTATATTTGTTCATACTGTTGGAGAAAACCATTTGGATTCTTATCAGTTTTCAAGGACAATAACTTGAATGATGGTAGATATCGATACTGTTTTGATACTTATATATATGTTTGAGTTATGTATAAAGTATTATTAGTTGTTAAAACAGAGTGCATTCAACTTCATACATTATGACTCTACCTAAAAATCCTGTAAAAATTAAAAAAGATATTAAGAAAAGACTTATTAGCAAGAGAAAAGATATAAAGAATAAATTAAGCATTCTTAAACATGGTCAAATAGCACATGAAAATCTATTTCAACCTATAACAAAACACCTACAAAATATTGAAAATAAATTGGAAACACAAAAAAATAAAAACGATACCAGTGCACCACATTTAAAGTTCAGTGAGGAAGAGGAATTAATAAAAACAGAACGCTCTGATGAGGACGATAACAATACAACCGATGAAGAGGAAGATAATCTGCTTGAAAATGACGATGATGATGATAAGAAATCAATAGCATCTGAACCAATTGCATCAGCTTCTACACCTATAGATTTTTTTTTACACCGTTGGGAACAAATCAACAAACACCTATGACAGCATCACGTATGAAACGTAAATTATTTGCATCAGCAGGTAAAAAAAAAACACCTTATGATTTGAGAAAATTAATAGTTAAGGACTTGAGGAAGATCTACAGCAAGAAGAAACAGAAAAACAAAAAAAAAACTATGAAAGAGATCTGAACAAAACCATACAGGAAAAGTCTTTTACAGATTATTATGATCAACATAATGCTCTCCCTTTAAAATATATTAAAAAATTTATTAAAGATCCCAATAGTGATAATTCAGATGGAAAATTTCGTGTTAAATTTGATAGAGAAATTGAACAGTTTTCAATTGGAAATAAGAGAATTGATTTTGATGGACCTGACTTAATAATAGGTGGAAAAAAATTTCGAGGTACCAAGGGTTTATATGGTTTACTTTTTAATCAAAATATTCCTTCTGTGTACACAAAAGAAGATGCAAAAAACTATGCAAGTATTTTATTCAAAACAAACGCTGTAAAAAAACACATTGATTCAAGTAAAAATTTAAAGTTTAAAAAAATTATTGAACCCCTAATGAAACAAAATCAAACTGCATTGGAATTAGAGGATAAGCAAGGTCAGGAATTGTTAATGGAAGTCTCTAATAACCTGCCTAACTATATCTATTGGGACGATCCAAATGAGTTGGTTAAACGGCTTAAATTGTTACATGCTTCTCAGACTGCAGGCAATACAGGTCATACAAACGAAATTAATTCAATAATTGAGGAACTACGTGAGGCAAATATAATTGAGTAATTGGAAAATTTTAATATTAAACTTTTGAAGAAAAATAAATATGACACCAACTTTTACAACTAATATAAAAAAACATATAGTTGAGGAAATACGCAGACCTGCAAGAATTAATTTTAAGAGACGCCGTGTAATAATCAAAGGTCTTCATGATCTCTATCAAGTTGATCTTTGTGAAATTGGTCCCTATGCAAAAGAAAATAATGGTTACAAATATATTTTGGTAGCTAAAAATTGCTTCTCAAAATACCTCTGGGCCTTTCCGCTGAAAACAAAAACTGGAAAAGAAGTAGCTGAGGTAATGGAGAGAGTTTTTAAGGGTTCAACTCCACCGAAACTTCTACAATCAGATCAAGGTTCAGAGTTCCTCTCAAAGGAGTTTCAACAACTTTTAAAAAAATATAAAATTAGACATTATTATACTTTTAGTGAAAAAAAGCTTCTATTGTTGAACGTGTTATTAGAACACTTAAAAGTATGCTTTGGAAAGAATTAAATGTTGTAGGTTCTTATAAGTGGTATAATTTGTTGTCTACTATTGTTCATAAATATAACAATAAAAAACATAGAACTATAGGTATGAAACCTTCTGAAGTAACTAGAAAGCATGAAAAGAATTTACTGCAAACTGTTTATAGTCATATTAAGATGGTATATAAACCAAAATTTAAAATTGGTGATCATGTAAGAATTTCTAAAATACGTGGTGTTTTTGATAAAAAATATCAATCTAATTGGTCAACTGAAATATTTGCTATTAAAGCTGTTCAATTAACAAATCCTACCACTTATTTGCTAAAAGATGTAAATAATCAAGATATTAAGGGTGGTTTTTATGAACAACAATTACAAAAGGTAAAATATTCAGATGCCTACTTAGTTGAAAAAGTGTTACAACATAAAAGTAATAAGGTATTGGTTAAGTGGTTAGGGTTTAATAATAAATACAATAGTTGGATATTAAAGGATAATGTTGTATAAATTATACAGAAAATAAAATGCAATCTCTAAAATAAAAACTGTTTTTTTATTAATAAAAATTACAATGTCTTCCACTGTAATTGAGTGAAGTTATACTCATCGTCATCATTGTCATCATCATCATCCACAATCTTCTTCTTCTTCCGCTTACTTGATGCGCCCGCAGCTACTACAAGAGAATCATCAATAATATTGATTCTCTTCCTGGAGGATGTTGATGGTGTTGGTTCTATAGCCGGTAATTGAGGTCCCTCTTCTAGAAAGTGCACATCAAAATTGAATGAAAATGTTTGAAGTGCCGTTTCAAACAGTTCAAATTCCTTTTCATTTTCCAACTTGGTTCTTAAGTACTTTATTGGTAAGTTACCAAATTGTTTTTCCAATGTTTCACCCCTTGGGCAATAAGTAAGGGACACAAATATTTTGCCTCCCTTTAATTCAATTGATTTGACTCCATATCTAAAAAATAAAACAAACAAATATTAAGAACATAGCTCTTTAAAAATAGGTATTTGTTTTACTATTTTTTTTAATCACACTTTTTCTAAAAAACAATAATACTTACTGAAAGACTTGTTTCATGATCACAAGGGCCATGTCAAGTGGAAAGTCTCTTAAATTTGTAGAAGATATTATCGACATGTTATAGGTCAATAGACGTAACCCTCAAAATATCGAAATTATGAGTAACCGGCATGTTATTATTGTTAAGGTATTTTCTACATCCTGGCGAATTGGCGTAAGCCACAAACTATAGGAAATACCAAAATAATCTAAAAAATTATGTTTATTCGATTTGGCTTTCTGTGGTATTGGGAAAAGTCAACAGGTATAACCCACAGGCGTAAGCCACGTAAATATAAGAGAAAGATCGCCAATAGGCGTAACCCTCATAGAAGTTCGATGAATGGCCGCAACTCACAAATCAGTTTAGTTTAGAAATATTATTCGACACGTTTGTTTTCTCGCAAGCCACTCTTTATTGTGTTTTTAATAATAAATTATTATTACTGCAAGCCTAAATGCGGATATATTATTATTATTATAGTGTTTATTGATGGTGATAATTAAAAATTAACTTCTGGGTAAGTGAAATAATACTATAATACTAAATAAATAAAAATAATGTTTTGGCGCGAAATTTTATTAATTTAGGTTAAATAGTTTATTTGGTGGATATTTGATGAACTGTTAAAACAGGCTATCAGATGGTGATTTTGCTAACTACAGTGTATTGCAGTAGGTTATTTTGAAAATTTTTTTTAAGTTATCGTTCTGTATTAAAAATATGGGTATCAACTTATTTTATGATTAAAATAAAATAAATAAATTATCTCAAAAACCTGCCTCATCAATGAAAAAATAAATATAATCTTGCCAGTTAAATTTTTTATTTTTTTTTATTAATATTGCAAAAAGGTACAGCGAAATCCGGTTAGCGGAAGTATACACGGCCTAAATTTTTTCCAAGTTTTAGAAAATAATTGTTGAAAATGCAAACTTTTTTAAGGAGAATTAATTTATTTGTTGGTTTAAACTACCAGTTTTATTGTTACAGAAGAATGACGTCTCGAGGAAAAAAAATTCTGGCCATGCTACAAAATGGTGAAACTGATGCTGAAAATACGTCAGAAAATGAACTACAAGGTAATTTAGCAAAACAAGAGCATAGTTCAAATTCAGTTACTTTGATCCAAAACAATGGTAGCAATGTTGATGTGTTAAAAAATAATGTATTAATACAAAACATTCCAGCAGAGCAACAGCATGGCTCAGTTACTTCTTTACAAAACGACAATAATTATTGTAATAATATTATTCAGGATACAAGTGCTTTAATACATCTTCCCACTGTACAAAGATCCGAGAATTTTTATGAAAATTAATTTACAGCAGATGGAGGAGGTTACGCTACAATGTTACTTCCTGATGATGAATTGTTGAAGGTTATTGAAGATGCAACATTTGAAAATCAAAATGATAATAATACTATTATTTATGATAACAAGCTACTAACAAATAACCACAAGAAAGATAATCTCAGTGAATTGTACACACTAGAGAATATTCAAATTACAAACAATGATAATAATAATATGATTATTATGCAAAGCTATTTACCAGAAGATACCCCTATCCCGATTATTGGTTTGGATGAGAATCAAGAATCCAACAGTCATGAATATGCCACTATACAATATTCACCAATTATTGCTTTGGAAGAAAATAAAAAATCCAACGATCACGAACATGCCACTGTACTGGATGCTCCAATTATTGGTTTGAAAGAAAATCAAAAATTAAGTTATCATCAACATGTTACTGTACAAAAAATGCAACCTCCCAATAATCAAGAACCTAACGTTGTTGGTGAAGAAGGTATTAGGAAAGAGAAAAAAGATAACTCAAGGAAACGAAATAGACAGCTAAGAATACATGGAGAGGAATACACCCAAAGAAATAAAAAAGTTAACCCTAAAAAAAATGTTTAGCCTGATCCTTGCCAGGGGAAGAAATGTCAGCACCACTGCTCGGAACATTTTAATGAAGAGCAACGTTTAAATACGTTTCTTTTATTTTACAAGATGCAGAGTGAACAAGATCAAAACAACTTTTTAGCATCCTGTGTAGAAAAAGTCGCAATTAAAAGGAGATATGGAGACAAAAATTTAGAAAGTCGCAGAACGTGCTCCAAGCGGTATTTTCTTCCATGGCAAGGTAAAAAAATACAAGTATGTCAGCAGTTTCTTTTAGCTACTTTGTCAATAACTCAAAAGAAAATACGTTATATAGATGAAAACAAAACAGAAATAGGCACACCGAAGCTTGAAAGTAGAGGACATAGCGAACCCAAGAACAAGACACCTCTGGCAGTGAGAGAAACTTTACACAATTTTGTTAAGAGTCTACCTGCAGTCCCATCTCATTATTGTAGAGGTGGGACCACCAAGCGTTATTTGCCTCAAGAATATAGAAACGTGGCAAATTTGTATAAAATTTATAAACAATACTGCTCTAAAAATAATCATGTATTCGTTACCGAAAAGTTGTTCAGAGTAATATTTAAAACAAAATTTAACATCGGTTTTCATTTGCCAAAAAAAGATAAATGTGCTACTTGTGAGGGTGATAGGAGTAGAAGTAAAGAAAATGAAAGCCAAATAATTAAGCATCTTACAGAAAAGGAAGAGAGTAAACAAACTCATCTGGAACATCAACAAAGGGCAAAAAATGATCAAACTTTTGTTTGTTCCAGTTTTGACCTACAAAAAGTACTTAATACTCCGCATGGTAATAACATGCTTTTGTATTACTCTCGAAAATACTCATATTATAACGAAACAATTTACGAATCTGGAACAAGAAATGTTTATTGCTACTTGTGGGGCGAACAAGACGGAAAGAGAGGTGCAAATGAGATATGCTCAATTTTATGCAACTATCTGAAAATAGTCGACGACCGAAAAAACATTAAAAATGTATCTCTGTTTTGCGATTCATGTCCAGGGCAGAACAAAAATAGACAAGTTGTAAGTGCTATAGCATGGTTTCTTCGTTGCGTTGCTAAAAATATTGAATACATTTCTATAACTTATCTTTTACCAGGGCATACCTATATGCCGGTGGACTCTGTGCACGCAACAATAGAAACTAAAGTTAGAAGACAAATTATATGGGCTCCATCTGAATGGCCGACTGTGATTCGAAATGCCAGAAATAATTTACCATATCAGGTAAGAAAAATGACGTTTGACCAATTTAAAGATTTTAAAGCCTTACAGGCTTCAATTTTTCCCGACAACATCAAAAAAAGCGATTCTGGTCAAGCATTGCAATTCATAAAATTAAAAAGAGTAACTTTTTCAAAGGGCAGTACAGAAATAAAGTTACATTACTCATTTAACAATGAAGAAATCCCAGAAACATTATCCTTGCCTGAACGACCAACATCCAGAAACCAGACGAACCTAATGTTATCTCAGTTATATAACGCGCCACTGCCAGTTTCAGCTCCAAAAGTAAAAGACCTGCTAAGATTAGTAAATAAGTCTCTTATTCCCGAAATGTACAGGGAAGAGTACATGTCTTTGAAAGGTTCTGAGGATATTCCAGACGTTCTAGCTGAGACGGACCAAGAAGATGAGATCCCAGATGAAAACGAAACAGACGGATTGTCAAATGCGCCCAAATCAGCGAAAAAAAAACTGCCTATGAAAGTTTTAAAATTAAAAACAAAAAACAAAACATAATACGTATTTTGTAGTCTCATTTATTTTCATTAGAATAAATATTATTGTTTCCTAAATGTCACTAATATGAATAAAATCATAATTATTCTTATTTTGTTGTACAAAAACTGTTATTACCTAACCTAATTTTGATTACTGTCAATAGGCGTAACTAACATTATTTAACATCGTAACCCACAATACAAATAACGACGTAATATGTCAATGGGCGTAACCCACTTTCTCTACTTCTTTTATTTAATTTAGAACGCTATTGGCAGAAAAATGGATTTATAGTGTTAAATAAATATACATTTATTTTCTAATAATAATATAAATTATGTTTTAATCTAAACTCTATAAAGGTTTAACAATTATTAAGTTTTTTTTGTCTCCTGAAAAATTTGCCTTTTGAGGGTTACGTCTATTGACCTATAACATGTCGTTATAATGGTGGATGCGATAGTTGCCATTTTTCTCGTTGCTATTATAACACTTTTTAGGAACAAATAAATACTTTAATTGATGCTTACAATAAAGCGTCTACTATATTTATACTACAACAAACATAACATTTTTTAAAATATGACATGATCACTCAAAGGGGTAACTAGTGAAAAACTGTGCAATAAAATAAAATTTTATTACATGAAAATACAGGTCTAATTTACTCACCATTCCCCACATGAAAAAATAAAGAAAAGTGATAAAGTCTATGTGGTGACTTGAAGTCTACAAAAAATGAATGAGGTTAAAGGTGAAGTAAGCAGAATATTTGATAAAATTTTAAAAATGTTCCAAGTTCTAAAAATCATATTGATATTATTTGGTTTGTTTGCAAGTGTTGTGTATGCAAAATTAAAATTGATAAGAATATTAGGGTGCACTAATATATTATTACACTAATTAAATTTTGTTAATATGGAAAATCGTATAGTGTAAATAAAATTAACATTACAACAAATCTCTATTTTCTTATGAAATAAACAACTTATTTAAATTTTTATTTTAATTAATTTTCTTAATTAGAAGTTAATTCATATTGCATTCAGTACACAACACAATGACTACTAAATTAGTTGACAGTCTTGCTGCTAGAGTGATTAGAAAATTTGAACAGGTAAGACATTTAGTTAAATCTAAGAAACAAATTTTAAAATGGCAAATAATTTTAAAAAAATATATTAATTCGTTAAGAAAATGTATTAAAAACAAATTAGATTGTGTTAAAAGTTTTTCTAAAGTAGAAGCTCAATTGTCAGTGCTACTAAATTACAAGGTTAATTTAAAAAAACTTCAATGAACTAAAAAAGTTAAAATGAATTATTTAGTTTGGCAGGATGTTGATTCTTGTTTTAACCATATAATTAGAACCGGAATTATAACCAATTTAGGTATAAAAGATCCTATAATTTTTTTTCAAAAAACTTTTCGCAGTTTTTCAATCAAAATTAAACAGGCATTAAAAACATCAATTTTAAAAGTAAACGTTAACTTTTTAGCAAATTTTGTAAAACCAAAAACTTTAGAGATTGATTTAAAACATTTCCAAACTAAAAATGAAGTTATTACTAATTTAACAAATTTAAAAAACTGGTACAAAGAAAATGTTCAAGAAAAAATTTTAAACAAGCTGTCAGAATTTGAAGAACGTGATTCAGGGTATGCATTATATGAAATTTTACAGTTAAAAGTACACATAAATACATACAGACCGATCACTGTAGGCATTTCTACCTTTGTAGAAACTCCCCAATTTATAAAAAACAGTAAATCAGTACTAAACATTCAAAATAATGATGTTTATTGTTTTCTTTGGTCAATTGTTGCTTATTTATGTCCTGCACCAGCTTATAAAAAACCAAATCGTGTCTCATCTTACCCTCACTTTAGTGAAATTCAATATGGACCAACTAAAAGAAAATTAAATTATAGCTCTTTTACCTTTCCTCTAAAGTTAAAGGATATTCCCAAATTTGAGTTATATAATGAATTAGCTTTTAATATTTTTACTTATGAAAAAACTGAAATTTTACCATTTGCTATAAGTAAAAATGATTTTCCTATTAAAATAAATTTACTTTTGTTAACCTCTATAAATAATGAGGGTGATAGCAGTGAAGATGAGATGGATATGGATTTAAATGACTATTCGAAAAGGAAAATTAATCATTTTGCTTTAATTAAAGATTTATCACGTTTATTGCACAAACAACTACCAAACCAAAAAAATAAGTCATGGTTGTGTTTACGCTGTTTAAATGCTTTTGTATCACTTGAAAATTTAGAAAAGCATTCTGTTGATTGTAAAAATTTAAATAAATCTAAAATTGTAATTCCTTCAGAAAAAGAAAAAATATTAAAATTTTCAAATTTTAAATATAAAGAAAATGTACCGTTTGTAATTTATGCTGACTTAGAAAGTAATTTGATTAAGTTAGAAAACAGCTCTAATATCTCAACCAATATAGAAACAGAAAATTATCAAAAACATGAACCATTTAGTATTGCTTACTATTTGAAATGTTCATATGATGATACACTTTCGCGTTTTAATTTGTATACAGGTAAAGACTGTATTGACTGGTTTATAACGGAATTAAATGATTTGGCATTTGAACTTAATGCAATTTTTGGAGACGTTGTGAAAATGAAACCTTTAAGTCAACAACAATTGGATTATGTCCAAACTGTTACTTGCTGTCACATTTGTGGAAAAAAGTTTGAACCACAGGACAAAAAAGTTAAAGATCATTCACACCTGACTGGTGAATTTAGAGGAATCGCTCATTCCTTCTGTAATATTCAATATGTAGATAACCATGCAGTACCTGTTGTGTTTCATAATTTATCAGGATATGATAGTCATTTTATTTTAAAAGCTTTAGCCACAAGAATTGAGGGTAGAATAAGTTTATTACCTATTAATAAAGAAAAATATATTTCATTTTCAAAATTTATTACAAACACTAAAGTAAATTTTAGATTTTTAGATTCATTTCGGTTCATGGCAAGTAGCTTGGATAAATTATCTTCATATTTATCAGATGATCAAAAACAAATTATAAAAAAATACTATCCTAAAGATCTAGAATTTCAGTTAGTTTGTCGTAAAGGAATTTTTCCCTATGAATATTTAGATAGTTGGGAAAAATTAAATGACATTCAATTACCATCAAAAGAAAACTTTTTTAGTAAAATTAACAATAGACATATTTCAAACTCAGACTATGAACATGCAAAAGTAGTTTGGAATACGTTTAAAATTAAAAATTTGCAAGAATACGCTGAACTCTATTTAAAAACAGATGTTCTTATCCTTACAGATATTTTTGAAAACTTTAGGACTACCTGCATGGCTACCTATGAATTGGATGCATTAAATTTTTTTAGTGCTCCAGGTTTAGCACTGCAAAGTATGTTAAAAATCAGTCAGGTAGAGTTAGAGTTATTGACGAACATTGATATGATTTTATTTATTGAAAAGGGAATACGGGGAGGAGTTTCTCAATATTCAAATAGATATGGTAAGGCAAATAATAAATATATGAATGAGAAATATGATGAAAATCAACCTTCATCATATCTAATGTATTATGATGTAAACAATTTGTATGGTGCTGCAATGTCTTTACCTTTACCTATATCTGGATTTGAATGGGTGGAAAATATATATGAGTTGCCAAATATAATGAACATTCCAGACAACAGTGATATTGGCTATATTTTTGAAGTAGATTTAGATTATCCACAAGAACTTTTCAATTCTCATAAAGATTTACCCCTATGTCCAGAACATAGAATTCCTAGCGGTTCAAAAATAAAAATTCCAAAATTATTAACTACTCTGTATAATAAAAAAAATTATATTATTCATTACCGTAATATACAACAAGCATTGAATTTAGGTCTAAAATTAATTAAAATCCACAAAGTTTTAAAATTTAAACAAGATTGTTGGCTGAAACCTTATGTTGATTTAAATACAGAACTCAGAAAAAAAAGCAAAAATGAATTTGAAAAAAATTTTTACAAATTAATGAACAATGCAGGATTTGGGAAAACCATGGAAAACGTAAGGAAATACAAAGACATAAAATTGGTAACAAAATGGTCAGATATAGATAGATACGGAGCAAAATATTATATTTCACAACCAAATTTCCAAAATTGTACTATTTTTGATAATGATATGGTTATTATTGAAATGTCTCGTTTAAAAGTAAAATTCAATAAACCAATTTATTTAGGCTTTTCAATTTTAGATCTATCAATAACGTTTTTGTATGATTTTCATTACAATTATATTCAAAAAACTTTTGGTGATCTATCAAAGTTACTTTACACAGACACTGATTCACTTATTTATCAATTTTATGTTGACGATATCTATAGGTTTATTAAAAAAGACATACACAAATTTGATACCTCTGATTATCCATTAAATAATAAGTATGAAATCCAACCAAAAAATAAAAAGGTTTTAGGCATCATGAAAGATGAAAATAATGGTAAAATTATGACCGAATTTATAGGACTTCGATCAAAAATGTATTGTTTCAAAATTCAAGTTGAAAGTTCTGAAATTGAAGCATTTCAAGCCAATATAACAGATAAAGGTGAGGATCTTTTAACTGAAGACATTCAAAATTTAGGAGTAACCAAAAAAGCCAAGGGTATTAAATCCTCATCATTAAGCAAAATTTCTTTTGAAGATTTTTATCAATGTCTGTTCAATAATTCTACATTAGAAACCAGTCAATATTTAATTCGCTCAAATAAACATGATGTGTATACAATTGCTCAAAGAAAACTTGCTTTATCTCCTTTTGATGATAAAAGAATTGTTAATTACTTGTTTACAGATACAGAATCTTGGGGATGGGAAAATTATCAAAAATAATTTTATTAAAAATGTTTCTTAGATCTAATTAAATAGTTCAACTGTGAAATTTTTTCTACTAATCACTATTTAATAGCAGCAAGAAGAATCTTTAGGATGAAAAGGAAAGGTAATAAAAAGAAAATTTATATATATATATATACCGGGTGTTTCTCAAAAGACGCTCACCCCTATAACTTTTTTGTATTTATAGATATTAAAATGAAATTTTGGAATTGTGCATAAGAGATGAGTCTGCATTTATTGGCAGAATTTTTGATTTGTTAGCACTTCCGGTTTAACCGGAAGTGACCTTGACTTTGGTATTTTAAATGGGACACCCTGTATATTTTTACTTATTTGGATTCAGCTGATATTCTGAGTAAAATGACATCCCACTTGTCATTTTTTGACGTGTTATAACATTTATATTATCATTTTTTGTATTGAATCTAGAGGGCCATGAATCAATTAAATAGGTTAATTTATAGTCAAGTAGTTTACGAAAAATAAAATTATATCATATTAATTGACTTTCTAAGTTTCACAAGCGTTTAAAAAATGGAATGACGTTTACTTCATTTCTCCAAATGGAACGATAGTGGTTCACTAGGATATTTGAAACGAGCATTTTTTTCCCAACAATTTAATACCATACACTCCTATGCTATTTTAAAATTTACGTAGAATAGTAGATAGTAATTGTTTATCATTATTAATAAATCAATCTAGGACTTTATTTATAGTACCAATTATCATCGCTCTAAATGTTCGAAATGTCCTCCCTGTTGATGAAAACAATTTTCCACTTTTTCGACAGTTGCCCTCATTACATTTTTCAACTGGTTTACATTCATTTCTTGAATTGCTGCTTTCACTTTATTTTCAAGTTCTGCACGGGTGACTGGTGGAACGTTGTAGACTTTGTTTTTGAGGGTTCCCCATGCGAAAAAAGTCCAACGGAGTTAGGTCGGGGAATCCAATTTAGAAAATAAAAATGTTAAAGTATGAAAAGACATACCTACCAAAAAGCTTAATACCTTGCTGGCCATCTTATCGGTCCGTTAGTGCCAATCCAATTTTTCCCATACGTGTTATGAAGGTATTCCCTAACAGCACGAGAATTATGTGGTGGAGCCCCATCTTGTTGAAAAATAATAGCCATTTGTTCAACTACAGGCAAGTTTTCAAGAAATTGTTCTATTTCCACTTGCAAGAAACCTTAGTTACAGTATTCAAGCCTTCTGGCATGGTCATTTTGATATAGATGTTGATGAATCTGGTATTTGTATGCATGATATTTGTTTTTATGTAAGATCCTCCATAATGACGAGCTACTAATATCACATTCAACAGCAATTTCTCTGACTGAGGCAGTAATATTTATGTTAACTAATGATAGTACGCCAATTTTTTTCTCTTCACTTACAACATAGTTATTGACCGCATCCTCATTGGGTTCTGTACACATTTTTTGTTCCAGTTGAAAAATAATGCCGGATTGGAAGTCGACGACCTGGAAATCTCTCTGCATACAATCTTGCGGCCTAAGAAGATTTTTTCTGGTCTCTCCAAAAATTAAGAACATATCAATTTGTTCATTTCTAGTAAAACTAACCATTTTATCTGATTTACAATCTAAGTTTTATAAACGAATAACATTTGAACAACTTTTAATTAGAGCCATATTGGTTTTGATATTCAATTCAATTGTTTTTCGAAGCCGCCTTTAAATTTCTTTTCTTTAGAAAGGACAGGGCGGCAATAATAATACGTAACGCTTTTAAATATGTGATTGGGATTTAAGGCAAATTTTTTCGTGTTAATTTTAAAATAGCATAGGAATGTATGGTATCAAATTGTTGGGAAAAAAATGCTCGTTTCAAATATCCTAGTGAACCACTATCGTTCCATTTGGAAAAATGGAGTAAACGTCATTTCATTTTATAAACGCTTGTGAAACTTAGAAAGTCAATTAATATGACATAATTTTATTTTTCGTAAACTACTTGACTATAAATTAACCTATTTAATTGATTCATGGCCCTCTAAATTCAATACAAAAAATGAGAATAAAAATGTTATAACACGTCAAAAAATGACAAGTGGGATGTCATTTTACTCAGAATATCATGCTGAATCCAAATACTTAAAAGTATATAGGGTGTCCCATTTAAAATACCAAAGTCAAGGTCACTTCCGGTTAAACCGGAAGTGCTAACAAATCAAAAATTATGTCAATAAATGCAGACTCATCTCTTATAAACAATTCCAAAATTTCATTTTAATATCTATAAATACAAAAAAGGTATAGGGGTGAGCGTCTTTTGAGAAACACCCGGTATATATTGAATCAGTTATTTTGAAAATAAGTATTCCAGATTTTTTTCTACTACAGAGAACACCATCAGGAGCTCTGCTAAACAATTTAAAAGGATCAAAGACGACAAACCAACTCGAAATGAATGGTCAAGCTAATATGAAGAAGAGTAACAATTATAAAAATGTTAGATTTTTTCTACAATCACAATAGTGTGAGGTTATACTTCTACATTTTTTTTAATTTTAGGCTCTTTCCGATCTTTCTCGCTTCACCTGTGAGGGGACAAGATTTTGTGCGAAATATAACAAGCATTTTTGTTTTTGCTCTCAATCTATTAATGAGCATAACTTTGTGGAACGATGTATAATACCATTGCTAAAGCCGACCTCTATTGTAGTGAAAATATGCACAAAAGTTCAGAGTTTAACAAATAAAACCTTTTTTTCATGTAGAAGGAAGTGAAAAGATTAATTACTTAAGGAAGTTTTTAAATGAAGAACTCAAGAAGATTCCAGAATGTTATTTCCATAAAACAATACAGCCTTAGCATTGTGCAGTGTCAAATGTGAAACTATTATACAATTATAAAAGTTGTCATTAATAAATATTTTAATAGAATTTAGGATGTTTTTTAATATTTGTTACAGGGTTACCTCTCTCTGAGATAAATATATTAGTATTTAATAAAAACATGAAATGTGAAATAATTTAAGTCTTGTTTTATTTTATATACACACACATTTATCTGTATAAATTCTATAAATAGAAATATTTTGACCTGAAGCTGACCTCTCTCTGAGATAAATATATTAATATTTTAATAATTTTAACCACAGGCATGCTAAATTACTTTACTAGCTATTGCGTCATTTTCTCTTGACCAGTAGGGCCTCACCTTGGCCAGTAGGGTCTCACCTAAATGTGGTGTTATGTATGGATACTTGACACATACAGGTGTCATCAGCTTACAAGAACTTACCTGTAATTTTATTAAGGTCCTTTTGATCAACATCTGCACCTTCTGGTAAATTGTGTCATTGTCGATATTTCTTCTTCAGCTAAGAACTACTTCTTATAGAATTACGTCACTTCTTTAGCACACAAATAAAATGTTCATCCATACATCCACTTAAGACATGTTAACACATATATAATAGGGTCCTTTTGGTCAACAGCCACTGGTAAATTACATCACTGTCAATCACTTCTTAGTCTAAGAAATACTTCTTGTAGAGCTACGTCACTTCTTCGGCGAAGAAGTAGGACCACATCCAATCTTTGGTCGCTTCGGATGGACACATGCCATCCGCTGTCACAGTATCCCGCTAGTTACACTACTATCGTTGGCGGACCCAACTTTCAATGCAGCTTCGGAAATAGATATGCTGCTGGGAGCAGACATTTATTACTCAATATTAAGTGAGGGATGTCATTCTCTGGGTAAAAATAAACCTACGTTAGTGTACACTACTCTCGGATGGATAATCGCAGGAATGGTACCTGCGCAATGTAATGCCGTATCATCGGGTTGTCAAGAATCCGAATCGCAGAATAAAGTGTCGATGTTTGTGCAAACGCAAGAGATAGACGGTTTACTATCAAAATTTTGGGAATTGGAAGAGGTGACTTTAAAGTCTAAATTATTACTTGAGGATCAGTTAACTGAAGAGATTTTTACGCAAACGACTAAAGTATTAGATGAAGGGTGTTTTCAAGTAAATATGCCTTTTAAAACTCCGCAGGAGTACGAAAAGTTAGGGAACTCTTATAATATAGCAGAAAAAAGGTTTTTGTCTTTGGAAAAGCGATTTCAAAGCGATCCGAGTTTATTTATAGAGTATAGGAAATTTATAGACGAGTATATGGACCTTGGCCACGCCAAGCAAGTGCCTTTACGGTTAAAGAACGATAACAACGATAACAAATATTTTATACCACATTTGTGTGTAATTTGTGAGGCAAGCGCAACAACAAAGTTACGAGTTGTGTTTGACGCATAAGCGAAGTCATCTTCAGGATATTCGTTGAATGACGTCACGTTAAAAGGATATCAGGTGCAGCCTGAGTTATTTGACATTCTATGCAGATTTAGATATGCATATTTCAAACATTCAAAAAATGTACCGACAAGTTAAGATCAATCCGGATCATAATTTCTTACAAAATATTTTGTGGTGTGAGGATCCACGGGATGAGCTGCAATGTCTGGAATTGCAGACGATCACATATGGTATCAATTTCGCCCCGTTCGCTGCGACGCAAACAATTCAAGAGATAGCAACCCTGGGAGTGTCGGAATTTCCAGGGGCGGCACACGCGTTAAGTTCGCAGTGTTATGTTGACGATATCTTGGCAGGATGTAATACTTTCGAACAATTATCACAGTTGTACGAGCAGTTAAATACGTTATTAAATAGGTACGGATTTTCATTGCATAAGTGGTGCTCAAATTCGCAAAAGTTTTTAAGTTCTATTTCTGAGAATCAAACGGTCGAGTACGACCTTAATTTTGACAGCGCACCAAATAAAATTTTGGGATTAAAATGGCTCCCTGCGGATGATACGTTTGAAATTTCAATTCCCAGTGATACGAAAGATAACAAAATAACAAAAAGATTTATTCTCTCTACTTTAGCACAATGTTTTGATCCATTGGGGCTAGTGAACCCCGTGATAGTAAAGGGAAAAATTCTGATGCAAAAATTATGGATACGAAAATTAGATCGGGATGCGGAGATAACGGATACTGATTTGTTAAACGAGTGGAATGATTTTTTAAACATGATTTCGCTGCTTAAATATTTGGAAATTCCAAGGAAATTACGCGAGAACAAAGATATTCAGAAAATAGAGTTGCATGGTTTTTCAGACGCTAGTACATTCGCGTATGGCGCATGCGTGTATTTGAGAGTAATTTACAGCGATAATTCAGTGTCGACTAACTTGGTCCCTTCAAAGTCTAGAGTCGCTCCTATCAAGACGATAACGGTGCCAAGACTTGCGTTATGCGCGTTGGTAATTTTAGCAAAATTGACAGAAAAAGTGGTAAAGATATTTCAAGGTATGATGGAATTTTCATCGATAAATTTATGGACAGATGCGAAAATTGTTATAGCATGGTGTAACGATCACCCAAAGAGGTGGTCTACATTTGTGTCACACAGGGTGTCACAAATTCAAAGTCTCACTGAAAAATGTAAAATAAGATATGTAAAATCATCAGACAATCCAGCGGACATTCTGTCGCGTGGACAATTCTCAAAGGAAGTAATAAATTCTGGATTTTGGTTCCATGGGCCAGAGTTCTTGCTAAACAATGATTTAAATTTGGATTTGTGCAACGAGCAAACGAATATTACAAATATTCCGGAGCAGAAGAAAATAGTTCTTGATGCTAATGTACGAGTAGAGCCTGCGGATTTTTGGATAAATTACTTTTTACGATTTTCTAATTTTTCGCGTTTGTTGCACTCAATAGCGTTTATTTTCCGATTTATAAGCAATTGTAGAAATAAAGATAAAATTCAAAATAAAATTATAACAGTTAACGAGATTGGTAAGGCTCAGCAATTTGTAGTAAAACAATTACAGATATAATTTTTTGCAAAGGAAATTTCGGAGTTAAAGACGAATAAATTTACTTCTAATAAGCAGCTGCGATCGCTCAAACTTTTTTTGGATTCAAATAGTTTAATGAGAGTGGGAGAAAGGCTTGAAAATGCTGATGTGTCATTCGACCAAAAGCATCCGTATTTGTTGCCTTCTCACAATATTACTGTACAATTAATGTTAAAATATGAACATTTGAGGTTAGGACATGCAGGATCTCAATCTGTACTGTCAAATGTTAGATTACGATTTTGGCCTTTGAACGGTTTAAGAGCGATTAAAAAAGTAATAAGAAATTGTGTTATTTGCACACGTTTTAGAGCCCTTCCGGCGCAACGAATAATGGGGGATCTCCCGACGGAAAGAGCCCAGATGGCCCGGCCATTTCAAAGAGTAGGGATCGATTATGGCGGTCCATTCTTAATTAAATCATCACGGTTACGAAAAGCTCCTTTGATTAAGGCATATATCGCGATTTTCGTTTGTATGGCGACTAAGGCCATCCACATTGAGTTAGTGACAAGTTTGTCAACAGAGGCTTTTATTATGACCCTAAAACGGTTTGTCTCCCGACGAGGAAACCCTACAATAATTTATAGCGATAACGCAACAAATTTTCAGGGAACGAGTAATCAGTTCTATGATGTTTACCATTTTTTCAAAAATGCAAAATATTATGAACAATTTTTGGAATACCTTTCAAAAAATGAAATACAATGGAAGTTTATACCTCCCAGGTCTCCGCACTGGGGCGGATTGTGGGAAGCTGCGGTCAAGAGTGCTAAGCATCACAGTAGAATAGCAGTCCAATTCTAGCCCAAAATCCCATAAGAAATAACATGGAGCCGAAAACCTGCATTTTTATCGCCATTTTAGGGCGTGGCACTTTTCCTGGAAGCCACCATCCTCTCTTAACCTAAGTGGAACCCAGCTACTATCGCCACCTAGTGAGTGACGTCATAACTGCTCGATGCCGGTAATATAGGGCCCTATTCGCCTGTGTGGAACCCTCCACTGCTGCCACCTAACCCCCCACCCATTATTCTAACCTAACTTTTGCCCCAACGGAACCCAGATCACGTGTTACTCCGATTATATAGTAATATCATTGTAGGGGTGCCACCTAACGGGGGAGATGTACGTACCTGTAGCGCCACCTGCTTTTCATATAAGACATCTTGTTTACCGCGATGGTAGGTGTGACGTCGTAAATCAGTTAAAATATTTTAAAATATAATAATACCATAAAAAAGTTTTTGTCCTCGGCGGGATTTGAACCAGGAACCTCTCGATTCCGATCTAAAACCTTATAAAATACACTACGAGAGCGTATACATTAAAAGAGTTGATCAATGTTGACAAACTAAAAATATGGGGGACCTGTCAATTATAACGTATAGGTGGAACAAAGGACCCAAGTGTGGAGACGATGGTAAAATGGTGGTAGCCATAGTTGTTTTTGTCTACATAATATTGCTACATCTGTTGCAGTATGCATGCGCCATAACATGTCATCAATGAACATTGTTAGAGGCCGCGTGGCACGTAATTAGACAACCGGGGATCTAGTATGTCCTTTTGGCAAACAGCATTTTCAGACGCCATCTATAATTACGTTCGCGCACACTCCCGCCATCTGGGTACTACCTGAACTTATGCAACCAGAAGCCCCTATCAGCAAATATTGCCTTCACCAATTTATTAACAAACCTAAGTGTGGCGATGATGACAAAATGGCGGTAAACCTAGCTTTTATAATGCCTTCACCATTTTATCGACAAACCAGTACTAATGGCGTTGCCAAACCAATATTTCCCCTTATTCAACATAAAAATTGTCGAAACGGCAACACCGCCGTTCCAATACTGAAAATTTAAGAAAATACGCTTAGGCCATATTGTAATAGCCGTCTGCAACAGTAACTAGGTAAAACAAAGAACCTTAAGTGTGGTTATAGGGATATATTATTATCGACGTCAATTTATTAACAAATCTTAAACCTTTCCAACAGCATTCACCCCATATCACATTGATAAAAATACCCATATAAATACCCTATCGGAATGCCATTCGGGATTGTATAATTAAATAAAAATCAATCAATTTTAAAACTTTTTATTCACAACATAACAATATCACTTACTATCACCCTGGTATATTACATTAAAGGAATAAAAAAATCGTCGTAAATAAAAATTTTAAAACTTTTTTATTTACAACATAACAATATCACTTACTATCATCCTGGTATATTACATTAAAGGAATAAAAAAATCGGCGTAAATAAAAATTTTAAAACTTTTTTATTCACAACATAACAATATCACTTACTATCACCCTGGTATATTACATTAAAGGAATAAAAAAATCGGCGTAAAATAAAAAGACATATCTGTAATTTTTTGTTAATTTGTTTAACAACGTTTTATGCCAGAAATATATGCAGTTTTCAAGTCAAATACACCATTACAGCACTAGTTAGCAAAAATATTTAAATAAGACAAGTATCTTGCATCAAAAATAATACCTGAACGAAACAAAAATTTGGCACAAGACACTTATCGCCAATCTTGTATATAGGTACAATATATTATAAGTTCAAAATTTAGCGAAAATATTTACAGTTAAAACTAAGGATTAGAAACATTTACCGTGCAAGAATAGGCATATCTACATACAATTAAAAAACTAGGACTAGAAACATTTATATTAGGAACATTACCGCACAAGAAGGCATATCTATATACAAACTTAAAAACTAACAAAAAAATGAATGGAAAAAGACATTGGCGGGTATGGGCATTTGAACAGAGTAGGAGTAATGTGCAATATTCGCTTATAGATAGAATATTATCCTTAACTTATACATACAACTTGAAACGAGGGCAAGAGCAAAAATACCTGCAAAACACTACACTTACCAGAGGGCACTCGGTTTAAACAGGGACACGACGTGAACGTGGCCCATATTGTCCCCATTCGATTTTTATGGAAAAACGAATTTTCAAAGCAAAACCATTTGTGGCATAATTTTTTTCGTTATCTGATTTGAAATCAGAAAACAGTTCTATATATAACATAATATACGGCTCTTTTTTAAGTTATACAGGGGGAATTTTTGCCTTCTTTTACTGTATAACCAATATGGGCTTTAAAGTTATACAGGGGGAATTTTGGCCTTCTTTTTACTGTACAACCAATATGAGCTCTTTTGAAAGTTATACAGGTTAGGATATAATATGTGTGCGTTAGTATTTTGGCCTTCTTTTTACTGTACAACCAATATGGGCTCTTTTGAAAGTTATACAGGTTAGGATATAATATGTGTGCGTTAGTATTTTGGCCTTCTTTTTACTGTACAACCAATATGGGCTCTTTTGAAAGTTATACAGGTTAGGATATAATATATGTGCGTTAGTAGATTATTCTAGTAATAAAAATAATTTTAATGCTAATAATAATATGAGTGCTAATGTTATAATAATATGAATAATTATAATACTAATAATGCTCAACCAAACAGACCCTGAGCAACTGAACAGACCCTGATCAACTGAACAGACCCTGATCAACTGAACAGACCCTGAGCAACTGAACAGACCCTGATCAACTGAACAGACCCTGATCAACTGAACAGACCCTGATCAACTGAACAGACCCTGATCAACTGAACAGACCCTGTTGAACTGAACAGACCCTGTTGAACTGAACAGACCCTGTTGAACTGAACAGACCCTGTTGAACTGAACAGACCCTGTTGAACTGAACAGACCCTGTTGAACTGAACAGACCCTGTTGAACTTAGTCATCCACATGCATATGTGAATAATGCCCCCATGGTAATGTGCCGGGCGAAGATTTCAATATTTGCCGCTTATCATCATAAGGGATGAGACCGATTTTAGTTTGTTTTATAGTATGTAGCTCATGTTTTTGAGACCTAATTAGGCGCTGTGAAATAGGCTTTTCCAACCAAGTTTCAAGGCAGGTGACGTAATCTTCAAATGTGATTTTATTTTTAATAACAGACCTTTTAATGCCCTTTATCTTTTTGGTAACGCCCAAGTTAGATAAAACCTTATCAATTTCCGCCCGCTCTTTGTTTAAATTCTCTAGTTTAACCCGTTCTTGCTCAATCTCGTCTGGAGTATAAAGCAGTTTAATAGCATACATTTTAGACCTAAGGCCAACAAAATGGGTCATAATGCGGCCATTGTTCTCATCTTTCATCATTCCCAGCACCTTTTTGTTCACTTGTGGAATCGCATAAACGTTATCACGGGGATAATCTGAGGTATCAAAATAATCGTTACAGTCTCGTTTCATTATCTGATACACATCGTGGTTTTTAATTTCGTAAATAAGACTATCAGTATCTGTATACAATACACTACAGGCGTCAAAACGTGGAACCATGTACTCGTAGTGAAAGCCATAAATCGTAGTCTTTGCCAAATCAAGAATACACATGCCGACATAAATCGGCTTATTAAAATAAATTTGTGTTTTTGCAAGCTCGACAATTACTAAATTTTCGGAAACAATTGTGCTGCTTTTAAATTCTGGCCGGGATATTAAGGCTTCAGCACCATAGCGGCCATCCCATTTCGTTATAAGTTTAACGTCAGAGTGGTTCCGGATATTCTCCATTGTCTTACCAAATACGGCATTGTTCATAAGTTTAAAAAAATTCTTTTCAAACTCATTCTTGGCATTTTGGCGCAGCCCCGTGTTGAGGTCGATATATGATTTTAACCAAGGAGATTGGTTAAAGGTTAATATTCGGTGTATTTTGCCCAATTTTGCCCCCAAAGTTAGAGCTTGCTTTAAGTTTCTATAGTGTATTACGTATTCTGTTTTATTGTGTAGCGTAGCCAAAAGTTTCTCATTCTTTGCCCCGGGCGGTTTTTCATGGCCAGGGCATAATGGAAAATCGGAAAACTTATCATGCAAATTCTCAGGTATTTCCAGGTCCACTTCCAAAATAAACCCTTCGGCGGATTTATCTGAAATTTCACTAATGTTTAAGTGAGATATCTCGTTTTCTGAAAGCCATCTAAAGCCGCCATAAGGTAGATATTGCGACATTGCCCAGCCGTATTGATTATTGACATCAAAGTACATGAGATAGGAGTCTTCTTTAGTTGGATCATAATTTGGCATGTACTTGTTGTTGGCTTCTGCATACCTCTTTGAACACTGACTTAGCCCCCCGCGAACCCCCTTTTCTATGAATGTTAGCATCTCTAAATCAGTAAGCAGCTCAAGTTTTATCATATCTTCTCGATGAATTAAGAGGGATAAACATTGCCACGCATAACCAGGTAGGGTATACGACCATGCAGGATCAAGGCCATATGTCCTATGCGATATATCCCTAAATGCTTCAAATACATCCGTTAAAAGCATTACATCCGTTTTAAGATATAAGTCAGAGTAGTCTTGCATGGTACGGCAATTAAAAGTTTGCCAAACTTTCTGCGCATTTAAATATTGCGTGTCACTTATAGCTGCATCTTCTAAGCTGTTATAAAACGCCTCTTTAGGAGGGAGTTCAGTCTCATTCAATCTTACCCAAGCGTTCATATAATCATAAGGGAAAACGCCCTTTCGGGTAAGTAAGTTCAGTTCTTCTCCCAGGTATTCAAACTCTGCTTTTAGGTTAGGATATTCGCATAAGTATGATGCAAGCTTATCCAGACCGCTAGCAAGAAAGCGAAAACTATCTATAAATCGAAAATGAACAGTACTATCCATTATATGCTTCGTAAATGAGATGTAATTTTCTTTATTTACAGGTAATATATCAATCTTTCCCTCTATTTCAGATAGCGCCCGTATTATCATGTGCCCATCATAGCAACTCAAGTTATGGAATAGGACAGGTATTGTATGCGAATCCTGGTACTGTAGATTGCAGTGCTCATGTGCAGCGTTTCGATACTTTCCGGTGAAGTGTGAGTGATCTCTAACACGCTTATCGTCTTCCGTAAATGGCTTCTCACATATATGGCAGTGAGTAGCGGCCAAAAAACTTTGTTGTTGGGCAGGCGTAAGCGGTTCCATGGGCAAATCACATAAAAAGACCGTCTCGACGTCTTCAGCAAATTGTTGAAGCTCGCGCATGAACCACTGCATACAGTCTTGACCTGTGTAACTTTTATAAAATGATAGAGAATCGTCATAATTACATTTTACATAATAACCGACGCTATAAGGGACATGCTCTTGTTCCTTTTGAGTGTTTTTTTCTATATCATCGACTACAGGTATTAGCAAGCTTTCCGAGTCTGCGAATATAACAAACGGGGCTTTTTCCTTATGTTTAAAATTATTAAATTCCAAAATATTATTGCCTTCTACAGGCATCCGAGGTATTGCTAAGGTCTTGTTTTTAGAGCTTTCGGACGTGTGCTTATCTAGCGTTATCTGCGTGTGGAAATAATGAAGGCAGCGATCACAAAAAAATTTTCGATGCCCATCAAGACTCAATTGCCTTGATAGTAAGCGTGAAAGGTCTTTAATCCAAACAAAATGGTATTTTATAGGGCTTAAATCAATATCATCATCTGAGGAAAAGTAGCTGTCTTGTAAAAGTAGTAAGTTTATATGGTTAGGATGCTTATTTTCAGGTATATAATATGGCACAACCAGATAATTTTTTCCAATTTTTTGTAGTCGATATACGTTAACGGATATTAGGTTTTGCTTTTCAAACTTTGAAATTTGATTAATTGTTATGGGAAACTTAATACCTTCCAAGTTTAGAACTGACTGAGGGTTTGGATAGGACGATGTTCGGTCAGAATGCTTGAAAGCTGGATATAAAGCGGAAACGATGGACCACGCAAAGCACATTTCATCAGTATTCTGAACATTAACACATGCCTTTTTCAATGCAATTTGTTTTGGAAGTTCGATGTAAGTTCCGACCCGAAGAGGATTATAATGATTAATAGATACCATTAAATGCATAATTTTGCGTAGTGCCCACCCAGAATTTCTTTCCTGGAACGTGTCTAATTCAACTAAAATAGGGTTCTTAACATGATCGGCAAACCACTCATTTAAGTTTGTGTTGCCGAAAATAGGGGCATTCGGAGTAGTAATGTACTTTGTATCCATTAAAATTTCGTCTGCTTTACTAATTTCAAAATCCCCACAAAGAGTGGTGTTAACTTTGAGGGCAGTAGTTTTTTTTAGTGCGTTTTGAATTCGCCGCTTAAAAATTGCCAAACAGTCTTCTAAAAATGATCGTACATCAGTATGACGTTTGTTAATAATAACACCCGTCCTGATTCTCGATTGGAATGCTGAATGTAAATCTTCCCACTTTACTCTACAAGAAGCTGTTTCTGCACGACGTGTCCCACTACCCTCGCCCACTTTACGGTCCTTTAGTAATGACTGAAACCCCTTAATTTGGGCTAAACACGCTATTATATGAGACTTTTCAGCCACTGACTCAGCGCGTTTCAGGACTTTATTCAAGTTCCAAAGAGCGCGAGTACAGTCCTGCAATATCTTACCACAGGTAATCGTTGTTAAGTTAGGGGTATCCATCTGGGCCCTAATTAACTCGACGTACTCACTTGGGATCGGCATTTTTTTTACTCTGTAACAAAATAAATATGACTCAAAATACGTCTGCTCTCTCTAACGTACAAAGACAGAAGGGACTCTGGAGCTCCTGCGTCCTGCTTATAATGCACCCCTATTTATAACCTCGGTTGGGGTGCGTTCAGAAAAGTAGCATGCCTTCGAAAAAATAAGGCGCGTTCAGAATTAATATTCAAGGTTTAGTATGCAGTAGATGTACATACAACAAGCGGTTTTACGCGTTATTATTTTTAAAATATATTACTTGCCGAAAACATTAATATTTTACTGACTGAAAGTGAAGACGGCGATTAAACTTATCGTTAGAGAGAGCAGACGTATTTTGAGTCATATTTATTTTGTTACAGAGTAAAAAAAATGCCGATCCCAAGTGAGTACGTCGAGTTAATTAGGGCCCAGATGGATACCCCTAACTTAACAACGATTACCTGTGGTAAGATATTGCAGGACTGTACTCGCGCTCTTTGGAACTTGAATAAAGTCCTGAAACGCGCTGAGTCAGTGGCTGAAAAGTCTCATATAATAGCGTGTTTAGCCCAAATTAAGGGGTTTCAATCATTACTAAAGGACCGTAAAGTGGGCGAGGGTAGTGGGACACGTCGTGCAGAAACAGCTTCTTGTAGAGTAAAGTGGGAAGATTTACATTCAGCATTCCAATCGAGAATCAGGACGGGTGTTATTATTAACAAACGACATACTGATGTACGATCATTTTTAGAAGACTGTTTGGCAATTTTTAGGCGGCGAATTCAAAACGCACTAAAAAAAACTACTGCCCTCAAAGTTAACACCACTCTTTGTGGGGATTTTGAAATTAGTAAAGCAGACGAAATTTTAATGGATACAAAGTACATTACTACTCCGAATGCCCCTATTTTCGGCAACACAAACTTAAATGAGTGGTTTGCCGATCATGTTAAGAACCCTATTTTAGTTGAATTAGACACGTTCCAGGAAAGAAATTCTGGGTGGGCACTACGCAAAATTATGCATTTAATGGTATCTATTAATCATTATAATCCTCTTCGGGTCGGAACTTACATCGAACTTCCAAAACAAATTGCATTGAAAAAGGCATGTGTTAATGTTCAGAATACTGATGAAATGTGCTTTGCGTGGTCCATCGTTTCCGCTTTATATCCAGCTTTCAAGCATTCTGACCGAACATCGTCCTATCCAAACCCTCAGTCAGTTCTAAACTTGGAAGGTATTAAGTTTCCCATAACAATTAATCAAATTTCAAAGTTTGAAAAGCAAAACCTAATATCCGTTAACGTATATCGACTACAAAAAATTGGAAAAAATTATCTGGTTGTGCCATATTATATACCTGAAAATAAGCATCCTAACCATATAAACTTACTACTTTTACAAGACAGCTACTTTTCCTCAGATGATGATATTGATTTAAGCCCTATAAAATACCATTTTGTTTGGATTAAAGACCTTTCACGCTTACTATCAAGGCAATTGAGTCTTGATGGGCATCGAAAATTTTTTTGTGATCGCTGCCTTCATTATTTCCACACGCAGATAACGCTAGATAAGCACACGTCCGAATGCTCTAAAAACAAGACCTTAGCAATACCTCGGATGCCTGTAGAAGGCAATAATATTTTGGAATTTAATAATTTTAAACATAAGGAAATAGCCCCGTTTGTTATATTCGCAGACTCGGAAAGCTTGCTAATACCTGTAGTCGATGATATAGAAAAAAACACGCAAAAGGAACAAGAGCATGTCCCTTATAGCGTCGGTTATTATGTAAAATGTAATTATGACGATTCTCTATCATTTTATAAAAGTTACACAGGTCAAGACTGTATGCAGTGGTTCATGCGCGAGCTTCAACAATTTGCTGAAGACGTCGAGACGGTCTTTTTATGTGATTTGCCCATGAAACCGCTTACGCCTGCCCAACAACAAAGTTTTTTGGCCGCTACTCACTGCCATATATGTGAGAAGCCATTTACAAAAGACGATAAGCGTGTTAGAGATCACTCACACTTCACCGGAAAGTATCGAAACGCTGCACATGAGCACTGCAATCTACAGTACCAGGATTCGCACACAATACCTGTCCTATTCCATAACTTGAGTTGCTATGATGGGCACATGATAATACGGGCGCTATCTGAAATAGAGGGAAAGATTGATATATTACCTGTAAATAAAGAAAATTACATCTCATTTACGAAGCATATAATGGATAGTACTGTTCATTTTCGATTTATAGATAGTTTTCGCTTTCTTGCTAGCGGTCTGGATAAGCTTGCATCATACTTATGCGAATATCCTAACCTAAAAGCAGAGTTTGAATACTGGGAGAAGAACTGAACTTACTTACCCGAAAGGGCGTTTTCCCTTATGATTATATGAACGCTTGGGAAAGATTGAATGAGACTGAACTCCCTCCTAAAGAGGCGTTTTATAACAGCTTAGAAGATGCAGCTATAAGTGACACGCAATATTTAAATGCGCAGAAAGTTTGGCAAACTTTTAATTGCCGTACCATGCAAGACTACTCTGACTTATATCTTAAAACGGATGTAATGCTTTTAACGGATGTATTTGAAGCATTTAGGGATATATCGCATAGGACATATGGCCTTGATCCTGCATGGTCGTATACCCTACCTGGTTATGCGTGGCAATGTTTATCCCTCTTAATTCATCGAGAAGATATGATAAAACTTGAGCTGCTTACTGATTTAGAGATGCTAACATTCATAGGAAAGGGGGTTCGCGGGGGGCTAAGTCAGTGTTCAAAGAGGTATGCAGAAGCCAACAACAAGTACATGCCAAATTATGATCCAACTAAAGAAGACTCCTATCTCATGTACTTTGATGTCAATAATCAATACGGCTGGGCAATGTCGCAATATCTACCTTATGGCGGCTTTAGATGGCTTTCAGAAAACGAGATATCTCACTTAAACATTAGTGAAATTTCAGATAAATCCGCCGAAGGGTTTATTTTGGAAGTGGACCTGGAAATACCTGAGAATTTGCATGATAAGTTTTCCGATTTTCCATTATGCCCTGGCCATGAAAAACCGCCCGGGGCAAAGAATGAGAAACTTTTGGCTACGCTACACAATAAAACAGAATACGTAATACACTATAGAAACTTAAAGCAAGCTCTAACTTTGGGGGCAAAATTGGGCAAAATACACCGAATATTAACCTTTAACCAATCTCCTTGGTTAAAATCATATATCGACCTCAACACGGGGCTGCGCCAAAATGCCAAGAATGAGTTTGAAAAGAATTTTTTTAAACTTATGAACAATGCCGTATTTGGTAAGACAATGGAGAATATCCGGAACCACTCTGACGTTAAACTTATAACGAAATGGGATGGCCGCTATGGTGCTGAAGCCTTAATATCCCGGCCAGAATTTAAAAGCAGCACAATTGTTTCCGAAAATTTAGTAATTGTCGAGCTTGCAAAAACACAAATTTATTTTAATAAGCCGATTTATGTCGGCATGTGTATTCTTGATTTGGCAAAGACTACGATTTATGGCTTTCACTACGAGTACATGGTTCCACGTTTTGACGCCTGTAGTGTATTGTATACAGATACTGATAGTCTTATTTACGAAATTAAAAACCACGATGTGTATCAGATAATGAAACGAGACTGTAACGATTATTTTGATACCTCAGATTATCCCCGTGATAACGTTTATGCGATTCCACAAGTGAACAAAAAGGTGCTGGGAATGATGAAAGATGAGAACAATGGCCGCATTATGACCCATTTTGTTGGCCTTAGGTCTAAAATGTATGCTATTAAACTGCTTTATACTCCAGACGAGATTGAGCAAGAACGGGTTAAACTAGAGAATTTAAACAAAGAGCGGGCGGAAATTGATAAGGTTTTATCTAACTTGGGCGTTACCAAAAGGATAAAGGGCATTAAAAGGTCTGTTATTAAAAATAAAATCACATTTGAAGATTACGTCACCTGCCTTGAAACTTGGTTGGAAAAGCCTATTTCACAGCGCCTAATTAGGTCCCAAAAACATGAGCTACATACTATAAAACAAACTAAAATCGGTCTCAGCCCTTATGATGATAAGCGGCAAATATCGAAATCTTCGCCCGGCACATTACCATGGGGGCATTATTCACATATGCATGTGGATGACTAAGTTCAACAGGGTCTGTTCAGTTCAACAGGGTCTGTTCAGTTCAACAGGGTCTGTTCAGTTCAACAGGGCCTGTTCAGTTGATCAGGGTCTGTTCAGTTGATCAGGGTCTGTTCAGTTGATCAGGGTCTGTTCAGTTGATCAGGGTCTGTTCAGTTGATCAGGGTCTGTTCAGTTGCTCAGGGTCTGTTCAGTTGATCAGGGTCTGTTCAGTTGATCAGGGTCTGTTCAGTTGCTCAGGGTCTGTTCGGTTGAGCATTATTAGTATTATAATTATTCATATTATTATAACATTAGCACTCATATTATTATTAGCATTAAAATTATTTTTATTACTAGAATAATCTACTAACGCACATATATTATATCCTAACCTGTATAACTTTCAAAAGAGCCCATATTGGTTGTACAGTAAAAAGAAGGCCAAAATACTAACGCACACATATTATATCCTAACCTGTATAACTTTCAAAAGAGCCCATATTGGTTGTACAGTAAAAAGAAGGCCAAAATACTAACGCACACATATTATATCCTAACCTGTATAACTTTCAAAAGAGCCCATATTGGTTGTACAGTAAAAAGAAGGCCAAAATTCCCCCTGTATAACTTTAAAAAGAGCCCATATTGGTTATACAGTAAAAGAAGGCAAAAATTCCCCCTGTATAACTTAAAAAAGAGCCGTATATTATGTTATATATAGAACTGTTTTCTGATTTCAAATCAGATAACGAAAAAAATTATGCCACAAATGGTTTTGCTTTGAAAATTCGTTTTTCCATAAAAATCGAATGGGGACAATATGGGCCACGTTCACGTCGTGTCCCTGTTTAAACCGAGTGCCCTCTGGTAAGTGTAGTGTTTTGCAGGTATTTTTGCTCTTGCCCTCGTTTCAAGTTGTATGTATAAGTTAAGGATAATATTCTATCTATAAGCGAATATTGCACATTACTCCTACTCTGTTCAAATGCCCATACCCGCCAATGTCTTTTTCCATTCATTTTTTTGTTAGTTTTTAAGTTTGTATATAGATATGCCTTCTTGTGCGGTAATGTTCCTAATATAAATGTTTCTAGTCCTAGTTTTTTAATTGTATGTAGATATGCCTATTCTTGCACGGTAAATGTTTCTAATCCTTAGTTTTAACTGTAAATATTTTCGCTAAATTTTGAACTTATAATATATTGTACCTATATACAAGATTGGCGATAAGTGTCTTGTGCCAAATTTTTGTTTCGTTCAGGTATTATTTTTGATGCAAGATACTTGTCTTATTTAAATATTTTTGCTAACTAGTGCTGTAATGGTGTATTTGACTTGAAAACTGCATATATTTCTGGCATAAAACGTTGTTAAACAAATTAACAAAAAATTACAGATATGTCTTTTTATTTTACGCCGATTTTTTTATTCCTTTAATGTAATATACCAGGGTGATAGTAAGTGATATTGTTATGTTGTGAATAAAAAAGTTTTAAAATTTTTATTTACGCCGATTTTTTTATTCCTTTAATGTAATATACCAGGATGATAGTAAGTGATATTGTTATGTTGTAAATAAAAAAGTTTTAAAATTTTTATTTACGCCGATTTTTTTATTCCTTTAATGTAATATACCAGGGTGATAGTAAGTGATATTGTTATGTTGTGAATAAAAAGTTTTAAAATTGATTGATTTTTATTTAATTATACAATCCCGAATGGCATTCCGATAGGGTATTTATATGGGTATTTTTATCAATGTGATATGGGGTGAATGCTGTTGGAAAGGTTTAAGATTTGTTAATAAATTGACGTCGATAATAATATATCCCTATAACCACACTTAAGGTTCTTTGTTTTACCTAGTTACTGTTGCAGACGGCTATTACAATATGGCCTAAGCGTATTTTCTTAAATTTTCAGTATTGGAACGGCGGTGTTGCCGTTTCGACAATTTTTATGTTGAATAAGGGGAAATATTGGTTTGGCAACGCCATTAGTACTGGTTTGTCGATAAAATGGTGAAGGCATTATAAAAGCTAGGTTTACCGCCATTTTGTCATCATCGCCACACTTAGGTTTGTTAATAAATTGGTGAAGGCAATATTTGCTGATAGGGGCTTCTGGTTGCATAAGTTCAGGTAGTACCCAGATGGCGGGAGTGTGCGCGAACGTAATTATAGATGGCGTCTGAAAATGCTGTTTGCCAAAAGGACATACTAGATCCCCGGTTGTCTAATTACGTGCCACGCGGCCTCTAACAATGTTCATTGATGACATGTTATGGCGCATGCATACTGCAACAGATGTAGCAATATTATGTAGACAAAAACAACTATGGCTACCACCATTTTACCATCGTCTCCAGTCCACACTTGGGTCCTTTGTTCCACCTATACGTTATAATTGACAGGTCCCCCATATTTTTAGTTTGTCAACATTGATCAACTCTTTTAATGTATACGCTCTCGTAGTGTATTTTATAAGGTTTTAGATCGGAATCGAGAGGTTCCTGGTTCAAATCCCGCCGAGGACAAAAACTTTTTTATGGTATTATTATATTTTAAAATATTTTAACTGATTTACGACGTCACACCTACCATCGCGGTAAACAAGATGTCTTATATGAAAAGCAGGTGGCGCTACAGGTACGTACATCTCCCCCGTTAGGTGGCACCCCTACAATGATATTACTATATAATCGGAGTAACACGTGATCTGGGTTCCGTTGGGGCAAAAGTTAGGTTAGAATAATGGGTGGGGGGTTAGGTGGCAGCAGTGGAGGGTTCCACACAGGCGAATAGGGCCCTATATTACCGGCATCGAGCAGTTATGACGTCACTCACTAGGTGGCGATAGTAGTGTCCTGGCACAGTTCGCCTTCGCTTCCTTCTTCAAGGGGCTTATCCCTGGAAGTTCCGCGGCTAGCTACAGTCGATGTCTCAGGGGCGGCGATCTGTGTAGGGCAGTTTGAGACCGCCCCAGGTCCTTCCCTGGGGTCGGCCTCGGTAGTGGAGAGCATGTCGTGTTTATCTTCGTCCTCAGCCATCCGGGCTGGAGGGGTTTCACTGTATAAGGCCATATTTTCGGCCAATGCAATGTTTGCCGCGCTCGGCTCCTTCGCTGCCGTCCTGGGGCAGGTTGTGCCCAGGTGGTAGTTCCTTGTATTCGGTGTTTTGGGGTCGGCACTAGATGCTGGAGGTGAGGCCTCTACGTCCAGCTCTTGGCGTCGCCGGTTTTCTGTTATTTAGTCGAAAAATCACGTTGCCACGTGGTTTTTGTCTTTTGCCGACCTGGGGCAGGTTATGCCCAGGTGGTATTTACTTGCACACGCCTCCCTGACGATGGCGTCAGCTTCTGCAGGTATGGCACGGTCCGTCCAATGCTGGCAACGCCGGCTATGTCGGATACTCGTCGTATTTCTTTTCTAAATTAATTTGCCACGTAGTTTTCACGTCTTGCCGACCTGGTGCAGGTTATGCCCAGGTGGTAAACTATTGTATACGCCTCCCTGGCGATGGCGTCGACTGCTGCAGGTATGGCACAGTTCGTCCAATGCTGGCAACGCCGGCTATGTCGGATTTTCGTCGAATTACTTCTTTTAATTAATTTGCCACGTGGTTTTCACGTCTTGCCGACCTGGTGCAGGTTATGCCCAGGTGGTAAACTCTTGTACACGCCTCCCTGGCGATGGCGTCGGCTGCTACGGTTATGGCACGGATTGTCCAAGCTTGGCAACGTCGGCGATGACCGGTTCTCGTCGTACACTTCTTCTTAAAATTAAATTTCGGACCTGCTCGTACCTAGGTACGAACGCCTCGGATCGGCTAGGAACCACTGTTTCCTCACAGTATCGGGCTCGACTACGGCGTCCTCCACCGGTGCTTCTTCAGCTACGCCTTGCTTTAATCTTCAGGTTCACGTATGCCGCCTTGACATACCCAGGTCTCCGGAATCTCCAAGATCAACTGGCAACTTTTTGGTGACGGTCGTCCAAAGAAAAAGACTTATGCAGATTTTAAAACCAGAACAAATGCTCAACAATTACTTTTAGTTGTTTACTGTCTTATGGTTCTGCACCGACTGGCTATTCCTTGAGAAATCCCGCTATTTATAGCCGATTTCCACGCTCGAATACCACAACACCCCCCCTCTGAAGAGCATTAGTTATGGTATGTTTATTTAACCGTACCCATCTGGTACGATTATACCGTATTTATAATGTCAATCCTTAAAACTAATCAAATCCATAAACAACAATGTAACAAATAACTAAGTCCATAAACAACAATAATACCCAAAATAACTAAGTCTAAATAAACATATTTAAAATCACTTCCTTCTGTGGGATGATTTTTCTTTTTCTCTAGTCCGAGGCGATTTCTCAACCTCCATGGCTCTAGCTTCAATTGGTGGCTCTTCTCCAGGTGACCTGGCATAGGCCTCCTGTGGGTAGTTCTCTGGCGACCTGGGGGACTCCTCGGAGGCTTCAGGTGGCTTCTCTCTCGGCTGCCTCAATGCTGGTACGGCGACCTCGGGCTGAGGGGCCGTAGTGTCCTCCACATCTGGTGGTTTCTCCTTAGGCTGCCTCAATGCTGGTACGGCGACCTCGGCCTGAGGGGCCGTAGTTTTCTCCACATCTGGTGGTTTCTCCTTAGGCTGCCTCAATGGTACCTCGGCGACCTCGGGCTGAGGGGCCGGAATTTCATCTATTTCAGGGGGTTGGCCATGGAGTTCTTCTTCTTCAATATCAATTTTGTCTTTGAATTCTGGCGGTGGCGAGATTACATCGAACTCGTCCTCCTGGGCCACGTCCGGTGGCTCCAGAATTCTATATTCAGCTTCCTTATCCTCTTGGACCACGTCTGGTGGCTCCAAAATCTCATATCTTGCTCGCTTCTGCCGTTGCAGCAATTGGTCATTCTCTTCATCTTCTGCTTGTAATAGAGCCAAACAAGTCATTTCATTAAAATTCACGTTCTCCTCCGAGCCTAAAGCTGGGAGTGAGGCCTGACGCTGTCTCTTAGGCCCAGGAATCTCCACAGGTGATCCATCTGGAAACACCAATTTTGGCTTCTTTGGCTTTACTATGCTCGTTTCTTGCTCCCCCCAGTATACTAAATCTCTAGCGGTGTTTCCTAGGTGTATACAACATCGGTTTATATCCATCACCACCCCATTACTCTTAAACCATGGCATGCCCAAAATAACGTCCTCATTTAACTCATCCATGATTGTAAATTTGGTTAGCATTGTCATGTTCTTAATCTTCACTTGTTGCTGGATATCACCTCTTGTCGAATGATGGGTTTCACCGCAGGCTAGTCTCATTTCACTCCTCGGAGTTCTATTTCTGATGGTTCGGGGCAGCAGGGTACTTCTAATGATATTCCGGCTGGCCCCAGTATCGAGTAATGCTCTTACTGGGGTTCCTTCTACCATTATATCGATTCTAGGTAATATTGTAGAATCCAAACTCAATAGCGTGTTCGCTATTCCCTGCTTTCTATTCCTTCTTTTCTTTTTCCTTCTAGCTCTTCTTTTCCTAATATTTAGTTGCACGGGTAGGTTTTTGTCATAAATATATCGCAAATATCCCTCCTCTGAGGGTGGCATCCATATTTGTCTAATTTCCTTTTTCTTTTTCCGCTTCTGCCGGACTCCCCTTTGAGTTGGCGGAATTTGCCGACTTAACGGTGGCAGCGCCGAACCTCTAGGTTTGTCCTCATAGCTTGGCATTCCATCTTCTTCCTCTAATTGAGGCGGCATTCGCCATTTCCATGGTGGCATTTCCTCTTCCATAATTTCATTCCGAATTCTTCCCTCCCATAATTGGCGCTTCGCTCTTGTATTAAAAGCTGGGCACTCCATGGGCAGGTATGCAAATGATTTGCGATCGCTTAGGCCAAAGGGCCTAACGTCGTCACAGGGTTCTTTGTTACTCTTTTGGTTTGAGTAAGTCATCGAGTTGGGCGCCATGTCCTGGCACAGTTCGCCTTCGCTTCCTTCTTCAAGGGGCTTATCCCTGGAAGTTCCGCGGCTAGCTACAGTCGATGTCTCAGGGGCGGCGATCTGTGTAGGGCAGTTTGAGACCGCCCCAGGTCCTTCCCTGGGGTCGGCCTCGGTAGTGGAGAGCATGTCGTGTTTATCTTCGTCCTCAGCCATCCGGGCTGGAGGGGTTTCACTGTATAAGGCCATATTTTCGGCCAATGCAATGTTTGCCGCGCTCGGCTCCTTCGCTGCCGTCCTGGGGCAGGTTGTGCCCAGGTGGTAGTTCCTTGTATTCGGTGTTTTGGGGTCGGCACTAGATGCTGGAGGTGAGGCCTCTACGTCCAGCTCTTGGCGTCGCCGGTTTTCTGTTATTTAGTCGAAAAATCACGTTGCCACGTGGTTTTTGTCTTTTGCCGACCTGGGACAGGTTATGCCCAGGTGGTATTTACTTGCACACGCCTCCCTGACGATGGCGTCAGCTTCTGCAGGTATGGCACGGTCCGTCCAATGCTGGCAACGCCGGCTATGTCGGATACTCGTCGTATTTCTTTTCTAAATTAATTTGCCACGTAGTTTTCACGTCTTGCCGACCTGGTGCAGGTTATGCCCAGGTGGTAAACTATTGTATACGCCTCCCTGGCGATGGCGTCGACTGCTGCAGGTATGGCACAGTTCGTCCAATGCTGGCAACGCCGGCTATGTCGGATTTTCGTCGAATTACTTCTTTTAATTAATTTGCCACGTGGTTTTCACGTCTTGCCGACCTGGTGCAGGTTATGCCCAGGTGGTAAACTCTTGTACACGCCTCCCTGGCGATGGCGTCGGCTGCTACGGTTATGGCACGGATTGTCCAAGCTTGGCAACGTCGGCGATGACCGGTTCTCGTCGTACACTTCTTCTTAAAATTAAATTTCGGACCTGCTCGTACCTAGGTACGAACGCCTCGGATCGGCTAGGAACCACTGTTTCCTCACAGTATCGGGCTCGACTACGGCGTCCTCCACCGGTGCTTCTTCAGCTACGCCTTGCTTTAATCTTCAGGTTCACGTATGCCGCCTTGACATACCCAGGTCTCCGGAATCTCCAAGATCAACTGGCAACTTTTTGGTGACGGTCGTCCAAAGAAAAAGACTATTAGATACACCCTGTAGTAACAAAAAGAATAAAAACCAGAGTATAATATTACATTCCCACTATCGGAATATGTGTCAGGCAAATCTGCTGATTACGTAATAGGGAACAAATCTCGACCTGAAAATATAGTTGAGTTAGATATAAGAAATAAGCTGTAAAACAAAGATCAATAAATGCAGCTCGGCTTGTATTAAAATATATTTGTTGTTTCTCTGTTCTGCCCTATCCTAAACAATTAAATCTAATAGGTTATGGGCCCAGTTTACTAATACGGTAGTTTCCTACGGGAGTGAGTGTCTTGTATAAACAAAACAAAAATTAAATAGAACAAAACTATTTTTTTCTGGTTTGTAAAATCGGTGTTAATAGACATAAGTGATTATGGATGCCAATAAAAATAGACGTAATATAAAACAATTTAATGGTGAACGCTACAGCATTTGGAAGTTTCGACTAAGAGCTTTACTTGCTGAAGACGACGCATTAAAAGTGATTGACGACGATATTCCTGAAGAACCTGATAAAAAATGGGAAAAACTCGAACGCTTAGCAAAAAGTGTGATTATTGAATACCTTAGTGACACCATGATAGGCATTGTGACGGAGGAAGCAACTGCCCGTGACATAATAAACAAACTAGATACTATCTATGAGAGAAAAAGCCTAGCTACACAGTTAGCCGTTCAAAAGAGGTTACTCAGCTTAAAATACAAGAGAGATATGCCATTAGTGAAACATTTCCTTATATTCGATGAACTAATGATTGAGCTTCTAGCTGCTGGAGGTGCTTTGACTGAAATGTCTAAGATAGCTCATCTTCTCCTAACCTTACCATCATCCTACGACGGAATAGTAACTGCTATTCACACATTAACTGATGATACTTTAAGTCTTGCATTTGTTAAAACGAAGTTGCTTGACTATGAAACAAAATTAACTAATGAAAGCAGTGACACAAGCAGCAAAATATTACAAGCCGAAATTCAAACAAACAACTTCCTACCTCCTAAAAGGACCAAATACCCAAATAAAAAGGCCAAGTTTTCCAATCAGAAAAATAGACGATATTTTGCAAACCAAGGATTTGGGAAACCAAACAGCTATTTTAATTCTACGATGAAATGTACATATTGTGGACGCAAAAACCATAATATAAAGGACTGTTTTTATAACAAAAAGAAACATTTTCAAAAACATGAAGGTTCAGATCGCCATCGTACTCTACAAACAATTGAAACTCAGCCAAATAATAATGACAAGGGTTTCGCCTTTATGGTGGAAAATTCTACCCTACAAGCTGATTTGACAAATGAAATAACATTCATATTGGACTCTGGGGCTACTGATCATATGGTGAATCAAGCTAATATCTTTACAACATACAAAGAGCTGGACAGTCCATTGAAAATTTCGGTGGCTAAAATTGGTATCTCCATCGAAGCGACCCTAAAAGGAACCATCCACGTCACAACTGACCAAGGGGTATCCGGAGTTCTAGAGGACGTCCTGTACTCTCCAGACATTCCAAATAACCTACTCTCAGTACGCCGAATACAGGAAGCTGGTCTGACCGTTATTTTTAAAGATAATGGTACAGTGAGTATTGAAAACGGTAACAAGACAATTATAGAAGGTAAGATCCAAAATAATTTAATAACAATTACCTTGAAAATTTGCAAACCTTTAAATAATCAGGCGAACACTCTTTCTGAATGGAAATTAAATAGTTATCAAATTTGGCATGCGCGGCTTGCCACATAAGTAAACAAAAATTTTTACAATTAAAAAATATTGATTTTTTAGACAACAATAAACACTTAAATAATATCAATCCCACAGATGAGATCTGTGAAGCTTGTCTTTGCGGAAAACAAGCACGCCTACCGTTTGCTAAAGCCAAAGAGAAAATACACATTAAAAGACCATTATTTATTGTCCATTCAGATGTCTGTGGTCCAATATCTCCATCAACTATTGATAATAAAAATTACTTTGTTACATTTATTGACGAATTTACTCATTACACAGTCACTTATTTAATGGAATATAAATCCGAGGTATTTAAATTCTTTCAAGATTTCGTCGTAAAAAGTGAGGCACACTTTAATTTAAAAATCTCAAATTTATATTGTGATAATGGAAGGGAATATCTTTCTAATGAATTTAAAGATTTTTGTGTTAAAAGGGGTATAAGTTATCACTTAACCGTACCACATACACCGCAACAAAATTCAGTAGCGGAACGTATGAACAGGTCAATAACAGAAAAGGCCCGGACAATGGTACATGGGGCTGATTTGGATAAAAATTTGTGGGGTGAAGCAGTCCTTACAGCTACCTATTTAATAAATCTGACACCCACTAAAGCTCTACAACCAAATAAAACACCATTTGAACTGTGGCACGGTAAAAAGCCCAGAATAAATAATTTAAAAATTTTTGGTTCAACAGCTTATATTCATAATAAAGTCAGAAAAGATAAATTTGACAAAAAGTCAAATAAAGGCATATTGGTTGGTTATCAACCTAATGGTTATAAAATATTAGATATTGAAACTAATAAATTTATTATCGCGCGCGACATCATTTTTGACGAAATAAATTTCAAAACATCAAGACCAATATTACTTGATGAAGGGTTAAAACATCAAAAATTAAATTTGATGAGGTCATTCAGTCCGAAAACTCCATTATAACTAAAATGCCTAAAACTACATTGAAAGTAGTTAAAACTCCTAAAGAACTTGTACAAACTGAAACAGGTGAATCTATTTCTAAAATAGATAAATCTGTGACCGAAACAGATAATGAACACAATAAATTTTTAAATCATAAGAATTCAAATGAATTACAAACTCCCAGACGAAGTAATAGAATAAAAAATCTTCCTACTATTTCATATAACGAAGAAGATAATATCAATAATTACATTCTGTGTGCACAATCACTTCTTTGTACAATCCCTCAATCAAATAGTGAAATAGAAAATAGGGATGACAAAATTCAGTGGGAGCAAGCCATAAATAGCGAAATAAATTCTCTATTAATCAATAAAACTTGGTCGTTAGTTGATAAACCTATAAATAAAAACATAGTTGACTGTAAATGGGTATTTTCGATAAAAAATGACGCATATGGAAATATAAACAAATACAAAGCAAGGCTAGTAGCGCGGGGTTTTAGTCAGCAATATTTATTAGATTATAATGAAACATTTGCGCCCGTGGCTCGTATTTCAACTTTCAGATTTCTAATAGCTTTTGCAAATCAACAAAATTTATTATTACATCATATGGATGTTAAAACCGCTTTTCTCAATGGTATTTTAAAAGAAGAAATTTATATGCGAGTTCCGGACGGAGTTAAAAGCAAACAAAATAAAGTCTGTAAATTAAACAAGTCCTTATATGGTTTAAAACAATCGGCACGTTGTTGGTTTCAGCGATTCGACGATGTGCTGAAGCAGCATAATTTTAAAAACTCCTCAGTTGACCGTTGTTTATATTTTTTAGACAGGGGCCACGTAAATAAAAATATCTATGCAATTTTATATGTGGACGATCTCTTGATAGTCACCGCAGATAAAAATACAATGGCAAGTTTTAAAAAGTATTTGATGACTCAATTTAATATGGAAGATATGTCTGAAATAAATTTTTTTTTGGGTATAAAAATAAACAGATACGAAGATTATATTACGTTAGATCAAAGTTTATATTTAAAAACAGTACTGAACAAATACAATATGACTAATTGTAAAACTGTTAATACTCCTTTACCTAGTAAATTAAATTATATTGATTTAAACTCAGATGAAACTATTAATGCGCCTTGCCGAAATTTAATTGGTTGCTTAATGTATGTAATGCTATGCACACGGCCAGATTTATGCACATCTATAAATCTACTGAGTAGATATCAAAATAAAAATAATAAAGAGCTCTGGCAGTGCCTTAAGCGCATTTTAAGATACATACAAGGTTCTCTTGAATTTAAGTTGGTTTACAAAAGAAATGAAAACTACACTCATATTTTGGTTGGTTATGTAGACTCTGATTGGGGCAATAATGAGACAGACCGTAGAAGTACAACAGGGTATATTTTCAAATTGTTTGAAAACTGTACTATATGTTGGAACACTAAAAGGCAAAATTCCGTAGCAGCTTCATCAACTGAAGCTGAATATATGGCACTATTTGAAGGTGTTCGTGAAGCTTTATGGCTTAAATCTCTTTTAAGAGATATTAAAATTATCATCACAGAACCTATAGTTATATACGAAGATAATAACGGTTGTATTGCCATTGCCAACAATCCTGTTTTTCATAAACGATCAAAACATATTGATATTAAATATCATTTTACAAGAGAACAAATTGAACAAAATGTAGTAATTTTACAATCAATAAAACTTGGTCGTTAGTTGATAAACCTATAAATAAAAACATAGTTGACTGTAAATGGGTATTTTCGATAAAAAATGACGCATATGGAAATATAAACAAATACAAAGCAAGGCTAGTAGCGCGGGGTTTTAGTCAGCAATATTTATTAGATTATAATGAAACATTTGCGCCCGTGGCTCGTATTTCAACTTTCAGATTTCTAATAGCTTTTGCAAATCAACAAAATTTATTATTACATCATATGGATGTTAAAACCGCTTTTCTCAATGGTATTTTAAAAGAAGAAATTTATATGCGAGTTCCGGACGGAGTTAAAAGCAAACAAAATAAAGTCTGTAAATTAAACAAGTCCTTATATGGTTTAAAACAATCGGCACGTTGTTGGTTTCAGCGATTCGACGATGTGCTGAAGCAGCATAATTTTAAAAACTCCTCAGTTGACCGTTGTTTATATTTTTTAGACAGGGGCCACGTAAATAAAAATATCTATGCAATTTTATATGTGGACGATCTCTTGATAGTCACCGCAGATAAAAATACAATGGCAAGTTTTAAAAAGTATTTGATGACTCAATTTAATATGGAAGATATGTCTGAAATAAATTTTTTTTTGGGTATAAAAATAAACAGATACGAAGATTATATTACGTTAGATCAAAGTTTATATTTAAAAACAGTACTGAACAAATACAATATGACTAATTGTAAAACTGTTAATACTCCTTTACCTAGTAAATTAAATTATATTGATTTAAACTCAGATGAAACTATTAATGCGCCTTGCCGAAATTTAATTGGTTGCTTAATGTATGTAATGCTATGCACACGGCCAGATTTATGCACATCTATAAATCTACTGAGTAGATATCAAAATAAAAATAATAAAGAGCTCTGGCAGTGCCTTAAGCGCATTTTAAGATACATACAAGGTTCTCTTGAATTTAAGTTGGTTTACAAAAGAAATGAAAACTACACTCATATTTTGGTTGGTTATGTAGACTCTGATTGGGGCAATAATGAGACAGACCGTAGAAGTACAACAGGGTATATTTTCAAATTGTTTGAAAACTGTACTATATGTTGGAACACTAAAAGGCAAAATTCCGTAGCAGCTTCATCAACTGAAGCTGAATATATGGCACTATTTGAAGGTGTTCGTGAAGCTTTATGGCTTAAATCTCTTTTAAGAGATATTAAAATTATCATCACAGAACCTATAGTTATATACGAAGATAATAACGGTTGTATTGCCATTGCCAACAATCCTGTTTTTCATAAACGATCAAAACATATTGATATTAAATATCATTTTACAAGAGAACAAATTGAACAAAATGTAGTAATTTTACAATATGTTTCAACAGGTAACCAATTGGCAGATGGATTTACTAAACCTCTACCCTTTCCAGCATTCAGCGAGTTCCGCTTCAAAATGGGTTTGGAGGAAGTCCATGAAAAATCAAACTTAGACAATGAATAGTTTATGATGATCTGGTTGGGTTTTATGGGGTTTTCCCAATCCTTGCAACAAATGTTGGATCATTTTTCTTTCTCTCCCCACAGTAACGATAATGATTAATTTTGAATTTTTTTTTTTTAATTTAGTACAAGCACATATATTCTATACTATATATTTTTCTTATTTTTGAGTGGGAGTATTAGATACACCCTGTAGTAACAAAAAGAATAAAAACCAGAGTATAATATTACATTCCCACTATCGGAATATGTGTCAGGCAAATCTGCTGATTACGTAATAGGGAACAAATCTCGACCTGAAAATATAGTTGAGTTAGATATAAGAAATAAGCTGTAAAACAAAGATCAATAAATGCAGCTCGGCTTGTATTAAAATATATTTGTTGTTTCTCTGTTCTGCCCTATCCTAAACAATTAAATCTAATAAAGACTTATGCAGATTTTAAAACCAGAACAAATGCTCAACAATTACTTTTAGTTGTTTACTGTCTTATGGTTCTGCACCGACTGGCTATTCCTTGAGAAATCACGCTATTTATAGCCGATTTCCACGCTCGAATACCACAACAGTAGCTGGGTTCCACTTAGGTTAAGAGAGGATGGTGGCTTCCAGGAAAAGTGCCACGCCCTAAAATGGCGATAAAAATGCAGGTTTTCGGCTCCATGTTATTTCTTATGGGATTTTGGGCTAGAATTGGTACTGCTATTCTACTCATCACATCAATCGATTAATGGGAAATTCAAAATTCACCTTCGAGGAATTTTATACAACTTTAACGCAGATAGAGGCAGTTCTAAATTCACGGCCTTTGTGCCCATTAACTAATGATCCTTCAGATTTTAGTTGTCTGACACCCGGACATTCAAAACTGCCCAAAATGGTTAAAAGCAACAAGGAATAGTGAGTTGAACGATATAGTGTTGTTACTGGAGGATAATGTGCCTCCATTGCAGTGTCCAATAGCGCGAGTTTTGGAAGTTTACCCCGGAAAAGACGGCAAGGTTAGGGTGGTGAAATTGAAAACTGCTACAAGTGTTTTCACTCGATCCATTGCCAAAATATCTCCTTTATTGTATGACAATTTAACCATAAGTACCGAGGGTACTCAACGCGACAACTAAGAGTTCTATTTTATTGGTTTAACGCCTTTGGGCAAATGGAGTATGTTTGTGAGCAAACATCATTTTTTTAGTTTAATTTTTATTCCAGGTTTCCTGCCTGTTTCGGTTTGGTAGCTTGCCACAAAAGTAACTGGGGCTGATGACCTGAGTCCCTGGGGCAACCCTAAAAAGTAAATGATCTTTTGCAGTTTTTTGTTTTTTTTGTTGGTCCTTTGCTCTAATCAAGCATCGTAACGGCAGCGCGCAAGCCACCGCTTGGCAATCTCTTTAAACTGTCTATGTGGACACACCAATCGCAAACCTGGTGTATAAAAATCGGTAGCCATCTACCCTGGCAGTATCGCTCTGTCCCTGTCGCACCGGCTCCAAGATTGGGCTGGTGCAACTTTCGCCTTACGGGGTTCCTAACATCTTTTTATTTCTTCCCTTCTTCTTTCACGCTCATTTGTTTCCGCACTACATAGGCACGTGTAGTGTTAGCCTTGTTACCAGTGTCATTCCTCTGAGTTGGGCTGGGGTCACGGAGATGTTTGTTTTTTGCGCTCAGTTCAGGGGAATTAAAGGGTCTTCTTCTGGGTTGGGAGGCGTGGTTACTTCCACAAGGGGGGCCTTCACGCGCTCGTTGGATTGGTGAGTACCAACCAACAGGTAACTCGTCGACGCGTAAATTTGGAGTTGGTTTAGGCTTACGATTTTAGGGGCAGCTTTGTGCTATGTATACTTACGATTTTAGGGGCAGCTCTATGCCATGCATACTGACGAATTTAGGGGCAGCTTTTTGCCATGTATACTTATGATTAAGTGGTAGTTTTTATAGCACCAGGCGTATAAAGGGGGCGCAAATTTACGACTTGTGCCTCATATGACGAGTACGCAAGGGTTATTTCCACAACGGGGCGTTCAAATGCGCGTTAGATTGATGGGCATCAACTAACAGGTAACTCACCGAAAAGTTCTTTTTGTTGTTCGAGTAGTGTTTTTAGTATAAGTTGGATATTCTTTTTGTCGGTCTTATTTAAAAAAGTTTGCATGCTCACATAGAGCATAGATATTGCAGTGGATCTCAGCAGGAGTTCTATGTAGTTTGGGTGCGTCGCACCTATAGAGCAGGTGTAAAATTTGATATATGTTATATTGTTCTTCCGTTTTTTTTTTATTGGAAAATAATATATTATTGGCAATGTTTATTGGGAGATTGCAGTAGTATTGTGTTGTTATAATAAGTGTAAGTAGTAGTAAGTTGTATAGATATTTTTGTGTATGTGTAATGTTGATGGTTTGAAGCCGGAGCGCTTCAACGCGGGGGAGAATATTTGTTACACACGTCATATTTCTGTCGTGACCCAGTAGGAAAACAAAGTAAAAACGTTGAAATCAATCTTAGGGGATATAATGCAATGAAAAACTAAACCAAGCGGCAACGTCGCATTCGTGCTAAATTACTATGTTTTTCTTTAACAACTAAACGATAAAAAACAGAGAAAAATACATTAAATTCATATGCAATATAACTGGCAACACCACATATTAAAGTGGTGGCAACGTTGTACAAATCCATAAAAATATATGTTTAAGTTAAATCCTAATGTAAAAAAAACTGTTATAGGATATAGGGTTATATTATATTATATTGTTTGTAAATAGATCAGTGTCAAGCGGAATTCTACAGAGTTAAGATGCCGCCGCTATGTGTTGGATAAAGCCATCACGTAAAAAGTTAGTAAAAGTAACTAAAAGTAGTAAAGTGTCTTGCGAGAATCTAAAGAGAGTGAATCGCCGCTCCATGTTGGATAAAGCCATCACGTAAAAGGTTAGTAAAAGTATTTAAAAGTCGTAAAGTGTCTTGCGAGAATCTAAAGAGAGTGAATCGCCGCTCCGTGTGTAGATAAAGCTGGCACGTTAAAAGTTGATAAAAGTAATTAAAAGTAGTAAAGTGTCATGTGAAAGTAGAGAAAGTTAAGTCACCGCTAAGTGAGTGGACAAAGCCATCACTGTGAGAGTTGTTATATGTTGAAGCCCGTGCTAGGGTAATCAGAGGAGGAGTGTTATTAGTCGTTTAATAAAGAAATAATGCAGTAAAATTCAAAAAGGATTTTATTTTCCAATTTAAAACAAATTTGAACCAGTCGACTTGTGAAGACACAGGTTAAAGTTTTGTGTAGCTCATTGTTACAAACGTGAGTTTATACACCATCCTTTTCGGTTCCTAAAGTTTTCTGCAATATCTCCACCTAAAAAAAAATATGCTTAAATGTAGTTTATACTTTGAGAGATAGTGCTCTTTAAAGCTTATATCGATTATAAAACAAAGCAAGATTTGTTATGTAAAAATTTTTTACCAAAAAAATTCAAGAATTCTACAACTTATATTTATTTTCTGAACAGTTTATAGCACAGAAAGTGGCTCTTGGCTATTGAAAATATTCGCTTTCTTAAATGAAAAAAAAAATACAAAAATTTTAAAGCATCATGCCTCGGAAATCAATATGTTTTTTTGTTGTATTATCAATTAAATACCTGGCGATTGAATTTTAACATGGGTGCAATCAATTACTCCAACCACATTGGGAAATTGTGGAATTGCACGAAAATCCTGTTTCATGTTCTCAATTTCTTCAAATTCTTGGGGCATTTTAATAAACTGCCTTGCTAACCCTGCGATTGCATCCGATACACGTTTTATAATGCGAGATGCTGTGGAATCATGCATACCCCTAAAATCTGCTGGTACAATTATCATCGAGCCACTGGCATAAAAGCGCAGAGCTACTAGAATTTGGGTCATTGCATCTATCGCATGGTTCCTAAAATTAAAAATATAAAAATTTTTTGTTAATTTTTAGTAAAATACTTCCAATCAGCTAAATGTAAATAGGTATCTTTGTTGTTATTGTTTTTTTTATTGTCTCCATTTTAGTATCTTTGTCTCGATCTTTGTATTCCTAGCTTAAAATTTCAAATATTATTTTTTAAACTTTCTTAATAGTTTCATACATTTTATCCTGAATATACATTGTATAATATACTAACCGGCTTGTTAGACGCTCTAAAACGTTAATTAGGAGGCCTACCAATTGCTCCACAGAGTTTTTGGAAATCCTAAACCTTTGTAGGAACTGAAAATCGGTTAATGTATCCACATAGTTTGTGCGGACCCGAAATATTCTGTCTCGTCTAGGCTGCTCTATTATATTCACAAAATCATCCTCGTCGTCTATTAATAATTCGTCAAAAATCTCGAATAAATCCATTATTGAAGACAAGAACAGTGAACAGTAAACCAAATACCAATGTTAGGTTATATTACAAGTTAATACAACCAACATCGCATGATTTAAACCGTATTATTAAGTTTAAGCGGTACTCTGTCCACCGATTAACATATTACCCGGTTGGTTGATCTTAACTCGAACCTCGCTGTCAATCCGCGTTTATAAAACCGCCGTTTCCAACAATCCAAGGTTTAAACCGAACAGTGCGATTTAAACCTACTTTATACAATTGGGCCTTAGTCTCGAGACGGTTAGTCTGTCCGCAACAAGTCAATAAGGTGCAGCGTCGTGCTTCGTTATAATTTTAGTGGCTTAGAAAATAACGTCTGCATTTTTCTAGGTCAGTTTAATCTTAAAAATTTCTGTCGCTAAATGTTTATGAGTGTGTTAAGTAGATTCAAGAATCCCTACCATGGCAAGCGTCCAATTCAAGATGAGTGAATAATTGTTGAATATCTAGGCAGTAAGAATAAGAACAAACTGCAAAAACACTATGTGGGCCAAATAATACAGATTGTAAGTGATAACGAAGTAAGTGCAAGATTTTTGAAAAAATCAAATAAAACTCATCGTTTCATTACACCCGATACTGAAGACTGCGCCGTTATCACTGTAGATATGATTAAGAGAAAATTAAATCATCCACTCATTGAAGGAAGTGGAAGAAGGCATTTTTATACATTTGATATCCCACAGGTGGATAACTATGCTTTTTAAAACATTAAAAATATTTAAGAAGTAGTCCATGTTCTGTGGCGAGATTGTAAATAGAAATAAATTGTATAATATACTAACCGGCTTAAAAGTTATTTGGTGGTAAAGACAGACCTTTATTTCTATTAAAAATATTTAAAGGTTCCTATTTTTAGTTACATGTTAGAGTTCAACTTTTTTTGTTTGTTATTAATTTATCCCAATTTTATTTTTCGTTTTTTACTTTGTATTTTTACTATTTTTGCATATTAAAACTATGGAGGTAAACCGTAAATATGTGGTATTTTTAATTTTCCCAAATAACTCTTATCAAAATATATAAAAAATATGAAAAACCTGTTTTTTAAAACCTAATAAGTGTTCCCAATTAACCCCACGTGCGAGGGTACCTATTCAGTATTACTGCTTTTTCAATAGATTCCCAAATAGCCCCACCCTATGAGGATATTTGGGATGAGGGTTTAAAAAAATATTATAGCCACCCCCTTTTTCAGGGGTGGCTAAAATTTTGTCTGTTTGCAAGTCACATGGTATACTATCCAAAAATATTACCACCAAAAATTTGGATCGAGCATCCTTTAAATTACACTCAAAAATGTACAAAAAAAAACTCAAATAACCCCGTTCTACGGTAAGCAAGAAGGCAAAATTTTAAGAAATGAAGAAAAGATCAAAGGGGCAAGCCGTGCGTCATTGACAAAAAAAGAAATGGCTAGAAAATTTAGTAATTCAAACGATTAAGATGATCCGGTTTGCTTTTATTGCAATAATCCGTATTTTAATAGGTAGTAAAAAAGGCAAGGGATGGATAATGTTTACACGTTGTGGCAAATGGGTTCATGGAGTCAAGTTCAGGAGACTAATGAGTTAAGCGGTTAAGCCTATCCCATTCTAGCGAGAAGGTGTTTCTAAAATAGGAAAAATCATCGTGAAGGAAAATTACGTTTTTTCCAACAATATTTAAAAAATGTATTTTTCAGTTTAATGAATAAATAAAGAAAGGTTGAAGCTAAAATCTAATGATTTTATTTTAATTTTAAAAACGTGGAAAAATGTCATACAGGGAATTAAGTGCTAAGTATCCATTTTAGGTAACTTCCCCTATGCGTAGACGATTTTATGCTCAGTTCATCGTCATCTGAAGATGAGTGAAATGAGGTAGATGAGCCTGAAAGTGAAATGAATAAGCAACCTAACGCACTAACCGATAATCACAAAATAGGCAAGCCACACCCGTTGAGGTTACCAAGGGGGATTTTCTGCTCGCCAAAATTGTATATGATAAAAATACAAAAAAAGAAAGAAGTTCATATGCCAAGTTATAGATTTCAACAAAGAAGAAATCATAAAGTCATCACGTGTAAATTCTTGCGAAATTATAAAAGTGCAAATGATATTTACGTATTTCCCGACATTGATGACGTTACAGGGGTTTTATTTGACCAGATATTAAATGTCCCTATGTCCCTATGTCATTGCAAAAGTGGAGTAAGCATGATTTTGACTAAAGCAGAAGAAAATCTATTAGTACACTGGATACTAAATGTCAGCAAAATAGGATTACCCGTTACGAAAGATCAATTAATTGATAGTGTAGGGATGCTTGTAAAAAAACTAAAAAGGCCCAATAATTTTTTTATTGGTTCGAAGAGTTCTTACACTAGGCACTCGCAAATAAGTCAACAAATGATTCAAAACTTAAGAAGCTCTAGGGCGGCTGTTTTGAAAACCCATATAAGAAAATGGTTCGATGAAATAAATAAATATTTTATGACAAACAATATTGAAACCAATGATCCCAGACAAATTTTTAACGCGAACGAGGCGGCTTTTCTTTTATCAGCCAAAGGAAGCAAAGTTCTGACTAAAAAAAGGATCGAAGACTGTCAATAGTTATTCAAATGCCAATGACAGAATGTATTACTACACTTATTACAGGCAATGCCGTCGGTGAATTAACACCACCAATGATTATGTTCAGTTACGAGAGAATACTAAATGAATAAATTTAAAATGCCAATATCCCGATTGGGCTATTGGAAGTTCAGACTCGGTATGGATGACAGGGTTTTTTTTTTTAATATGTTTCGAATAATTTTTAGAAGCGGTTGTTAGGAAAAAAATATTCCATTTCCTTTTGTATTATCCGTAGATGGGCACAAATAACATTTGACTTACAATTTCAGTTCTTTCTGTGCTAAAAAGGAATTCTTCTTCCGAATTCTACGCATATATTCCAGCCCATGGATGTAGGTGTTTTTAATCCACTAAAAAGCGAGTGGCGAAAAGAAATTCATGCTTGGAAGATGGAAGATAAAAAACAAAATTGAAAAAAAGAAACCTCTACTCAGTAATATCTTGAAGCGGGACAAAGTAAAATTTTGCAAAATACTTTTAGAGCATCTGGTTTGCATCCATTTAACGTAGACGCAGTAGATTTCTCAAAATAAATAAAGACTGGAATTCCTTCGGGTGAACCTGTAACTAAAAATACTGAGCAAAAATCCAGCTAAAGTAAGCAAATTAGATAATACAGATTAAGATGAAATAAGACAACAAGAACCTGAAGAACACACCGAAAATAGAATAAAACCTACCGAGGCAAATATATTAAATAATACAGACAGAAGTGAGACAACAAGAACTGGAAGAACAAATAAAATAGAACACCTACCGACGAAAATATAATAGAAAATACTAATGAAGATGATATGAGAGAACAACGGCTTGAAGAACAAGCGAGAAATAGAATAGAACCTACAAACAATATAATAGTATTGTATGGAAATGAGGATTGTGAACTGGAATCAACTAGAGAAAATATTAATGAAGAAAATGGAAAAAAAGACAAAGTGCAGATATAAGATGAAAATGAAGGAAATAAAGATAATACTAAAAATATTTAAACCAACAAAACCCATAATGCCGTGATACCTTCTCCCTTTAAGTCTGCTTTGTTTTGGCCAGAAGAAGATACCCAGGCAGCAGACTGGCGTCATTCTGACGTCATTTTTTGGTCATATTTGGTCGGAGACGTCATATTACCAACAAATGACGTCATTTATAGCGTCATTTTTGAAACGTCTTTTAGATGTTATGAATATGAAGACAAATTGACGTAATGATTTGGTCATTGTTAATTTTTAAATTCTATGTTTTTTAATTCGAAAAATTTTAGGTGAAAACCCTTACCTAATTAAAGGCGTCTAAAATATAAGATTAATATTATACCTGCCACTCGAAAACGCTTATATTAATTAATTGCAATTATTAAGTTCCTAATTTCTAAATGTTTCGGTCGAATATAATAAAAATAGGCCAAAGGAATGAAATTAGTAATGCGTAATTATGTATAATAATTAATATATGGGTTTTTGACGATATTTATTTGTGAGGAGTGCTGTTGTACTTCATATATTTTTGAATTTAGCGCCTTAACTATGCCCTAAAATACTTGGACTCGTGCTCTGGGTATCCTGGGAGACCAGTCTGTCTTTGTTTAATAATCAAGAAAAGAGAGTGACGCCAATATCGATAACTTCTCCGTTGACGATTAAATACATTATTGTCTGGGTTCTTCGTGTTGGGGTCGCCAACAGTCGGTTTGCTTCGCGTGGTTCCGTCTCCTTCTATCCGGTGCATCCAGTATCCGGTTCTTGTTTTATTAACCTTAATTTTTAATTTTCCTGGTACAATACAAAATGGCGAAAATTACTTTCGGTCTTGATTGAATTGCGTTGGCGTTTAGTGTTTTAAATTTTTTATTTTTGCACATTAACCGTTTCAGACCTGGCGTACATGGGCATGGGTATGTACATCAAATTTAAATATTTCTATGACGAAAAAATAATGATTTTTTTCCCTTGGTGCGGTTTATCTATTCCCAGTAACGTTTATTGCAATTAAAATTACATTTGCGCCATCTGTCCTGGGTAATTGAAACTTATTTACAAATTACGTGTTGTGATCCTAAACTGCAATCATCACTGTCGGTAAGTAAATGCTTATTCAGAATTTTCCTAGCCGTATGGGATTTTTAAGTTGGGAAACTAATAATTGTAATATGTTAAAAAATACAGTAGAAGTAATTTAAAATACTATTTATGCTGATCCCGTCATTTATTTGCTTAGAACTTTGGTTAAAACTTTATGTACATGTGTATGTACAAACGGTCTCAATCGTTGCTGATACCTGTACATCTGCATGTACATGTGGTACCAAGTGTTATAACACTATAATTGTTTTTTTTGTTACAGATTCAAAAAAAAATTGTTACTAATATATTGAAAAATGGATAAATGAAAAAGACCTATAATTTACAAAATCCAAAACACGTGCAAGAACTTATAAGCTTAGTTGAAACTGGGGAATTGTCTGATATTGGAGAAGTAGAGGAGGATGAGGAGGAAGAGGATGAGTTGCAACAAGTAGAAATTGTAAGTGTTATGCGACCAGGAGCTGACATTAGTACACAAAACGAAGAAAAAAACTCAGGAGAGGTTTCAGACTGAAGAAGTACTAAAAGAAGATTCAAATGATTCCAGCGATGACGAGCCACTAATATCACTAATATCAAAGAAAAATAATAAACAAAATGTAAAGTGGAAGAGACAACCATTTCAGTCTATCGATACAGAGTGGGAAAGTGATAAAAATACAAGCATTACCGAACCTCTTTATCCTGTTGAGTACTTCTTGAGATATATTCCGACGGCAATGTTTGAAGAAATAGCCCACATATACCAATATGTATGGCCTCCAATCAGGGCTAAAAAATTTTAGGCTAACGACAACGTCTGAAATAAAAATCTTATTTGCCCTGCATATAATGATAGGATGCCTAAACAAGTTTCCTCGAATTCGCATGTATTGGGACCGATCTTTAAGAATTTATGCCTTCTTGGAAAATATGACAAGAGACCGCTTTTTTCAACTGAGAACATGCCTTCATTTTGTAGATAATTTAGAAAAACCTTCCAAATCCGCATCCGGAACTGCATCCACATCTACATTCGAAGTTACATCCCCATCTACATCCAAAACTACATCTGATGCTACACCCAATCCTACATTTTCATCCGCTTCTACGTCCCAACCTAAAGACATACTATTTAAAGTAAGGCCGCTCATTGAAAGTGTTAGAAAACGCTGTTTGGAACTTGAGGTTGAAAAGGAATTGTCAGTTGATGAGCAAATAATTCCTTTTACTGGAAAGATAAGTATAAAACAATATATACGAGGAAAACCGTGTCCCTGGGGTATCAAAGTTTACGTTTTGTGTGGAAAAAGTGGACAGGCCTATGACTTTCTATTGTACCAGGGCAAATCAACTGAAATAAACAAAGAAACTGTAACGAAGTTTGGGCATGGACCTAGTGTAGTACTTCATTTTACAGAAAGAATTTTGAAATTTGGTCAGCACTTATTTTTTGACAATTACTTTACCTCCTACTTGCTACTTACTGAGTTAAAAAACAAAGAGATTCTCGCATCTGGAAGAGTAAGGATAAATAGATTTTTCCAGCCGCCAGTTATAAACGATAAGGAAATGAAAAAAAAGGAAAGAGGATTTTCGGAAGAAGTAGTAAATAAAGATGGAATAGTCCTTGTTAAATGGCTGGACAACAAAACGGTTTGCTTGGCATCAAATTATTTAGGAAAAGGAGATGAGGATACAGCAAAGAGATGGGACAAAAATACTTCAAAATATATTGAAATTCAAAGACCAGAAGTTATCAAAAAATACAATCATAGTATGGGCGGAGTGGATCTTTTGGATCAATTAACAAGTTTGTACCGAATATTTATTAGGTCAACAGAATGGACCTTGAGGGTAACCATGCATATGGTTGATTTCGCTCTTGTTAACAGCTGGATAGAGTATAAAAAAGATTGCAAAAAAAAATATAATAATAATATTTTAGATAAAAATATTATTGACTTGCTTGAATTTAGAATGCGCGTTGCAGAAAGTTTAATAAAAATGGGTCAAACTGTTATACTAAATAAAAGGGGTAGACCTAAATCAAACTCCCCATCCAATTCCCCTGTGTTTTCGCGAAGAAGACTCGAAACAAGACCACTACGAGAAGTTCAGTCAGATATGACGGACCATATGCCTCAGGTGGATAATCAAAAAGAAGCTACAAGGTGCAAAAAAATAGGATGCAAAGGAAGAACGCACGTTTTTTGTGACAAATGTAAAGTCCATCTTTGTCTTTTAAAAATAAGAAATTGTGATTTAGAGTTTCACAGACATGACAAATGATGATTTTCAATAGATAAATAGAAATTTTGTTAACCCTTTCCGGACGGCTGACGCAGCATCTGCGACACCAGGAAAAGTGCCACGCAGACGGCTGTCGCATATGGTCGACAGCATGTATACTGTCTCCTGGACGACTGTCGATATGATTGCGACGCATTTAATTTTTAGACTTGGTATATAGACTACTGTCGCAGCATTTGCGTTCACGGCATACTAACCACACAGACGGTTGACGCATATGGTCGACACCGTCGATCATATGAGACATCCGGCATCCCTGCAAATACAGTTGCATATCGAGTGCAGTGTATGTTTTCGCGCCAGTATGTCGTCCAAGGAGGTCGCTGGTCCGTCGGGAATCCCGCGCAGAGCGAAAAAACCTAAAATAAGTGACGAAACCTACTGTGGACTAAGTGACTTTGAAGTACGTAATATTATAAGGGCTGTGGGCAGTGATTCTATTGACTTAAGTAAAGATGAACCATATGTGTCTAGCGGAAGTGAGTATTTGCCTCAATCGGTTAGTGAAAGTGAGAGATGGGAATGCGAAGATGATCTGGAAGAAGAAAACCAAGTTGAAACCAATAATGAAGAGAATATAGGCGACGAGAATATTGAAACTTTTGAACTGGTTTGGGGCCAAGAACCTTTTCAGCCTACGAAGCACGTCTTTGACAATAGCAATAGTGGTGTAAGGAATGAAAATCTGTTAAACGAGACCCTGGAGGTAAACTATTTCTTAAATTTGTTTACTGAAGAGCTTGCCACTATTATTGTTGCGGAAACCAATCGGTTTGCGCTAGAAAATAGAGCAAAGAATTGGAAAGATATTGACGTTTCTGAGCTTTTTATTTTAATATCTGTAACTTTGCTAATGCCCCATGTAAAAAAATCGGACATAAAGGATTACTGCTCAAAAGATAATTTGATTTCTACTCCTGGTTTTGGTGAAAAAACGAGTCGCGATAGATACCTTAGTATACTGAGACACCTACATTTTTCCAACAATGCAGAAGGCAACCCAAATGATCGTATGCGTAAGGTAGGAGTTATATTGAATATGATAAAATCACAATTTCAAAATCAGTTTTACCCGTTTGAAAATATCGTTATTGACAAGAGTATGATTTTATTTAAAGGCCGCCTGAGCTTTAAACAGTACATTAAAACCAAAAAACACCGCTTTGGAATAAAGCTCTATGTTTAATGTGATTGTGAAACGGGTTTCGTTTTAGATTTTCTGGTATATGTCGGAAAAAACACTGACGTAACACTAATCGAGAATCTTGGTTCATCTGGTTCTGTCGTCGTCAAACTTTTGGAACCACATTTGAATAAAGGGCATACTTTTTATAGCGACAATTACTATACTAGCCCTTTATTATCAACATATCTTTATAGCCACAAGACCGATTCCTGCGGAACTGTCCGTCAAAACAGGAAACACATGCCTGAGTTTAAGAAAAAACTGAAAAAAGGTGAAATCGACTGGAAAAGTAGCACGAACTTGCTAGCCTTGAAATGGAAGGATCGTCGGGATGTGTGTATGCTAACAACTTGTCATGAGAATGAAGTAATTACTCTTAAAAAAATTGATAGGGTAACCCAAGAACTTCAGAAGAAGCCTTTTTGTGTAATTGATTATAATGGCCAAATGGGCGCTATTGATCGTTCGGACATGATGATAAGCAGTGTAGACTGTACCCGAAAAACCGTAAAATGGTACAAGAAGCTATTTTTTCATACACTGGATTTATGTGTTTTGAATGCGCATGCGTTGTATTGTACCCAAAACGCCAAAAAGGTTCCATTTCCCAAATTTCGTCTGGAAGTTATTCGCCAAATCATGGACAGGTGTGTTACTTACTAAAAATGAATTCTTTAGAAGCAAGTAAGGATTTTGTTGAATTTTGAGTTTTTCTAACCTTAAATTTTACCTCGTTTTGGAGACCGCTAGGTAGATTAGGTTGCTTTCACAGTAGATAGTAGATAGTTTGTTTTTATATTATAAAAATGTACCTATAAAAATACCTTTTATAAAATGTTAAAAAAACTGAGGATTTTGACCTAAACCTTTATTTTTCTGTGACCTTGACTTGGCGGATGGAGTTCGGGTCATAAATTAAGGGCAAATTTTCTGAAATCCCTGTTTTCTAGTTGAATTTGTTTAATAATTAGGTAGGTATCTAGGTACTAGGTACTAGGTATCCTAGGTTTGAGTTATTTTCCTCCAGCTAAAAAGAAATACGTCATACAAACTAAACTTTAATATACCTGTCAAGGCGTAATAAAAATAAAATATGTTTGCATGATATGACAACATAGCAGAAAATCTAGGACTCTCTCTCTTCTTCCACATGGCTGGCTTAGACAGACGTTTTGTATTTTGATCCGTTTAATATTAACAATAAAAGTGTTTTACAGACCGCTTTAAAAGTTTTATTGAAGGTCCTAACATTGGTCCTATCGATTCGGATAAATTAGTGTGTGTTAAAAGGTCTAGCCAGGCCATATTTAATGATAAAATACAATTGTTGGCGAATGAGCAAGCAACATGTTCGAGTAGAGAATCGGAAGACAACACTGGTAGTTGGATCGTTCCACCATGGGTTCAACAACATGGGTTAGAACAAATTTCTTTTTAAAGTTATTTAAAGATAAGAAATATTTTTCAAGATGTATAAAGTCAATGTTGATAGATTATCTAAAGAGGAATTAGAATATGAAGTGAAATTAAGGGGGATTAAACCAGTTGGTACAGTTGATTACCTTAGGAAGAGTTTGCGGTCTTTATTACATTTGGAACAACCAGGGGAGTGAGTTAAGGGTTCAGTAGATTTTGATAATGAGGAAGAGATAGTAGAGTGCGCACGTAAACTTACAGAGTTGAAGGAGTTTATTTCAACATTTTCAGGGACTACTAAGCAGGCTACAAAAATTGAAACGAAATTTGCACATTTGACTAGTAGAATTAAAAGAATTTCAGATCAGGAAGTGGAATTTAAGGATAAACGCTCAGGTTTATTATTGATAATATTTCTCTACTTACAGAATACGAAACAGAGTCTAGAGTGCTTTCTACAAATACAGGTTTACAGCCGCCTTTAAGTCCAGATTTTGCAGATAATTTAGTAGCTGGTTCGTTAACAAATTCTACAATGGCTGGTGTACAAAATAGTCTTCAACAATCAACAAGTACCTCGAGTAGACAGAGTGTACCAGTTTATAAATGGGGTATAAAATTTTCAGGGAATTCAGGGTTAAATTTTAACGCATTTGTACAGAGAGTAGAAGAGCTTTGCATTTCAAGGGGAATAAATAAAACAGAATTATATTTTTCTGCTTCAGATTTGTTTGAGTCACATGCATTGAGTTATTATCATTTAATTTGTAAACATGCCACAGATTGGGATTCGTTAATAAAATTAATGAGAGATGAATTTTTACCAGTAAATTTTGGGGATCAGTTATGGAAACAAATTTTGAGTCGTACTCAAGGGTCTGATGAACAAATAGGAATCTTTGTAGCAGCTGTGACCCAGTTATTTGACAGAATGCCATCAATAGTATCGGACTGTCTACGTTTAAAAGTTTTACGTGCAAATATGTTACCTTTTTATCAGGAACGGTTAAGTTTACATGAGATAGGGACACCTTTTGAATTAATTGAATTATGTAGGAAATTAGAAGAGACTAGATTAAGAGTAGAAGAATTTAGGCCTCCAAAAAAGGGAAATGTCACACTTGAACCTGATTTAGACTATCAACCCATCAAAAGGGAATTTTCAAGGCAAATAGTTAGTGAGACAGTTAGCTCAGATGCAACTGCTCCAAATTCAAATTTTGATAATTATGAACCAAATAGAGATTTTAATAGACAAAATAATTTTCCAAATAGATATGACCCCGCCTCTAAAGTTACTTTTACGGATAACCAAGATTTTAGAGAGAGAAATCTTGGAAACGATTCAGAGTATAATGGCAATGTAAACCGATCATTTAATAATTCTAGACAAAATAGCTCACAGAGCAGTCAAAGAACTTCTCATAATCAATCAAGAAATTTCAACTCGCAAAATAATAACAATTTTCAGGGTAATTCTAATAATTTCACAAATACTTCTGGAAATTCTAGAACATTTTCTAATAGTAACAATGTAAATAGTTCAAATGGTCAATTATGTTTTAAGTGTAATGAACCAAATCATTTTGCAAAGAATTGTAGGGCTCAGATAAAGAAATGCTTTAATTGTGGTAGAGCAAATGTTACTAAAAGAACTTGCCCTAATTGTAATAAAGGAAATTCGAATCAGGGAAACGATTCAAGGAACCAATCGTAGGTCGAGGTTTGGTTTCAGAGCAGGATTCGACCAACAATAGTGTAGATTTTAAAGACAAAATTTTGTTAGATTACGTTTTTTCTCATGTAGGTCCGGGGGAGTGTCCTTATTTAATGATAGATATTTTGGGGTTAAATTTTTATGGACTTTTAGATTCAGGGGCAAATAAATGTTTTGTAGGAGGTAAAGGCTGGGATAGATTAAAAACTTTGGGAGTTAGACTGGATACTAATAGAAAAGCAGTTTGTACGATAGCAGATGATAGTAATTGTGATTGTTTAGGCATAGTAAGTGTTCCAGTGAGAGTTAAGGATGTTGTCAAGTTGATTGATATTTATGTGGTGCCTAAGTTACGGCATGAACTTATATTAGGAGTTGATTTCTGGGTAAAATTAGGTATTGTGCCAGACATGCGAAGAGGCCAATGGTATTTTTCGTCAGAACTTTTGACTAATCCTGAAGTTTCACTAATGCATTGTGAGACAGACTTAACTGATGAGCAACAAGGTAGATTAAATGATACAGTTTTAGGTTATTTTGAAAAAGTTGGCGATCGACTAGGTTGTACGTCAATGGTTAAACATAAAATTAGTACCGATAGTGAACCTATTAAACAGAGATATTATCCAGTTTCACCTTTTAAACAGCAACTTATTGATGAAGAGGTTGACAAGATGTTAGCTGCTGGTGTCATCGAACCTTCAGTTTCTGCTTGGTCATCTCCAGTTTTGTTAGTTCCTAAGACAGAAGGACAGCGCTTTGTAGTTGATTTTAGAAAACTCAATGGAGTATCCCGAAAAGACGCTTATCCATTACCTTACATTTCAGCAATCTTGGATAAACTTGGAGGTGCTCGTTATCTTAGTTCATTGGATTTACAAAGTGCATATTGGCAGGTAGAATTAGAGGAAGATAGTAAGCAGTATACAGCTTTTACAGTTCCAGGTCGTGGTTTATTTCAGTTTCGAAGGTTGCCTTTTGGTTTACATAATGCTCCAGCAACTTTTCAGAGACTAATTGATACAGTGTTGGGGGCTGATCTGCAACCCTATGTATTTTGTTACCTGGATGATATTATTGTTTTTCTCCCAATTTTGACAAACATTTAGAAATTTTACAAATTGTTTTTGATCGTTTAAATAAGGCTGGTTTAACTTTGAATATGGATAAAAGTAAATTTTGTCGTGATGAGTTGAGATATTTAGGTTATGTGGTCAATAGACATGGTATTTCCATGGATCCATTAAAGATTGAAGCAATTACGGATATGCCAACTCCTAAAACAGTAACTGAAATACGCAGAATTATAGGAATGTTGTCTTGGTATCGACGTTTTGTACCTTCTTTTTCAGATTTGATTTCACCTTTTACTCGGTTATTGCGTAAAGGAAATAAGTTTCTGTGGGACGATAGTTGCAATGACGCTTTTCAGAAAATTAAAGATGTCCTGGTTTCTTCACCAATTTTAACATGTCCAAATTTTGAACACGAATTTGTCTTACAGACTGATGCTAGTTCTTTTGGAGTAGGAGCGGTCCTATATCAAGTTTATGATGGTAGAGAACATGTGATTTGTTACATTTCCCGTAGTTTAACTCGCCAAGAGAGACTTTATTCGGCTACTGAAAGAGAGCTTTTAGCAGTTCTTTTTGCAATTGAAAAATTAAGATGTTATTTAGAGGGAGCGAAATTTTCTGTCGTTACTGATCACTACAGTCTTCAGTGGTTGGATAATTTAAAGAATCCTCAGGGCAGATTAGGTCGTTGGGTCTTACGGTTGCAACAATTTGATTATAAGGTGATTCATCGCAAAGGGCGAGATAATGTTGTTGCGGATGCTTTAAGTCGTAGTGTGTCTGAGTCCTGTAATGTTTTGGAGATTTCAAACATTAACATGCAAATTGTTCAGGATAAATGGTATATTGATCTTAAAAAGCGTATTTTAAAAAATCCACTTAATTTTCCTCGTTGGAGAGTGACTGATGATAAGATTTATAAATATGTTCAGCTAGATTTTCCAGACTTGCGTGAAGCTGCAGATTTTTGAAAATTAGTGGTCCCTAAGGAAAAGAAACGGGAGATAATTGAGTCTTGCCACAGTTCGACAATTGGAGGTCATTTAGGTGTACATAAGACATATTTGAAAATCAGTCGTTTATATTATTGGCCATGTATGAGAGCGAATATTGCTAAATTTATAAAACATTGTGTTGTCTGTCAGAGAGTAAAACCGGAACAGAAGTTACCAGCGGGTAAAATGAGGGATAATTTAATTCCAGATAGTTGTTGGCAGGTTATCAGTATGGATTTGTTTGGACCATTACCTAAAAGTAAACGTGGAAATACGTATATTTTTGTAGTAACCGATATTTTTAGTAAATTCAATTATTTTTTTCCAATTAGGAGAGCTGACGCAAAAACAATAGTAAATTTGTTAGAGGAAAGGATATTTTTGGTTCATGGTATTCCAAAAGTAATTCGTACAGATAATGGGGTACAGTTTAAAAGTAAAGAATGTCAGGGATTAGCCCAAAAATATGGAGTGAGGATTATGTATAATCCAAATTATCATCAATCGGCAAATGTTACTGAGAGAGTGAATAGGGTGTTAAAAACAATGCTATCAGCGTTCATTTCTGATAATCAGAGAATTTGGGATGAGAATTTAGCTGCGCTAGCTTGTGCGGTAAATACTGCTGTTCACGAAGTGACAGGACGCACACCATATTTTATTAATTTTGGTAAAGATATGATACTTCACGGTAGTGAATATAATAGGACAGGAGATATTGAGGATTCAATTGATGATGAATCAGTTCAACATAATAGTTTGGTTAAAAGAGTAGAAGCTTTAGCCAAATTAAGGGAATTTGTTAATAAAAAATTGCAACAAGCTCACGTAAGGTCAAAAGACCAGTATAATCTTAGGCGTCGCGATGTTCATTTTCTGGTAGAAGATTTAGTCTGGAAGAGACGATTTGCATTATCTGACGCTGGGAACTATTTTTCGTCTAAGCTTGCTGGAAAATTTAAAGGACCTTTTAAGATAATCAAAAAGATTGGATATTGTATATATGAATTAGAGGATATGAATGGGAAGTCCAAGGGAAATTGGCATGTACAAGATTTAAAATCTTATTATGGTCCAGATGACAACTAATTTGAATAGATAAGTACAGGGTTAATGTGTGCTTTTATATTAAAAAAAAAATTACTTCATAATTTTTTTTTTCCTTTGGGAAAGGGGGTGATTGTTATAGTTTGAAAATTGCATTTTATAAGTTTGATTATCTCTGTTAAGTTTTCGGTTTTAAATTGTTAAAATACATATCGACGGCTAAAGTGCAGTACCTCGTAACCATTGGTCGCCATTGTTTTCTCCCATAAGAATATCGTCGTGAGGTTTGTTTTTACCTTTTTGATGTTAGTAAGGTAAATAAATATTTGTTAAATATTATTACTGTTATAAGCATACCTTTACATTGCGTTTTATAGAAAAAGTACTTCGATTTATTTCCATATCATGGCAATTTAAGGTAAAATAGGGGTTTTAGGGTTAAATAATTATACGAGGTCCTGCATGTTTTGTTTACAGTGTTTGCATTTATTATACGTGATAATGCATTACTTTTTTAGAAGTTTTTAGTTAACTATAAGGTTAGTTTGCGAGTTCGTTGAGATAAAATTACTTATTTTTAGGTATACAGAATGGGATCACGAACGAAAAAAATTCTAGAGAATGCGAAAAAAATTAACGAAGAAAATTCTACTAGTCAAAGCAATATATAGAATATTATATTACCGCAGATATTATAGAAAATGCCGAAATCGTTTTTGAAGAATACATACCAGATTCAAACAAAGAGAATTGCGATAAAACCGACAATATTTATGATGGAGAGGATAATATTATGCAGCCAACCAATGAAAATGATGAAGAATACATATTATCAGATACGAACAAAGAGAATTGCGATAAAATTGACAATATTGATGATGAAGAGAATATCCAGCCAAACAATGAAAATGATGAAAAATACATACTAGAATCAGATACGAACAAAGACAATTGCGATAATATTTATGATGGAGAGGATATTCAACCAAACAGTGAAAATGATGAAGAATACATACCAGATCCGAATATAGGGAGTGGCGATGATAGCGATGACGAAGATATCCAGCTAAGCAATGAAAATGTCGAGCCTGAGGCAACCGAAGCCGATGAAAATGCTGAAGAAAATTTACAAAATAGGAAGCGAGAAAGAACCAATCAAAGACAGCAAAATAAAAGACTAAGAATGCAAGGACAAGATTATTTAGGATTCAGAAAACCAAAAAATCAAAGGAAAACATTCAATGATACAAAAAGAGCAAAACGACGCCTAAAACCCCGTTGCGATTGCGGCGACGAGAAGAATTCCCGACTAAAGTGTAAATCAATTCTCGAAAATGACCGCGCAGCCTTATTTAACAATTTTTGGTCAAAAATGACGTGGGACCAAAGAAAGGTTTTTGTGTGTAATACGGTTACATTAAAAAAACTAACAAATAAAACTCCGGACTCAAGAAGGACGACAACACTAAAATACACTTTAAAGGTAAATCACCAAATCACCCCGGTGTGCAAAAAAATGTACCTAAATACTACAGGTCTTGGCGAATGGTCGGTACGGAACTGGGTGTTGAAATGGAGTGACGGTGTTGTTGAAAGACAAGAAAGTACTGTGCTGAGCAGAAGGAAAAGAGAAAATATTCACGACGAATCTTCAGAATACCTAAGAGAATTTTTGCGATCGCTTAATAAGTTACCTGCGCACTACTGTCGCAAGGAAACTTCAAAACAGTACCTAGAGCAACAATTTCAGTCCATATCTCAATTACATCGGGAGTATGAGAAGCAGTGTAATATTAATGGAAAAGGATGTTTGTCTATAACCAAATTAACTGCAGTTATAAACGATCTGAACATTGGAATATTTACACCTCGAAAGGATAGATGCGACGAGTGTTACAAATTTGAAAACGGAAATTTAGAGGAAGACCTATTTTTGAAACATCGCGAAGAAAAAGACAGGGCCAGAAATGAGAAGGGATTTGACAAAAATAGAGCAATTTTAGGAGAATGCCATACACTTACAATGGATCTTCAAGCCGTCAAGCTTTGTCCTCAGCTAAAAGCTAGCTCACTGTATTACAAAGTGAAGCTTTGCTGTCACAATTTTACCATCTACGACTTGGCAACAAATTTGGGAACTTGCTATTGGTTTGACGAAACCAAAACAGATCTGCAAGCCTCGGCATACATCTCTTGTGTGGTCGATTACCTCAAAGATAACTTTTTGGACAAAGGTGACAAAAGAGAAATTATCATATTTTCAGATGGTTGCACAGCACAAAATCGCAACTCCATAATGTCAAACGCGCTACTTCATTTGGCTGAAACTTATGGTGTAAAAATAACACAAAAATATCTGGCCAAAGGCCATACCCAAATGGAGTGCGATAGCGTACATGCCTGCATTGAAACTTCATTGAAAAATAAGGACATTTACCTTCCAAGCGACTACGCTCGAATAACAAAAGAAGCTAAAAAGAAAAACGCCTATGTAGTTAAAATACCAGACTTTGATTTTTTTACCAATTTTAATCACAAGCCATTACTGAAGTATGATTCCATTAGGCCTGGAAAAGTAACATCAGATCCAGTCGTCACAAATCTAAGAGCACTGGAGTACTTGCCAACGGGAGAAATTAATTTCAAGATACATTTCAACGATGAGTTTCAAGTGCTTCCTCGGCGACCAAAAGCTATAAGTCTTGCTGGAGTTGTGTTTCCGCGGTTATACAACAGACTGCAAAGAATTTCGAAAAAAAAGTTTGATCACCTTAACGAGATAAAGCAGGTTATTCCCAAAGACTATTGGTCCTATTATGAAAGCTTGCAATATGAATAATAGTAGATATTTTTCCAGATCATTTAGACAGATGCCGATTTTATATAAAATAAGATTTTGTTTAGTATAATTTTTTTCTTTCTTTCTTTCTTATAACAGTTACCATGTGAAATAAGATTTCGCTTAGTTTAAGTTACGTTTTTTCTAATAAAAATGTTCATGTTCATTTTTTTTACCTACTCTCACCCCATTTTATGTGTGCAGTATCTCGTATAATTTTTCATTTCTAATGCAATACCTCGTATGAAGCATACTAAGCATATTATTAAAATAAAAAAAATAGTAAATTTATCTTAAAATCAGTTACAAACCGTTTTTATACGCCCTCGTTGCAAAATAAATGCAAAACGTGTAAAAATGTAGTTTTTCGCGTTTTCTCGACAATTTACCAAATAATGATACGAGGTACTGCACTTTGGCCGTCGATATGTAGACTCTCACCTTAAACATTAATTGTTAATTAAGTTACCTGTAATAGCCCAAAATTTCCATTAAGTTTAGTTTCAAACCTTTGTTGTTGTTTATATTTCAGAAATGTTTTGTATCTAGTACGACATAGCTAAATGGATTGATTTCTTCTGTTCATCGTTTAATACTACTTGCAGATAGGTTTGATTTCAAATCTTTCTTTTAGTTAATTGGTAATTGGTAATTTATAACTGTTTGACCTAGTATAAAAGTTGTAGGTTAATCGTCTCGAATGTTGTAAGTCAGCTGTGTTTTAAGAAAATCGATAAGAGGTCAGTGTCAGACTGACAGTTTCTGTGCGTTTTCACAGCGACTTCTGGTTAATTTTTGCTTGGTCGCGTGGGTCGACTTCGGTCGCCATGAGTTTTCTGTGTTGTTGAAAGAGCTTAGTTGACATAGATAGGGTGGCTAATTTTTGATTGTTTTGTTTCGGTAACTATGTACGTTGGAGAAAAATAAGAATCATCCCTTTCGACCATGGACACTGGAAGTTAGAGCACGTTTGTGGAAGCAGCTCCCCAAGTTCAGTTTTTTTGGGCCGGGCAGGCTAATGCAGTGTCGATAAAGCATCCACAAATGTTTTAAAAAGGGTATGGCCTTGTAGTTGCTTATTCCTTTGGGCGGAATGCCGATTTAAAATGCTTTAATGAACTTCAACAGCGGTCATAGACGCCATCTAGTAAATTGGGAACCCTCGTTAGTTATTTGAGGTAGGTTTTAATTTTAGTATCTGAATTACCCTCGATGGGTGTTACAAAAGATTTATCTTTCATGTTTGTATATCTAAAATTCGACTTTGGGGTTTTTTTTTTGGTAGGGGCTAAAAGTCCGAGTACAAAGTGATGTACTAGTTTATTTTTTTTGGAATTGCCTGGACGCGGGACGTGCCAGTTGCCGTGTACTATGGGATTTCTTGGAGACTAGCTGTGTAGCAGTTTCCACGCTAGCTGTTCCAGAGACCATGTGCGAGTGTGTGTGAAGATTGAGTCTTCATGAACCATGGGTAGCACGTAAGGTTTTAGCTAAGTACCATTTTTCCTGAGTATGTTGTAACATAGTAACAACTTAAAATATCAATATTTAGCATTTGCGTATTATTCACCATACAGTGTTTTGGTAAAGTTTTGCACCCATGTTATGTACAGAGCTTGTGCAATGTAAACGTGTAGCGTATGTCGACATAGCGTTAAGACGTCACAAGAGTCTCTAGTATTTCAGAGCGTTAGGTAGTCTGTTACAGCTACTTTTGTTGTAAATATAGTTACAATTTATGATTATAAAGTAAGTATTTTTGTTTCCCGGCTAAAGGCCATTTGATTCTTCTAAATTTAACACTTGTAACTTACTTAATTTCATTAATTAACATTTTTACTTATCTATGGCCGAGTGGCTAGTAGGTATGCTTATTGAGTAACCATAGGTACTCGTAAGATATTGTAATATACTCTAATAGAGATTTTATGGTAAATTTAGTTAGTTGTGAGAGGTTCTTGCACAGACCTTGCGGAAATTCCTTTTCTGAGGCAATGTCCTGAATGTAGGTCTATGTGGCTGCCAGATCAGGCTGAACAGTCATTTTTTTTACAGTGTAGGTCTGACAGTTGCCGTCTTGTGCAAGACCCTGTCAAACAGGGTTTGACTTTTTGCTTTCTTTTATCGATAAACTTTATAAATTTAAACCTTCAGAAATTTCATTGTCAAACCTAGTACTATCACTTTAATATTTCATTCCACTTATTTATCTTTTAACTTTAAGTATCTATTGTCCGCCAAAGTAAGAGGAGCTTGCATTTATAAAACCAAGTAACCAAGGGCTTAACAACACCTTAAGAATAAATATTTGTATTGGCCTCTGCGAAAATTTGGCTTTTATTTTAAATAGAGTGACATTGAGGACTTGAGTGAATGAGAGCTTATAATAAGCTAGGGTATACCGATTGTGACATAAGTGTTTTTTTTTCCTAGTTTGTTTTTATCTGAGGCCAAACACTAGAACATTTAAAGGCTTTTAAGTAAAATAAAACTATGGTGGCGCCTTCAGGATTTGACTATAACTTACTTATAAGAGTGCTAAACCTCTCAAACTAGAAACAAAATAGCGAACCTACCCTGAGTTCAGCTAGCTAAGGGGTGTCTGAAGAACATCGTCCAGGGCGTAATTTGGGTTTTGTATAACACACTTAAATTGTTTGTTGTGGTTCTTTTTTTTTTATAACAGGGCTTGTGGGGCGAGAAAAATTGTAAATAAATAAAAAAAAAAGTATTTTTTGTCTGAATTAGGAGAATGTCGGACGAAGCAAATTTAAAGGCAAAAAAAACTTCTTTAAAAAGTAAACTTCCTAGATTTACAAATTTTATCGATAATGTTAATAAAGACGAATTACATGACGAAATAATTGCTGAAATTGAAAGTCGTTTGGAAAACGTTGAACCTTGTTTAACCGAGTTTAGCGAAATAATTTTACAATTAAATATATTAGCTGAAGATGGGGATGCACTTAATCAAGAAGAATTGGAATTTGAAACAAAATTTTATAGTGTAATTTCTAAGGCTAAATTATTTTGCAAAACATTTTATAATAATTTAGATACAAATTCGGTGTCTCAGGATCGGTCCGATGCAGGCTCTAGTGGTAATGGTAATCAAAGTAATAATGCAAATAATAGTATAAAACCTACCATAAGGTTACCCCCCATAACTTTACCAACATTCAATGGACAATATTGTTCATGGTTACAATTTAAAGATGCTTTTACAGGTTTAGTTGATGACAATGAATCTTTGAATAACATACAAAAATTCTATTATTTAAGGTCTTCATTAGATAAAAGTGTTCTTGAAGTAATACAGTCTGTGGAGGTCACAGCAGGTAATTATAAAGTTGCCTGGCAAATATTGGTAGACAGGTTTGAAAATAAGGCTTTGATGATTCATACTCACATTCAGAGTATATTTGAACATCCGAAATTAACTTGTGAATCCTACAAGGGGTTAAGAAATTTGTATGATACAGTAACTAAGCATTTATGTTCATTAAAAAGTTTGGGAGAAAAAACCGATTCATGGGACAGATTAATTATTTATATACTTGCAAATAAATTTGATTCTACCACCCGTCGCGATTGGGAAAATGTTAGTATTAAAGGTGATTTACCAAGTTTGGAGGACTTAAATAAATTTCTTAAATCTAAGTGCGAAATTTTAGAAAAAATAGAATTGGCCTTTCAGGAAAAAAATCCATGTCACAGAAATAAAAGACCTGGTAGTCATGGATTTGTGGCACTAAAAAGTGATACTAATTATGATGTAAAAAAAATCACAGTATTTTTAATTGCGAATCATTTTTAAATCTTTCAGTAAATCAAAGAATTGACGCTGTAAAAAGATTAAAGCTTTGTCTGAATTGTCTGCGACCGTCAAATGTTCAAAATGTCATAAAACCCATAACACAACACTTCATTCCGAGACATATAATAATAATTCAGAGAAGAACTGTACCGGTGGTGCAAATAATCTTTCACACGGCATCCTTGCTGGCGTGGGCTAAAGTCCCTGTATTGGAAAGTCTGGACACGAGCGGACGTTCACGCGATTGGTTGGCCTCGAGCTAAGAAATTAATGGCGGTTCCAATAGAAGCGCAGATAAGACTTATTCGCAGCTAAGTTCACAGCATTCGCAATCTGTCAAATCGTTTGTTTACTTTTAGAAAACCAAACGAATCTTTTTTTTTCTGCAGTTTAAAGTGAAAAGTGATTTGTTTTTTTGGTTTTTTACAATATAGAAAGGATTTCTTTTGATTTTAATGTCGGGAGTAAAGAAGCAGAAAGGTGGCATACCGGGAGCTTACCCCGAACGCCCTTCTAAAACCGGCGAAGGAATATCATTTTTTAGATTTGCTAAGGAGATCACAGGTATGTTACCTATATTATAAACAAATATTGTGCTTTTGGAAACATAACAAGTATGTGGATTTATTAGATATTTACAGCCACGGATGATTGTAAATAAAGTTATTCTAAAAACGAAATAAGCAGAAACAGAATTCATTATTAACACGTTGACGGACAGCGACGTCTATAAACGTTGTTGACAATGTGCGCACCGTGACACCTTAATTTAACGACGTCTGTAGACGTTCTTCATAATACCTCCGTTGCTCGGCCGCAACGTTCCCAAACGTCGTATTCAAATGGTAAATCTTTAAAGTGTCACATCACACACAGTAACTTAATTCTGTGCATTTCATATGAGTGGTGGGGGCACCTAGAATGTGGCGTGATGTTATGCTTGTTAGTTCGTCAGTTGACGGTACAAAGCGCTCAGAAACAAGTGAATACAGGTGTTATTATTGCTGTTGGCATTGTAAATGTTTGTTTTTGGACAAATTCGATTGATATTTTTTACCTAAACTGGAATTCTTGTTTCAACCTGCTGATTATCTACAAAGGTAGGTACTAAAAATAATTCTAATTACTACAAATAATGCAAGTTTTCTTGAGTGTCGCTTTATTTTCAAACCTAAAAATGTTTTAGGACTTTTTTTTTGTTCTTCGCCACGAACAATTCTAAAAGACTAAAAAAATTATTCAGTATTTTAACCTCAAAAAAACTTGACTACCTTTATAAACATTTGAATCATATTTATAAATATGTTTTGTTCTTTTAGTAATGGATGAACGAGAAGAAAAACAACTATTAGAATGGTATGAAGAATAAACCGACAACGAACTTTCGTCGGAACATGATCCGTACAGTGACGATGGAGAGTTTGGCGGTGATCCTGACTATGAGCCTTCTGCTTCTTCTAGCAGTGACAATGATGGAAGTAATTTATTGGAAGAAACAGAAACCGTAGAAAACTACAACGAACTAGAACATGAAGATAATAGTAATAATGACCTTGACGACAATCCAGCACAGAATATGAACGAGAATGACGTTTGGGAAGAGGTAACAACTGACATGCCTAACTTTCAATTTGATCTAACTCAATCTAGTATCAAAATTGATGGTATTCAAAATATGTTGCCAATTAATGTATTTGAACAGATATGGGATCAAAATGTTATAGATTTTATACTGAATAGCACCAATAATTATGGAAAAACGCTGTACGAAATAAATCGTCCCAAAACTCGTAACAGCAGGTTTCGCGAGTTCAGACCAATTTCAGAAAAGGAGCTAAAAGTTTTATTGGGTTTATGTCTTCTTCAAGGACAAATGAAAATACCTGTGATCCGGAAATTATTTACCAACGACCCATTGTACTATCACCCAATTTTTTTATACTGCTTAAGTGGTCGTCGATTTGAACAAATACTTAGATGCTTGAGTTCAAATCTCATGAAAATAATCCACAAGATCGTATTGGAAAAGTTAGGAGTCTATTAGATTTAGTTGTAAAAAATAGTAACGCTGTGTTTTCTCCTTCAGAAGCTCTATCTTTGGATGAGTCCATGTTGCTATTTAGAGGACGCCTTGTGTTCAGGCAATATATAAAAAATAAAAAATCTAAATATGGGATTAAATTTTATGAACTTACCTCTCATGATGGCTACATCTTAAATTTGGAGATCTATCAAGGTAGGGGTCGAGAACAGCCAGATCCTCAAAATAATTCCAAGACAGAACAACTTGTTTTTAGACTTTTAGGACCGTACCTCAATAAAGGCCACCATGTCTACATGGACAATTATTACAATAGTGTATCTCTATCTTCAAAGCTATTGAAACATAAAACTCACTCTACAGGAACTCTAAGAACAAATCGACGAGGCAACCCCTCATTAATTGTTAAGAAAAAATTGCGCAAAGGCGAACATATTTGGAGGAAAAAAAAGACCGACAATATTTATGTAAGCAAATGGCAATAACAACTGGATACAAACCAGTCATGGTTACAGTTAGAAACAAATATGGTGTTGAAAAAGTAAAACCTATAGAAATCGATGCCTACAACAGACATATGCCAGGCATAGATAGAAGCGACCAAATGCTAAGTTATTACAGCTGCCCACGTAAAACAATTCGTTGGTACAAAAAAGTTATTTTTCGCCTTTTGGATATTGCAATGTGGAACTCATATTTCTTGTATACAAAAGGTGTAACCAAACCAGCATTTTTTGGAAATTATTCCAGTACCAGCAAATCATAAAAAAACAAGTTTTTTTCTGAAGTGCAGGGAATGTACCAAAAATAAAGTAAGACGAGAAACAAGATACAGGTGTGAAACTTGCCAAGACAATCCTCCACTTTGCCCTGCGCCATGTTTCAAATTGTGGCACCAACCATAATATTTATTCCTTTTGGAATACCTAACTATCATATTTTCTTTCGTTTTATAAGTAAAAATAAAAAATACGTTTGTATTAAGTGTTTTATTTAAATTCGACAAACGTCTATGAACGTCTATGCCACATATAGTATCGAAAAATGTCTCCAATGTGACAACGACGTGTATAGCCGTTTTTGTTTTTTCGCTAATATTTGACTTGCTTATGAATAAATTAACATATTTAACCGATTTTTACAACAATATTCTCAAATTTGATGAAATTAGAGTAGTGTCACCAAAGGGACCTCCGCTTATTTGCGTGTGTCCGTCAACGTGTTAACTAATAGGTAATAGAAAGAAGTTGAATAGCTTTTAAAATGTCAATTGTGTAGTAAGACTTGGTTTATGTTATATTAGTTACAGTTACCTGCAATTTAGTAGCAAAACTCTTGGCTGCTTTTAAACTAAACCTAGGTGTTAGAAAATAAAATAGTATGTACCCACCCCGGTACCTACTTTTTTATTTAAAACCTGGTCTTATATGGCTAACTGTAAATAAAATAAAATGTTGTTCTCGCTTGTACCCAAAATAAGCCACCTGATAGCTTACAACTTGTACGAAGCACGAAGACCAACAAATTAAGTACATTCTTTAAAATCTTATTAAGTATGTATTTTTAGAACTAAGGCATGTCTTGTCACTCGTAAGAGAAAAGAATTGCTGTATAAGGATGTCTTGGATATACATATTAACTACAGGGTTTGTGAGAAAAATTTTAATGAGAAGTACATGACCCGAGGTGGACCATGTAAGACTTTGATTGCACAAGCTTTGCCCTCAATGTTTTCTCAGCACAAAGCTATTGAAGCTATCAGTGAAACACTCCATTAAGAATTATTGAACTTTCAGGTTAGTTTTTATTTAATCTTAATATCTAGGTATTTACAAATGCATTAGATTGATGGAAAAATTATTGTCAAGATCCCTTAGTATAAGACATCGGTCAATTCAGATAAAATAATTCTAAAATATTACATTTGTCTGCAATTCTAAAGTTTTTTTTTTAACGATATTCTAGGTTCCTCATCAGTAAAAGCTTTGGCTTGCCTGGAGACAAGTTTATCCAAGTTAACCATTGTGTGATTTATTAAACAAGACTTTACCAATACAATACAAAAAAAGACAATTAAATATACAATTAACAATGTGGCAAACTTTCAGTTGATTCACTGATGAATACAATCAAGTAAAGATGCAAAAAATAATGATGCTTGTCATTTTAAAAACATCCAGGACTTTGTGTACAAATTAAAATCCTTTATAGGCAGGATCGGCTGATATATGTGTATACTGGGTAGTGTACCGCCAGACTGGACATAGAACTTTGAATTAGCTTATAATAATTAGCTATATAGAATAAGTTTGAAGTTTATTAGAAAATTATAAATCTTGGTTGACGAGTCCTTCATACAAGGACCTTTAAAAAAGTCTAATACAATTTTGACGTAAAATAATCAGGGGAGCCAATATTTAAGGGTAGCAAAATTTACATGGAATTTCCTATGACCAGTCTGGCGGTGCACCACCTGGTATATAATCGTCCTAAAATTTAAAATTTTTCTCAATCATAAAGGTCCCGACCCTGTAAATTTGGTTTTAAATGAAATATAAACATTTTTACTTCTGCTGCAGGCATATCCTGCCTTGACAGTGGGCCACCCTGTAAAACTGTTTTCTTTTTAATTTTAGGCTTACGTATGACTCTACAAGTACAACTGCCAAGTTAAAGTAAAAATTTAGAAGAACTGACCTTAAAAATTGGTAAGTTTTGGGCTAAAGTCATAACAATGTCGCTAATTAATCATATTTACTAACATACTAACATACTAATTAATATCATAAACAGGTTGTTAAAAAAATTTGAAAGAAATTGAAGTATTCTTTATTAGGTAGTGGTCTTATAACTTATAGGAATTATAAAATTTAAAATTTAACAGTACCTGGTTATCTGCCTATTATTTATTGTAATAACCTATACTAAAATCTACTTTTACAGATTTTTAACAGTGAATGTATACTCAATTATTATTGTTATTATTATATTGCACTATGTGTATGCATTTTTTTTTAATAAAAATTATTGAAAGTATACTTACTTTTAAGATCTTTATTGACACAATAATATACAATATCACTATATCAAAGGGCTATTGACCAAGGTCCTTCTGCCCACCGCTTTTAACAACTCTAAATTGTATCAAAACTATATTATGTAGCATTAACAACAGTAAAGGTAATTATGGAATTATTATAACTTATTGTAACAGAAAAAAAAAAATTGAGAGTAATATAGAGTAAGTACATAATGGTATGCAAGAATAAAGTTTACTAAGTAGATAACTAATCAGATACTAAACACTAAATTTCATATTTAAAGTCAAACAGTTTGTCCCTAGTGAAGGTCCAGCAAGTGTTCAATGATTGTGGATTGAGGGTGGCGGTATTTTTGATTGTCCCTTTGTCCTTGTGTCCGCGTGTAGCATAGTCTTTGTACCATAGTGAGATTGTGTAAATTGGCTGCAAATTTGCTGGTAAGGTTATTAATTCTTGTTGTAATTGGTTCAATATTAGTTGCTTCATACAACAGTACATTGGGCGGATTGTGTAAGGAGTTGTCAGGATGTCGGATTTTTGTTATTATGCGTAGCGATGATGTGTGTGCTACTTCAAGATTTTTTTTAGCCGTTTTTTTAATGTTTAACATTACTGGGTGGGCATATTCTAGTAGGGGCCTGCAGATAGATTTATATATTTTGCTAGCTGTGTATGTTGAAATACACACATATAAATACACAAATAAAATACCTTTGTATGTGAGACTTCGAAAATGTTTGGCTCTTGCGATTGTCTTCTTTTTTAAGCCTTTGGTATGGTAGTTGATGTTCAGTTTCTGATCCAGTGTTACTCCAAGATATTTAATGGATGGTTTTGGAGAAACTTCATTTGGCCCAATTCTTATTTTAGGAGATGTATGTTTAACATTATGATTAAAGATCATCAATTGGGATTTTGTAGGATTAGGTTGTAGTCTCCACATATTGAACCATGTAGTTGTACGGTTCATAAGGTCTTGAAGTTTTGCCATTGTCGTGAGTAAAGTAGAACCATGTGAAATTAGGGCAGTGTCGCCAGCATATTGGAGAACATAAACCTTGCTATCAATATTTGGCCGTATGTAGGAATATATGTCATGGCAGAATATATTATATAATAATGGAGAGAGTGGAGAACCTTGGGGTACCCCCTGTTGTGAAATTATGGGGTTGGACAGTGTATCATTTATTTTTATTTGAATTGTGCGTTCTTCTAGAAAGCTTTTGGTTATTCTAACTAATGATGGGTCACAGTTGAGTTGAGTCATTTTAAATAGAAGTCCCTTATGCCACACCGAATCAAAAGCCTTGTTAATGTCTAAACATAAGATTGCACTGTGTTGGTTAATCAGTCTTGCGTTCTCCACGTTAGATGTCATTATGGTTATCGGATGTGTTGTAGAACATTTCTGCTTGAACCCAAACTGATAACAAGGTATAGACGCCCCAATGTTGTTGTTTATTCAATGTTTGACAATGTGTTCCAAATTTTTTCCCAGCACTGGCAGAAGCGTGATTGGCCTGTAGTTACGTGGTGATGAATGGTCACTGTTTGGTTTTGGAATTGTTATTGTGATACCCTGTTTCCATTCAAGAGGGAAGTAGCCTTTGTTAATGCAGTATTCATAAATATCAATTATATACTTGTGAATATTTATATTAAGCTTCCTTCCTATATTCTTGGTAACCGAATCTACTTCAGGTGCTGTATTTTTTCCCCAATTGATAATAGTAAAATATTCCTCCTCTGTGATTATGAGTGGGTCCTGGTTGTTGTAATTATTGTTGAAGAATGTTTCATACCATTCGTTAACAAAGGTATAGTTGTCTTGGTCATAGTTTTGGTTTGGTTTGCTTCTAAATGCCGTTTCAAAATGTCTCGCCATAATCTGTACCTTTTCTTCATCCTTATCATATTCCATACCATTCTCTATCAGCGTTGGAATATTGGATTTTGTTTTATATTTGCTAAGCTTCCTTATTTGTTGCCAATAGTTTTTGCCCTGTTGTTTTTCTATTTCCTTGCATGTTTCCAGCCACTTGTGTTTACGGTATTGAAAAATAAGATTTTGGATGTGTTTATTAAATGTGTTAAGCTCTGTTTTTGCTGCTCGAGAAGGGTTGGCTCGGTACTCTCTGTATTTTCGTCTCTTAGTTTTAATTAGTCTAATGATAAAAGGTGGAAGCGTTCGAGAATAAAACTTTGTTTGATAAAGGGAAGAGTGTTTTATGACCGTTTCTGATAAGGCAACATTAAATTTTTTGATTTTCTCTGGAGATATGATATTGTTGTAGTCTCTAGACAGGTAATGGTTCATATCTGTATTTACCTGTTCCATATTGCATTTTCTTAAATTTCTTATTAGTTCTTGTCCATGGCTTGGTGCTGCTATGATCCAAAGTAAATCCTATGGATAGATGGTCAGATCCTAAATCAGGGTATACGTCTTCATTAGTCAGATTCTGCTCCAAATTTCTTGTATACAGTAGTAAGTCTGGTGTTGTGTCGGAATTATTTTCCATTAAAAATGTTGGTGGTGTGTTGGCCTTGATAAAATTAGAGTTTTGCATAAAGTTGTTAAGCGTTTTTGCTTTGCTTTATTTACATTAAAGTCTCCTATTATTATGGCATATTTGTGTGACGAGGCCATTATGAATAGGTTTTCTTCGATATTTGATGTTGGGTGGACGTAAACCAGGAAGATGTGCAGCAGGTTTTCTGCAAAGGGCATTGTGAAATGTGTAGCCTCATTTAGGGCATTATTTATTCTTGGCGGATTAGCTTTTCAAATTTTTAATGCTGGGTGCGTGAAAGTATATTAAAAATGTAAAAAAAAAATCAAACATTTAACTAGTTCAATCTAAAAGAGTAATGTTTTGAATGGGAAGGTTCCAGAAAATCACTATTTATGTTTTGAAACACTTAATTTGAAATAACATACAATGCAAATAAGAATTATTTAACTAGAGTGTGCATGGCCATTGACTTGCTGTCATGAACTTGTTTCCTTGCTTGCTTCGTCCTCAAGATTCGAAGCCGGAATCTTGCAAATCGTGTAGCTATTTTATGTTTGATTCCATGGCATGGTAGTAAAACTTCATGGGGAATGACGATCATTGTCTGTGTGAAAAAATTGACCAAGTCAAATTTGGAACTCTCTTTTTCACAAATGTAAGCTGAGTATTGCCGGAAAATGGTTTCGATTTTTATGAAATAATCGAAGGTTCGTTCATTTGCGAAGAACAGAGTTTTCTGTCTATAACATTTGTGGAGCCCGAATGTGGCGAATTTCTTCCCATCATAATCTATGGATCCAGCAGAACTCAGGCACATTTCACATACTCTGTCGTTGTTTTGAATTCGTGTTATTATGTAACCGGCAATATTGTAAAGTATATTATAATCAATCACGCTAAATGTTATTACTTTATTCGTGCAATCTGGGAACTGTGGCAATTATTTCGTGATACTTTGCCGCTTTTGAACTGCGAGAAAGTCTCCAAGAAAAGATCTGTCATCTTCGTCGTAGTTTGATGTTTTGATTGGCTTCAAAAATTGCGAAACAGTAATTATTTTGATGTACTGTTTAAATTGCACTGCATTAGAGATAGGCTGCTTTGCTCTGATACACGAAAAAATATTCTCAATGCAATCCGAAGTTAATCGCCCCCCCCCCCCCCTTCCCCCCAGTACATATCGATAGCCGCACTCTTCAATTAGGTATGTGGATAATTCTATTACTGTTTTGGTGGTGATCACAATTCCTCTTTGTATAGGTTTAAAGGCTCCAGAATTCCCCACGTTTATATGCATGAAAATTTCTGAAACTTCTTGCAAAAAAACTGTATCTTCGAATTTTTCTTGTGAGAAAATGTTGCCGGGTGATTTACCTAAAGCTAATTGCGGTGATCGAGCTGTGACAATGGAAAACCATTTACATACTATATCAACGAATGCTGCAGTAGTGTTAAGATCATTATTTTGTGTAATGTCTGCTAATGTTTTCAAACCTGCTGAAACTTCGTGAGATAAAAAATGTTTAGCTTTATTTACTTTCATTTTGTCAAAAGTATTTGGAGCTAAGTCGACCATTTTTAATTTCGGAAGAAGTTTTAATTCGGAGTTCTCTTGAAATTCAGCAAGCGTTTGAAAATGATTACAATCGACGACAGAAGATGACAGATTGTATTTTTCTACAAAGAAATTTGATAATGTTATTGTTTTGTTTCCCAGTATACAAGCTTTCAAATTTTTAAGTAAATGCCCTGAATCTGCTGAAAACCACAGTTTTCTACTGGGATCAAGTGGATGTGGAATTGAATTAACAGTTACAGAATAGCGTCCAGCTTTTTCCACCCTGGAAACTATTTCTCTTATGATGGGTTCGAGAAGGGATCCATCGTAGCTGTCTCCAGTGTAATAATAGCCTACAATCTGTTTCCACCGTGAATGCAAACCAGCTACAACAAACGCTAAGCCATGCGTGGCATGCTCATGCATATTTCCCAAGGCAAAAAAAAAGTAATTCAACGACATATGAAAATTAAAGTTTGTATGCAAAATGAAAATTTTGAATTTAACATTTTGTATGTAGCCACTCATTTCTGAAAAGGCTATTTTCAATTTTTAGATGCAAACACTACGTGAATAAAGTGAATTATTCTCTTTTCTTTAGTCTCTCAGAGCCAATGAATTGAAAACACAAATTTATGTACTTATGTTTTTTTATTATATTATAATGTTCTAGTTTCGCACAGCCAAGCTTTCCGTTACAATCTGGCCATCTTCAGGAAGAAACTATAAAATATTTTCTACATAATACAAATGTTTTTTTTTTAAATGTCAAAATAAGTTATAACAAAAAAATGCAATCAATTACTAAGAATCTCAATCCAATCTATGTTTAAATTTGGAAAATAATATGACTGTAAATTTTATAGTGAATTAAGTACTACCTCTTCATTTCTATCAAATGAAAAAACATTCCTACCTTTGAGCCTGTTTACACTCTAATCCTCGTTAGTCTAAGTCTAAATATGTATTAATGACAGGAGCACGTTCTCTTCGCTCGATAAATTGTATTATAACACAATATTTATACATTTTGGAAAAAAATTTTTCATTTGTATTATGTAAAAACTTTTTCATAGTTTCGCCCTGAAAATGGCCAGATTGTGGCCGAAAGCTTGGCTGAGCAAAACTAGCACATTATTAGGTACATAATAAAACACGTACATAAATTTGTGTTTTTAATTCATTGGCTCCGAAAGACTGAAGAAAAGAGAATAATTATTTTCAATGTTGTGTTAGAAATAAAAAAGTGAAATATGTCTGTGCTATATTTCTAAAATTACTTATTGTTAATTTGTTACGAAAGAGGTGCAAGAAAGTAAAAATCTTTAATATATAAACCTTTTGATGAAGGAAAAAATGCCTTCCCACACATAGATTTCGTCGAAGGGTCATATTGGTCGCCAGGTTGAATAGCCATTTCATCCAAAACCAAAGAGCAGTCCTTTTCTGCTGCACTTGTTACGTGTTGCATTTTTTGGGCCAACAAATCCAAAACATCATCACAGATTCCTTCTTCAAACGCGATATTCTCCATTCTTCGTCTCAAGGTCCTTGTCGATGGCAATGGAAAATTTTGGGCCTGCAACTCCTCGTAGCCAGTTGTTCCACACGCGAATTTCAAGCGTAGGGTCTTTTTAATAGTAGAGCTTGACCATTCACGAGGAGGTGAGTCATTTATTAAGGCTTGTAACTGATCCTCATTCAAAATTTTCTTGACAGCATTTGAAACAGTTGTAGAGTTCGTTTCTTTAATCTTCTTGATTCTATTGTTCAAAATTCTATTTTGTTTCCTCAGCATTTGATTCGATCTCTCTTGAGTTGCACTAATACGGGATGCTTTTTCTAATTGTAAGTCGTATTCTATTTGCTGCTTTTCTATTTTACATTTTAGTTCCTGCATTTCTTTTTTCAAAATTTCATTTTCCATATTCTGTGAAAAAATCACATATGTAAATACTAAAACATAATATACCATTTGCCCTGTAAAAAAATGGAAGAATTAAAAGGAATAGAAGGGAATAGAAAAATTGAGATTTTAGATTCACTTTCTTTAAAACAGGAATTCAATTTTTCAAAAATCGATTCCAATTCATGCATTCCTATTCTTTTCGCATTTCAATTATCAAAAGAGAAGAGAAACATTACTTTCTGATTCCTTTTTAGGAATTAATAATCGATATCGATTCCTTGAAAAGAATACAAATCATTTCTAATTCTTCTGGAAGTATTAAAATTGTTTTTAATTCTTGTAAAAGAATCGAAAACCATTTTCGATTCTTTTGGAGTCATTAAAAGCAGCCTAGAGAATAGTAGGGAATTGACAAAGTGAATCAAAAATTTCAATTTTTCTATTCCCTTTTATTCCTCGACAAGAAAGTTATACTAGTAGTTAACGTATGCTGGGTATACGCGTTTACGTATACCGTCGGTAAACTATACATACAATTTACCGATTAGTAGGACCGCTATGGTCAGTGGCGTAGCGTAAGATTTTTTTTGGGGGGGGGGGGGGGTCACAGTAACATTCATAGTTCAAATTCTGTATATTAACAGCATTAATTTATTTTGTAGGGTGTGTAAACGTTTAATATTTATTATAATTATAATTTTCTATATGAAATTTTATAATTTTATAATAACATGTTTACGTAAACTATAGGTAAACTATGCGGTATAATAGCGGTCTTAGTAATTGATAAATTGTACGTGTAGTTTACCGAAGGTATATGTATGATTTAGGTACATAAACGCGTATACTATCCGTTAACATATTGTAAGTATACGGTAAACTTTCTTGTCAGGGGTCCTTTCAATTCTACCATTTTTTACAGGGTGAAAATTTCAATATTTTTACTCAACATACTTCAGTACATCCATTACTAATTGGTATCTGCGGCGGAATAAAAATCGTTGGCACAGCGGTGGATTTCAGTTTTTTCTTTCCATCGACACGAATAGTTTCCCACATCTCATTAGCGAAATGAGCCTATACAAACAAGTAATTTATATACGTATTTTTATTTACTAATTCTTGAATCGTCTACTAATTTTAATATATTTAATAATTAAATTATAGAAGACACAAGTACTACTGTAATGCCGTTTTAATAAATATAAGGTTATAAATTAATCAACTATAATATTAAAAAATAAATAAATTGTCTTATCATAACTGAAATTTAATTCAAACTGCTTTTACAAACCACCCCATCCGCGATGGTGCTAAAAGTTATTATACCTCTCATATGAATGAATTTTTTGATGGTGTCCAGTTCTTTCGGCCAACATTAGCTATCCATTCCTCACGTCTGTTCTCATCCGAGGGAAATGAGGCCATATAACATTTTCTCCCATGATTAGTATTATTTTTGCAACCGGGATAGCTGCATGTAGGCATTTTTAAAACACTTTCAGCCCTATGATCAAATGCTCACTTTACCAACGTGAGTGTTTCCATGACAACAACCGAAAACAGCCTACTTGTTGATTTTTCACTGTGGTTCAGAAACAGCTGAGCCGTTAAGTTATCGGATGTGATTGTCAGAATTAAGTATCAGAATTCTTAACCTAATAATAGTGTAGATTTTAGAGATCCGTATATTTTGAAAGGTGGGCCCCGGGCTTTTAATACTTTTATAAGTTTTTAAAGCTCTGTGCTTTTTTAATCTCCGATGGGTTAACAGTTTAAGTTTTAGTGTGCGTTCGAGATACATTATTTTATGTCGTAAGTACCTATTTCTATATTTCAATTGAATGCTTGTTTACATATTTACATTATTACAGCCGTTTTTTTTTTTAGAATATGGATTGGAATCAGAGTATTAACCAGTAAAGAACACAGACACGAAACAAAGTTTATTTCAATTGGTAACTGTGACAAGTTTTCACCAAGAAAATGGTAAAAGAAAATATTTGATACCGAAGGAGGTTAGTTATTAAACAATTATATGTATTTACCTACTACTTCATATTAAATATGCTTTTAATTACTTTAGGGCTCCTAGTGGGAATAAAGATTATTAGTATTTGTATTTGTAGTCCGGCTTACACATATGTATTAACATCAGTAGAATGTGATTGCTACATGAAAATGAAATTACTCAATAATTTGTCTGCTTAACAGAAATTGAGAACAACTTGTGTCAGAAAATTCACTTAGAAAAAAAGAGATTATGGTATGAGATGCTGTTCAACTAGACAGATACCTAACTTAAGAGCGGTAATCACCAGCTGATCTTTAGCGATTCACATCGCGTCATGAAAGCGATGCGATGAGGTTGCAACGCCGCTCGCTATCAGGCAGTAATTTTTTGCTAACCCGGAGAGTTTTCGCCTAGCTGCCGTTAAAAGCATGCCTTTTCGCATTGACGCATTGTAATAAGGGGATTACCGCGTTTGTTTTTATTTTGTAATGATAAAAAGGAACGTTGATAAACAAAGAAATTTCATTTAGTAAGTTAAAAAAGATAAAATAACGAAAAAAACTGCCCGTATTTTATGATTTTGCCAATATTTGACTATTGGACAGAAGTTTATATTGTTGTGTAAGCAAATGTTAAATTGTACTGTATTATAACGTTCATTGGATACCTACATTGATGAAACAGTGTGTACAATTACCTGTCACTTTTTTGAGAAATGATATGAGAAAATTCCCCATATTTATCGGTATTATTATTTATAATGCCTTATGCAGCGTTTATACTCCGCAACAACAACAACACACACCTATTTATTTGCACAACCGTATACAAGTGTTATTACTATGTGGTTTGTCTGTAGATAATTGCGACTGTAAAACTGATCTTGTGCCGTCATTACCTACAAACTTGAACGTTACGAATTCCAACGTCACTATTATTTACGATTAAAGAAAACACATTAAAAATTAGATTGTTTTAAGGGTAATATCTCTTATCGGAAGTCCTTTGGGGAATAATGGATTCACTAGTTCTGGTAACATACAAATATTGTAGAAATTCGTCAGTCTTGGTACCATCTTACCTCCCAAAAGTGTTCTTTCTTGAAAATTAAAAAAAAAGAGTAAGGAACATTTAAAAATATGTCAGTGAGTCAAACACCAAGCCGATTAGTGGAACGTATCCTTTTATCTCTTTCCTCAAAAGCACACATTACCATCTTAAAGGAATCCAGCGCTTCTACGGTTTATCAGATAAAAGAACAAAGAAAGAATCAAACTCATGAGGACTCCAAACAACAAAATGGCACGATATCTTGTTACACACGGCCAGTTGGCCCTGTACTTGATAGTAATAATTATGGTTTCTATTTAGATGCGTTTCAACATCAATGAGTTTGGCAAATTTGATTTTGCCTTCTAAAATTCCTTTAGTAGGAATTATTTTTGAGATTAGGATTTAACTTCTATTAATTGTTCACCGATGACACCATCCGGACTGGCGCCTAAATAACAGTAGTCGGAGTGGATAAACAGGCCACATTGCGAAACTTTTAAATTAACAGACTTCTCGAAATTGGTAATTGCACGGATTTCGCTCTCGCTTCTGTATCTTGTTGCAATCGTGCCAGAGAAGTTACCATAAAGCAAGTTTTTTATTGCATTTACTGGAGATGTTTTGGGGCGCATTTTACAAATCTGCCCGAAATTTGAAGCCGTAATTCTTATGGCTTCTTCTTGTACCCACTTTGGATTTTACCCTTAACCGATAGTGTCCCTTTCAATCGCCTTTATTTCTTCAAGAATTTTTTTAAATTTTTCCATGAACTCGTTTGCTCTCTGGATATGTGTGTCACTAGTCAAATCCAAGGGAATGTAGTGTGCGTCTGGGCCATAAGTTTGGAGAACAGTAATATAATTTGGTATCCGGAATTTAAAATCGCTAAAAATTACGTTGTTGACTTTAAGAACGTATATATTACATACTTTTGCCGTAGATTTTTATATTGTAAATTTTTTGTTGGTCAATAACAACGACAGAACTAATAGAATTCCCTTTAATGTTGCCTTTTCTAAAACAAAGCAATTTGTTTCCGTAAAAATTTACGTTAGTTCCGAATTCATCAACCAAATACGAGACCAATAATACTATATACACATTTACAGCATGTTTACTAGAAATATTTTTCAGCGGCATTCTTTCTGACAGAAAATGGCTATTCGTACCCCGCTCGACAACCTTTATGTAACTTTAAATGTATATATGTGAAATAATTTAGTAGTGTATTGCATGCATAATTTATTCAAAAAAAAATTTGTTACAGAGCGCTTTCTGCTTTCGCCATCTTCAGTGCGTTTCGTCAGTACTTAATACACAATAGCTTCAAAATTTGCATACTCTATCTTTACACTTAAAACTTGCGAACTCTGCAGTAAGTCTCTTACATGTGAGTAAAAATTCATTAAAACTAATCAAAAGACATAAATGGGCGAAAAAACAATTAAAATATTTGGGCAGCACTTTACATTTTTTGATCGTGATTTCAAAGTGCACTTTTAATTAGTTTCAATGAATTTTTACTCACATGTAAGAGACTGACTGCAGAGTTTCCAAGTTTTAATTTGTAAAGATAGAGTATGCAAATTTTGAAGATAGTGTGTATTAAGTACTGACGAATAGCACTGAAGATGGCGAAAGCCGAAAGCGCTCTGCTACGATTGTAACAAATTCGTTTTTGAATAAATTATGCACGCAATACACCACTAAATTATTTCACTTATATTTCTACGTGCACACAGCCAATACCCTCCTTTTCATATACAGGGTGTTCATTTGAAAACTTCCCACCACGGATTTATCGAAAACCACTGATTAAAAGAAAAAACGCCGAGACACGTCAAAAGATTTGCCAAAGGGGACAAGTTTTTAACCAAAAACTACTTCACCCCCTTTTACCTTCTGCCCCCCGGGGTCATCCCCTTAAAAATTTTAAATGACAAGGGGTATCAAGTAATAGCTTGTTTGAAAGGTCTTTCAAAGTGCTTTATTTTGACGTTTGATTTTTTAAAATCGGTCGATTCGTTTTCGAGAAAATTAGAAAAATCTTAATTTATCTTAATTTGTTCAGATAGAAAAAAAAACACACGAAAATATCACTTTTTATTTCACACATGTATAAATGTATATGTTTGATTTAAAGTAATTTGAACAAATGTTGACTTGTACTTGTAATGATAAAAACATAAATATTTATTTTTCCAAAATATCGTCAGTTTCGCTACCGCTGGAATACGACACCTTCTCAGAAGTAACCCATTCTTCAAGAGACTTTTGTTTATCACTAAAAAAACACGAGGGGGAGTAAGAAATAAGAAATAAGTTACAGACCCCTAGTAAGATTTTAAAAAAGTTTCACTCTGTTTTGAAACACGCCTTGTTCCTTTGCCACAGGCAGAATTTATGCAATTTTCCTTTATATTGTCTTTTCTGGAACAAAGCAAAAGTCCTGTAGGTATATAAATATATTAAAATCGTTAAAAAAATTATTAAACCTTTTTATCGTGGTAAACACACGACCGTTACCTTTTGCAACTTACCTTATTTTCTGAGCCCTTCGTCGACTTTTACGATGCGTTAATAAGCATAATTTCTTTCTTACTCCATGATTTTCTAATACTCTTCGACGCCCCATTTTAATTTTCCACAAAAATAATTAATTTAAAACTTGTACGAATATGACAACCAACAAGCGCAATAATATCCAAAAAATCTTTTTGCATTGATAAAAATACTCACCGCTTCCAAACATTCGACTGAATCACCGAGTTACCTGGCGCTAGCGCTGTTGCCAACGGTAACAAAACCGGGAAGATATGAATAATTTGATCAAAATGAACGGTATAAAGTCAGTTTGAAAGTAGGTTAAGTTTGGACCAGAAACCGAAACTAATATTCAAAAATTCCTAAAAAGATATATTAATTTTTTCTTTTGGTTTGACTACCAAAGTGTACCCCGATTTATCATTATAACAGTAGGTGAGCAGGACTCTTAAGAGATTATTCGCAGTGAAAGCAAAGTATGTATTGTATAATTTTGTTTTTTTTTTTTATTTTAACCTTTTTCTCAGTGATATATTGTGATGTTATAGGATATGACCAACCTAAAATTACCAGCACATATCAGGACTCAAGAAGATTCCAATGTGATTAAACTCGATTTAATTTTGAATTCTTGACGTTGTCAGCAGTTTACATTGTAAATTTATATCAAATTTATATGGCTGAATATTTAACAAATATATATAAAAATAAATAATCTGACTGGTTTGGTGCTAGTGGACAAAACAATTAAAATAATCTTTGCACTTCGGGACGATATCAATGTTAGGGGCAACTTGAAAAAGGTCCATTTCCTGGGTGTCCAACTGGACTGCAAGTTTAAATGGGATCACCATTGCCATCTTCCACTCAGTGATGCCCTATGCAGTCCTGACATGAGGCTGTGCAAGCCAGTCAGGGCAAGTTTTTGGTATGCAGAGGATAGTAGTTTGAATAACTTTAGGACTAGGCTGGAGAAAAAACTGCAGATAGGCATTCATACAGCTAAAAATTCCCACTTTTCTATCTCAGTACATATTAGAGTGCCTGTTACATGTCAAAAAGAATGAACAATCTCTTACAAGACATAGAGACGTGCATGAGTATGAAACCAGGAGCAGAGATGCTTTGGTTCCAACATATTGCTGACTGAGGAAGTGTCAAGGAAGACCAGATTCTACTGTCATCCAAATTTTGAACAATTTGCCTAATAATATAAAACAACTACCACTTTATGGGTTAAAAATAGTGTCACCTCGCTGCTCATCTATAACGCTCTATAATAGTGTGAAAGAGTTTTTAACTTTACATTTTCAACTGTATGTAGAATTTTTGAACACTACGTTTTAAACTGTTCGTATTTGGATGTCTATTTGTGTCCTTTAGCAGGCAGCATTTGACAATATTATTTTGCAGTCATTTAGAAATAGATAAAATCTGGAAGATTATTTTAAAGATGAGATGACAAAGGTCGAAATTTGTCGAATCCTTATTCGTTTTATTTTGATTTGAACACAACGTTTCGGTTGACTAACCTGACCTAATGTCAGAGACACATACTGTTCACAATATCTGTGATTTTAATATAGCAGGGTATGCAATATTTTCAAATAACAGTACCTTAAATACGTTCGATGGCGGCTGCCTTGTATATGTAAAGGAGCAATTTTATCAAGATCGTTGTATTGTCAGTGAAAACAACGTAAAGCTGATAAGGATTACCTTGCGTAAATGTGCTTCCTTGCTTGATATTTATGCAACATATAGATCCCACGCCATTGACAAAAATGACTTTATTGACAGCCTAAATATTATATTTCTAAGATCGATGCATGATCAGAATCGAACTCATGTTCTTGTCGTGGACATTAACATCGACCTACTGGATTCTTATTCTACTCCAACAAATGACTACCTGACAATGCTAAATAGTTACGGGTTTACCAGTGTGATTAACAAAGTGACAAGAAAAACAGATGAGACTGCAACCTGCATAGATCATTTCTTTGTAAAATGTAAAAATCATGTACTGCACAGTATCAACCCTGTTGTATTGGTGAACGATTTTACAGACCATTACCCCATTCTGCTTAATATAAAATGTAGTGAAGGCAACTCAAAAAATCAAATGGAAAAAACTATTCAACATATTAATTATACAATGCTTTCGCAGCTTATTCGGAATGCAGATTGGGTGATGTATTAAGAAACAATGATGTGAATGCTTGTACGAATATCTTTATAGAATGTCTTCAGTACTGTATAAAAAAAGCTAGTAAAATAAAAAAAAATCAGTAGCAAAAAGATTAGATTGAAGGCATGGATCACTGGTGGCCTCTTGGTGTCAATCCGAAAAAGGGATCAATTAAAAAAACATTGCACATTAAATAGAAATAATTTAGAAGATCAAAATAAGTACAAAAAGTATAGAGATACTCTTTCAAAGTTGATTAAACAAGCTAAATATGCTCACTATAAAAAATTATTAAAAGATAACTCAAATGATCCTAAGAAAACGTGGAAGGTGATAAGAGAGGCCACAAATGATCATGTAAGCAGGTCTGAGATTAAAAATGTTTTGGATAGTAATGGTGTGGAAATATCTGACTCCGACAAAATTGCAAATGAATTTAATTCATACTTCGCTAACATTGGTAGTGAACTGGCAAAAAAAATCCCTGTTAATTGTGAAAACCCTGTCGCTCGGACGAATGCTAGTCCAAACTCCTTCTACCTTGCTCCTATTACTGAAAATGAACTAATAAACCAAATAAAAAGTTTGAAAAATGAAGTAAAAAGTAGAGAGGATGGCATTACGTCCGAAATCATTAAAAATAGTCACCAGTTCTTGCTAAAACCACTGACACACATAATAAATCTTATTTTCTGTAGTGGAGTTTTTCCTGATACTCTTAAGAATGCAATCATTGTTCCACTTTTTAAACAAGGAAACAAAAAACTTACTAATAATTATAGACCAATCGCACTGATTAGCACAGTAAGCAAAATCGTAGAAAAATGTATTAAACACAAACTATATTTTTAGAAAAATATAATTTATTAAGTGAAAACCAGTATGCATTCAGGGAAGGTTCTAACACGGAGAATGCCGTGTGTAGAGTCACGGATGAGATATTGCAGAATCTTGACATTGGTAGGAAGGTCATTGGTGTGTTCTTGGACCTAAGGAAGGCCTTCGACACTGTGGCGCACCGGATCCTACATGACAGATTGGATAAGATGGGTATAAGGGGTATTGCAAACACACTATTGAAGTCCTATTTAGAAGATCGCACCCAGCGAGTAAAAATATCAAATACATTAAGTGATTATCTTAAGGTGGGGTTCGGTGTGCCGCAGGGTACGGTTCTTGGCCCGCTCTTATATAATATTTATGTTAAACAAATTTTGTCGTTACTGGATGATGGTAGCGTCTTTGTTTCGCAGATGACACTGCTATTATTATAAGCGGCGAATGCTGAATTCAACCTTTGAAAAGGCTGAAGTGGCCATGAGCAAAATTAAAAAGTGGTTGGATTGTAGCCTGCTCTCTTTAAATGTAGAAAAAACTAAATTTATTACGTTTGCCTTATCCTCAAGATCACTGCCTAATGATCAAAACTTAAAATTGCATAATTCCGATTGTAATCTAAATAAACAAACTTGTAAGTGCAATGAATCAATTGAAAGAAAATCATGTTTAAAGTACCTAGGAATTTTGCTCGATGAAAACTTCACATGAAAAGAACACATCAATTATGTGACCTCAAAAATTAGGAAACTTATTTTTAAATTTTATGAACTGCGTAATATTCTACCCTTGCAAACCTTGAAAACTGTTTATTTCGCCCTTATAGAATCTGTAATTAACTACGGGCTAGTTGTGTGGGGGTGTGCTGGTAGGACATTTATGTTTAAATTGGAAGTGGCACAAAAATGGGTAATAAAAGTGATGCTTCTTAAAAACAAAAGATACCCTACTGAACTTGTTTATAAAGATAGTGGACTACTTACACTTAATCAACTTTACATTAAGTCAGTCATGAGATTTATGTTAAAAGTACCATACTATAAGAAAAACTTAAATCACGGTGTAAACACTAGGAACGCCGCGTTACAAAATGTTCTGCTACGCAACCCCAAGCATACTACCTGTCAAAAACATATATACGGTGCAGGCCCAAAAATTTACAATTCCATGCCTACGAATTTAAAGCTAAAACCATATACCAGAATAAAACATCAGATCACGCAGTGGATTCTTGACACTGGTTTCACCCTTGTATATTGTATATTTAGAATAGTACTATGTATATAGAATAATAGCGACTTTTATGATCAAAAACTAACTAACTTTAATTAAATCAAAACGGCAATGATAAGTATATTATGTAATAACCTTTATTGAAAATAATATGTACAAATTAATAAAAACCTCTATGTGTAATTTAAATAGAAATAGGTGCACACACAGTATCATCGTGCAACCGAACTAGTGATAGCCACAATGGATGTTAAAATGTAGTAATTGTAACAATATTGTAATATTGCTGTTGCTGTTGGTGAATAAATAATCGTTTGCAAGGGTAAACTTAAAATTGATCAAAAAAAAGTGCTAAGGCTTATCATTAATTGGCTGTAGTCAACCCTTCATAAAAGGTCTCACTTTCATCTACTATAAACTACATAGTATATTATTCGACGTTAGTAATGTGTAAAAATTTTAGTTTTTGCTTTCTGCCATGGGGATAATTACTATACAATTTAAAAATATGTTAAAATAAACTTGTTTTATTTTTGAATTTCATTCCAAAATTCTCATTCAACAAACCTGTTTTGAGCAACCATAAAAGTAGGTTTGTCAAATGGGAAACTTCAGGAGTGACATTCCAGGATGCCCTGTAGCTAGGTAAAAAAATAATTTGTAAAAAGCTGTTAACAATTTTAGGTTTTTGGAATATCTAGTTGCAGTAGATAGAGAAAACCCCACCACATGAAACACAAAGCCATGAGACATGACACTAGTTTGCTGCTTCCAGTTGTAATTTTACGTTATAAAATGTAAATTTGGTTTACCAATTAAGTTACTCCTGTAATTTTAGATATTAATTTAATAAAACCATTATATAAACTATTTTCGTTGTTACTTATTTATGTATTAGCGAGCAAAATCACATTTACAATTTTTACAAAATCTGGTAGGTTCTGCTAATAATATTCAACACGATTGTCAAGACTAAAATAATATCGTATCAAGAACTTGCTAAATTTTTTTTTTATTTTGGTTTCACGACAGCTATAATATTTTTCAGTTTAAAAAGTAGTTAACGTTAGAATTTTATATGTGTCACTTTCTGCTTACTAAAAAAAGTATATGTAACCCAAAACTCAAAAGAAATTTGTTAATTATTATAAAACTGTAACCTTGATTGTTTAATCCTTTTGGTGATGTTTTGAGACAGTTTCTTTATGTAATATTAAAGTAAGTGTGAAAACTAGAAAATTTTCGATCAGGAAATCATAAGTACTGTTCCCTGTAGGTACCTCCGTAAAAACGTGGTAATTTAACCAATTAATATTTTAAAACCCCTTAACATGTTTTTAATAATTTAGAGTTGACCTTGTTCGTTACTGACCTCGCCGCATTTTAATTAATATAAAAAAAAATATATATTAAATCCGGACCTGAATCAACATACATCTACACCTAAAATAAAAGTATGTAACTAGAATGTGATACATGCCATAAAAATGTAACCTCAACTAACTTCTTTCTAAACCGAAAGATACTATACCTACTGTTTTTGCAATAAAATTTTAAGGAAGTCTCAGAGATCCTTCATACAGGAAATATAAAGAGTCATGTTTTTAAACAATGCTGTTATGTTAAGCGATTCTTTTAGAATTTTAGTATACCTAAAGTTATCTAAAAGTCATTCCTATAATTTAATATTTTTATTATAAATATGGCTGTACCCTGTTCCTGTCGCGACTGTACTGTCTAAAGTTTATCCATTGTCCATGTTTCTGACACTGATTGCTTTAATAATTTTTGCACCTCAGAATATTTCAAGTATTTTTAAATTCAACTTCATGGGCATTATTTCCTTCTACATCTCAATTTCTAATCTTGCCCATTCTACACTAGTTCTTCGTATTGCATCCAGCTGCTTCTGCCTCAATTGCCTACGTACAAAAAATAGTAAAATAACATTCGAACTTATTTAAATATTTTTAGTATTAACTTTGCTCTCGGCTACCATTCCTCGATAGTAATATTTTAGTTTCTGAATTTTACAGGTGCATATGTTCTTTGTTAGGATACTGGTAGGTATAAAAATGGTAAAAAAAAGGTTTAATAAGATAGAATGTTGATATTTTTATTAAAAATAAACAAAGGAATGCTCTGCATAGGATAGATAGGATAACTAACCTGAATCCTTACCTTATGAGATATTTTTACAAGCACTTAGGTAAGTAAACAACAAAAATATCTACTCTCTATTCTATTTCTAACTTTAAAACTGTTGTAAATATTTTAGAAAAATGGATCAAAGCCCAACGAATACCAAGGGACAAAGCCCTTACTCTCACTTTTGTATCCCTACCTGGGCTTTTGAATTGTGACCCTAGTGGTTCATTTTTTTATAAACATTAGGTACTAAAAGATCTATAAATACAACACAAGTTGTGTAATTTGTACGAAACAATACTTGGTTGATCCAGGTTTTAATAATTATCTAGTATCTAGCTACCTAGTTTAAAAACATACATCTATTAGGTATACATTGTTGCCAAAGCTGAATTAAACTATAACATCATGTATTTTTCAGCTTGTAAATTATAGGAAACTATTTGAAGGCTTCAATAAATATTAGAAAATGGTATAATTCTTATATTTTATTCACTTCTACGTGTAATTCAGTAGCTGGTACGGATTTAGGTAAATAGAAGGAAATCTCCTCGAAATTCTCTCCTCTCATATTTTGTTATGATCTAAAAGATATAAAAGTCACTATAAGGGAGTTGTAAATCAAATCAAATCAACTTTGTTCAGTAATTTCAAGATTTTTAAAGTAAAATAATCTGAAAGTAAAGTCCTTTGTAAAAATTTATACCAACAATGTACATAAAATTGTGTTTTTAACTTACCGTTCTAAATATATTTCCATTTCTTTATAAAAAACGAGCTAATACATCTAACAAACGTTGCATTTTTCACCAAAAACTCTTCGATTACTAATTTTTGAAGCAAAAATCGCCCAAAATCAACAAATCTGTGAATAAAACCCAGCTGTGGCCGTCAACCGCTCGCAAAAGTTCATTGACCGCTTGACAACTTGACATTTCCAAACAATCTTTAAAATTTCCGCGATTGATAACCGAACTCGTCCCTGATTGGCTCAAATCGCGAGATCATATGATAGGAGAGACTGACGCCGCGCGCACGCCCGGGCGTCATTAATTTCTTAAAAGGAGGAAATAGAAAAGGACACAGAGTTCTCTTTCTTACACACGGGCTTTATAGCTCGTGTCCAGACTTTCCAATACAAGGACTTTAGCGTGGGCCAGCCGGGAGCGCCGCCGCCGGCAAATGCAGAAAGTGTTGTGGCGCTCGCTGGACCGAGCGAGGTTGCCATGCCTTGCACAAATTTACAAGTTTTGCTTTTAACGGTAATCGTTCAAATAAAATTAAATAGTAAAGTATTTAAATGTCGAGCGTTGTTAGCAAAGACATTAGAACTATTAGACGAAACGATTCATTCATAATTCCCATAAGAGTATCGACTATTATTGTTTTAAAATAATTGGCGAGTGCGAGAGAGAAAGGCAGATCTCCTTGGCCCGATCGGCAACATTGTAAACCGTCCCTTGGTTTTGATCGCCAGTGGTGTAGTGGTTAAAACCTAACAACAATGTATGAAAATAATACAATAATTTTTTTTTGTACCAGAATTTTTTCCTGGGAATGGAAATAATAGGCTACAAGAAATATACTACAATAAAAAAAAAATAATCACATTGCTTGTTTGATTTAATTGTTTTTCGTCTGAAATCCTTTTAACATATTGGATTAATTCCGAATCTTGAATTTCAGAATCACAAATTCACCTTTAATATAAGATTCCGAAATTTCTAAATCCCAGTATGAAAGAAAGAGGTTATTATTTATAAAATTTATCCTTCAACCCTTTTAATAGTCCTGTTAATGCCCTTACCCGATCTTTAAGGTGTCGGACTTGTTTTTTTAAATTATAAATTTGTTTTCTCTGTTCAGTAATTGTGTTTTTTATAATTGTAACGTTTTTCCTCCATTTCCCTGGGGTGGAAAAATCGCTACTGGCCATGTCTCCAATATAATGCCCTTTTCTAAAAAATGTAAAAAATACACTTTAAGTAGCTTTAAGGAGTATTTTATGCAATTAAAAAAATGTATATTATACAGGGTGGCGCACATACGAAACATTATTTATATTTGGAACAATATTTGTAGGCCTAAAATAAAAGAAGAGATGGACATAGAACTTTTTTCTAGAATCAACAGAAAAATAAAAGAAAAAGCCCAAATAACATTTTTCTTCATGATTTTTTTGAACAACTTTTGTGTGCATAGGGCCTACGTACCTTTGAATATTAGGAGAATTATAAATAATCTTGTAAGGTTCATCAGGAACTCGATCAGCATCATCTGATTTAATCAATCTATCATCAAAGCATAGCTGAGACATCCTAAAAATGAATAAAATGAACTTCTAATTAATATTAAAAGGGTTTCATAATATATGATAGGTACCTATTACACTTATTATAAACCAAAAGTTTTATTTGTTGTCATAAATATAACATTACTAATTTTATTATTAATAGATATTACTTACGCCAATGTTTTTTTGCGGCAGGTGGTGTTCCAATAACAGTTGACTCAGAACTAAAAAACAAACAAGGATATTAAAATATTTTAAATAATTCTATTAGGCAAACCAAAACTTGACACCTCCCAATCTTACCTGTTAGAAAGGTCGTCTAGAAATAACAAGCCTTCACAGTAACGAGGGTTTACTCCCTTTCTAACATATTTAGCACCATTCACCCTTACTAAAATATCTGCAGGAAAAAAGTGATCCGAACTCTGGATTGTTTCGTAAAGGTTGGTTATCCAGAATACCTCCTAAAGAAAACCAAAGTAGTCTTTTTTCGGCATCTTGAGGAAACCTAAGCAGAATGTTTATATGTTATATAAAACATCTCAATAAATAGGTACCTAATTAAATATACTATTAAGTAGCTACCATGAGTTATTTATCAATATCTACTTTTAATTGTTTCTAAGTATAACAAAACTTTTTCATTGTGCATAAAAGTTTTAACAACAATGGTGCTACCACAGCATTAGTAAACAAACCCATACGCTACACCAATGCTTTCTATAAAACAATAACCTAACCATACTTACCGATGAAACGATAAATTTGGATTAAAATGATCCACTTTTTACACACTACACAGGCCCGAACCATGATTATTTATTTCTACACTATTGTAAGGCAAATACACAAGGAAATCAAAAATAAACTGCAATAAAGGCACAAAAACACAAGCTAGCTGCTGTGACTCACTGGCAACATCGCAATCGCTACAGTCATTCAAAGAATCTCTCCGGTTGTAAAATCGTATAACAATGTTGCCGTAGTGCCTGATATATATAATAATAATTTCAATACTTTTTAAGGTTTTTAAGAGTTTTCGATAAAATATTCGCATAAAATTGCACGCATGAATGCACAATTTGATACGCACACCTTAACTTTTTTGTATGTTAGGTTCTGGGCGTTACTGCAATTACTAACTCAATCTTTTTAAAACAGTTTTCCCCTAATATTTCTAACAGACAGATGAAGCCGGCTAAGGTCAAATTTTGAGCGACAGATGAATAATAAAGAGGGAATGATGATTTGCCACATCAAAATGTAAACAATTTGGTCTAATAGTTCTAATGTCTTTGGTTGTTAGATAATGGCTCGCAAAGCAAGTTTACTACTAAAGGGCTTTGCAGAAAATAAAAATTGCCATTAATTAATAGAAGACATGCAGTGAAAGGTATTGGACAAACTTTATCTAATATAAATAAGCAAGTAAATATTGAAATAAGTTCAAATGTTAATAATAATTTTAAAACAAAAATTGATTGTTTAGTTATTAATAAAATTACAGATAAGTTGCCCCTGTTTACCTTTAATAAGAATGAGTTAAAAATTCCTTTTGATATTGAACTAGCAGATGCTGAATTCAATGTTTCGCGAGAAATTGATCTTTTACTTGGAGCGGAAATATTTTGGTATATTTTGAGGCCAGATCAAATATCGCATGGGAATAAAATGCCTATTCTACAAAATACTCTATTAGGGTGGGTAGTTGCTGGCAATATGATTATTGATATGCAGGCTAATGTGTCAGTAAATGGTTTGAGTACCTTACAAGATTCTTTTTTAGATAATGAAATATTACGATTCTGGGAATTGGAAGAAGTAAATAGTAATAAAAAGATATTATCAGAGACTGAAATCTATTGTGAAACATTTTTCGAGCAAACCAAAATTAAAGATAAAAATTCGAGATATATCGTAAAAATACCTTTTAAAAAAACTATTTCCAATTTAGGATCTTCTCTCGACAATGCCTTACAACGTTTTTATTCATTAGAAAATAAATTAAAGAATAATGTTGGCTTAAAAAGTGATTATGTAAACTTTATGTCAAAATATTCTGCTCTAAATCATATGTCTGAATTTAATGATGTCAAAGAGGTAGATCAAGGGGGCTTTTATTTACCACATCATGCAGTGGTTAAAAATACTAGTCTGACTACGAAGGTTCGAGTAGTATTCGATGGTCCAGTAAAACCACTAGTGGCTTATCTTTAAATGATGTACAATTTACAGGTCCGACTCTGCAGCAGGATATTTTTGAAATTTTGAATAGATTTCGTACTCATAAATATGTAATGACAGGGGATATAAATAAAATGTATCGACAAGTTCTTATTCATGAAGATGACCGAAAGTATCAAAAGATATTTTGGCGTCCTGAACCCGATCACCAATTAAAGTGTTATAAATTACATACAATAACTTATGGGACAGCTTCGGCACCCTATTTAGCCGTAAAATGTTTGTTTCATATAGCGGAAAAAATCCTAGATGTAGCTATTTTAAGTATTGGTCAGAATGAACCTAACAAAACCTTGGGTATATATTGGGACGCCCAAGGTGACTTATTAAATTATAAAATTAATTTGGAAATAAACAAAATAGAAAAAAGTACATAGAGGTCGATTTTATCAGTTGTAGCCCAAATATTTGATCCATTGGGATTAGTGGGACCTGTGATAGTTGCTGCTAAAATGGTTATACAAGAGATTTGGAAACATAAATTGGACTGGGATCAAACATTGCCGGAAAGTATTAGTAAGTCTTGGAAAGAGTTCCGAAATACTAGTTTATCAATAAATCATTTTAAGATAAATCGATATATGATTGATTCCAATTATATTATTATTGAATTACATGGGTATAGTGATGCTTCTATAAAGGCATACGGTGCTTGTATCTATTTACGCTGTCAGTTACAATCTAGAGAATATACAAGTAATCTTTTATGCGCTAAAAGCCGTGTTGCACCACTCAAGCAAGTAAGCCTTCCTAGATTAGAACTGTGTGCAGCACAACTTTTAGCTAATCTAACAAATAAAGTTTTAAATAGTTTACATATTGAATTTAGTAGATGTTATTTTTGGTCAGATTCAACTATTACCCTGTATTGGATTCGAGGTCAAGCATCAGCTTGGAAAACTTTCGTGGCCAATAGGGTTAGCGATATCCAATCACTTACAAATACAGAAGACTGGAACTATGTTACATCCGGAGAAAATCCAGCTGACTTATTATCTCGCGGTGTTAATCCTCAAGCGCTTATCAACAATAACTTGTGGTGGCACGGTCCAGATTATCTTTTAACAGACAGCTGCTATTGGAACATGTTAAAATGCCAACTAAATGAAGAAATTCCGGAGCAAAAAACAGTATCTTGTGTTATGAACAGTGCTACAAATAAAAATTTATTATACAAATTATCGAGTTGTTCCAGTCTAGTAGAAATGTTGCATGTATTATCGTATGCTTTAAGGTTTCTACGGTATATAAGGAATAAAGATAGATGCGATAATATATCTGGACCCTTGCTACCTGAAGAATTGGATGGATCCTTAAAATTGTTAATCAGAGAGATACAAAGAGAAATATTCTCAGTTGAATTCAATAATTTATTAATAGGAAAACCTGTTCCTGCCAAAAGCAAAATATTAAGTTTAAATCCAGTTTTAGGGAAGTGTTTGATTTGTGTAGGCGGTAGGTTAAGAAACGCTAATCAAAGAGAAGTAGTGATAGTTGGCCGGTTCACCATCATAGGGTGCTCCAATGTTAATTTTCGGAGCAATTTTTGGCCTACGCTGATTCTTCAAACAGGTTTCGCTGTGTTGTGTTGGCGTTGTGATCCTGTTGTGTTTAACGGACCCTGTTGACCTGAACAGCCCTGTTCAACAGACCCTGTTTAACGGACCCTGTTGACCTGAACAGCCCTGTTTCCCTGTTGAACAGATCCAAAACAGAGTCCGTTGAACAGGGCTGTTCAGGTCAACAGGTCAACAGGGTCCGTTGAACAGGGCTGTTCAGGTCAACAGGGTCCGTTGAACAGGGCTGTTCAGGTCAACAGGGTCCGTTAAACAGGGTCTATTGAACAGGGCTGTTCAGGTCAACAGGGTCCGTTAAACACAACAGGATCACAACGTCAACACAACACAGCGAAACCTGTTTGAAGAATCAGCCCTGTTTCCCTGTTGAACAGATCCAAAACAGAGTCCGTTGAACAGGGCTGTTCAGGTCAACAGGTCAACAGGGTCCGTTGAACAGGGCTGTTCAGGTTAACAGGGTCCGTTAAACAGGGCCTGTTGAACAGGGCTGTTCAGGTCAACAGGGTCCGTTAAACACAACAGGATCACAACGTCAACACAACAGGATCACAACGTCAACACAACACAGCGAAACCTGTTTGAAGAATCAGCGTAGGTCAAAAATTGCTCCGAAAATTAACATTGGAGCACCCTATGATGGTGAACCGGCCAACTATCACTACTAAGAGATGAAGTAAAATACCCAATTATTTTACCCAACAACCATCTTTTAACAAAATACATTTTGGAAAATGAACATAAGCGTTTTTTACATTGTGGAGCTCAGGCAGTTTTATATTCGATACGTGAAAGATACTGGCCAGTGTCTGGTCGTAGTATGTGTAGAAACACTGTGAACAAATGTTTAAATTGTTTTAAAGCGAAGCCCAAGAGCACTAATTATCTCATGGGTGATCTGCCGAAAGTACGGGTCAATACCTTTGGAATTTTTGAAAATGTTGGCACAGATTATGGTGGGCCATTTTACATCAAAATTAAAAAGGGTCGAGGTGCTACGAGTAATAAGTGTTATATCTGTTTATTTATTTGTATAAGCACTAAAGCCGTGCATCTCGAGCTTGTTTCGGATTTGACCAGTGAATGTTTTTTAGCGGCTCTAAACAGATTTACCTTTCGACGAGGTAAACCTAAAAATATATATTCTGATAATGGGCTTAATTATGTGGGCGGTAATTGGGAAATAAGCAAGGTTTACGATTTTTTAAACGAAAATTCCGCGTATATTGGAACTAAATTGGCCGATGAGAACATATCTTGGCATTTCATTCCTGCCAATTCCCCAACTTTCGGGGGACTTTGAGAGGCGGGAATAAAGAGTACCAAGTCTCATATTAAAAAGGTTATCGGGAATATGCCTTTAACATTTAAAGAGTTCGGAACTTTTTTGGTTCAGATAGAAGGTATTTTAAACTCTCGTCCTCTGTGCCCATTAACTGAAGATCCAGGAGACTATTCATCGCTAAGTCCAGCCCACTTTTTAATTGGCCGAACGATCACCTCAATTCCGGAACACGGAAATTGCTCAAAATCGACTGTCCAGGTGGCAACACATTCAGGTCATGGTGCAGCATTATTGGCGTAGATGGCAAACGGAGTACTTAGGGGAACTTCAAACTCGGACAAAATGGCGAAAGCGATACGAGGAAATAGTGCAAATTGGTCCTTATCAAGGACGACAATGCGTCAGCCCTACAATGGCAATTGGGACGTGTCATAGAACTGGATCGCGGTAGTGACGATATTGTCAGAGTGATAACTATAAAGGTGCGATCCGGAACTGTGAAGAGAGCAATTAATCGCGTATCTGTTCTTCCCATAGAAAGAGACTAATAAAATAAACAAGACATTTTTGATTTTTTCTTTTGAATAATGAGATATGTTGCGTTAACTCCGTTCTGTTTTTAAGTCTAAGGATTTTTCAGTTCGATAACGAGTAATAAAAAATGCGTCAATGTATTGGTTTCGCATTCATTTATCTATCCATTTTTTTTTGTGTTTGTACTAAAATTATTTAGTTTTTTTTTTTTGAATAAGCATGCTCTTTAATAATTCTAATTAAGTAACCAAATCTTGGTAGTAGTTATATCTTTTAGTTTTTATATAACTGATTTTTAAGATGTGGAAAATAGTATGTAATATTTTACCAAGGATGTGTTTAATGTACTGTTTTTAACAGAGATACTTCTGTTTAACTTGCCTAATTGAAAAATTAAAAAAAAAATGCTATTTAATGTTAATATGTACAATAAAAATTAAGGTTATTACCAGATAGCATTGTAAACTAATATTGTTTATACAAACAAGATGTAATATGTTTTTATTATTTCTTAGGGTTAGGTGTTTTTTGTTATATTAGCCGTCTAGCCTCCATGATTTGGTTATTAAAATTTTTTTTTTAAAGTTCCTACCATGTTCTTTCAAGGTAGCCGGTATGTCAAGGCGTAATAAAAATAAAATATGGTTTTCCACTACTAACCTATAACATCGCCATTATTGACCGATTATTAACGCTAGAAATCGTTTTTCTCTACCTTATAAGTCATTATTGACCATGGGGTAATTCCACGTACGATGCCAATGTTTGCAAACTAAATTACTAAATGGAATATTTAAAAAAAAGTCATTATAGGTTTCAAATAGGACCATATTTCATAAAAGATACATAATTAAATAATAATACCTTCATCTAAGCAAAAAATTTTACAGGTAAATATTATAATAATTTCTTGTGTGCAAACTCTTTAATGTGTGTGTCTTATCAAAGGCGGCCATGGAAAAAGAACGACGCTCAGCTTCAAATATGGTGCGGGTCAACACTTGTTGTTGTCAAACGTGTGTTTAGAGTAATATATTGTTGCATAAAAAGTAAGTATAATATATTTAAAGTGAATTATATTGTAGCAATTTTTTTGTCCCGTGAGTAATTAAAAACAAAAGTTTTTTTAATTATCAACTAAATTTATATATTAAATATCAAAATTAGATTTAAATTTCTATCACTCTGTCTGGCAGATAGGTTGAGCATGGCCGCTTTTTTTTAAAGATTATTAAAACTATTTACTTGTGTTTTGGAAAATTTGTCCCGTGAGTAATCAGTTAAAAGTAAAAGTATAACATCTTCTCAAATAAAGTATGTAAGGGCCTATTAAAGGAAGAATTACGTTTAGATTTTTGCCAAAAATATCAAAAATACATAATTTTGGAAAATTTGCGAAATTAGCGTTTGGTCAGTTTATTCTGTTTATGTATATCTTAATACTGCAATATAAAATATAAGTCATAGGTGCTTTTGTGTTGTAGAATGGCCAACATTAAAATTCATGATAGACAGACACGAGTTAGAAACCCCGTCAAAAAGTATCGCGATAAGGTTAATGCGAGTGAACAACTCAGACAAATTTATTTAAAAAAACACGCCGAAAATAATAGGAAATATAGAGCAAAAATTGGACAAAAAATATTAACTAACAAAGATACAAATATATTAGAATTAAGAAGACAAAAAGAACGAGAGAGGAAAAGGATTTATCGGAAACGCAAAGAAGTAGAATTAAAAGGCATGCAAAACAATAATTCGGCTTATAAAACACCACAGACGTTTGGAAAAGATTTAAAGAAAGTAAAAGAATCCCTCCCAGAAAGCAAAGAGAAAAGAATCGAAATTATTTCAAAAATTTTACAGACAATTGATCCAAAATTAAAAATAAATAATGGAGAAGATTCCCATGAATTCAAGATTATCACTAGAAATAGTAGCAATAAACTTCACGCTAAAACTTTGGAAAAAGTTGAGATTTTTTTTTGTAGAGAAGACATAAGTAGAATTTTGCCAAATATTAAAGACAAAGTTAAAATAAAAACTGAGTGCGGAACAGAATACCAACAAAAACGACACATGATGTATACAATTCGGGAAGCTTTTAGCATTTTCTTGGAAGAAAATCCTGACGAAAAAATTAAAATCAGTAAGTTTTATGAACTGCGTCCAAAATTTGTTTTGCTCACGTCGGATATGCCGCACGACGTATGTGTCTGTAAATATCACGCTAACCTTATTTTTATAATGGAAGTGTTAAACAAATATCTAAAATTTCCAGATCCAAAACAGAGTCCGTTGAACAGGGCTATTCAGGTCAACAGGTCAACAGGGTCCGTTGAACAGGGCTGTTCAGGTCAACAGGTCAACAGGGTCCGTTGAACAGGGCTGTTCAGGTCAACAGGGTCCGTTAAACAGGGTCTGTTGAACAGGGCTGTTCAGGTCAACAGGGTCCGTTAAACACAACAGGATCACAACGTCAACACAACACAGCGAAACCTGTTTGAAGAATCAGCCCTGTTTCCCTGTTGAACAGATCCAAAACAGAGTCCGTTGAACAGGGCTGTTCAGGTCAACAGGTCAACAGGGTCCGTTGAACAGGGCTGTTCAGGTTAACAGGGTCCGTTAAACAGGGCCTGTTGAACAGGGCTGTTCAGGTCAACAGGGTCCGTTAAACACAACAGGATCACAACGTCAACACAACAGGATCACAACGTCAACACAACACAGCGAAACCTGTTTGAAGAATCAGCGTAGGTCAAAAATTGCTCCGAAAATTAACATTGGAGCACCCTATGATGGTGAACCGGCCAACTATCACTACTAAGAGATGAAGTAAAATACCCAATTATTTTACCCAACAACCATCTTTTAACAAAATACATTTTGGAAAATGAACATAAGCGTCTTTTACATTGTGGAGCTCAGGCAGTTTTATATTCGATACGTGAAAGATACTGGCCAGTGTCTGGTCGTAGTATGTGTAGAAACACTGTGAACAAATGTTTAAATTGTTTTAAAGCGAAGCCCAAGAGCACTAATTATCTCATGGGTGATCTGCCGAAAGTACGGGTCAATACCTTTGGAATTTTTGAAAATGTTGGCACAGATTATGGTGGGCCATTTTACATCAAAATTAAAAAGGGTCGAGGTGCTACGAGTAATAAGTGTTATATCTGTTTATTTATTTGTATAAGCACTAAAGCCGTGCATCTCGAGCTTGTTTCGGATTTGACCAGTGAATGTTTTTTAGCGGCTCTAAACAGATTTACCTTTCGACGAGGTAAACCTAAAAATATATATTCTGATAATGGGCTTAATTATGTGGGCGGTAATTGGGAAATAAGCAAGGTTTACGATTTTTTAAACGAAAATTCCGCGTATATTGGAACTAAATTGGCCGATGAGAACATATCTTGGCATTTCATTCCTGTCAATTCCCTAACTTTCGGGGGACTTTGGGAGGCGGGAATAAAGAGTACCAAGTCTCATATTAAAAAGGTTATCGGGAATATGCCTTTAACATTTAAAGAGTTCGGAACTTTTTTGGTTCAGATAGAAGGTATTTTAAACTCTCGTCCTCTGTGCCCATTAACTGAAGATCCAGGAGACTATTCATCGCTAACTCCAGCCCACTTTTTAATTGACCGAACGATCACCTCAATTCCGGAACACGGAAATTGCTCAAAATCGACTGTCCAGGTAGCAACACATTCAGGTCATGGTGCAGCATTATTGGCGTAGATGGCAAACGGAGTACTTAGGGGAACTTCAAACTCGGACAAAATGGCGAAAGCGATACGAGGAAATAGTGCAAATTGGTCCTTATCAAGGACGACAATGCGTCAGCCCTACAATGGCAATTGGGACGTGTCATAGAACTGGATCGCGGTAGTGACGATATTGTCAGAGTGATAACTATAAAGGTGCGATCCGGAACTGTGAAGAGAGCAATTAATCGCGTATCTGTTCTTCCCATAGAAAGAGACTAATAAAATAAACAAGACATTTTTGATTTTTTCTTTTGAATAATGAGATATGTTGCGTTAACTGTGGTTATTAAAATTTTTTTTTTTTAAAGTTCCTACCATGTTCTTTCAAGGTAGCCGGTATGTCAAGGCGTAATAAAAATAAAATATGGTTTTCCACTACTAACCTATAACATCGCCATTATTGACCGATTATTAACGCTAGAAATCGTTTTTCTCTACCTTATAAGTCATTATTGACCATGGGGTAATTCCACGTACGATGCCAATCTTTGCAAACTAAATTACTAAATGGAATATTTAAAAAAAAGTCATTATAGGTTTCAAATAGGACCATATTTCATAAAAGATACATAATTAAATAATAATACCTTCATCTAAGCAAAAAATTTTACAGGTAAATATTATAATAATTTCTTGTGTGCAAACTCTTTAATGTGTGTGTCTTATCAAAGGCGGCCATGGAAAAACAACGACGCTCAGCTTCAAATATGGTGCGGGTCAACACTTGTTGTTGTCAAACGTGTGTTTAGAGTAATATATTGTTGCATAAAAAGTAAGTATAATATATTTAAAGTGAATTATATTGTAGCAATTTTTTTGTCCCGTGAGTAATTAAAAACAAAAGTTTTTTTAATTATCAACTAAATTTATATATTAAATATCAAAATTAGATTTAAATTTCTATCACTCTGTCTGGCAGATAGGTTGAGCATGGCCGCTTTTTTTTAAAGATTATTAAAACTATTTACTTGTGTTTTGGAAAATTTGTCCCGTGAGTAATCAGTTAAAAGTAAAAGTATAACATCTTCTCAAATAAAGTATGTAAGGGCCTATTAAAGGAAGAATTACGTTTAGATTTTTGCCAAAAATATCAAAAATACATAATTTTGGAAAATTTGCGAAATTAGCGTTTGGTCAGTTTATTCTGTTTATGTATATCTTAATACTGCAATATAAAATATAAGCCATAGGTGCTTTTGTGTTGTAGAATGGCCAACATTAAAATTCATGATAGACAGACACGAGTTAGAAACCCCGTCAAAAAGTATCGCGATAAGGTTAATGCGAGTGAACAACTCAGACAAATTTATTTAAAAAAACACGCCGAAAATAATAGGAAATATAGAGCAAAAATTGGACAAAAAATATTAACTAACAAAGATACAAATATATTAGAATTAAGAAGACAAAAAGAACGAGAGAGGAAAAGGATTTATCGGAAACGCAAAGAAGTAGAATTAAAAGGCATGCAAAACAATAATTCGGCTTATAAAACACCACAGACGTTTGGAAAAGATTTAAAGAAAGTAAAAGAATCCCTCCCAGAAAGCAAAGAGAAAAGAATCGAAATTATTTCAAAAATTTTACAGACAATTGATCCAAAATTAAAAATAAATAATGGAGAAGATTTCCATGAATTCAAGATTATCACTAGAAATAGTAGCAATAAACTTCACGCTAAAACTTTGGAAAAAGTTGAGATTTTTTTTTGTAGAGAAGACATAAGTAGAATTTTGCCAAATATTAAAGACAAAGTTAAAATAAAAACTGAGTGCGGAACAGAATACCTACAAAAACGACACATGATGTATACAATTCGGGAAGCTTTTAGCATTTTCTTGGAAGAAAATCCTGACGAAAAAATTAAAATCAGTAAGTTTTATGAACTGCGTCCAAAATTTGTTTTGCTCACGTCGGATATGCCGCACGACGTATGTGTCTGTAAATATCACGCTAACCTTATTTTTATAATGGAAGTGTTAAACAAATATCTAAAATTTCCTAAAACCCATAAAGAACTTCTTCAAGAAATCGTTTGTTCCTTAGAAAGTGAAGATTGTATGATGGGCCTATGTGAAAAATGCAGAAACATTGAGCTGAGATTTTCAGTTTTACCTCTAAAATATGATGGAACACTCGAAAAATCTTTTAAACAGTGGGCAACTGTCAACGGAAAAGCCGAAATAATTATTCAAAATAAATCCATTGAGATTCTTATGTCCACCTTGGAAAATCAATTACCTTTTTTTAAAAAGCATACATTTATCAAAAATACCCAACAGAGATATTTTGATCTGAAACGGGCTAAAGTGGGTGAAAAAGAAATAATATTACAAATGGATTTTGCAGAAAACTTTTCAATCACGGCGCAGGATGAAATTCAAAGTGCGCATTGGGCGCACAGCCAGGTTACAGTATTTACTGCTGTTGCGTGGATTTTCACAAAAATCGTATCATTTGCTTTCGTGAGCAATTATCTTTCCCACGATAAATATGCGGTAAATGTTTTTTTAAAACAAATAATACATTTTCTGAAATCCCAACATGAAACAATTGAAGAACTATGCATTTTTAGCGACGGTTGCGCCGCACAATTTAAAAACAGATACACATTATCATCGCTATGCTTTTTGCCAGAAGAACTGGATTTAAGCAAAATGGAATGGAATTTCTTTGCTTCATCCCATGGAAAGGGAGCCGTGGATGGTATAGGGGCATGTGTAAAAAGAAAGGTATTAACAAATAGGTATTTTCAATTTCCATTTTTAAACCAAAATGTTTGCATCTCTGTATATTTACTGAATTTAGGCTATTAGGCTATAAGACGTTCAAAATGCGCTGATTTTCTTAGCATTGCACTTTTAAATTTTGTAGGTCTGGACTGAAATAAAAAGTAGGAAATGTTTGGTAAAGAATGTTGAGGATTTCTACAAATGTGCACAAAAAATTGAAAAAATCAACGTTATTTTAGTAAATGCAGATGACATTACAGCGGCAAAACAAGAACTGGATGAAAAATGGAAGCTGGTTAACGGAATTGCAGATATAACTAGTTGCCATAATTTTAAGTATTTTAATAATCAACATATTGAGGTTAAAAAAGTATTTAATTCAAAAAAATCAAGTTTTGCTTTATGTTTTCCTAGTTAGTTGCTTAATGTAAGTTGTTAATTATTTTATTTTAAATAAAATTTATTTTTTATGTATTTAATGCTTTATCAAAATCGCACTGTCCCATGAGCAATGTCCCGTGAGTAATCAATTAAGTGTTTATTTACAGAACATAATACATTTTGGCAAATTGGCTCTAGCCAAATCGAATTAGGTTTAAAATATGTAAAATTATGATTGCGCTAATTTTTTTTCATATTCAAAAGATTCAGAGAAAAAAAGCATTAGTTAACATAAAATTTATTTCTCGTGTATTTGTTGTCCCGTGAGTAATCATGGTTTGATATAATTTTTTAAACCCATGTCATCTTAATTGCTTCGTTTGTACATAATAGGAGTTATTCAAATACTTTTCTAATAAATTAATAATAATAAACCTTTACCAAGATAAGCAAGGTACAAACAGAAATTTTTAAAATTTATGTGATATTCTAAATGTCCCGTGAGTAATCATGGATTTACCCCATGGTCAATAATAAGCCATTGAAATCCATTATTGACCGATCTTTGACCTTAACCGAATTTTGGTTGAACGCAGGTAACTTGATTTTTTAATTCTACAACATCAATTTATTGTGGTTAGGCAACCAGATAATTATCAATACATATTAGATTACTTGATATTGTAAAATATCGATACAATCAACATTTTTTCTGCTTCCATCCTTAATTCGGGAGGTGTACACATAATATTATCACTAACATGTTCTTCGCTCATTTAAAAAAAAAACGCAAAACTCGTGAAATCTGATGACACAAATGAACACAAATTAACATTGACAAAGCCACCTGACAAAACAACAAAATATTTTGCCAATTCCAAAGCGCAGGTAACTTGATTAAAAAATATACTTATACCTACCTATAATTTTTTATAATTATTATTAATACTATAAAGATAAATGTCATATAAAAGTTTGTAGTAGTGGAAAAAATAATATATTAACCACGGTTTAGACAGCTTATTATAGCCCTCGCGTCTTAAATCCCTCGTCGCTTCGCTCCTCATGATTTAAACTCGCCGCTCGGGCAAAAATGATGGCTGTCTAAACCTTGGTTAATAATATACTATTTTCCACTACTAACCTATAACATCGCCATTATTGACCGATTATTAACGTTAGAAATCGTTTTTCTCTACCTTATATGTATTATTGACCATGGTCAATAATAAGGCATTGAAATCCATTATTGACCGATTTTCAAGAACCTATTTGAAGGCAGGTAACTTGATTTTTTGATTCTACAACATAAATTCATAAACATGAATGCGGTTAGGCAACCAGATAATTTTTAATACATATTAGATTACTTGATATTGTAAAATATCGATACAATCAACATTTTTTCTGCTTCCATCCTTAATTCTGGAGGTGTACACATAATAATATCACTAACATTTCCTTCGCTCATTTTTTAAAAAAACGGAAAACTCGTGAAATCTGATGACATAAATGAACAAAAATTGACATTAACAAAGCCACCTGACAAAACAACAAAATATTTTGCCAATTCCAAAGCGCAGGTAACTTGATTAAAAATATACTGATACCTACCTATCATTTTTTATAATTATTAATACTAAAAAAATTAATGTCTTATAAAAGTTTGTAGTAGTGGAAAAAATATTATATTAACCACGGTTTAGACAGCTTATAGCCCTCGCGTCTTAAATCCCTCGTCGCTCCGCTCCTCGTGCTTTAAACTTGCCGCTCGGGCAATAATGATGGCTGTCTAAACCTTGGTTAATAATATACAACTAACTAATTAACCTGCCTCTTGTCTTTCTTGGTGGCTACTAATTAATAATTGCAAGAGTTTTATATTATTTTTCACAACAAAAAATAAGAGTGCCCATTTAACTTATTCAATATAAGTACCTAAACCTAAACAATTTTCCTGATTCAAATACCTAAAAATATAGTTACCTAGGTATATACCTACCTCGGTATATACCTACCTCCATTCAATACCATTTTATAGTTAAATAAATCTGAATCCATGACTGCTTGCATGCCTAAACAATATAGTTTTAAATTGGCTTTAGGGAAATATGGCTTATGTTATCGTCGAATGGGAAGAGAGTAGAGCTGTTCCGGTGATTAATAAGTCATGGTTAACACCATTAAAGAAGGAGGTATTTTGGCCCCCTTGTAAAGAACAAAAATTGTTCAATAAAATTATTCAACAACTGATCCCCTGATTGACGATGATTGGGTATTGCATCCTATAAAAAGGTGTATGTATGAAACAGGTACGTAGCCTAAAGAGAATAATCTATAGATATTATTAGATTTTGTATTGATGGGTTGATAATTCCAAGTAAAGTTAGTCATTCATATCCAAATATCATTTTTACTCTCTTTGTGATTGCTAACTTGTTAATTCTTGGGCTTGCCATAAGTAAATCAAAGAGAAGTTTAATGAACCTACCTCTTGTTGAGTAAGAGTAGTCAGGGGCTTATCTTTGTCAGGGTGAAAGCTTTGTTCTTCTTTCCTCAAGTGTTATAGCAAATTATTTTTTATGTTAACATGTTTGTATTCTGTTTCAAAATTTTCCTTAATAGTTAAAGTGATTAATTATTATTACTAGGTAGGTACTTAATAATAATTATTATAAAGTCTCTGCATGTATTAAAATAGAGACGTATTTTATATTTATCTTGTTAAGATGACTTAGAAAGGGCATTAAGCAAATGCAAAGATGCAGAAGATACATCCAATCTTGATTCGGATGTAGACAATGGAAAACTAAAAAGAAGACTAAAATCAAAAAAGTATAGTAGTACTGAAGAAGGGGAAGAAGAAGATATATTAAAGAAAAAAACAAAACAAGTAGAGCGACCACCTCGCTTAAATTTTCATAAGTCATGTTACTCACACGGTAATAATTTATCAATTAATGATTTTAATGTCCATTAAATGTGATAACTCCCCCTTCTAAAAGGGAAATGAGGGGTAGCCATGGAAATCAGCATAGAATAATCATCAGTAAACATTTTTTTATAAGCTAAGAATTTTATTTCGGGTAGACTATTTCTATTGGCCAGTTATTTCGAGCTTTCAACTCCGTGGATTTATCATATACACCTAAATATAGATGGATCTTAAAAACATTTATTTGATATGAAACTTATCACTGCGTTTAGCAGTTTTGTTTGCCTAATTGCTTGCATATTTTTTATGTTAGCTACCATCAGAACTTTTGTTTTTAGAAAGTGCATCAGTACAAACAACTCCGCCTAGGTTTCATGCCAAAGGCTGCCAGCAATTTTACACCAAAAAAAATTTCTGGTGGCTGTTATGGACTCTAGCTGGTCCCAAGCCCAGTAAAGGAGGAGGGGACCTAAGTCAAGGTGGAACAGCGTGGGCCGAAGACTGCATGGCTAAGAGGGAGCTTAGCTATTACCATGCGAACTCTGGGAACCTGGCGACACCCGGTTTTAACGTAGCCTTCCTGTGACAAGCGGGGCACTGTTACAGGCGACTATTTATTTCCTCCGCTTCTCGTGGGAACAAATGAAGAAAAACAAAAAACCTAAGGATAGTGCCTCCTCAAAAGCACAAAAAACAGAGGACTCTCAGCAGCCCTCAACAAACAAGAAAACAGAGGACTCACCGCAGACCTCTACACCTTCATTAAGGGTCGGAAACGAACCTATGCTGGTAGACATCCCAGAGGAATCAGACTCCTCAACATCAACTCTTCGAGAAATTCAAAGTCCCGAAGACACGATAGAAGCCGAAGAGCAGCTTCTTAAAAGCAGCGATGAAGAGCTGAGGCAACCTCTTAAGGGACTGAATCTTACAGACCCAAAGAGCAAACCAAAACTCTCAGGAGCAGCTAGAAAGAGGTTTAAATACCTCTTAAAGAGCGGAATAGCTAGAGATGAAGCCATGAAAAAGGCTCTAAAACCAATGGAACAAAAGAGTTCCAAGTCCTCTGACAAAGGATCAAAAAGACCTCGGTCAGATGGAAGCACTCCAGATGGGAAACCTCCCTCAAAAAAGCCTAAAGGGCAAGTAAAGGCGGACACCACGCCTTCAAACCCCCCAAAGGCCAAAATGACGTTCAGCCAAGCAGCTGGAGGCATCAGAGTCGGAATAATCCACTCAAACCATCCAGAAGAGACTCTATCAGTGGGCCACTTAGATGCCATACAAGAGTCTATCATGGATCAAATCGCGGGCATGGAACGAAGGGAAGAACTTCAGCCCAGGTTCCATAGCTCACACTACAGACCCGGATGGCTTGCACTAGTTTGTGCAGACAAAGCCACGGCTGAGTGGCTCAAAAACATAGCCACAACCATAACACCGGCAGAGGGGATAAACGTTAGGGTTGTAGAGGAAGCAGAAATGCCTCATGCAGAAATCCTGGTGACATACCTCCCCCAACAGTCAGGATTATACTAACGAAAGAATCCTGGCTCTACTAGGAGTTCAAAATAATCTGACCACGCTGGAGGGTGTTAAGGAGAAATCCCGCAGGCCCCACAGTAGAACTAACAATCTCGGTGGACCAAAAATCTGCCGAAGAGTTAAAAAAAATAGGCCATAAACTCAGCTACAAGTTTGGGCAAATCCAACTTAGGCCGAGGCAAAAGACCTCAAAAGGAGCTGGTTGCTCAAAGGAGACCGACCCCACGGGATCAAAGGTATCCAACAAGGAACCAGAAAACCAAGGAACAGGTTCAAATGTGCCTAAGACAATGCCTTCCACGCAGAAGGACACGTCCAAAGGCACAGAAGGACCGGGTGCAACAAAGGCAAAATCTAAAGACGAAAACACGTCTAAGACAATGCCAAGAAGGGATACAAAACAAAAAGATCCCACAAGCGACAGTGAATTGGCTTCGACGTCTAACTCACAACAACCAAACCGGCATCTTCAATGCCTCCAAGTAAATCTCCACCATTCAAAAGCAGCCTCGAGCATGCTTAACCGGAACTTTACAAAGAACAAAATGGACATAGGGCTTATTCAAGAGCCCTGGGTAAACGGAGGAATGATCAGAGGGCTTCCAACTCAATCATGTAAGTTAATTTACAATACCTCCAATGAAACGCCACGCGCAGCCTTACTCGTGAGTAAAACCATTAATATTATTTCAATTTTAGAGTTCATAAATAGGGACTTAGTTGCAGCACTGGTGGAAATACCCACTGGAAGGGGAAAAAGGAACATTGTGGTAGCCTCAGCCTACTTTCCAGGGGACACTCAAAGCCCACCACCAACCAGCGTGCAAAACCTCATACGCTGGTGCAACAGAAGGAATAAACAACTAATCCTAAGCTGCGACGCAAACGCACACCACACGGAATGGGGCAGCACAGACATCAATAATAGAGGTGAGTATCTTTTAGAATACATAACCACTAACCACATAGAAATTATAAACAAAGGCAATACACCCACCTTTATGAATGCGATTAGGAAAGAGGTACTAGACTTAACCTTAGCCACTCCCTTCATAACCAACCAAATAAAAAACTGGCACGTATCAAATGAAATATCAATGTCGGATCACATGTATATCCGATTTAACATAGAGGCAGATATTAAACGCCTAGAAGAATTCAGAGTGCCTAAACTGACTAACTGGTGTCTTTTCAAAGAACACCTAAGGTCAGAATTAGAGGGGACACCCCCATCCACAGAGACAGTAGAGGAACTAGATACGGCCTTAAAAACACCTGGAAGATACTATCATGACATGCTATGAAAGAAACTGTCCCATCCAACGAAGGGGAATCTCTAGGGACGTACCCTGGTGGAATAGGGAACTTAACCAACTAAAGGCTACATCTAGGAAAGCCTTCAATATTGCTAAAACTACGGGCAACTGGGACAATTACCATAGAGCCCTAACAAACTACAACAAAGAAATGAGGAAATCCAAAAGGAAAACCTGGAGCAGATTCTGCGAGGGGATAAATGAACTAGCCCCAGCAGTACGGCTCCAAAAGGTCCTCATGAGAGAACACTCAAACGATATCGGCCTAATGAAAAGACCATCAGATAACAGCTATGCCGAATCTCCAAAGGAAAGCCTAGGGATTCTACTTGAAACCCACTTTCCTGGATCCACAGTCCTTGAAGACGAGCAAATACAGGACGCTCCCACAGGTGGCGTTAATCGACCCAATAAAAGAGAAAAAAGCCTGGCAAGCAAAATCTTCACTGATAACAAAATCAAATGGGCTATTAACAGCTTCCAACCATTCAAATCACCAGGTGTGGACAAAATATTCCCAGCCCTACTACAAAAGGGTATAGATGAAATAGTACCACACCTAAAAATAATCTTTAAAAGTAGCTTCACTCTGGGCTACATACCCCAAAACTGGAGGAAAGTCAATGTAACATTCTAACCAAAGGCTGGACGGCGCCCGCCAGACGAGCCTAAGTCATATCGTCCCATTAGCCTAACCTCCTTCATCCTTAAAACCATGGAGAAAATAATTGATGAACACATAAGGAGCGAATTTCTCTCTAAAACTCCACTTCATCCAAAACAATTTGCTTACCAACCAGCAAAATCCACAATAAATGCTCTACACACTCTCGTCAGAGAAATTGAAAAGACATTCTCAGCAAAAGAAATTGCTCTCTGTGCCTTCTTGGACATCGAAGGAGCATTTGACAATACCTCCTACGAATCCATACAAAGGGCAGCAGAATTAAGAGGCATCGAGCCTATAACGATTAAATGGATTAAAGCCATGCTAAAGAGCCGCAAAATCAGTTCAACCATAGGAAGTGAGACCGCAATGGTCCAAGCAATAAAAGGGTGCCCACAAGGTGGAGTAATATCTCCCCTACTATGGTCCCTCGTTGTAGATGAACTCCTAGTAAAACTGACAAAACATGGTTTCGATGTTCAAGGTTACGCAGATGACCTAGTAATAAACATCAAGGGCAAGCATAACGGCATAATATCCGCCCAAATGCAGACTGCCCTAAACATCACAAAAAATTGGTGTGCACGGGAAGGACTAAATGTCAACCCGAGTAAGACGATCGTGGTCCCTTTCACTAAAAGGCGGAAGGTTAACCTCTCAGCGCCTATACTAAACGGGACTAGGATCGAATTCTCAAAAGAAGTTAAGTACTTGGGAGTGATCCTTGACCAAAAACTTAACTGGAACCCACACTTAGAAAGGACTACCAAAAGAGCCACAGCGGCCCTACTAGCATGTAATAGGCTATTTGGTAAAACATGGGGACTAAGACCCCACATGACTCACTGGTCATACACTACTGTCGTAAAACCTATAGTAACATATGCTTCACTGATATGGTGGACAAAAACAGAGGAAAAGACGACACAACGCAAACTGCAAAAAGTACAGAGACTTGCTTGTCTGGGAATCACAGGGGCAATGAGAACATGCCCCACGGCAGCTCTGGAAACAATGCTGAGCCTTCTTCCACTGCACCTGTGCGTACGGAAAGAAGCGCTATTAAGCGCACACAGAGTAACCCGGACACAAAATATGAAGTCAGGAAACCTGACTGGTCACCTCAAAATCCTGTTACAAATACAGATAGAGGCTATGACCAAACCAATGGACACTATGATAGTGGCACGAAACTTTCATCGCCCTTTTGAAGTGGTCATACAGGACCGCCAAAGCGTGAAAGAAAAATTGCCACAGCTCAAACAAGGCCCACTCGTCTGGTTCACAGACGGATCAAAAATGGAAGAAGGGGTCGGCGCTGGGGTCTTTGGACCCAGATGTAGAATCTCCAGGCCCCTAGGTCAGACTCCAACCATTTTCCAAGCAGAAATATATGCAATAGACATATGTGCCACTGAATGTGCCCGGAAAGGCCTACGGGGTGCAACAATATACATAATGTCGGATAGCCAAGCAGCTCTAAAAGCTCTAGCGTCCTACAATATCAACTCAAAACTAGTCTGGGAATGCCTACAATCTCTCAACCAACTAGCGGCGGCCAACAAGGTCACCTTGATGTGGGTGCCCGGGCATGAGGGAGTGGAAGGCAACGAAATAGCTGACTCGCTTGCTAAAGAGGGTGCACAGGCACCATTTTATGGACCTGAACCGTTCTGTGGCATAACCAGAGGACACCTCAAAGAGGAACTCAACATATGGGAAAAAAGGCAAAAAGAGACCTCTTGGAGAAATACTCCAGGACAAAGACAGGCGAAGAAATTTATTTCGTGCACGCCTAAATTCACTAAAAAGCTCCTGGAGCTACAAAAACACGAACTGAAAATTGTCACCGACTGCCTTACGGGACACGGCCCTTGGAGATATCATCTCAAAAAAATGGGAAAGACCGAAGACGAAAAGTGCAGATTTTGCAATGATGCAAACGAAACTGCGGAACACATACTGTGTGAATGTAAAGCACTAACCCGCCAACGGCTAACTCATCTTGAGGGAGTACTCTTAACACCTGAAGATATAAGCAGATTAGCCCCCCGAAAAATTTACAACTACGCGAAAAGTTTGAATCTTACGGGGTAAAACTGATGCAGGGTATCCACAAAAGATCTCTTTAGGTCGAAGTGGCGAAGGGCCAAAGGGCCGAACGACCCCATTACATACAATACAATACAATACAACACCTCAAAGGAAAAATTCAATAATTGATGCACAAAATTCCACTACTGCAACCTCCAGAAGTCATAACTCTCTTTCTACACTATCACAGCCAAATGGTAGTAGTCTCAGTCTAGGTAATTTACCAATAAAACAGCAGTTTTATTGGGCATTAAAATTAAAAACTTGAGTTTATTTGTCTTTTTTAATTGCTAGAGAGTTCCTGTACCAATAACTCATCAGTGCGCAGACCTCAAAGTTCAATGATTATTGATGAACAAAATGCAACTGCTGCTACCCACAACAGCCATGATAAAGAAATTTTTAATATATTTTGAATAAGTACACTGTTGGTATTTTTTTTGCAAATTTATTATTTCTATTGATTCTGCTGTTTATACATCTCTTCTTCTTTCTTTTTGCAGAAAGTGATAACATACTTTTCGCTGCTATACCAAATAAGGGAGCAAAATACTCAGATTCTAAATCAACTCGATAAAAAAGTCATAGAAGTAGGAGTACTTCCCAAAAATTTCCCTGCGGGAATCCCAATTAAAGAATTAGGGGAGTTGGAAGAGGTGGAAACATTGTTAAAATCTGAAGATAATTTATCTGCACTGGTAAGTGTGATAAGGATTTGTTTAATAATTTTGCACAAACTCTTTGTGTGAATACTATATCTTCTATAATTTTTGTGTTTATTAGGTAGGTACTTAAAAGTGTAAAAATTTTTAAAGAAGTCAAAAAAGTTTAACTGTGTAGAAAATGTAAAACTATCAGATGCAACGTTTGTGTTGTTTTAAAAACTTCTATTTATTTTTAAAATTCCTTGTTGTAATTATAATGAAAATAGGTTAGATGTGGAAAATTATATATTTGGTAGGGAAAACCTGTTAAGGCCTTTGAATTTGACATAAATAATGTAGCAGCACTCCTGCTTAACTGATAAAGTATGTTTATTATTGTAAATTATTTTTCTTTAAGGTGTCTTACCTATCAAGTTTAGGTGGAAACGATGTTACCTCAAGAACAGCGTGCTGTCATAAGTGCGGCGGACCCCATGAGGCTAGACAGTGTCCTGAAAATACACCGTTGGACTGCCCGAATTGTAAACGCTTAAAATTACGAGATCGAATACACACAGCAAGAGACCCAAAGTGTCCAGCGTTTTTACAAAAAATCGAAAAATACAAGCAATCTACAGAATATGGACAGAGAACTGGGGGAGGTAAACCTTTTTGATACAAAATCAAAAAGAAAAAACGCAGTGGGAACAGAGCTTAATACACCAAAATGTCCAATCACTAGGAAATAGCGTTGACAGACTAGAAAAATTGTTAAAGGAATCGCCAGGATGTCTCTTTTTGTGTATTACCGAGCACTGGAAAACCACAGAACAGTTGCAAAGAATAGGGATTAAAGATTTTAAGTTGGCTTCCGCCTTTTCTAGAGGTAATGGCCAACATGGCGGTAGTGCAGTGTACGTCAAAAAACACATTAGTTTTGTGTCGCTAAAAACTATTTGTAATGTATCCGGGCAAGGTGAATTTGAATGTTCTGGAATTGAATGTCGTCTAAATGGTAAAAAAGTTGTAATTATTTCAATCTATCGACCACCTTCAGGTAATATAGAACGATTTTTCGCTAAGTTAGAACAACTCTTAACTAATATTAAATGTTACGATATAATATTTATTGCAGGAGACTTAAATGTGGAAATGTTGAGGGACAATGTACATAAAAGCACGCTATTCTCGTTACTACATTTTTATAATATTAAAGGCACAGTTTTTGAAAATACTAGAATAAGTCAAAATAGTAGTAGTTGTTTGGACAACATTTTTACTAGTCTGGAGGGGGAGTACAGCGCTGAGGTCTTGGAAGCGCACATCTCCGATCATACAGCACAAAAGATCAGCTTTAACATGAAAAACTGCAATAAACATAAATTTGTACATAAAAGATTTTTCTCTGAATCAAACAAAAAGGATTTTTCACAATTTCTAGGGCAGCAAAACTGGAGGCTTGTCTTCCAGACTAGTGAAACTGATGTAAACGCACAATGGAATATATTTATTGGAACCTTTAAAAATATTTTTGACCAATGTTTTCCACTAACCATGGTACATGAAAATAAAAAAACAATATTAACAAATCAAGAAATTGTAGATTGTAAAATAAAATTAGATAAGCTATTGGTTCTTTCCAGACATAGTGTCCACTATAAAAACGAGTATAACGAAACAAAAAAAACATTATGACATGCTACTAAAAAAAGAAAAAAGAAATAAATATAATAATAAAATTAGAGCTTCGGACAATAAGAATAAATGTATGTGTTCAATATGTCATGAAATAAATGGCAGGTTTAAAACTAGTCAGGATAATTTGAGCGAGAACTGTCAAGAACTGGCCGAAAATTTTAATGAACATTTGATAAGTATAGTCCCACAACTTTTAAAAGATAAAACGCATGCACCATTTCAATGCAACATTCCTGCAAATGATCAGTCGATGTATTTAAAACCCACAAATAAAAAAGAATTGCTAGAAATATCGAATAAATTAAAAAATAAATACAGCAGTGGTGAGGATGAGATACCAACAAGCATAGTAAAATTATCGATAAAAGATGTCTCTGAAGTTCTTGTGTATGTTATTAACAATTCTATGAAATTTGGAATCTTTTCAAATCAGTTTAAATTTTCCAAAATTAAACCATTATATAAAAAAGGGAGCCCAGCGGACTTGAACAATTACCGACCGATTAGTTTACTATCAAGTTTTTCAAAGGTCTTTGAAATGGTGTTATGCTCAAGATTGCTGGACTTCATGCAAACGGGGCAGCTTCTTGCTAAGACTCAGCATGGATTTCTGAAAGGTAGATCGACGGTATCAGCTATTTTTCAGTTTACAAAAGCAATTTTAGATCACCTAGAGAATAAAAACTTAGCAGTAGGTATGTTTTTGGATCTAAGCAAAGCATATGACTGCATTGATCGAGAATTATTACTTTATAAATTAGTTAAATATGGAGTTAGGGGAAATGCTCATACTTGGATGCGATCTTACCTTTTAGACAGACAGCAACGAGTCGTAATTCAGGAAGGAAATAGAATAATCAAGTCTGATTTTAAAAAAAGTACTGTTGGTATAGCTTAAAGGAGTATTCTCGGCCCTATTCTGTTTATAATTTATATAAATGACCTTAGTCCAATGACAAATGATTTCTCCTTAATTAACTATGCTGATGACACAAATTTATTAGTAGCTGGAACAGACTTTCCAGAATTAAATAATAAAGCAGAAGAAGCATTTGTAGAAATAAACAATTGGTTTGGTAGAAATAAATTAATTCTGAATAGAAGTAAAACAAATAATATTATTTTTAGAACAAAACAAAACAAAATAAACCTTCCAGAGAGTTTAAACATCAATAACATTGAACTGAATATACAAGCAGAGACCAGGTTCTTGGGTCTTACCATTAGTGAGTTTTTGTCATGGGAATCCCATGTAAACTCTTTATGTTTAAGGCTGGGAACTATTGGGTATGGTATGAAAGTTGTGTCATCATATATGGATAATCATACAATTAAAATTTTGTATCACGCCAACTTTGAATCTGTGTTAAGATACGGTATTATGTTCTGGGGTAGTAGTTTTGAAACCCAAAGAGTGTTTGTGATGCAAAAAAGAATAGTGCGACTGATACGAAAATTAAAATATTTGGAAACCTGTAGGGGTGTTTTTAAAGAGCTAGGTATTATGACGGTTTACGCACTATATATCTATGAGTGTTTAATGTTTGTTTTTAAAAATCGAGAAATGTTTAGAGAACTAAATGACCATAGTTATAATACAAGAACTTCAAATCTTTTGTATCCATCTCACCGTTTGACCTTGACTGAAAAGAGCCCACATTATATGTGTATAAGACTATATAAAAAAAGTTACCAATTATAATCAAGAATATAAGTAGTATAAGGATGTGGAAAAATACTATAAAAAAATTGTTAATTGACATTGAACCATATACAATACAGGACTTTTTCAATCGGAATATGTAAAACATGGATAAATATCTCTTATGACGTCATTTAATTTTATATGTTGCCTTCCCTATATGTGATTGTAATTTGTAATTTGAAATAAAGAAACTTTATTATTATTATTATTAACCAACCGTATCTTAAAACATCTGATGACAGATCACTTGGCAACATTTTTTAGTTTTCGTGGGAAACGACTTAAAAGGTCTTTTGGGGAACTACTTCTCAGTGACACAATAATACGTAAGTGTTAATTGCTTTATACAACAAGATATACGAAAAATAACAACTTTTTTTTATTCAGGCGCAGTGAAAAATTTTTTTAATGTAACTAGTAGTGAAGTAGAAGGTGTGATAAAAATCTGGCTGAAACATGCACCACAACGCTATTTGAAAAAGAGAGTGCGTTGAAGATTAAGCAACTGGATTTTAAATGCACTTACTTAAATAAAATAGGTAGTCTAGGGTCTAGTACACAGCTTAAAAAATACAGGTAGATCTGGCAAAGGCTATCTTACACATCTACATAAGATTAAACATGTATTCTTTAAAAAAAAATGTTATTGGCAAAAGGCAAATATATAGAAGAGCTAAAGTACAAGTAGAAAATTCAGTTAAGAAAACATTAAGTGAAACTTTAAGAAATGAGAGTTTTTAATATAACTTTAGATGCCACACTAAATGGTGTCACTTTGGCAAAGGAAACAAATATAGAATGTCAAATAAATAGTTCTGATAGTATACCTTCCTTACCAGATGTTGATTTAAATAATTCCATAATTATTGTGGATAATCAGAATACGAAACTAATAAATGATTGTTTAAATGATGATAATAATACTAATTTGGTTGACACCGATTTAAAAACTAAATTAACACATTGGGCAATTGCTCACAATTTAACACAGCCCAGCTTTACAGACTTATTATACAGATAGTTTGGAGTGACAAAATTAAATATCTTGGCCTCATCTTCGACAAAAAGATGGCTTGGAATGAGTGCGTGAATGAGCGGCTTGCTAAGGCACAAAAGCAGATGTGTGCAGTATACCCGCTGCTTTGTGCCAATAGCAAAATTAATTACAAAACTAAGACTGCAATATACAAAACAATTATCAGACCAGTTTTACTTTACGGTGTACCGACCTGGTGCACCGTAAACAATACTAGACGTAACAAGACACAACTTTTTCAAAACAAAGTACTTCGCATTATTACGAATGCGCCAAGATTCATGTCAATAGACGTATTACATAGAGACATGCGCATGGACAGGACCGACGATTACTTTACAAAATTACTGACAAAATACTTTTATAGAACTGACGTCTCACTAAATCCACTTATCATCAACTCACATATACACTCAAATATACTACAAAAACATAAATACCCAAAAGACTGGCTCCCACTCTAAAATCTGTGCAGTATTAGATTAAAGCAGTAAATTTTAAATCAAATTAAATTTCTAAAATGTCACTAAAATCACCAGACTCAATAAATTCATTCCGACCCAATTAAATCTTCAAATTCAAAATTATAATCAATAAACCAAACAACTTCCAATAGTCATCGATAAGATAATCACAATAAATAATAAGAGTAAAAGTTTAATCAGACTAACTCAAGAAACTAACCATACGATGATGATACGATGAAACAGACTTATTGCATATTTTATCGCCATTTCACCCGGAATTGCCTTTAGACTGCAGGTCTCTATTAAAAACTCCAATAAAGCAAATAATTAAAGTATTAGATAGTGGTGAATATACTCATTTTGGACTAGTTAAAAATATAATGAATGATTTGTCACTTTGTCCCATATTAGATGATATATTTCCAGAACATATGGTTTTATTAAGTTTTAACATAGATGGCATTCCTTTATTTAACAGCAGCAGTATGCAGTTTTGGCCAATATTGAGACGTATTGCCAATCATGATAAATTCCATCCAATTGCCATAGGAATATTTTGTGGAAAGTCTAAACCAGAACCTTTAAGTTTATATATAGAAGATTTTATTCAGGAATTATTACTCTTATTAAATCAGGGATTCTATTACCATGATACTCATTATTCTGTTCAGGTTCATAATTTTATGTGATGCACCTGCAAGGTCATACATTAAATGTGTGAAATTACATGGCGGTTACTCGTCTTGTGATAAATGCACTGAGGAAGGTAAATACTATGAGAGGCGTATAATTTTGCAAGGAACATTAGCTACCCGACGGACAGACGATTCATTTTTAAAACAAGATGATGAGGAACATCACTTGGGAATAACGCCTTTGGTCAATTTGCAAATTGGGTTGGTTCTTGTTCTCCTGTTGATTATATACATGCCTTATGTCTGGGTGTAGTAAAAAAATTGTTGTTTGGACTGGTGGACCTTTGAAAAACAGATTAAGAGGACAAGAAGTAAAATGAATGTCGCAACGTTTAATACCCTTTAGGGAACATATGCCCATTGAAGTTAATAGAAAACCCAGAGAACTAGCCGATCTAGCACGCTGGAAAGCGACAGAGTTCAGAACTTTCTTGCTGTATACAGGCACTGTTATACTAAAAGATGTTGTCAGTCTTGCGGTAAATAAGCATTTTCTTTTACTTCATTGTGGAATTTTAATACTTATGTCTACAAAAAATTGGCCCTAAAGTTGCTAATGAAATTCTAACAACTTTCATAAATCATTGTGGAAAAATCTATGGAGATCAGTTTTACGTTTACAATGTACATATACTGTGTCATTTAAGTGTAGATGTAGAGAATTTTGGACCACTTGATAAATTTTCTGCTTTTGTTTTCGAGTCATATTTGGGTCAGCTAAAAAACTTAATCATTGTATTGAAAATACTATTGGGAGCGTTTTTAAGGAAATTTTACATTGAATGTCGTTCACGACACCGAAATCCACTATTGGGAGCGTAATGTCGTTCGCGACACCGAAATCCAACCGAAATCCAATACGTGCGTTATGACGTTACTAAATGAATAAACATAAACATAAGGATAATATTACTATATTATTATGAATGTAATATCAAGTTCAGAATATTTTAAGCCAGATACTTTGCGCGGGTGGTTACCATTGTTTTGCTGTGTTTGACAACTAGATATATTTGTTGAATAAGGTAAGTCAGTTTTATTTCTTCTACAACCTAAATTTATTTAAAATCAGAATGAAAAGCTATATCCAATGCCAATGATTTTTATATACAGGGTGTTATGGAAATGACTTATTATCTTCAAACCCGTAAATCTGTAAGTGGAGACGAATAATTGAAAAATAATTACGATAAATGGCGCTTGAAGTTAGAAATTTGCAAAAATGCCTTTAAAGATGTCGCTCAAAATGACCCAAACAGCTGATCAACACTATTTGTCACAAACGAAATTTTGTTGACATCTGACCGTTACTTTGGTTAGGGGTTATGAACTGACATGGGAGGCACATATGGTCCGATTTTAAGGTATCTATTTTGCAAAATTCAAAATACTTCTGATTTTAGAAAAAAAAAAATATCAAATGGGACTCTAGGCCACCCCACGAGTAGACCCTTAAAAATAATAAGTCATTTCCATAACACCCTGTATACAGGGTGTTACAAATTCGACATACCAGCTTTAGAATCTCGGTAACCATAGGAGTTAGAGAAACGGTTAAATGGGGGCAAAGTTGTGCAAAACATATAAATGTAAAATATGAATTAAAAAAAAAATAAGCAAAGGCATTAACGTCATTTTGTAGAGGAGAAAAAGTTGCAATGATAAAAAGCGTCATTTATTTTTAAATAGGTATTCAAATGAGCTCAGGAAAAAATAAAAACGATTTTGCAAAATTTCGGTTTTTTTCGAATAATATCGGAAGTATTCAGAATTTTAAAACTTTTAAAGCGCCAATTTAATCAGCACCGAATTGCACAACTTTGCCCCCATTTAACCGTTTCTCTAACTCCTATGGTTACCGAGCTTCCAATGCTGGTATGTCGAATTTGTAGAGTTTCAGAAAATGTGGGCAATCTCTCGGATTCATATAGATCAGGTGAAAATAACTTCGTTGGTTCAATTTTTTGTTCCTAAGAGCAGGGCCGGCGCTAGGGTCGGGCCTCTGCCTGTGGCTGCAACCTTAGGAGGCGGCAAATGGGTTGTAAAATTAACTAAACTAAGCAACAATTGAAACGCCCCATACGAAATTTTGCACCAGATTTAAAACCGTTAAACTTAAAAAATATTTGATGGATTTTTTGAAGCTAGATAGATTTTGATAGGTGTGACTAGTACTGCCCTGCTAAGACTAGTTGTCCTATCTGCAAAATTTCACTTTTTGCAATATGTACACTATTGTATGAGTTACTCATTCTGCTACCTGATTACTAAGAATAACAGTCCTATCTGAAGCCCAAATAGTGAATTTAATAGTAGAAAATTTGTCCTAACTAACAATTTCAGACTTTTCCTACATCAAATAGTCCTATTTAACCTTTACTAACTAAAATTGTCCTATCTTGGCAGTTAGTACGTTTTCTCTTAGCAATAACATATAAACCGTTGGGCAGATTGTCCTAAGTGATTAAGATAGGACAAAAAGGTCTTAGCATGACATGTGTTTGTGATTTGACAATACTCGGTTTCCCGCAAAACCGTTAAACCTAACCTTAAAAGTTTTTATTGTGAAATGTGCCAAACATATTAAAGTACCTTAATTGTATTCCTAGTGTTTATTACAAGTGAAATTTAATGCCTAAATTGTAAAAGAAACCAGAAAGGTAAGAATTATACATATATTATTCTAAACCTTACAAAAATAAGTGTAGCGAAAGTATGAATTCTCGAGTCATCCCGTTCATAAGGTTTTATACTGGGTGGCCAATCCTTTGCTATTTATATATTTTTTTATAGATGTCTGCAAGTAGTAGTAGAACCAAACGAATACTTTCCTTGGCTCTAAATAAACAATTGCAAGAAAAAGTAAGTTCTATGCGAGAATCTACGCGCACCGTTAAAACAAACCCAAAAAAAGAACTTGATCCAGATTATTCTCCAGAAAATATGTCATGTAGTTCCGAATCGGTATGCGAGAATGAAGTTGATATTCTTCCTTCCACTCCAAAAAAGTTCTAAAATCTGCATACTTCAAGATGTTTTATTATGCCCTGCGACGGAACAAAGAATACTTGATGACATAGATGTAAATACACTTGATGATAGTGAAAATGTATGTACCTTTATAATGGCAGATATACTAACGCACGCAATGGACTTAGCTGATGCCAAATTAATAAAGAAAGATGGAAGTATAAGGAAACGGAAAGCATGCAATCAAACACCTACGGAAAAAAAAAGAGAAAAAAATAGAAAATTACATAATAAATCATTTTGTACAAAGATCGTGCAAATGCCCGTTAAAATGCCTTACTAAAATAAAATATCAAAGACAGGTTGATATTAATACACAGTTTTGGCAGATGACCAAGAACGAACAAAATATGTTTGTATCTAGTTGTATAAAAAAAAATAATAAAAAAAGAAATACAGCAAAGCAAAATGCTTTGAAAAGACAGTTTACATTCTCATACTATTTAAATAATGGAAACGACATAACAATTCAAGTTTGTAAAATATTTTTATTGGCTACTCTGGGATTCAAGAAAGGGAATGACAGAATATTAAAAAATGTACGCAATACAGACTCTACAATTCTCAAACCAAAATCGGACCAAAGATGCCATGGTCATTCATTCAAGTCAAAAGTGGATAAGTCGGTAATAGTAGAACATATCAACTCCTTTGGACCTAAGATTTCGCATTATCGGAGAGAACATGCACCAAATCGGAAATATTTGCCCAGTGATATTTCTATCACACATATGTACAACGACTTCAAAAAGAAATATAACGCCTCATTTTCTTATGAACTGTACAGAAAAGTTGTTGCCGATATGAATATATCGTTTGCAAATCTAGGCCACGAAGAGTGTTGGGATTGTGAAGAATATCGTATACATAAGGAGTCCAACTTTCATTCGGAGCCCCCTAGCCCTACAACCGAATGTGAAAAGTGTACCAAATATTTTAGGCACAAGGAAAGCGCAGATAGAGCAAGAGAAGAATATAAAAGAGATTCAAAACTACAAACAGGTCCGGACGAACTAATTGTATCAGCAGATTTGCAAAAGGTTATCTAAACAGTAAAACTATATTCTATTAATTAATTCTATTAATTTCAGGTTATTATGCTTCCATGACTAGAAACATTCAAGGAAATAATATTTACTCCCAGAATAATCGCCTTCAATGAAAGTTTCGTTTCAGTTGGAAGTAATAACCGTTGTTATCCTTGGGCTATTATCTGGCATGAAGCCATTGCTGGGAGAACAAAGCATGATATAATCTCAACGTTCTACGCATTTCTTCTTGCCAATCGGGATAGTAAACGCATAGTTATTTGGCTAGACAACTGTGCTAGCCAAAATAAAAATTGGACATTAATTTATTTTTTTATATATGTAGTTAATTCGCATGAGGTAGCTCTGGAACAATTAGAATTAAAATTTTTTGAACCAGGTCATATCTTTATGTCCGCGGATTCCTTTCACCATCAGGTAGAATTATCGCTTAAAAAAAAAAAAAGTTTACGACTTTGGAGATTTTAAGGACACTGTACAAAACGCCAATTCGGAAAAGGTGAACGTGATTGAAATGGAATTGCAAAATTTTTATACTTTCACAGATTACACTTCTAAGCATAAACTGCAAAATTTAGATGAGCGTGTTTACCTAAAAGATATTGTTCAAATGAATTTTCAAAGGGACTGGAAGTATTTTTCATACAAAACGAACTTCTTAGGTACCTCTAAAGATTTGAACGACGTTTTCCTAGCCAAATTTAAAAAATATCAATTAAACCAACCCAAACAGAGAGGTGCTGCCAGAGGAGTTACTTCGGAACGAAAAAATTATTTAATTCAAAAACTAGAAGCTCACCTACCTGCAAACATACTCTTATTTTGGCGTAATATTCCGGTTTCTGAAAATGTATCCGATTCCGAATAGTATTTTGCTTAGTTTACGTGTTCTTTTGCTTTGTTACTGGCTTACAAGTTGCATTTATGGTTTTTTGTTTTTTTTGCTATATAATGTGTATTAGGGTGGTCCAAAAAATTTTTTTTTCAATTTTTGACCAGGCCACCATTCCATTTTGTTACACAACCCTGTTATATTACAATGACCAAATTTAAAGGTCGTCGTCACAGTAGAAGCCGGTGCTCAACGACTCTTTTAACTTAATTTTTTTTAATTTTTAGAAAAAAAAAAAATTTTTTGTTTTTTGTTCCAGGCAAAGAATATTAATATTTGAAGAGCTAGTAGTAATATTTTAAACGTTTATAAAGTGCAACTAATGGACAATAGTGACAATAAACCTAAAAGTTTCAGTGTAAAAAAACAATAAGTGTGGCTGTAAATTCATCAGAATGGCTTCTGCGTTAACTCGCTCTAGAGATGAGGTATTTCTTATAGGTATTCGGGATCTGGAACCGCTCTCCCGACTAAATCAGCTGCCAACTGTGAGACAAGCTCTTTTGCGTTTTCACAAACTCTTGCAAGAGAAAAAGAGCGTCCGGAATGCTGCACATTTGGTAATAGATGAAGTAACGGCGCTTTGGGAGAAGTCGTCAATTCCCACCCAACAACCAAAACATTGCATTGGAAAACTAGAAAAAATCCATGCTTGCTGGCTGCTTTTAAAAAAGAATAAAAGGCGATCTTCTCCATCACAAAGAGAACGCGAAAAATTATTTACCAGCAACCTAGATAAGCTGTTCGATATAGCGCATGCTGAATCTGATCAATCTATAAAGATATCAGCCGACAGAGAATTTCTCATTGACCAAAGAAGTGAGCGTAAAATGATTATGACTTCCGTAGATAGAAAACTACAGAAGAAACAAGAGCGTGTTCTACAGCGCAAAAGAAGAGCTCCAGCAAAAGGATGCTAAGAGTGCTGAAATTACCGGCTTCGCTTCTACATCCACATCTTTAACAACAAGTGAACTAAGGGAGTCGAGCTCTGATAGCTGCGCGCTTGAAGATGAAGATGAAGACGACGAATTTGCAGCATTGGAGAAAAAGAAAACCCAAGTCTTGCTTCCTGCTGTAAATAAACAAATATTTTCAACTCATGTTACAAGTGCTCTTGATCGTAATAAAATATCTGACCGCGAGGCGCTACGACTAATGGTTCCGCTTGCTGCTGCTCTTGGTCATGACCCATCTTCCCTGCCTATTTCAAGAAGCACAATCCGACGAAAACGAAAGAAAGCTAGACTAGAACATCACGTCAATGTAAAGACTACATTCTCACCGGACTATCCTTTAGTTGTGCACTGGGATGGAAAAATCCTGCCTGACATACTTGGCAAGAAAAAGGTGGACCGTCTTCCAGTGCTAGTATCCGGAGATGGATTTGAGAAATTACTTGGTGTGCCAAAATTGCCCTCAGGAACAGGTGAACAAGCAGCCAATGCTGTTTTGGACTTGCTGGATCAGTGGAATGTTAAGGAAAAAGTTCAAGCTATGAGTTTTGATACAACGTCTGCTAATACGGGTCACATCAATGGAGCTTGTAATATTCTTGAAAACAAATTGGATCATAAGCTTCTTCATCTAGCCTGTCGCCATCATATGATGGAAATAATCCTAGCCAAAGTGTTTACTTTGTGTTTTGGACCTTCTAGCTCTCCTGAAATACCTTTGTTTTAAAGATTCAGAGAAATTTGGCAAAACTTTTCACTTGCTCAATACGAAGGTCTAGATGCCCTTGATCTAAACACAAAAACAGAAGTTTTCCTACGAAGTACCCTTGAATCTCTTTACAAGGCCAACAATGACGGAAAAGCAATCAGGGATGACTACCAAGAACTGATAGAATTAACAATGATTGTTCTGAATAAACCTCCAGAAATAATTCACTGGCGCTCCCCGGGTCCAATTCATCACGCACGATGGATGGCAAAATTAATTTATGCCATAAAGATCTTTCTCTTCCGCAATCAGCACGAGGTATTCAAACTCACAAAGAAGGAAGAGACCCAACTTCGTCGTTTCGTTCTTTTTGGATCTCTTCTGTATACACAAGCATGGATTGAAGCCCCCCTCGCAGCAGAAGCTCCTGGCGGAGATCTTCAACTGTGGCACAATATGAAGGCATATCAATCTCTTGATCCAGAAATTGGAGTAGCAGCCAGAAACGTACTAGAACGTCACTTGTGGTACCTCTCAGATGAGCTTGTAGGGCTTGCATTATTTTCTGATAAAGTGACACCTGCTGAAAAAATGTAAAATTGTTCTGGGTATGACTGTTGAAGCTGGAGGCCGCATAGTAAGAGGTAATCCTGCAATTTTAAGTGCTGAAGCAAGCTTGGGAGATTTTGTATCTAACAGAACTCCAAAGTTGCTGTCGGTTTTAAATATCAATGACTCCTTTCTAAGATATCCACCCGAAACGTGGACTAATGATCAGGATTACAATCAAGGCAGAGATCGAATTAAAACACTGCGGGTGGTAAACGACACCGCCGAAAGAGGGGTTAAATTGTTTGAGGAATACAATAAAATACTCACTACTGACGAGGATGAGAAGCAGTTTTTGTTACACGTAGTAGAGGCCAATCGAAAAATGGTACCTACTCAGACAACCAAAAAATGTTTGGTCAACGTAGTCTCGGAGTGTTTAGGACATTAACAACTTGCTAAATTCTATTGTTCTTTTGGTTATTCCTTTCAATCGTTTATTATTAGTTCTTAATAAATATTTTACAGGCTACTTTATGTTTTTTTTTTTATTTTAATGTAAAATATAAAAAAACATAAATGTTGTAAAAATTTTTAATATTTTCAAAACTTTAGGGCCAATGAGCACCCTCTTTATGTTATAGTAGAAAGTTCAAACTTTGCCAGAATAGTACTATGGATATGTGTAACAAAATGTGTGGGTGGCCTTATACATAAGGAGAAAAAATATTTTTTCTATATAACCGTGGACCACACTAAATTGTGTATTGTATTGTACCCTTCTAACAAAATTTCTTTAGTAAAAAGTACATGATATAGCAGAAACTCTTGTTTTATTTTGTTTGATTTTACTTAGGACATTTTACCTTAGTAATATATGATTTTTTACTAGTTCATATTGCCCTAACTACAAATATCTCCCATATGATAATAAATACATGCTTTTATAATATAATAAATTGTTGGTCTATATTTTCAAAAAACGTTTCAAGAAACACCACTCTTCTAAATGAATTTAGAAAAAAAGTGCATGTAATAATAACAAAATGCGTAATATCTCAAAACTACTTTTAAGCAGTTGGGACAACTAGTCTTAGCAGGGCAGAGTAGACAGAGATAGTATACAGGGTGTTTCAGAAAATGTGGGCAATCTCTCGGATTCATATAGATCAGGTGAAAATAACATCGTTGGCTCAATTTTTCGTTCCGAAGAGCAGGGCCGGGCCCCTGCCTGGGGCGGCAACCTTAGGAGGCGGCAAATGGGATAGAAAATTAACTAAACTAAGCAACAATTGAAACGCTCCATACGAAATTCTGCACCAGATTTAAAATCGTTAATCTTAAAAAATATTTGATGGATTTTTTGAAGCTAGATAGATTTTGATTGGTGTGACTATTAGACAGAGATAAAGGGGTAGCCTCAACCTGTGCAGGTGGCATAATACAGGGCCTTTTCAAGCCACTGCCGTAAAGTGTGATGTCTCGAAACGTTTATGAAACTTTTAAAATATCTCCAGTCGTTCCAGAAAAATCTTTAATATCCTGTAAAACTGCAATTTTTGCGACATTGGGGCATCAAATTGCTTTTAAAAGCAATTCTGCTTAAACTCTTATGACAGGAACTATATGGAAGCAGGTTTATGCTAATGTACTTGTCCATTTTAATTCAATCTGCGCATGGTTCTGTTCAGGGTATAACACATTCCATGTGTGCTATTGAATTTCAGAAACCGCGAAAAAAAGAATAAAGACTCTCACGTAATAATTTAAAGATTAATCGAATACCATACTTACCTGTATGAAGATTATTTGTAATTTTCCTTCGCTTGCCTTCCGATATGATTACGTTGTAGATGCTGAAAGCTATCTCAGGCAATTTTGCAGCATTAATTGCAATAATTAAACTTTTCCGAATATCGTTATTAATTTCACAATTTATACGAAATTTTAATTTTGGTATAAATTTATTAACAATATTACTGACATAAAATTAAATAACAATTAAATCTATATATTATGTACTTAGTGTGTGTACCTATGTATCTACGAGTATAATAATTACTAATTATACGTGAATATTTTAGAGTAAAATAATAAATATTTAGTGGTCTTCAACGCTATCTAAAGTTTAATATAGTTTTAGCAAATAGTTCATTTGGTGAGCCCACTGGTCTATTATAAAATTTAAAGAATACTTCTGAGTTCGGACTCCAACCTGCTGTAGTTTTAATGGTGTTAATATTTACGCCCGCACTAAAAGCAGCAGAGGTAGAAGCGTGAGTTATATAAATAAAACACCCTAATCTATAAATAGGTTAACACCCCTTGTTTACGATAAGATGAGTGTATAAATACTTCTTGCTGCGTAAAAATAAAACACTTGATTTTCAAACCTCTTGTAGTTAAGTCATTAGTTTAAGTCACAAGCAATTTGTATATTTGATACTTTCAAATAAAGATTGTTTTTAAAAATAAAAAGTTTCAATCCAGAAACATAATTCGTGTCGTACGTCGTACGCTATGCCCCGAAAAAATTTTCAAATTTATTCCGCTATTTTTGTGCCATTTTTACCCACCTACTTATTGTGTGTGAAGTAGCAGGGTGACAGGGCTTTTTATGGGTTAATATTAGGTGGGAAATTGTTGAACAATTTTTTAAAGTGGCATTCATGTAATACTTCAGTGTAGATGCTACACGTAGCTCTGGTATGGCGTTAAAATTATATTATTAATTGTTATTTTACTTAAGGTTTGAACCCTGTGTGCCGTTGTTAGGGCCCTAAGGGTTACCATTTTAATCGTTACCTTGTCACGTAGAAGATTTTGTAAGGAATAGAGGAATGATAAATATTTTAGCTTAGCACTGGTTCGATGTTCCGTGTAAATAAGTTGCTAATATTTGGGTTGAGGTGGTTTGATATTATTGCTGCCTCTTAGAAATCTTTTAATTATACTTTCGTCTTGACTGTTAGGCGGAAAAATTAGATTAAGGGCTAATCTATAAGTGTTTATGGTTAAACACGAATTATTTTTGTTTACTTCGCTTACTAAGAAATTTAAGTAATTGGTTAGGTTGTAACTTAGTACATCGTCATTTTTATTTTTACAGAAAAACCAATATTTTTTATAACAGGCGCTGTATTGTTTTAATGTGCCTTCTGTGATGGAAGCAAGCAAAATCGGTAGGTATAGTTGTTGGCGAAGTACATCGGATGATTTTGTCTGAAAGGGGATATAAATACATTTTTATTAGGTTGAAAATATAAGGGGCGTTCTGTCACCATGCTTTGAAATAATGGATACCAAAGTTGTGAAGGTCATTCAGGGACCGCTACTAATCCGCTAGCCTTGTCCAATAATATTTTTTCTAGTGTTCTGGTTTCTGGTTATCATGGAAAATTTTTCCACGATACGGTAAAGACATGGACTGATATGGAATTCGGGTCAGGAAACCAGGAAATATATCTTTCGCATTTTTTATTTAAGTTTAGTTGCGAAGAGGTCTATTTCGGGTGTTCCAAATTTAATTAATATCATTAATTATAGATTTCGGTCACACACCCATATTTTATTTTAATTCGGATCCAAGCATTCTAAAGACATAGTATAAAAGCTGTTTATGTTGATATATATTTTGTTTGACTATTCATTGGAATGAATAAGGAATAAACAAACTTAACTTTCGTAGCCATATTCTTAATATCAATATTTGTTTAGGCCCTCGGCTCAACAGTTTTGCTTGGTAATAAAATATCTATAAATATTTAGAAATTGAATTTATCAATTCGTTCATTCATAACGAAATTCAGTTTAAAAGGAAGCATAATATCTATTAAATTTGTCTTTCATAGACCGCTAAAAGTCATTATACAGGGTGATTGGTAATTCGATGCATTCCTCGCAGGAGGATATAGTAGAGGTAATTTGTGATTTTTTTTAAATATGACCTGTTCCGAAAATGCTTGGTTTTCGAGTTATTTTAAATTTTGTTTTTTTTTCAAGGACATCTATCTTCCTGTCTAATTTATTTATTAAAAAAAAAATTTAATTGATGTTTACTTAGTTTTGCAATTATTTTGCACACTAGAACTATTAGAAATACTTTCTTTTTACAAATAATTAAGTAACTGTGTCACAGAAAACAAAACCACATGTTCAAACTTGAAAAATAGCAAAAATAAGCACTTAGAAAATTTAAAATAACTCGAAAATCAAGCATTTTCGGAATAGGTCATATTTAAAAAAAGATATCACAAATTACCTCTACTATAACCTCCTGCAAGGAATGCATCCAATAACCAATCACCCTGTATAGCCTTAAATAAGTGGATTGTAATTTATTGAGTAGGTTCACTTATGTCGCCCCATTTTATTTTCAGCTAGATCTGTGATATACTGGGTGATTAAAGAATGCAATAAAGTAATAAAATAATATTTTATACATTGTCATTAGACCGGACTCTCGCCTCCATCTTATACACTACATACATAGACCCTCGCTCTTAGGCTTAAAGCCTACTGAACAGTACAGTTTTTAGTCTTAGGCCCTCGGCCCACTGTACATCAGATACTTACAAAATAGACCCTCGGTCGTAGGCCCAAAGCCCAATGTGCAGTACATTAGTAGACAGACCCTCGGTCTTGGGCCCTCGGCCCACTGCACAATAAGTAGGTACCTACTAGTGAACCAAACAGACCGCGTTACTTTTGAAATAATTAAAAAACTCGGTATGAGTACAGTACCTATAATCATTTTATTTTACTTTAAATAAAATGGTAGGCGAGTGGGTATGTGCCTATCGACGCGTTGCCTATGACATGTAAAAACATAGTGTCCTTAAAATCTATTGAAACTAAAAACCGAACCTTTACGGCCCTCTTATCTAATGCCTGCATGGATTGTATCTTTCTTGGCGAGGGTCTCCTTCTCAAGTAGTAGGAAATGGCTAGGGGTTAGGACATGAAGATCATCGAGATCATTGGATAGAGGTGGGGGTCAAAGGTCGAGAATTTAAAATTGCCGCTATCTGGCACAATACCGTATAAAGAGATTCATAGGTTAAGTAAGCCTCTTTTAAGACCCTGGTTAAGCGAAATTTTGTAGATTTTAACGCAGCCTCCCAAAGACCTCCAAATGAAGGTGAGCGCGGTGGTATAAAATGCCACGTAATATCGTTTTCGAGTATAAATGTTGAGATTTTATGACCCTTTGAAAAATCAAGTAGGAATTTACTAATTTTTTGTAGTGCAAAGTTAGCCCCTACAAAGTTTTTCCCATTATCAGAATAAATATTTTTGCATAATCCCCTTCGAGCCTGGATAGTTAAATCGGCAAAACGGTCGGTAAAAACGGCTTTGTTCGGCAACACAACCGGGCAAGCTAATACACAAGTGAGACAACACGGTCGTCAACAGGATTTTTCGGCAACACAGTCGGCAAATTCAAATACCTACAACAGTTTGTTTGGCAACACAGCTGAGACAAAGCCACAACCAAGAAAAATAGCGGCGTCGATTGGTAAGTCGTCAATTTTTCCTTTTACTGCACAAATGTATTGTTTTTGTTATTCGCTCGTTTGTTATAATAAATCAGGTAATAAATTATGAATAAGTTATTATTTTTTTCTTGTGGTTTGTGAAATTTAATGGCACACCTGAAATTTGTTTGATCCTGTACAGCGCCATGCGGAGATTGAATTAAAATGGACAAGCACATTATTAGCCTGCACTTACCGATGGTTTCTTCTTTATGTGCCATGCTGATTCGAGCGTAGGCGACCTCTCGCATATACCTGTGATGTGTGCCTTTTTTCAGATTTTTCACAGGTATATGGGACCTACAGTTTATCGCCGGTTCCGAACGGCACTATTTGAGAGGTTGTACTAGGCAAATTACTACGTGGTGGTTTGCCATTGCCTTCCACGAGGTGACGACCGAATAAATAAAGATCGATGCATGGTCCCGGGATCGAACCGGGGACCTTCGGCTTAGTAGTCGGACACACTAACCACTAGGCTGCGGTCGCCACCACCGATGGTTTGCTAACTAAATTATTAACAAACTGAACGAATGATAAGAACAGTAACTAACAAACATACAGAACTTTACAGTTCATTTTTCGTTTAAAGGACGAGCATACCTAATGGTATTTTGGCTGATTTAAATTTTAGCGAAGGGCAGAATCACATCAGATGTGCCGTGCGTAACCTTTTCAATCACAAATGTATTGTTTTATGTATTATTTTATTAGTTATTGTTTTTGTTATAATAAATCAGGTAATAAATTATGAACAAGTTATTTTTGCAAAATTAACAGTTAAAGTTAAAAGTAAAGTTAAAGCTATTAAAGTTATTTTTTTTTTTCTCGTCGTTTGTGAAATTTAATAACACACCTGAAATTTGTTTGACACTGTACAGCGCCATGCGGAGATTGAATTAAAATGGACAAACACATTAGCATGAACCTGCTTCTACTACCAATTATCAGAGTTTAGGCAGAATTGCCTTTAAAAGCAATTTAATTGCTCAATGTCGTAAAAATTACAGCTTCATAGAATATTAAAAAAATTTTCAGGAACGACTAGAGATATGCCCTGTTACGGTTAATCTCACATTTACCCTAACATCTTTAAATTTAAATATAAATCTCAAATTCAGTAATACTACCGCCACCTGTTGAGACGGGATTGAATTTCAATTAGGGTATCTGCAACCTGGCTACGGCAGATATGGCGGTACCGGTTTTATTTTTTTTTAAATTAAGATGGCACTGATCAACCAGGGTAATCTTATTTTTAGTCCCGGTCATGACTGTCTCTTTCTAACATTAAAAGTATTCATGTTTAGCATTTTCCGCCTCTTTCTTCCGCACTGTTAAGATTTGTACAGTTGATCGTACCTTTAGTGGATTTTATAACCACGTTTATACCTACATAACCTGTTATAATTTAATGAAATGTGCGAAGGTTGAATTTTCTTTCTTTTTGTTTAATAAATTAATAATTAAAATGGATGTTTTACCCGCGAGCGAATCGAGCAAGGTGTAGACTTTTTTGTGATAGTGCATGACCTATAAAGTGATCTGTAATTGGTCCACGTGAGGTCGCAGGGATATGTAGAGGGGATTTTTCTTCAGCAGGAGGACAGAAAGGTAATTTTTCTGACTCTAGTGTTCAGGCTTTTGCACAGGCAAGTACTAAAATTCTTTTTTCTTAATTTTATATTTTTTTTTTAGTTTCATCATAGAACCCCGAGCTCAGTTGTTTTATTTACTTTAAAATTATCTTTTAATCTTACCCTAAAGTTTGATTAATCATTTTACCTACTTATCTTGTCTTAAAGGACATAAATTGTTTCTTTAAAGACTTACCTGGTCGCCATTTTGTGCATAGGCACATGGGCACCCCTATCTTTGGTTTTGAATATTAGAGGTTCATTACCTATTTCATATTTTGGACAACTTAAAGAAAAACTTCACTGCCCTGGTTTTTATTTTTTATAGATTTTGGAAAAGAGACTAATTGCTCTTAATATAGAGTCGGCTTGCGCCACCTTTGTAGTTTCTGCCCAATGAGTCGAATTTAGAGAACCGAGCATAAGTTTTAAGTTGCCATTATACATTACGCTATCTTTGGTGATTGATCACTGGGTACTGAGTTTTTTCTGATGTGTTAATATCTGAAGATTTGTCTCGGGGGTTCTATGATGAAATCTCACAGCATATCTCTTTAAATTTTCATTTATCTTTTGCTAATTTAGTACCTATTACCTACCTTGCCTGTGCAGAAGTCTCTCCTAGAGCACAATTTAATTTTATGGTCTTATAACTTTTATTTTCTTTTATAAAATTACTATTACCTACTTATCTTGTCTTAAAGGACATAAATTGTTTCTTTAAAGACTTACCTGATCGCCGTTTTGTGCATATGAACATGGGCACCCCTATCTTTGGTCTCGAATATTAGAGGTTCATTACCTATTTTTCATTTTATGCTCTTATAGCTACTATTTTTTTGATAAAATTACCATTGATTATTTTTATTTAAACCTGGTTCTGTTGAAATAGTTTGCACCAGAAAACTATCTTATTTTATGCTCCTATAGCTTTTATTTTTTTTAGAAAATAACTATCAATGTCAAGTTATTGATTATTTTATTTAAGCCTAGTTCTGTTGAAAAGGAGTATCACTGTAATTTGACAATTGAAGACCACAGGGGAAAAACGTGTCAAGTCATTTTTTTATTTTTTTACAGGAAACGAATTTTAAGGTTAAAAACGCTACGATAATTACACAAGTTGCAAAATGGTTATTTATTTGCCATCATATTGAAGCTTTGACCTTTCTCTAAGTTCCTAATGACCCTTGTAACAAAATATCTATCTGGTACTTCACCACAATGTGTCGAAGTTTCAAAAAACTCAGAATACAGGGGAAAAAGGTGTTATGTCACTGACTTAGCACGTTCTTTCATTGTATATACTTATACAATGAAAGAACGTGCTAAGTTATACAATGAAAGAACGTGCTAAGTCAGTGGCGATTGATTTATATTAAAATTTAATAAATAATTATTTATACTTTGGTATTTATTTACCAAACATAATGTATAATGTATTATTTTATTTATATGTATTTATATAGGAATGGTTGTTATAATAGAAAAAAATAAAACTTCTGTTCTGGGTTCGGTTCCTATGGGATGAACTGAAAAAAAGCTGTAAAAAAAGAACAATGAGTTAATTGGGCATGTAATTAAATTACAACTCAACCATAACTCACCAAAACAAGAAGTTGTCTCTACTTGTGTTTTAAATTAGAGTAAAAAAGCTGACTCTCTGGGGTGCAAAACTGTTTTAACTTCTGCAGGTCCTTGTATTTTTCCAAAGAGATGGGTGTATCATCTGTATAAAAAAAATCACTGATAATTAAATTGTTGCAAAAGACAAAAAAAGCCTACTAACCAAAAGTTGCGGCTGGTGGGTGGTAGAACTGACCGTCGGGTAGCGGCGGACCAGTGATTCTCTTTTTTCTTGGAGGTACAATAGCTGACGAGTTCCAAAGACCAAAGTATCTCGATGAAAAACTAAGCAAGGATGTTCCTTGGTAATTTTTAATTGCCGGATTGGGTGTGTGGGGAAAGGGCATTTTTTCACATACATTGCAGATAGAAAATCTGTCCAATTTCTAATTATATAATGATCAACTTCAACAAGAAATGATGTGGGCTTTAAACGAGCGGTTTCTATGTGTTTACACCAATCGTCCGGTCCTTCCGCCCGAAACTTTCCATTTAAAATCCCCATATCCTTATCACACTCCATGTAGGAGTGGCCCCGAATGGGGAATGTGACTTCAATGGACTCAAGCTTGGAACGATGATGGACTAAGTAATGTAAAAATTTAAACACTGGAAAGTTCTTATTCTGTCCAGAGCACGAATCACAGAATATCTGCAAATGTTTAACTTCAGCAGGTAACTTCAAGGTAATATAATCAAATAAAAATTAGCAGACTTCGTTCGCGCCCTTTTTTCCTACTGTCTCAGGATATGCATAGAAGAACACTTCAGAATTTGAGAGTTTGTGCAGAATAAATGAAAATAATGATAACTGCTGGCTGTAGTACACATCGTTCGTGGATAAATTCGGCATGGGCAAATTTCTCCCGAAATCCATGCATACTGCTTCTGTGTCTGTTTTTGTTCGACTACTTAACCTGGCTTTCTTCTTACGTGTGTAGAATACTTCGGCTTTCGCTAGATGTAGTTTTTGTTGTAACATCAAATCCTTAATGCCTTTTGCCTCTTGGCATGCATCAATCTGTACTTTTAATTGGTCGCAAAAGCTGCAAGTATCACTACGGGGATATCCAAAGGATATATTAAACTTGCTGCAAAATATGGAGCGGTAAGTTTCATAACTAGCCTTAACTTGAGAAAAGTTTTCTTTAAACATGCCATACATTTTTTTCACATTTAACTCGGCAGATAAATAAACTCTCTTAGTTTTATTAAGACTGTAGTGGCTTGATCTAGCCTTGAAACTCTTAATGTGTTCAAAAATTTTGTTTTTAGTTTCAACGCCTAGTTTGTTTTTTCTATTCAAATGTCGCCGCGTTTATCAATAGGTGCAGTTCCACTCATCTGGAGACTCTTTTGTATGGTTTCTATTCTACGTCTTGTTAAACCATGTAGAGAAACAAACGCATTCTTGCAAACTTGCTCTTCAACTGCTACATTCTCACGAACTATACGCACCTTGTAATAAAACGTTGAAGTTCTCAGGACACTCTCATCTTCCGGTAATCGAGGTCGGCGCTGAGCCACTGGAGAAAGAGAAATTAGGCCTGTTAAATAGGCTGTTTGATCATTCCAACTTTTTATTAGATTAAGCTTTCGTACAATGTTCATTCTTTCATCTGCAGTTATATTTTCAAAACATTTGTATCGTCGGCATTGACAAGGATCACCAGTAACATGTGACTGAAGCCTCATTAACTTGGTAGCATCTCTTACCCGACCCGTAGATTTTCTCTTTCTTGTCCTTACTGGCTTTGTCTGATTCTGATCTTCACAATCACTCAAATTAGTGTTATTCATTGTATTGTTTTTCACCAACAGCAATAACATACCAAACCTTTTTTTTACGCGGGTAACGTTAACCTTACTTGCCGAAGACATAAACAACGACTTCCAAACGATTAATTTATGTACGCGCAAGAGGGCGACAAAACTGACTTAACACGTTTTTTCATTGTACCGCGTGGACTTAACACGTTCTTTCCTAGTACACCAATATTTATTTTTGTTAAAACGGGTGACTTGTCACGTTTTTGCCCTGTATGACCGTGTATATAGATAATATACCCTATAACCTATAACTTTTTCTGATTTGTTCGATTTCACAAATTTCTTGACTTAACACGTTTTTCCCCTGTGGTCGTCAATTCAGTTTATTATTTCATTAATTAGTTAATTAAAATTAAAATATATTTTTTTTTGGTTCTGTAAATATTCCTTTTCAAGCAGAGCAAGGGAATTTACAAGGTTTTATTGGTGAGTCTAACACCTTGTCTCTTCTCGGTACCCAACTTCGGAACTTCATTATTGGAGCTGGACAACGTAGCTGACGTGACGTCACGACAGTGGCCCAAAGTCTGTTGGGCTCTACTCGCCTATACTTGTAGAGAGTCGATTCTTAAGCTTCACCCGAAGCTCTGACATAAACTGGTTATATCTCTACAAGGATCCGAAAACCACCATTGAAGAAAAGGGTAAAGGTAACTGACGCCTTGTGTGTGATTCACCATAAAATAAAAAGAAAACTTGTCAAAAGTCTTTATTTCACTTTTGTTATTTTTTTGTCTGATTGGATATATCATCATTGAAACTATTATTTTAATTTTCCTTCGCAAAAATAATTGTTAATTCAATCAAACTATTTTTAAATTTTCCTTTTGTCAAAAAAAAATACTTATGTAAATAGACTAATTTGTTAATTCATTCAAACTATTTTTAATCTTTCCTTTTGTCAAAATCTTTGTAAAAAAAAATACTTATGTAAATAGACTAATTGTTAAGTTGAACTGAAAGTGTTTTTTTTTTATTTCATACGGGAAGGGACTGTTAAAATTTAAATCGAACTTACCACGCCCTGCCCTGAGCTAGCAAAGCAACAAAAGGTAAGAAATTGGCACTCAACGACTAAAAAAAATTTTCATTACAATTGAGCAACGCCTAAATTTTCATTACAATGGGCGCCCAACTTTTCTGGTTTGAGAGCTAAATTTTCATTACAACTGGCGTCCCAACGTCATTAACCAATTTAGTAACAATTGGCTTTCTTTTAACAGTCCTTGCTTGGTGTGAAGTAAAGCACTTCGATATCCTTTCTGACAGTTTTTTATTTATCTAGTTTTCTGGTGACTTGCATAGTTTTTATTATTTTTTATCTGCATTTTTGGTATATTATCTTCAAAAATGACTTTGTTAGTATCGGTATTACATAGCCATGAGGTAGATTACGAACTTAGTATCAGAGATATAACTCCTACTGGTAACGTAGAGGAAAGAAAAAAAGTTCTAAAGGGTATATTGTCTCAAGAAAGTGCCAATCGTAGTTTTACTCAAATTAAAAATCCATATGCATTTGTTGATGATGTAAAAGAGATTAAATCCTCTTTGGATAACCTTAAAGTGAAAATTGACGCCTTTTCTGGTTTGAGAACTGACTCAAAATATAGAGAATTAATTTCACGTTTATTTCATGTATCTGGTAGAGTATCACGTATGAATACAGCCTCAACCCCTGTTCAGTTTGCATCTAATCCTCCCAATACCTCTTTTTCTTATCAAAAATCGGTTTCTGTTTATAAATGGGATTTAAAAAATTCACTGGTGAAGGGTCGGTTATGACTTTTTTGGAGAAAGTAGAAACCCTAAGAATATCGAGGAACTGTCATACCGATGAACTGTTTGCCTCAGCCAGTGATATTTTCGATTCACAGGCTTGGACCTGGTGGTATAATAACTATATCAAAGGTCGTTTTACGGATTGGGACGATTTGGTAGTAAAACTTAAACAAACTTTCCTACGTGACAATTATGACAAGAATTTATTAGACGAAATTAAATCGCGTAAGCAAGGCAATAAAGGGTCAGTTTCTCGTTTTATTTCTTCTATGGAAGATTTATTTAAGAGATTAAATGTAGTTCCTTCAGAAAAAGAAATGGTGCAAATTATTCGTGAGAATATTTTACCTGATTATGTTAGATCTCTTGCCTTGCACGATATTGATAATATAGAAGACTTAACAAAGCTTGGTAAAAAACTTGAAAATTCCTTTCAGATCACAAACCTATCTAGAAATTTAACCTATAAAAATCATAGATATATGGAACCAGATTTAAGTCGTCCTGCTCTATCTTTCTACGGCAATGTCAATGCCGTTTATTTTAATGAAAACGTTACGTGCTGGAACTGCCTTAAACGGGGACATAAATATCCCTCAGCAACGTACAATTTTTTGTTTTGGATGTAGTCGGAAAGGAGTTGTAAAGCATAAATGTCCCAAGTGCAAAAATTCTGCTTATGGTTCAAAAAACGAAGTAGCTTCCGGCAGTACTATTCAAGGTACTGTCGACAATCAAAACCAAGCTCAAACGACATCCAAAAAGGACGAAAAGTCCAAAAACCAAAGTTAAATGTTTCTGAATGGGATTCCTGGCTTGCTTTTGTAAATACTTTCTTAAAATCAAGCAACATGCAGCATAAGCAGGATTTCCTCAAGTCTTAAATGCCAAATTTCTGTCATAATAATGTCTCTTTATCTGGGAAATTACCCATAACTCTACCTAATTCTCTGTCTAAAAAATTACCTATGCCTAATAACTTATCTTTATCTTTGCCTAAGAAATTACCTATGCCTAATAACTTATCTTTATCTTTGCCTAAATCTACGGAGGATACTAAGAATATATCTCATACTATTAGTACCTTATTTGTTATGAAAAAGTATGATGAGAGACCATACCTTGATGTAAATATTTATGACCATAAAGTGTTAGCTTTAGTAGATAGTGGCAGTTGTTATTCAATTTTAGGATCTGAGGGCTTGCATCTCTTAAAATCTCTTAATTTGTCCTTGTCCACGGATTCTTCTTTACTTGTCACTACAGCTGATGGCCAAAGCCAAAATGTCTTAGGTTATGTGTGGGTTCCCAGAGCTTTAAATAATATTGTTCGTCCAGTTAAACTTTTAGTAATACCTTCCCTAAAGCATACATTGATACTGGGTATTGACTTTTTGAAAGAATTTAGTATTGAATTAGATTTTCAAAATTCTTCTTATAAGGCCAACTCATTTTCTACTTGTGTAGTAAATACTTTAGAAAGTGCTGAGCAATTAACGAAGGAGCAGCACTGGCAAATTTCTGAAATTGCTGATTTATTTAAGTCTATCGGTCCTAATAATAGATTGGGCTTAACTCATTTAATGACTCATACAATAGAAACTGGCTCAGCAAAACCTATTAAACAAAGACAGTTAGTTCTTCTAGAGTAGTTTTTGATGGGCGTAAGCTAAATGAGTGTACTCCTACTTCTGCATATCCCATGCCATTAATAGAATCTATAATCACTAAGGTTAGGGATGCAAGGTATTTATCATCCATAGATTTGAAAAAAGCTTTTCACCAAATACCGCTTGACGAGGAATCTAGACCTAAAACAGCTTTTGCAGTTTATGGAAAGGGGCTTTTCAGTATAGGGTTTCCTTTTGGATTAAATAATAGTGCACAAGCTATGTGTAAGCTTATGGATATGGTTATAGGCCCTGCATTGGAACCTTATATTTTTTATTATCTTGATGATATAATTTGTGTGACCAGTGATTTTGAAACTCATTGTCGAATTTTGAAACAACTTTTCTATCAAAATTCGATAAATTACATAGCTCTTAGGCTTCTTTGCCTAACTGATGAGACCTCGAAAGGTCGAAAGCTGTACTGGGATCTTCGCACTGTATAAAGGTGGAATATCGCCGCGCTGACGGAAATATCAATGGAAATCGGCAGAATTCGCAAAGTGTCAAATTCGACATGCGTTTGCCATCCAAATTCGATCAAACCTTCGTCTTCGCAAAGCGAAACATATTCTTACCATAGGTGCAAATTACACCTGGAAAATTAGTTTTGTGCTAACTCCAGCAATTGTTTCAGCTTATTTCTAACAAAACTAATTTTCCAGGTGTAATTTGCACCTATGGTAAGAATATGTTTCGCTTTGCGAAGACGAAGGTTTGATCGAATTTGGATGGCAAACGCATGTCGAATTTGACACTTTGCGAATTCTGCCGATTTCCATTGATCTTTCCGTCAGCGCGGCGATATTCCACCTTTATACAGTGCGAAGATCCCAGTACAGCTTTCGACCTTTCGAGGTGTCATCAGTTAGGCAAAGAAGCCTAAGAGCTATGTAATTTATCGAATTTTGATTTTTATTGTAGTTCAAGAAGTGATTCTTCAAAGGGGAGAACGATGTTCGTTCAAATTTCCACAAAGACACAAAGTCTGTGTACAGTGTCGTGGTTCCCGAAGTTTCACAAATCTGGAACAGAGATGACGACTCGAATTTGAGCTTTGTCAAAGTTTCTGTTTTTCCAAACTTTCTGTAACTTTTCTATCGTTTGAAAGAGGCGAACCTCACTATAAATTTTGAGAAATGTCAGTTTTGTAGACCTTCACTTAAGTTCCTTGGATATATGGTGGATTAACACGGTCTTAGAACCGACCCAGAGAAAGTTTCAGCTATTTTGGAGCACCCTAGGCCTCGAAACACTACTCAAATCAGGAGACTGGTGGGTTTAGTCGCTTATTATCGTAGGTTCCTTAATAATTTTTCTTCGTTGTGTAGCCCAATTACTGATTTACTAAAGGGTAGAAAGAAGGGTCAATCGATTAAATGGACTCCAGAAGCTGAAGAGGCTTTTCTTAAGGTGAAGCAATCCTTGACTACGACTCCTGTTCTGTCTAGTCCGGATTATTCAAAACCAATTTATACTTATGTGTGATGCATCGGATACAGGAGTGGACTGGTGTTTGTATCAAGAGACAGATGGATTAGAGCACCCAATTGCATATGCAAGTAAAACTCTTAATAAATGTCAAAGGAAATATACAACTACAGAAAAGGAGTTGTTGGCTGTGATTTTTGGTATCGAAAAGTTTCGTGGTTATATTGATGGTTCACATTTTACAGTTCATACTGATCACTCGTCTCTAACTTGGTTGCATAGCATGAAAAATCCTGGTCCTCGTGTTGTAAGATGGATCCTTACTCTAGCTCAGTATTCCTTCACTATTGTTTATCGTAAAGGTTCAAGCAACACCGTTGCTGATGCGCTTTCTAGAAGCCTTGAAGATGTAGCTATCTTAAATTTGACTTCCCTTAAACTGGATAAATGGTACGAAAATATGATTACGAAAGTTCGAGAGGATCCTGAAAAATTTTCTGCTTTTAAGGTCGAAAATAATATTCTTTATAAACATTTCTTTTCCAAGTATGATTTAGATGGCAATATTACGAATTGGAAAATTGTTGTGCCTGCTGCCCACAGGAAGGAAATGATTCGAAAGTTTCATGAAGATCCAACATCAGCGCATTTTGGAATATCTAAAACTTTGTATAGGCTTTCTGAGCTATATTATTGGCCTAATATGAGAAATAGTGTCTATAAATATGTTCGAAAATGTACCAGGTGTGCTGCTTGTAAACCCAGTAATTTACCACAGGCTGGTCTTATGGGTCAATATCGTGACATAAATTTTCCATTCCAGATGATTTCTGCTGATCTTTTAGGTCCGTATCCCCGAACTGGAAGAGGTTCCCAGTACCTATTAGTTGTTGTAGATTGGTTCACAAAATTTACTCTTGTTCATCCAATATCTAGAGCTACGACTAAAGCTATCACTAAATTTATTGAAAATCAAGTTTTCTTAATATTCGGTGTTTGTCAAGTATTTTGTTGTGACAATGGTAGTCAGTTCATTAGTGCTGATTTTAAAAAACTTATGAAGAAGTACAATGTTTAGAAAAATGTTTATAATGCTAAATATCACCCTCAAATTAATCACACTGAAAGGGTAAATCGAAGTATTGTCACAGCCATACGAGAATATATTCATGAAAATCATAAAAATTGGGATCAAAATATCTTTCAGATTGCCCAAGCTATTTGTTTGTCTCGTCATGACGTTACTGAATTTTCACCTTCATTTCTAAATTTTGGTAGAGCCATTCCAGTTGATGGAAGTTTTTATGACCTTATTTCCGATAATGCAAATAACAAAATAGAAATTTCTTCCAAAGTTCATAATCCACAAACTATTCAAGAACTCCCACATATCTATGAGGATGTACGAAAAAATCTTTATAAATCATATTTAAAAAGTAAAGAACGTTATGACTTACGTAAAAGAGACGTAGAATGTCATGTGGGTGATTATGTTTGGAAAAAGAACTATGTATTGTCTAATGCTGGAAACAATTTCTGTGCGAAATTGGCTCCTAAATTTATACCTTGTGTAATCAGTGAAAAACATTCAAAGCTTGTTTATAGTTTAAAAGATAGGCAGGGTAATGACCTTGGTAATTGGCATATTTCTGACATTAAACCTGACGTAACTAATGATTTGGATTCTGACGATCAATCAGAACCTGAATCTGAGGTATCATGCTGATGCTTGTTTTTTTTTATACTGTTTTTTTTCATACTGTTTTTTATTTGGTGGTATCGTTATCTTGCACCCTAAACCCCTTTGTAGTTAACGATACTATGGGTTAGTGGTGGGCTCTCTCTCACTCTTTATCTATCTATCATCTTCTCGTCTCTCAATTTTTGCTGATGTATTAATTATCTCATTTTTTTTTTAATGTTATCTCTGATTTAATATACCTTTTTCATTACCTCAATATTTCAAATCTTTTTGAATATTAATTTTTTAATTTACTTGTAATTTCATCACAATACTATGAACAGAGAGACAGATGATTTTAGACTATTCCGTGTAATTCTAACTCCGGAATATTTTTCACACAACATCAGTGACATTTGCAAAGTTAGGCAGTTGAATTTATTTCTCCTAATTTATGCAATATCTCGTTTCTTCTAGCCAAAATCAAGGAATTGTCTTTTGCTGACTTGATTTTGACCGCTAATACTATTTGGTTAGTGAGTTCATCTTAGTTTATGTAAGACTTAGGAGTGCATTTCTTTGGAAATGATCTAACAAATTTAAGAATGTAGTAACTATAGAAGCGACGTTGAAATATCTTTCTTCCTCTTAAATCTCATTAAATTTCTGTTTAATGAACCCCTTATTTGTAATAGGCTTTTGATCTGCACAATTTATTTTGACCTATTAAAATAAGTCTATCTCTTTCTTACTTACCTGTTCCTTTAATAAGACCTTTATTTGTGATAGGCTTTTGATGCGCACAATTGTATTATGACCTATTAAAATAAAGCTGTTCCTTCTTGTCATAATTTTATAAAGGTATATATTATTACTTCTTCTTTTGGACGTCTGGATTTACCGATTTTGTTCTAGCTCGAGTTCAACCCGAACTTGTTTTTACCGATTGTGTCTTATTTATTTGCAGCCTTCTCTTTGTTATATACAGGCCAGAGGCGGTGACGCTTCTCGGAACACCCTATTTAGTTTTTCATTAAAAGGCTGTGGTGCATTTAGACGTTTCAAACACTGATGTACCTTTTAGTTTGGTGTATACTAAAATACACTTCATTTCGACCAGTGTAACATTTGGAATACAATGATTTATCTTATCTTATCTTTTCTATCTTTTCTAATGGTTAATTTTAGTCTTCCACCTTCCGGGTACTGTTGTGTGGACGGTTTGCATGGGTTCTCTTGGTAGTATGAGGTAGGGCTTTGAATTTGCTTGCACGAGATTTACCAAGTCACATTTGGTGTAATGCAATGCTAACTTAAGTCCGTTTTCCATCATAGTTTTGTTTTATGCATTTTTATTAAGGATCTTTATTTCATGCAAGCGGTTCGGGGTGGCGTTCATCTGCTATTGGGGCTGTCCTAGGTTTGCGTATTCCGGAGCAGTTTCGGGGGTTGGACGACTATTATTAATTATTTTGTACATTTGGAATGTACATGGCGCCCAATATTTGTAACTTATCGTAAACTATTGCCTGTTTGTTTTCCTGCCTCTATAAAATTATTGCCTCGACAAAATTTTCTATATCTCTGAATCACACTGGAGTGCTTTGTTCGCTTAGTTTTGCGGTGAAACATCATTTAAAAAGGAAAAAAAAAATAAGTAAACTTATTTTTTTTGCCGACTATTGGGGTGTGTTACGGTTAATCTCACATTTACCCTAACATCTTTAAATTTAAATATAAATCTCAAATTCAGTAATACTACCGCCACCTGTTGAGACGGGATTGAATTTCAATTAGGGTATCTGCAACCTGGCTACGGCATATATGGCGGTACCGGTTTTATTTTTTTTAAAATTAAGATGGCACTGGTCAACCAGGGTAATCTTATTTTTAGTCCGGGTCATGACTGTCTCTTTCTAACATTAAAAGTATTCATGTTTAGCATTCTCCGCTTCTTTCTTCCGCACTGTTAAGATTTGTACAGTTGATCGTACCTTTAGTGGATTTTATAACCACGTTTATACCTACATAACCTGTTATAATTTAATGAAATGTGCGAAGATTGAATTTTCATTATTTTTGTTTAATAAATTAATAATTAAAATGGATGTTTTACCCGCGAGCGAATCGAGCAAGGTGTAGACTTTTTTGTGATTGTGAGGTCGCAGGGATATGTAGAGGGGATTTTTCTTCAGCAGGAGGACAGAAAGGTAATTTTTCTGACTCTAGTGTTCAGGCTTTTGCACAGGCAAGTACTAAAATTCTTCTTTCTTAATTTTATATATTTTTTTTAGTTTAGTTTCATCATAGAACCCCGAGCTCAGTTGTTTTATTTACTTTTAAATTATCTTTTAATTTTACCCTAAAGTTTGATTAATCATTTTACCTACTTATCTTGTCTTAAAGGACATAAATTGTTTCTTTAAAGACTTACCTGGTCACCATTTTGTGCATAGGCACATGGGCACCCCTATCTTTGGTTTTGAATATTAGAGGTTCATTACCTATTTCATATTTTGGACAACTTAAAGAAAAACTTCACTGCCCTGGTTTTTATTTTTTATAGATTTTGGAAAAGAGACTAATTGCTCTTAATATAGAGTCGGCTTGCGCCACCTTTGTAGTTTCTGCCCAATGAGTCGAATTTAGAGAACCGAGCATAAGTTTTAAGTTGCCATTATACATTACGCTATCTTTGGTGATTGATCACTGGGTACTGAGTTTTTTCTGATGTGTTAATATCTGAAGATTTGTCTCGGGGGTTCTATGATGAAATCTCACAGCATATCTCTTTAAATTTTCATTTATCTTTTGCTAATTTAGTACCTATTACCTGCCTTGCCTGTGCAGAAGTCTCTCCTAGAGCACAATTTGATTTTATGGTCTTATAACTTTTATTTTCTTTTATAAAATTACTATTACCTACTTATCTTGTCTTAAAGGACATAAATTTTTCTTTAAAGACTTACCTGATCGCCGTTTTGTGCATATGAACATGGGCACCCCTATCTTTGGTCTCGAATATTAGAGGTTCATTACCTATTTTTCATTTTATGCTCTTATAGCTACTATTTTTTTTGTAAAATTACCATTGATTATTTTTATTTCAACCTGGTTCTGTTGAAATAGTTTGCACCAGAAAACTATCTTATTTTATGCTCCTATAGCTTTTATTTTTTTTATAAAATAACTATCAATGTCAAGTTATTGATTATTTTATTTAAGCCTAGTTCTGTTGAAAAGGAGTATCACTGCAATTTGACAATTCAGTTTATTATTTCATTAGTTAATTAATTAAAATTAAAATATATTTTTTTTTGGTTCTGTAAATATTCCTTTTCAAGCAGAGCAAGGGAATTTATAAGGTTTTATTGGTGAGTCTAACACCTTGTCTCTTCTTGGTACCCAACTTCGGAACTTTATTATTGGAGCCGCCCACCGTAGCTGACGTGACGTCACGACAGTGGCCCAAAGTCTGTTGAGCTCTACTCGCCTATACTTGTAGAGAGTCGATTCCTAAGCTTCACCCGAAGCTCTGACATAAACTGGTTATATCTCTACAAGGATCCGAAAACCACCATTGAAGAAAAGGGTAAAGGTAACTGACGCCTTGTGTGTGATTCACCATAAAATAAAAAGAAAACTTGTCAAAAGCCTTTATTTCACTTTTGTTATTTTTTCGTCTGATTGGATATATATCATTGAAACTATTATTTTAATTTTCCTTCGCAAAAATAATTGTTAATTCATTCAAACTATTTTTAAATTTCCCTTTTGTCAAAATCTTTGTAAAAAAAAATACTTATGTAAATAGACTAATTTGTTAATTCATTCAAACTATTTTTAAATTTTCCTTTTGTCAAAATCTTTGTCAAAAAAAAAATTAATTTTTGTTATAAAGGGGCGGTATTTTAGCTTTTTGCCTCGGGCGGCGAAACGGCTAGCGCCGGCCCTGCTAAGAGCCCTCCTCTAGGAGGTATATGCCTCTAAAGGCCGGTCCTAAAAAATCAGTTTTTTATTGATAGCCTTTGAATTGCATATACATTTTTCTGTTTTTTTTTGTATCTCCGCTTGCACACGACGATAATATTTTGTGTTAAAACACTTCTTTTTTTTTTTATTTCATACATTATATTATTTAAAAAAAAAATTTAAATCGCTATATCAAGCTACACACACACTGGAAATTATGTGTTTAAAATATAGCCATTTGGAAATTATTTTATCCAATCTTCTTATTTTGGTGACAAGATGGAAACATAATGGTAAAGGAAAAATTTGGAAACGTTTTGTCGACTAACAGTCGACCCTGCTGTGCCTAAATTGCGACACATTTGAAACAAGTTTTTCCAAAATGTTGCTATTTGGACACATGCATTTTTCTGACTTAATGAGTGGCTGCTGGGTCGACACAAATCGGACACAGAATTAAAAAATGGGCACAGTGTCCATTCAGTCTCAAATATTATACAAAGTGTCGACACAATATGAACACAAAGAAAATGTGTCAGATTTCGAGCACAATTTGCTTCTTGGAACATGTCGGTAAACCGGAAGCATGTTTTGATTCCGTCATCTATTTCGGCACCATATCAGAAATAACACGTTCTGATTGGCTGGGCCGCCGCTTTCATTCTACTGTTACTAGATTAACTTATTATTATTAGTGAGTTCGTGGTGTAGTGTATATAGCGTTTAGGTGCCATGCTATAGGTTCTGGGATCGATTCCCACTTCGGGCACTTTTTCTTATAATGACTTTTTTAGTATTTTCACGACTTTTTTTAGTTTTTTTATGACTCTTAGTTCTTTTTTAAAGTAGATGGAATCAAAAGGGCTGGTTAATAATTGGCCGGTGCACTTGAAAAAGGCGAATTGGAACCAAAAAGGTGGATTAGATGCCGTGTTAGCGCTGTTTAACCAATATAAGTCTATAATTGCCATATTTTTCATATAATTCATATTTTATTTATATAAATAATAAAAATACTTTTCATTTTCTATGCAACGCGCAAAATAAATAGTTAATTCCGAGGTTAATTCTGTCTACGATCTCGGCACTCCGCAGTTATTTCCGACCCCCATCTCGGCACCCAGCCAATCAGAACGTGTTATTTCTGATATGGTGCCGAAATAGATGACGGAATTAAAACATGCAAACCGGAACGGGGTGAAATATCGTCGGGACAAGGTGGCAGGGGCGGATTAAGGATTTTGCTCAGGGGGGGGGGGGGCGCAATAGTTGCTCATGCAGGCATGAATTGAGAAATGAATTCCGGGGGGTTCAGCGCCGAGGGCGCAAGCAATGCGCCGCAGACGAAAATTTTTTGGGACCACGCCCAAATTTCGTTTTTGTCTACTGCTATTTTTTAATATTTGCATTGAATACGTGTATGATAAATTATTCAATTTCATATCCATTTTTTTTTATGCCAAAGGGTAAGACCTACAATAGAGTGCATTGAGCCAGATAGTGGGATTCTGTAAATTGGGTATTAACGTATTTAAACTAAAAAGGGAAATATGTTATTCATTAAAATGAGTTCTCAAGTCGGCTATTAAATAATCCAAAATTGGAACATATATCACACTTCTCCAGTAATCAACTGGAGATATATTATTATTATAATCTGAAAATCTATCTCTCTTCGTTTGTTTAGCACAGAGCCGAGGAATTTTAAACTCTACATTAAGTTCTGCAGGTATTTTTTGGGTATTATTTAAAATTATGGGAAATATTTTAAAATGGTAAAATATATATTAATTCCTACTTATAGCTACAATTATCATTTTCAAAACATCTCCGCCCCCCCCCCCCCCCCTAAATCCACCACTGCAAAGTGGGACAACACTGGGACAAAATGGGACATGTCCGAAAACACCGGGATAAGAGCAAGGTAGGACAGAGTGAGACAACGTTGAGAGAATGTATGAAACCATCGGGAAAATCTGAAAAACACCAAGACAAGGTCGGACAACATCGGGACAAGGTAGGATAACACGGGAACAAGGTAGAAACACAGTGAAACACCGTGGAAGGTTGAGACAACATCGAGACAGATAGTACAACATCGGTACATGTTGGAAAATACAAGGACAGGGTAAAATATCGCCGGGACAAGGTGGTACAACACCTGGACAAGTAGGAAAACATCGGGATAGAGAGGGACAAGGCTCCGCTTTATTTCTAATAATAAAATTTCAAATATCACAAAATCTGGACAATATTTAAAAACGTTGGGGATGCTTTCTCAAAGTTTTTTCTGTGTTTATGCATGACATTATATTAATTTCAGGTACCGCCGAAGTAGAAAAACATCGGAACAAGGTGGGACAGAGTGAGACAACGTTGGAACTTGTACTACGAACCAAGATGAAAAACACAGCGAAACACCGGAGAAAAGTGGGACAAGACCGTGAAAAGAAAAAAAGAAAATTTTTAGAAAACGAAGAGGAAAGAAACTTGCTTACCAAAAAACGAAAACCGATACAAAATAAACAAAAATGAAAAAATACCTGTATGTCAAACGCAGAAAAATGTCGTAATTATCGACAACGTAGAAAAAAAATCACATCAAACGTTATTGTTAAAAATGCTCCGTCCAAGAATGCTTTAAATTGTCGACGTTATAGCGCTAAGAAAGCTAAACTCCAGGCAAATGCTTTAGTCACAAGTGAATCTTCGTTAGTGAACGGTGCAGGTAATGACTCTTTTGTCGAGAATATTTTTTCCATAGCGAGTTCCAGTTCCACTACTTCAAAAATTTCAAATATCACAAAATCTGGACAATATTTAAAAACGTTGGGGATGCTTTCTCAACGTTTTTTCTGTGTTTATGCATGATATTATATTAATTTCAGGTACCGCCGAAGTAGAAAAACATCGGAACAAGGTGGGACAGAGTGAGACAACGTTGGAACTTGTACTACGAACCAAGATGGAAAACACAGCGAAACACCGGGGAAGAGTGGGACAAGACCGTGAAAAGAAAAAAAGAAAATTTTTAGAAAACGAAGAGGAAAGAAACTTGCTTACCAAAAAACAAAAACCGATACAAAATAAATAAAAATGAAAAAATACCTGTATGTCAAACGCAGAAAAATGTCGTAATTATAGACAACGTAGAAAAAAAATCACATCAAACGTTATTGCTAAAAATGCTCCGTCCAAGAATGCTTTAAATTGTCGACGTTATCGCGCTAAGAAAGCTAAACTCCAGGCAAATGCTTTAGTCACAAGTGAATCTTCATTAGTGAACGGTGCAGGTAATGATTCTTTTGTCGAGAATATTTTTTCCATAGCGAGTTCCAGTTCCACTACTTCAAACAGTGGTGTTTCTCTTCTGAAAAATGTTTCATCTAATAATGCAAGTTTAGTTACGTTAACAGCAACCAATGCAAAAGTGTTTGAAAAGAGGACATTACGTTTGATAAATTATATGGAAAAATATTTTTATAGTAATAGACTAAATGAATATCGTATCGTATTTGTGACAGAATCCGGTGGACTAAAGATATGCGCGTAATTCATGAAAAAGCTATTTCTCTCCTTTATAAAGCTGGTTATCCAAAAGTTTTTGAACAACTTGAAGACGAATGTAATTTTTATAAATGTTGTCGAAACTGCTATTTAAGTTTGTGTCAAAAGAACAAAGTATCTCAATTAGCGACTGTTAACGGATTTGTTTATTCTCCTGTTCCATCAGATCTTCCAGCATTAAATCCCATTGCTGAACGGTTAATTTCTCCTCGTTTGCCTTTCATGCAAATTCGTAGAGTACATTATTTTTCTGGTAGCCAGAAATTGGTGGGTCAGGTAATCAATGTTCCTGTTAATGTAAATAATATGGTACATCTTTACCGCGAGATGTTAATGATGATTATGCAGTTAATGTAGTATTAAAACGTCATATTCTTCAAAAGGGGGCGTATCTGTCAGGATGTGTTTCAAAAAATGTTTTACGCAGATGGTTATTATATTTAATAAATAAGCCATTGTATCAGAAATATAATGTAAAAATTGATGCGAACTTTTTGGACTTACAAGAACCCGTTTGTTTTGCAGAAGAAAATGAGTTACTTTCTACACAACATCAGTCTGAAATTAGAGCTTCTCAACGGCAATTAGATGTAATTCCTACAAAAAAAGAGAGATCTTTAACTCCTGAACAGTTACTTAATAAGCAACAACAAACATTGTTTTGGGGTGAAGATATGGTATTACATTTAGCTCCTGGTCAGCATAACAAACCTTTTGCATTATCTTTTGATGCTGTTGCGGAAGAATTATCTTTTCCGACAATCTATTATGGGCACGAAAGACAGTTTAAAATTAAAGTTACTCCATTTATGATGGCAACAAGTGAACTTCGTCGAAGAGATAGACATGGTGTTACTCCCAATCATATTCTGTATATGGCAGTGAAGATAATGCGTTTAAAAATTATTGAGGCATTTCAGGTGATGTTCCGTAACAATGACGATGGAGTGAAAAATATTACCCGGGAAAATATAACTGATCGCGAATTTATTAAAGAAAGTATGGAAAGAAAAGAGTCTTTTTTCAAACATATTCCTAATTCCATGCAATATTGGCAATCGAGAAAAAAATATTTATTTGCTATGATGCGTCAACTGGGGAAACCAAGGATATTTTTAACACTTAGTGCCTCAGAAATACACTGGAAAGCACTTTTAAAATGTGCCTATAAATTTAGAGAAAATTTAGAAGATGAAGATATTATTGATGATAGTATCTTTGATACTATGACCAATAGTGCAAAAGCGGAATTAGTAAACAGTGATCCTGTTATCTGTTGTTTATATTTTGATAAATTTATAAATAATATCATATCTGCTTTGAAATTAAAGAAAAATGGCCCATTTCACAAATATTATTTTCTCAGAATTGAATTTCAACATAGAGGTAGTCCTCACTGTCATATGTTATTATGGTTGGAAAATGCACCAACTTCTAGGGAGACCAAATTTTTAGATGGCGAAGATTTACCAGAAACTATAGAATTGATTGATACTATTACGTCGGCAGAGGGAATCTTAGTTTCCAGTTCTAGAGCTTTACAAACACATACTCATACTCACACGTGCTATAAGAAAAATACAAAAAAGTGTCGTTTTGCAGCGTCATTTTGGCCAATGGACAAAACCAGGATCTTATTACCAGTTTTGCCAGCTAATAGGGACAATTCTAAACGATTATTGTTTCAGAAAATGCATCAAGCTTTAGAGGATGTAACTTTTTCAAGTTTTAAAGATTTTCTTCGTGCATTTTATTTAGAGTTATATGATGAATATCTGGATATTCTACGTCAAGGTATAGATCGACCAATGGTTTTTATGAAACGTGGAATTGAAGATATTTGGATTAGTCCATTTAATCTGAGTATTTCTAAAGTATTACAATCGAATATGGATATTCAGTTTATATTAGACGAATACTCATGTGCTGCTTACGTTGCAGAGTACGTTAACAAGAGTGAACGGGGCTAGAAAAGTTGAAACTATACCAACACAACATCCATCGGAAAGTTTTTTAATGAAGTCATCAAATCATTTAAAGAATTGAATGAGCAACATATTGAAAGGAACTCCACTGATATATGGAAAATTAATATTATTCAAAAATATGAACAGAGATCAGATGATTTGAAAACTATTAGCTTGGCTGACTTTGTAGCATGGCATGAGCCTACGCGTTCTAAGGAACAGGATACTTTGCCTTTTTACATGCGAGATAACGAAAATGATGTTATTGAAGAAGACTGTAATATTAATACTAATATGGTTTCGCGTAACAGTGCTTCGAACAAATATCGGAAAAGAAAATTTCCAAAAGTTTTGAAATAACGAGCATTTGATTCCACGAGAGAATCATTAAATTTTAAAAGAGAAATCGTGACACTTTTTTGGCTCTTTGGCAACGAAGAATTGGATATTTTAAATAATGACAGGTATATCAAACTTTATGACGATCACTTTACTCAGTTACACGAAAAAGAAAAATAATATAATAGTGGTTTGTCTTTACAAAATATAACTTGAGTTGCACGAGAATTATCCGAGGAAAGTGAAGATATTATCACAGATGTTCGCTCAACAATCCCCGGACGCCTAGTTTCGTCAATAAAAGATGATGATTACGTTAAAGGTCCAAATCAAAATAGTAGAAATCTTGATTTAGATTCTGTTACTCGAACTAGTGTAGTAAGACGAATTGAAAATGTAATGCCTCATTTAGAATTCTGTCAGGCTTACCGTGGTTTAAATCTAAAACAATTGACATTTCTTTTAGAATTTATTCATCGATTATCCTTTACATCATATGAAAAAAATTTGCGGCTACTACAAGTTTTCTTTACGGGTCCTGCGGGTACGGGAAAAAGTTTTGTTCTAAAATTGTTGATGGAAACAGCAAACCGATTTTCTTTACGACATAATACCGCTAAATGTGCGTTTGTTGTTTGTGCCACTACTGGCAAAACTGCTGTCAATATTGATGGTACTACCGTGCATACTGCTTTTAATATTAGTATTAATGCAAAAAGAAATCCCAATTTAAGAGAAGATCTTGTGCATAATATGCGTTGTGATTTTAATGAAGTTACTACTATTATTATTGATGAGGTAAGTATGATGAGTTACGACATTTTAAAACAAATCGACAGTCGACTAAGAGCAGTTAGTCGAGATTCTAATCGCAACTTTGGAGGGTTTCACGTAATTTTTTGCGGTGATTTAAGACAGTTGCCACCAGTGAATGCGAAGCCTGTTTTTACTCGGCCACCAAACTTGCTGCAAAGCCGTATGTTATGGCAATCACTTGATTATTTTACGCTAGATGAGGTTGTTCGTCAAAAAGATAAAGCATTTTCATCCATTTTGACAAAAATTGGAAATGGTGACGTGTTAACAAATAAAGAACGTATAGTCTTAGAAAAACGCTTTATCTGCAATGAAGATTTAGCAACTTTAAATAATTTAAAAGACGCCGTATTTTTGTTTCATCGAAATAATGATGTGGATGATCACAATTATAGAGTTTTAAATGTTGCTGGAAATGTTTGTTGTATGGCTGAGGATATTATACGTGGTCATCAAAATGATAATCAGTTACAGTCTGCCCTTCAAAAAATTAAAAAAATGGATGCTACACAAACTGGGAATATGCCTACAAAATTATTACTAGTTATTGACACGCCTTATATCATTACACAGAACATCGACAAAATGGACAAAATTGTAAATGGCTCTTTTGGTTACCTTCGACATATTGAATATAACACCGATGATTCAACAAAAATTCAGCGGTTATGGATTGAATTTAGTGATTCCAGTATGGGAAATACGTTACGTGCAAAATAGCAACATCATATAAATTCTTTTAATTTTCCAAATACTTGGACGACAATAGTTCGCCGTGAAGCTGTAATTAGTGTTGGTTCCAGAATTATTAAAGTAAGAAGACAACAATTTCCTATTGTGTCTGCAAATGCAATGACGATTCATAAATCCCAAGGTGGGACTTATGATACAATTGTGTACGAATATTCAAGGTCTCACGAAATTAGTTTAGTATATGTTGCTTTATCAAGAGCTAAAACTTTGCAGGGACTTTATTTAACAAACCGAAAAGGAGACTATAAATTTTACCATTCCAAAAAGAGTACAGATAGAGAGATTGTTCTGGCTACGGAATAGTACGGGTGCGGCAAAAATGGTGTAGCGATAAGATAAGAAGTTTCTTTTTTTCTCGTCATTTAGTGATAAGGTTTAAGTGGTCGGTCCAACAACTTAGGGAGTATTAGCACCGCGGTTAAATAACGTTAGCGTTGTGCCTTATCATGGGAAGGGCGATTTGCAAAACCTGTGGCAAGGTTATAGGCAAGTCTTCATACAAAATAGGGTGTTCAGGTGACTGTAAGTCATGGTTTCATGCAACGTGTGCCCAGCTAACTACAGAAGAAGTATGTGAATTATCGGATTGCAGATCTCTTTGGTTTTGTGTGCAATGCAAGAGAGTTCGTGGTGGTGCAGCCTCTTTAACAAGGAATAGTCTTCTTACGCCCCGGCCATCGTTACCATTCGTCAACCCTGAGGGTGGCGACCAGTCAGGGGCTGGGATTGCTGACAGACGCTTAAGTAGTATTGGAGTATATTCGGAGCCAGGGTTGCAGTTGCCCGCTGTCTTAAGTGGATCCGAATTCAGAGATGCTTGTCTGGCTATTGCACAGCTGCAGAATGTCATTATGGAGCAGAATAAAACTATTCAATCTATCCTACAAGAACTAAAGAACTTTCATATTGAAAAAGAACGTGTTGGAGTCATAGGTGGTGAGATTCAGAGCATTAGAGCTGAACTTGAGCAACTAAAGACGATATGTACTAACCACTCTGCACTCTTGCCTAATGGCAGTCCTCCACACACTGACAATCCGGAAAATGTTTATAGGGAAATGCAGGAACGTACTACTAGAGCGAAAAATGTTATTATACATAAAGTTCCAGAAAGCTCGGCCGGGGATGTAAATGTTAGAATTAATCAAGATATGTCGGCTGTCACTGATATACTGAACTCTATTGGAGTTGATGGAGGTGAATTCAAGACTGTCAGACTAGGTAAACCGGGTGGAAGTGCTCGTGCCTTGCGTGTATCCTTTGTGGCTTCTGATATAGCCCGGAATTGTCTCAGAAATAGAAGGAAGCTTGTCGAGAGTTCATCTAATTATCGTATAAGTGCGGATATGACGTGGTCCCAGAGGAATCACATTAAACAGCTTCACCAGGAACTTGACCATAGAAAGCAGCAGGGTGAAACCGATTTGGTTATTCGTTATTCTCAAGGTATGCCTAGTATAACTAAGGAGAAGAGAAATTCAAAAAATGACAACCCTTAAGTTGCTACTATCATAATGCCGGGGGAATTTGCTCCAAACTGAACGATCTTCGCAGAAAAGTAGCTTCAAGTACTTATGATATTATAGTCATAGTGGAAACCTGGCTGACTGATGAATATTCAGAAAAGGAGGTTGACTTTCCAGGTTTTGATATTTATAGAACAGATAGAAGTAGTGCAAGCAGTTCAAAATCCAGGGGTGGTGGTGTCCTAGTGGCGATAAAAAAATGTTATAAATCTAAAAGTGTTGTAAATCCAACTGCGTTGATTGAACAACTTTTCGTGTCCCTTAAATGTGATAATAGGAAATTATTACTTGGCGCTGTCTATGTGCCCCCCAGTTCAAGTCATGACATCTACATTGCTCACTGCAGTGCTGTTACCGAGGTGATGGAGGCCCACCGAGACCACTGTCTTGTACTTTTTGGGGATTATAACCTACCTGAGGCATTGTGGGTCAACGTTGACAATGGTGTAAGTGTTGTTGGTCCAGTGTCGTCTGCGGCGAATATCGTTGGCCATTCCTTTACCTATCATAATTTGTCTCAGTTAAATGCAATTCCTAACAATAACGGAAAGTTTCTTGATCTTTGTTTTTCTCATTGCAATGACCTTGATGTTTATTTGGCCTTGGATCCGTTGTTGAGCAACTCTATTCACCATGTTGCTTACTCTTGCGATATTCCATTTATGAGTGAACCTAAAAGTCTAAAATTTGATGTAGAGTATTTTGATTTTAAACATTGCGATTTTGTATCTCTGAACGGTTTCCTGGCTAATATTGATTGGGAGACCAGGCTGGATAGGGATGACATTAATCTTGCTGTGAATCAATTTTATTCCGAAATATACGAAGCTATGTCACTTTTTGTACCTATAAAAAGATTTAAAAGTTCAAATTTCCCGGCGTGGTTTTCATATCGCTTAAGACGATTGATATTGGATAAGAAAATTGCTCATAAACGATATAAACAAACTAATTCTCCTACTGATTATCGTATATTTTCACGGCTTAGAGAGGAATGTGGTGTTTTGGAGCAAGCTTGCTATCACAGTTATATTACTAAAACAGAGCAAAATTTAAGTAATGATCCACAGCAATTTTGGAGGCATGTCAATAATTTTGGTCGCTCAAATGGATATCCTGACTCAATGTTCTTAGATCACAGAGTAAGCAACGATGGTTCTGATATGGTCAATTTATTTGCTGAATATTTTTCATCAGTATATACAGATAATAATAATAATGTTCCTGATTACTATTCTAGTCTCTCAGATTGTATTGACATTGGTAGGATTAATATATCCTTAGAGGATGTTTTTGACAATATTATGTCATGTAAGTCTAAGACTTCTAGTGGTCCTCACGGGGTTCCGCCAATTTTATTGAGAGCTTGTGTTTGTACTTTAGCTAAACCATTGCATTTTCTATTTAATCTCTCTTTAAGATCTGGTGTGTTCTCAGCTTTTCGGAAAAATTCTTATATCACACCTATATTTAAATCAGGCAATCGTAGTGATATGACCAACTATAGAGGTGTTTGCATACAGTCAACTATCCCTAAGCTCTTTGACGCACTGGTGACTTCGTGCTTAGCGTGGAGGTGTAGGGGAGTGATCATGGATGAGCAACATGGTTTTCAGCCTGCTCGTTCCACGGTGACGAACCTGCTAGCTTACCAAGACCATTTGTTGAACGCCTTTGAACAAGGTTATCAGATCGATGTTATCTATACAGACTTTTCAAAGGCGTTTGACAGGGTGAATCACACTTTACTGTTGGCTAAATTGAGAGCGTTTGGCATTAATGATCACACACTTGAATGGTTAAATAGTTTCTTGTCAGGTAGAAAGCAAAGTGTTAAAGTAAATAATTATGTATCTAATCAAATCGATGTACTGTCGGGGGTGCCGCAGGGTTCTCACTGTGGCCCTCTTTTATTTACGCTGTTTATTAACGACATTAAGGAATTTGTATATAAAACCGATATTCTAATGTTTGCTGATGACCTCAAAATATTTAAGAGAGTGTCGTGTGATCTGGATTGTGTAACACTTCAGCGTGACTTGGACTTGTTTGCAAATTGGTCTTACTTAAATGGCTTAGATCTAAACATCGATAAGCGGCAATGTATTACGTTTGCCAGGATAAAAAAACCTATAGTTTTTAACTACAATATGGGTGGTAGAGGTTTAAAAAGAGTTAATGAAGTAAAGGATCTTGGCGTTTTATTGGATTGTACTTTATCATTTAACAGTCATGTATTAAGTGTTCAGCAGCGTGCAAATCGTACCTTGGGCTTTATAACTAGATTTAGCTATGATTTTTCTTGTAGTGTTTTTAAAACATTGTATTGTTCTTTAGTGCGGCCTGTTTTGGAGTATGCATGCCAGGTGTGGTCGCCTTTTTACCGTGTCCATATTAATGAGCTGGAAAGCATTCAAAATAAGTTTTTAAGAGTATGTTTATTCAAATTAAGATTACCATTAGATAATAATCATACTAACTATGGGGTACTTATGAATATTTTAAAAATTAATACCCTGGAAGATAGAAGGCTTTTTGCCGATATGTGTTTCTTGTTTAATCTTGTCAATGGCCTCATTAACTGTGCGCCCTTGCTCAGTAAACTTTCTTTCTTGACTTTTCATGCGACACGTTCAAGGTTGTTATTCTACCCAAAATACCATGGCACAAACTATGGCATGCATAGGCCAATTGTAAGGATGCAGCGTAATTTTAATAAACTAAATCTTGATTTGCATGGTGCATTGCTGTCGTTTAAGAACAATCTTAAAAGAGCAAACTTACCGCCGGTTTGAAATTTTATGTATTAAATCCAGCCTGCCAGGATTTTGTAATCTATGGTTATTTTCTGTTGAATTTATTTTTGTTATTCATTATTAATTTTTTATTGTATTAAAGTTGTGTAAGCTATCTAATTTATGTATATATTATGTAAAATGGTATATCCGTTTATAAATAAATAAATAAATAAATAAATAAATAAATAAATATTAAGAACAGAATTCAAACGTTTGGAAAAACAAAAACTAGACTGCATTGTAGAGCGGTGCTTGGAAAAAGTTTATAGTGCGCAAAAAGTACCTTCGATTGCATATTGCAATGTTCAAAGCTTAAACGCGCATGCTCAAGATGTCGCCTTTGATCCTGTTATAAAAGAATGTAAACTTTTGTCTCTCGCCGAAACATGGATGAATAATAGTGATGAACCAATACCAATTGCTGGCTTTCGATGTATTACACGTTACAAAAGAGATACTGTTACAGCTGGTGGAGTGGCCATTTATGAATCATTAAAATCGAATTTTAAAAAATGTAAATCGGTGACAGAACTTAATTTAAATTCACCTTTTGGAGACTTATGTTGTGTCCGGATAATCTATGAAGATCACGAAACAAGACAGGAAAAATGTCTATTTCTTGTAACACTATACTGCCAAGTTGAAACTCCCGAAAAAGAAGTAATAAAATTGATTGATAATGCCTTGGGGCCTTTTAATTGCAAAAGGCAACCCTGTTCATCAAGATTGAAAGATTTTTATGATTGCCCGATTATTTTATGTGGCGACTTTAATTACAATTTTCGAACAGAAAGGGGTTCAATTCAAACTCAATATTTAAATACCGAATATAATTTAAGACTGGCTTCTGACAAAATAGATATTACAAACAGATCCGGAAATTGCATCGACTACATATTTTATAGAGGTAAATTTATCGAATGCATTCCTTACATTTCATATTTTAGTTTTCATAGACCCATGTTGAGTTTTGTTAAAGGCGATTTATTTCCCCAGTTATCAAACGATAAATGTGAGGGAGAACCCGCCTATTCTGATGATAGCCAAGACCATGTCCAGTCTAAGGTTGGTATCTTGAGGTAGACTTATCGTCTTTTTCTCTTTTTTCATGATTGATTTCTTTACGAATACAATATTGAAATGGCTTGGTTGTTTTTGTTCATTTTCTAGCCTTGATAAGTTTCTTTGAATCTTGATTTTATTGTATGCGTCTGTTTAAATTTTACTTAATATTTATTCAAATCAAATGTAATGTTTATTCTGCATTACGCTGCTAGGGAGGGAGCCAATCTTTCGGGTATTTGAGTCTGTCAAATACTGTGAAGACATGTCATATTATCACTCAAAAAGTCAAATTTGACAGACCTAAATGGTGTCAAAAAACGCATCTAGGACAAGAAATATTTTTTTTAATGAAACACCCTGTCTATAGGGTGACATTTAAATAGTTTTGTGATAATTCTTTAATAGGTATAGAGGTAAATAATTTAAATTTAAAATTTAAAAAATTAAATAAGTCTGGTGTTTACGAGATTAAATGTAAAGACTGTGAGGCTGTCTATATTGGGCAAACCTGTAGAGATCTTAAAACAAGAATAAAAGAACATAGAAACTCCATCTTAAACAACATAAAAAATACCGGCATCGCAGCACACTGCATAGAACAAAATCACTTCATAGATACTGACAATTTTAAATTATTACACAGGGAAAGAAAAGGAAAACGTCTAGATTTACTAGAACAATATGAAATCAAAAAATCTATAAAAAATAATCCGTGTACCACTAATGATCAACAAAATTTTATAAATACCCCGATAATAGACACCCTCATTAAGTCTACCCATAACAACCACTAGGAAAATCTCAGCATTTAGATAGGTGCAATAAAAACCTTCCTTTATTATTAAGTTTATAAACACCCGTATTGTTACTTTTAGATTTAGTATTCATCTTGTATTGCTCTTGAAAAAGGCCTAATAAGCCGAAACATGTAGAGTGATTTATTCTCTAAATAAATTGAAACATTAAAAAGCAAAATTGTTTATCTTATTTAAAAGTTTTTATTATTTAGTTTAATTTAAACTTTTCCTTGATTTGCACCAAATTGATAATAAAATGGACACCGTGGTCCACATAAAATGCTGCCCTGCTATGCAATCTAGAAAACTATAGCAAATACACAAAAGTAGCTTGTCTCAATAGAAAGAAGTGTTTTAAATATTATTTTTTTTCTATACAAGGCGTTTCACATAACCGGTATTGATCCCAACTTTACCCTATAGTTTTTTGTATTTTTGGACTCTCCTGTATATTCGTATCATGCACCGTTTTTAAGTAAAAAAAAAATTATTTCGCGATTTTTCAACTTTTAGGCTTTGTACCTATAAAACGTTTAGAAATATGAAAAACTGCCTAACTTAACTTTGACCCTGTATAGTCCAATGGATTCCAATCGCCAACATTTGGGCATAGAGTTTTCTAAAAATGCTTTATAATGTAGCTTCTCTTCCCGTGGCATGTTATTTTTAGCGATCGCCATCGCAAGATTTTATATTGCCTGATTGGTAGGCCCCTGCCTATATTTCAATCAAAGAATGACAAAGCCACTGGGGTATTCTCCGCAAATTCTATTTCCGCATGTTGGCAGTTGTGCTTAGCCATTTGTGGTATGTCGAATTCCGCAGTGGTGAGTCTCTACATACAATTAATATTTCCTTATAAAGTAGATTTCCAAAAATATTTTTACTAACTTTATATTTATATTACGTCTAATACTAACCTCATGAAAAGATAAGGCAACCAGTATTATTGTCTTGGATGAGACCATATTTGCACAATGACACCATTTACTCACAAACTATACAATTCGATGTACTCGATTAAACTAAATTTTATAAGAACTTCTTCAAATAAATAAAGATAAAAAAAATGCTTTTCTCCAAAAATAACATTTAAAACAAGTTGTTGTTCCAGACTCGCGATTATATAAAAGTAAACATGGTACTTATTGTTATAGTGGAAGAGTTTTAGGTCACATCACATGGGAATACATTACAATTAAAAAGTTGTGTCAGGTATTTTCAATACATAGGATGGTTGCGTAAGGTGCAAGATCTGTGAATTTTTTATTAAGTAGAGTAGTTTCGGGGAATATGGAATAGTCCGGGTAATATGGAATAGCTGCTAATTTTTTTTGTGGCTGGCGACATCTCGATACATGCATCAAATAACATTGTAAGTGAAATTTTAATTAATTTCGCTTTTTTATACAGTTAGAATTAGTTCGAAATAAAGTTTAATATTTATAACCCAAATTTATGCTTGTTAGCTTAATTTTTTTCTAAAGCCTTTTTTATCCCATTGCATATGCATATTTTGTTAGTTTGTCAGTAGTATCATGGTAAAACATTGTAGAAAAAAATAATTCTTTAGTTTGCCAGTAGTATCATGGTAAAGTATTGTAGAAAAAAAAAATATTTCTTCACACGATTGTAACATATTTTACATTTTATCTCTCTATTCCTTTAATTCGTCAATAAAACAGTAAATAGGTTTACAATATTTTTTCGCCAAATATGTAACAAGATATTTAATTGTAATGTACTTTACAATGATATAGCATGTATTTCTTTACGTTTCCAATATTTACAATTATATTGGCGGGAAACAGTGACATTGTATGATCAGATACAGGTTAACTGCACGGTCAGTAAAAATTTAGATTCGTTTACTGTTACATCGCATAAAATTGAGGTTAAGTTATCAAATTAGTGTTTTACCGGTGAATTAGGTGATTTATGGTATACAATATTACTTTTTTAGTGAAAATGGCATCTAGAGGCAAAAAAATATTGCAAATGATATCCGGTGTAAATGCAGGTAAGCCCATAATTTGATTATAGAGATATTTTTCTTTTTGTTGATGGTTTTTTACTTACTTGGGCGATACGAGTAGGGCAAATGATAATGTTTGGCTATATCGGGTGGAACAATGGATTTTAATATTTTTTTTTTCGACCGACCGGTATATTATTGCGCGCCGGTTACACTAAAGGATAAAATAAAAAGTATTCTATTTATACAGTGTGTCCAAAAAAGTTAGGCAACATATGGGAAAGTTTTTTATTACCGATTTGACAGAAAATTTTATCCTTAATAACAGTTGGTGCATGCCTTAGAACTATAAAGGCATATATCATATTGTCACGTTTATAATTAATATTAGTTAAAAAGGGGGTTCTAAAAGTGTAACACGGATAAAAGGACACAGGTCTAAAAAACAAAGCTCTTTATTCTTACCACAATTACAATAACACTTAACTCTTACTTTTATCATCTAACTTACATTATTCGGTCAACGTGCCCTCGGGGTCGGGGGATGAAATGGCTTGGATTATTCAGTCAACGTGCCCTCGGGGTCGGGGGATGAAATGGCTTGGCTGAATCGCGGAGCTACCGAGCTACTATCAGCTGATGGCTGTGTGATCGCTTCTTGAACGCTCTTTTTGAGAGCCTTTCGACAGCTAGCTCTTTGAGAGCTTCTTAATAGCTGGCTTCCGTATCACCGAGGATGCTAGTTATATCCATTATGGTTTGTCTAACAATCATGTATTATTTTATTATTATAACTGTTTGTATAACATCAATAAATAACAAACTCGGCGTTGTGCTTCAAATAGTAAATAGTGAAATAATAAATAGTAAACTACTAAATTTGTAGGTCACCAGGCTGAGAAACGTGAATTAATGATTTAAATGTAAAATGAAATAATAATTTTGGAAAAAGCCACTTTTCATGACATCCCCCGCGCTACTGAAAGCTAGCCCCTAGCTTTAAAATAATCTTACTAACTATTTATACAAATTATAAGTAATAAAGATAATTCTAATTTGTTACGCTTTGCAAATGAGTCATTTATAGTTCACAGAAGTTCCAACATGCTATAAACCGCGCGCATGCACACACCCTACACTGCACTTGTATTCCATCCATATCCGGTCCGTTGTTTTGGCTGGGCAATTGAAGGCAAATTCAGATTCGTTCAGGTTTGCCTTGTGGCACAAAAGCTGGAATGTCTCTCCCTTCCCGTGAAGGTTTGGCCACCGGACCTATTGGCTTCGTAGCTATGAAATTCACAACTTGCGTTGTTGAGAATTTCTTGGTCACGGTGATTGAGGATCCGCTCTTGTTGGCACTGATGTTCTCTGACGGGACCTTCCCTTATGCCATGATTGCTCTGGAGACATGGTGGATGGTGGATGTGGGCTCTTGGGATCTTCCCAGTGGGGCGTGTGGCTCTGGGCTTAAGGCGTGTGGACTTTATATTACATACATGTAAAAAATAGAAAGCAAAGCAGTATCAAAACGTTAAAACAAAAAAAAAAGTAGTTAAAGAACATAGAAAAAATATAAAATTACATTTAAATTTTAAGTGTATATAAAAAAAAATATAGTACCAAAGAGCTGTGATATTAATGAAGAATTGACCCGCTTAATATATTTTATTTAAAATGTTTTTTGACCATTTTAGTATACCATTCACTACGTTTTTAACATTTCCTTCTTATTTTTTCTATTTAATAAACACGAGAAGAAGCCACCGTTAAACGTTAATTCTTAGCCGTCTTTATAATATTTTCAACATTCAACTTTATACACAAACTATATTCTCTAGATATTATCATGGAAAATGTGTTGTGTAAGTACTGAAAATTTAGTTTAAACAGCTATTCTCAAACTCAAACTCAAACTCAAAAATAATTTATTTACCCAATAAACATATGTGACAGGATATTCAAATTCATACATATTTCTTAATACTACGGGTAAATAGGGCAATACCGCGATTATAAAAACCGATAGCACAAAGCACAGAAGAACTGTGCCTGTGTGGTTAAGCCCTTGAACTAAAACTAAAAAAAGAAAATATCAAATAATTCATTGGTACATTGGTTCATTGGTATGGCGACGCGAGGACCGACCCAGGGGCAGGGAAGAGAAGAGGGGAAAGAGGGTAGATATTAAAAAAAATATATAAAAAAATAAATAAATAGGTGCAAGCAGCCCAGCAAGGTAGTAACATAGTATTTATTTATTATTCTCTGGGCTATGTGCCCCACCGAGCGCTGGATTACAAATCAATAATTTAAGCAGTACTCTTCCAAGCACTATTTTCTGGAACTAAAAAAAAAAGCGAACATTCAGCTCTTACAATGAACCATCTTCCATGCTCCCCTGTTTTATTTTCAACATATCTCATGGAAAATGTGTGCAGCACCCTGCAAGCTTCATTTTCCGAAACCCATAAAAAAATATCATCATCAATTTTCAACATATATCATGGAAAATGTGTGCAGTACCCTGCAAGCTTCATTTTCCGGAACGCATCAAAAAAGGCGAACATTCAGCTTATTTCCTAAACCATCTTCCATGTTCCCCTCTCTAATAATTTTTTCATATAACAAACATATATCATAGGCGGACATTCAACCATCTATTGTAGTCATTTTCCATGTCCCCCTACTTTGCAATATTAGTGATACATTTTCACTACAACTCAATAATTTTCGTATAACGGCTGAATCATCATAATATTATCTCTTACATTGGCTAAACAAAAAAAAAAATTTGTTTAAATTTAGGTATTACGGCGGCTTTCTTCGGCATTCTCATTTACAACTTCTAAGACAACGAAATGAATGTATTTATTAAAGGAGTATCAAAGCAAAACATAGATTTAAAAATTATATTGTTTAAATAAATAAAATATTTAAGTCTCACAGTTTTTTATTTTTTCAAATAATTCTGATTTGCGAATATAGGTGTCTTGTTGAATACCTACTAATTTAGGATAGTAGCCGTCAATTCTTCATTGTTTATATAGTAATATCTTAATACTAAAGGTTGATTATTATAACAATATAAAAGATTAGGAGTCTGATTTTGACAATGAGCAGGACAGAGTTGTACCTGCTGGTATTTGTAGGTCTGTCGGTATGTCTAAAATAAGTTGATGTCCTGCGTTGTCGTGATTTATTACGGCATTAGTGTTGCCATTTTGATGGTCTTTTCTTTTCAGCCATAGAAAAAAATATTTAAAGAAAAAGTAAAGAATAAATAGTATAAAAGCCGTGGATAGAACTCCCACAAAAATGTCGTGTTCTATTAGGTTATTTTCCCCTCGAACAGGATTAATGAAATTTGGTATTAGAGCCAGGGCATTTTGATTTCTGAAGAAAAGTACTGGTAGTAATACTGATATAATTATGTTCCATATTAGGAATAGTGTGTTACTTGCAAGATGCTGGTTAAGTGGGAGAAAATTTTTAATGTTAGTTTGGAGAGTATTTATAACGTCTTGAATTTGATCTTTGTTTGTGCTTATATTAAGGTGTGGGATTGTCATTGTCCAGTTAAGATTTAAAGATTCATTTAAGTCGAGATATTGGGGTGAGTTTGGTAAATTTGGTTTTAGGACAAATGATTTTAGATTTGACCAGGCTGCTGGTAGAACATGAATAGTAGAGGCCTCTGTGAGTGGACTGTCTTTACAAGGAAATCGCTTTGGTATTAATATTTCTCCATCTGAGATTAGTTCGCAACTACATGGCACAGATAACTTTATTGCCCCAGGAAAGGTGTATGATTCAATAGGTAGGTTGGTTGTATTATTTGAGCAAACTACTTTTGAATCTGGTTTCGGATGAGTTAAGACGTATATGTTTTCAGTTAATTCCGATATTATTGTTATATCAGATTTATGACATTGCATTGGGCAGTGGTAGTTCAATTCGGTAACCGTTGCACCATTAAAGAGCTTTTTTGCACAATTGGGTCCTTGAAATGAGTCTGCAGAAAATCTTGGGATATAACAGAGGCGGTCAAAAAAAGGTTTGCATTGTCTCAGTCCTGAGCCTGATATTTGGCGGATGTCTTGTTGTTGCTGAAAGAATTTATTATTATCTTTATAAGATACTGCCAAGTATAAAGCTTGATGCTGGATTATGCAAGTTTGGTTATGCCATGAAAACGGTATAGTAATTAATTCAAATAGTTCCCAATTTTTTTACGCTTGACGGATTGGTATCCTTACGTTTATAAAGACGTTATCGCCCGAAAATGTGCAATCACAAATATTTAATTGGTAATACTTGGATATTTTTTCTATGGATATTGCAAGGCTTTGTCCATACGAATTTAGCTCTTTTTCTAAATTGAGAAGGTCATGACCTAAAATTTCTGGCGTTAAGATTGATATTGGTAAACGATGTTGAATACATGAATTTAGAATACCTTGTCGTTTAATTGCTCGCGTAACTCTTATTTGTCGCTCTAAGGTCCGGAATTGTCGTTTTAGAATTGAAATTATATCAGTGGTAAAGCGATTTTCCCCTTTAATTAGATTATTTTTCAGATCGTTTACGTATCCCTCAACTTTGTGTAAATGCTTTTCCGTTGTGTTAAAAGCCTCGGCAACTAGTTTTTCATATTTTAGGAATTTTTCCGACCTTTGAGAAATTGTAGTTATAGTTTTTGATAAAGCTTTATTTAGGTGTGAAACCTGTTCTTGCAGATTACTTTCGTCCATAACTAAGGAATCTAGTTTATGTTGAGTAGCCACCCCGCAACACCAAGAGAGCCCGTCTCCCAAAAAGTCTAATGCGCGCTTTTTTCTAGGATTATTTGAAAATTTTGAGTATGCTTTTAGGTATTTTGTATTCCAGCTTTGTTGGAGAGAGTGAAACTCTGCCTCAAAAGCCTGTTCAAGATTACTAAGGCTGTTTTGAAAAAAACATTCCGATTCGTTATTGTTGCATGGGTCGTTACTCTTGTATTCTACATTTTTATTTTCTACCTCATACCATTTGGCTTCATAGTTCAATGGTATGGTTGCTTCGTAAAAGACGGATGATGGAAGGGTTCGCCAAAATGCTCCTGCTGAAAGCTCTAATTTCTGTGTACTGACATGGTGTAGGAAAAGTAGTACTATTACACGTAACCTGCATGAAGAGAATATGCTAAATATATATGTATATGTTAATCGTATAATAAGTTTGTTTGCTTAACTACCGCTATATTACCATAATTTAAAATATAAATACTGATTTAATCTTAAGTATCTTCCGTGGGAATGACCTCTAGAGTCCATGGGTCATTATACGGTAAGATTCGGCTTACATGAATTATATCGGTTTTCGCTGCTTGGGAGTGACCCTTGCGAACCTCGTAATTTACCTCGCTTACTTTTTTATTAATGAAATATGGTCCAAACCATCTCAGGAGTAGTTTTTCGCTTCTTCCGACTTTTCTCACCGGGGTGAATACCTTTACTTTATCCCCTTCTCGAAATTCCAGGTGTCTATGTTTGTCATCGTACCGTTGTTTATCTATCTGTTGCTTTTGAAAATATTGTCTATTGCTTCACTTCTGGCTGCTAGAGCCATTGCTCGTAATTTAAAGCTGTCTGTTGCAATATTTGCTTCCATTAAGTTTGTTTCTGTGGGCAAAATAGGTTCTCTTCCATATACTAACATAAAAGGTGAAAATTTAGTGGTTTCTTGTCTAGCAGTATTGTAAGCAAATGTTACTAGAGGCAGTGCCACGTCCCAGTCCTTCTGATTTGTATTAGTATAAATGGAAAGCATATCGGCTAGAGTTTTGTTTAGCCTTGCGGTTAATCCATTGCATGATGGGTGATATGCGGTTGTGTATTGGTTTACTGTACCCATACTTTTTGCAAGTTCTCGTACTCTGAACGAAATGTTTGTCCTCTGTCGCTTAGTAAATACCTTGGGGCACCATGGCGAGCGATGATATTTTCCAAAATAAACCTGGCCACGGGTTCGGCTTTTCCAGAAGGTAATGCTTTTGTCTCTGCCCACCTTGTTGCGTAATCTGTAGCGACTATGATAACAGTTTTGCCTCCTTTACTTCTTCTGAATGGACCCGGTATATCTATACCCACTCTCTGGAATGGTGTGCCTACCGGAATCGGCTGTAGGAAGCCGACAGGTTTTCTATTTTCTTGACCTTTTCTGGCTTGACAGTCGACACATCCTTTGACAAATTTTTCCACGTCTTTTTGTAGTCCTGTCCAATAATATCTGTTTCTAATTTTGTTCAGTGTTTTTGCAATACCTAGATGTCCTGAAAGAGGCTCGCAATGGTGACTAAAAAGAATTTCTTGGATAAAATGTCTTGGAATTACCAGTACATTTTCTGATCCTTCTGGCGAGTGATTAACTTTGTACAAAACACTGTCCAAAATGCGAAATTTTTTTGCCTTTCGTCTTAACCCAATTGATGTCGTTTCATTGTCGGAGTTCGTTATTGCATTTATTAGACTTTTCAACTCTTTATCTAGTACTTGTTCGTGTGCGATATCTGAGGGTTGCAGGATAAATGTTGGAATGTCATCGATATCCACTAGAGAGTCGCCTTCAGCGCTAAGAACGGGATTTCTGGATAGGCAATCGGCATCTTTGTGAGAAGATCCACTTTTGTGGATTATTGTGTAGTCGTACTCTGAGAGTTTGAGCGACCATCTTGCTAGACGGCCTGTAGGATCCTTTAGGGAGCGAATCCAACACAGTGCGTGATGATCTGTGACAATTTTTACGGGTCGGCCATATATCAGATGTCTAAAATATCCCAGTGCCCATATAGCAGCTAGTCCTTCTAGTTCTGTTATTCCATAGTTTTTTTCGGCTCTTGACAGGCTACGGCTAATGTAAGCAACGGGATGAGAGTAGATACTATGTCACTAACTTGTGGGAATTGGGGAGGAGCTAATTTGCATAGGGGCCGCCCCCTTTCCCCTAAAGACCCGCCCCCCTTTTCCCCAAGGCCCTGCCCCTTACCCCCTATAGGTACAATTTTTTATGGGGGTGGAAGGAGCTAATTTGCATAGGGGCCGCCCTCTTCCTAAGGGTCCCCCGCCCCTTCCCCCCTATAGGTACCGCCTCCAAATGGCGCTAGAGCCTATAGACAACCAATGCTGTGGGATCTTAGGTACTGCCTCCAAAATGGTGTTAGAGTCTATAGACAACCAAGGCTGTGAGATCTAACCAGAATGATACAACCCTAAATCCCACCCCCCCCTAGCCTATAGGTACTGCTATCAAAATGGCGTAGAGCCTATAGACTGCTGATGCTGTAAAAGCTAATCTGAATGATACCGCCCTAAACCCCGCCCCACTTACTCTCTCTGTAACCAACCGATAAAGGAGAAGCCCTTAACTTTGCAAACAATTTCCTCCGTTTGACGTTTCGTACAAAAAATATTTAGAGCATAGTGTTTAGAGCCTATAGACTACTGATGCTGTAAAACCTAATCTGAATGATACCGCCCTAAACCCCGCCCCACTTACTCTCTCTGTAACCAACCGATAATGCGTGTATCCACTACCACTTTAAACCTTCAAGCTCACCCCTCTTAGAGCCTGCTACTTGACGGCCGCTTAGACCACTAAGAATACCTTGTGACGTTACAGTCTTTACATTGGTTCAAACTCTAACCCAGAATGTCTGACTGGTCGTCTAAAAACCAATATCTTGTGTCGTTAGACCACCCCCGATTCACCCCTGCGCGAGAAAAACGTTGCAGAACCTAAAAAGAACACCCAAGCCAGCCGGGGTTTCATTGCCCCCTCCACCCCAACCCTTACAGCCTACGTTGCTGCATCTTGTCACCTTATTCCTGGTTCGTTCGTTCAGCTATCAGCATGTCAGACGACAGAATTGAAGCGGATCTGGTTTTAGATGGTTGCTGTTTTGTGTACTCTTACTACCACAGAGCGTCGTGACGTAATAGTACAACGTGTGTAAAGTGCTGGTATTCGTGGCAGCCGTTTAGAGATCTGGCACCAGAAAAGGTTGTATACCACGAATTGTGGTTAAGAGATGAGTGGCCCGGTAACCTAAATGTTCCACCCAAGCCACATTGCAAATGGTGCAAGAAGCCTTGTTTTCTAAAAATGGAGGCTTCAGACTGTCCAACATGCAATAAAGTATAATTAATGCTACATACGGGGTATTTACACATACACCTGTACATTATGTAACCTATCTGTACTTAAAGCAACCATGTGTCAACCAAATCGGCTCTTTTCAGAGCCACAAAAAGACTTTTGATTGTAGTTTTTTTAGTTGTCGCCTATTTCATATATAAATAATAATAACGAGTCATTATTTTTTTCTCTAAATTTCTCAACACCGTATCTAAATTGAATTAGGCGGTTTTATGTTGCTTTTTATCGCCAGAATTCTTATTTTCTTAAGGTTTTTCCGTTCCACTTTTACTATACGTATCTTTTACTATACGTACCTTTTGCTATTTTTAATAAGAAATGCTATAGACGCTAGCAAAAAGCTAGAAATTTACAAAACATGCACTATAACTGACGCTTTTTAAATATATAAAAATAATGTGACATAAGCAATAAAATTTCAGTATGTAACAAAGAAATATTTTATTAAATAATGCATGCATAACAAAACACGATCGTGCGACAGCCTACCTTTCGGGGGGCAGGTAGGTATGTATCTAAGTAGAAAATAAACATCCCCTAAGAAAGTATAGGGTATGGACAACTTTTTGTATTTTTTAAAGCATTATTACTAATTAAACAGTACTGAAATCTATGATTTATAAAAATATATTATGGATTTTCTTTTTAGGTATTTAGATACAATTCTTAACTTTCGAACAATGCAACAAGTACACATTTGCCAGTATGTAACAAAGAAATATTTTATTGAATGATGCTCGCATAACAAAACACGATCGTGTGACAGCAGACCTTTCGGGTGGCAGGTAGAGCAACCCCACTTAAATTTTGACTTTATGGCTATTGGATTATATAAAAAATGAACCAAATTTATTCTTCGCAATATAGTAAAATAATAATATTTTATTTAGCACAAGGCAGCGTAATTAACAAAAAAAAAATTACAAAACAATATTTGTATGATAGTTACAATGGTTTATAAAAAATTCTGAATAAGACAGATCCATAGGGCAGTGCTTTTCTTCGTGTACTCCATTAAAAAAAAAACCATTCTGCAAATGAAAGAAACCAAAACAAACAAACTGAGGCATATACAGGTAAGAAAAGTTTATTAAATACTATTAAATCACTTAAATTGTTACTTTCACGATTATTGCTCCTATAATTATTATAAAAATGATTCTCAACACCGTATCTAAATTGAATTAGGCGGTTGTTTTTTTTTAAATGTTGCTTTTTTATCGTCTGAATTCTCAGCGCCTGAACATTTTTATTTTCTTAAGGTTTTCCCGTACCGCTTTTACTATATACGTACATTCTGCTATTTTTTTATGGTATACTCTTGTAAATAGGGGAAGTCACAAAAACCCTAGTTTTTCATAGGGTCATAGGAAACTTACCTACATTTTTGGCTCTAACTTTTGAACAGACATGTATAATTTAATGAAGTATTAATATTTTATGTAGGCTATAAAAACAATGCTGAATTTATCGCAAGCTATTGTTATACTTGAGGATTTACCATTGTTATTGAAAAAAATCCCCTAGCCAGAAGCGTGTATTGGAGAAGTTTTTAAATTAAAAAGCTTAAATATGCCTATTCCCTCCTAAAATTGTATTATATTATACTCGTAGGTATTTATAACATATGAAAATATTTAAAAAATCGTATCAACTAATAAATAAAAAGGACAAGATATGATATAGAATCTTACACACAAAGCATTTTTCAGAAATCGAATAATATTTTGTCGTTATGGCTTAATCACAGTCCGATTCGGAAGATGACCTTTTATTAATATCGTTTATAATAAGCGGTTCAACCATTTCTTCGATTATTATTATATCTACCTACCACCCCGCTTTCTATGGGGGGGTTTTTAAATATATAAAAAATACCACGTTTTATAAAAATAGAAACAGATTTGAATAGATATTTGAAAGTTCCACCTGTACGATAGGTGGCAACAATGAAAGCCGACTCTGTGGTCGATATACAGACAACGGTGGAATGCAACTAAGAATGTCGACCCATATGTAACAAAGAAATATTTTATTGCATAATGCTAACATAACAAAACACGCTCATGCGATAGCCTACCTTTCGGGGCAGGTAGGTATGTAAATAGAAAATAAACATCCCTTCTTCTTCTTTAAGTGCCGTCTTCGTTGCGAAGGTTGGCAATCATCAAGGCTATACGTATTCGTGATACAGCTGATCGGAATAGCTGATTTGTGGTGCAGTTGAACCAGTCTCGCAAATTTCGCAACCAAGAATGGCGTCGTCTCTCCCTAAAGAGTATGAAATACGGACAACTTTTTTGTGTCTTTTAAAGCATTATACTGAAATCTACTAATTATAAAAAATATATTACGGATTCTCTTTTAGGTACCTACCTATTTAGATACAATTCTCAACAATGTAGCAAGTACGCATTTGCTTTTTTTATTTCATCCTAGATAATTAAAACGCAGCAGGTAGGTACGGTGCAGAAAGAGCAAAACCACTTAAAGTTTTGGTTCTACAGATAATGAATTATATAAAAATGAAACGCATTTATTCTTTCAGTATAGTAAAAATAATAATATTTTATTTATCACAAGACAATGTAATATTAACAAAAAAAAACAATATTTTGTATGATAGTTACAATAGTTTATAAACAAAATTAACAAAAAATATTTATATATGTTACTTCTATAATAATTTATAAAAAATCACGTACACCTCAAATAAAAAATCACGTACACCTCAAATAAAAAAGAGAAACAAACAAGTAGGTACAGTGAGAAAACCACAGTGAGTAAAAAGGTGTCTAAATCACTTTATACTATGTAATCCTAGGGTTATTGCCTTTTTTTTATATAAAAATAAAACAAATTTATTGTTATCTTAATATTACAAAAAAAAATATAAAAAAATTTAGATAGGGAAAAATAAGAAAGCTCCATAGGGCAACGCTTTTCTTCGTGTACACCAACCAAAAACCAATTTTTCATTGTGTACCCCAGCTATAGCTTAAGCAAACTATATTCATCATAATATGATGAATATAGTTTTCCAAAACTCTGCAAGATCCCCTATCATGCCCTGCTTTGTAATCAAATTCATATAAGGCAAACCCTTTTTTTTCACATACTACCTACGCCTTTCTTATACATACCAACAACAATTAAATTATATTAGATGAATATCACGTGACAGTAGGGGGGGTGATACTTAGGCATAATTACTGAGAACTTTTTACCATGACAAATATTTGAACATTTTTATTTTGCTAGTACGGCCTAGGTAATATTAACAAAAAAAAATACAAGAAACAAATATTTATAGACTAGTTACAATACTTATAAAAAAAGCAGGTTAGCCAAACTAAAAGGATGTAATATTAACAAAAAAACAATAAAACAAATTTGATATTTCTTTAAGAAAAATAATTAAAATATTTTGAGCTAAGCGTTTACAAAAGCAGACAAGCAGACGTATTACACGTTTTATACGAAAAATAGCGTAGTGCATCTGGCAGGTTATAGGTACCGATATTGACAATGTTAAGCTTCTTTTGGATCGAGGAACTGGGTATACTTCTTACACTATAGTAAAAAATATTATTATTATTAAATATTTTCAGGTTAGTTCATTACAAATAAGGCAAATCCTTTTTCACATACTTATAGTACACATTTCTTATACATATAATTAAATTACAGTAAAATGTGTGACAAGATACTTATATATGTGTGCAAATAAGATATTCTTCTACTAGAAAAAATATTTCAGTGGTATCTATACTCCCAAAAAAAAAGGGTTCCATAAACAGAAAATACCGTTAAAGTTATGATTAATTCCACGATTCAAATGAGCATCATTTGATGTAAATTTTAAATTAACATGTATACTTTTCATCGAATTAACCTAACATAAAATAAAAAGCAGTTTAAAAATAATCTTAATAAAATAACCGTATCATCATCATTTTTAACCGGTTTTTAAAATCCTCATTTCTACATAGCCGCTATACAAATAAAAATTACCTTGGGCTGCTTTGTTATGCTGTTAAGCTTTCTACCTTAACACAATATCTATCCTATTTATCTGTTTTAACCTTGGCGGGTGAACCCTTTACATGTGTTTTGATTTGACCTTGACCGGAATCATATAAAAAGCCGAACCCTTCGTCTTTTACGGCAGACTGTTATGTCCTTTTTTGTTTTACATTTACATACCTGTGTACGTGAAAACTAATATAGTGTTTTTATCAGCCTGAAAAACTTTTTTATGTAAGTACTGTTTAGGTTTTTTACTTTGTCTGCTTAAAAAAGCTACTATTTAAAGCTACATCATGACAAAATAATAATAAACTCTAGCAATGTATGAGTTTAAAATTTTTTTGTCTCTTAACAATGCTTTTCTCCCTATCTTTTACTTTTAAATATTTGAATAATTACTACTTAAAATAAAAATCCCAAAATAATTTTTAAAAATGGTGTAATCTTTGATTATATTTTATTTTGCCCACACATAGATATTAATGTATTATGACGTTATTGCTATCTGCTATTAAAAATATACATACTATAGATACATCTATAACACTAGTATTGAAAGCTCTCTCTCTACAAATAGGGTGATTTGTGGTATATTTGTGTGTGGATATAAAAATCAATAAAATAATAACATTACCTTTTACTATTTCGACCTTTGTGACTCTTATTTTTTTACCTTTTTTGTGAGTTTTCCCTTTCTGGCCCTGCAGTTCTGTTTGGGGCACGCATCCTTGAAGTTTTCGTAGGACGGGTAGTCATATGGTTTCCTAATAAAAAAGCAGAGGTATTCCTTATTACAACTATTTGTGCACAGTTTAATTTAAAAAATGCTACTGTATTTACTTACGTACTTTTTCTACGATTTAAAAAGTTGATGTAGGTTTTTACGTTGTCTGCTTAAAAGCTACCTACTATTTAAAGTTACACCTTGGCAAAATAATAATAAACTTTAACAATGTAAGAGTTTAAAATTTTTTGTCTCTTAACAATATTATTTGTATGTGTAATTTATAAAAAAAAAATAATAAGTGTCAAATATCTGTTTGTAATATCAAGATATTATTTATTTATTTAATTATTCTAATATATTAATTATGCCTGATATTTTCCATCAGTATTTATATCGTTTTCCCCCTATCTTTTACTTTGAAATATTTGAATAATTACTACTTAAAATAAAACGGAGTAATCTTTTGATTGTTTTTTTTTTTTATTTTTGCCCACCCGTAGATATTAATGTATTAGGACGTTATTGCTATCTGCTATTAAAAAATATACAAACTATAGATACATCTATAACACTTACTAGTGTTGAAAGCTCTCTCTACAAATACGGTGGTTTGGAGTATCTTTGTGTGTGGATATAAAAATAAATAAAATAATAACCTTACCTTTTACTATTTCGGCCTTTGTGACTTTTATTTTCTTTTTTACCTTTTTTGTGAGTTTTCCCTTTTTGGCCCTACAATTCTTTGTGGGGCACTCATTCCAGAAGTCTTCGCAGGACGAATAGCCAGAGGGTTCCTGTGAACACTGACCGCATTTATCCCTACCATTCCTAATAATCTGCTTGTCCGGAATGTGCTTAGCCAAGGGTCTTTTGGACTTTCTTCCTTTTTTATTTTTTCGGTTGTCGTTGTTAACATGGCTATTTGAGATCTCCGGCCGCTGACTTAGGACAGACCTACGCATTACGGACATGTCATACTCACTGATGCGCTGATCTAGAGAAGTTACGCTGCTGGATGGGTAATCTTGGAGTATCTCTGCAGCTAGCACCAAATTATTAGGGGGGTCGTTGCCACCTGGACTTACTTTCTCATAATTTGGCGTGATAGGGGTGTTGACAAGACCAGTTGGTGATTTCTTCTTCCGGCGGCTTAGATTTCGGTCACATCTGCGAAATTTAGTGCTGTCATACTTACTGTTGCACATAGCTATGCAGGCTACGTTGGTATTCGAGTAATTATCTGCTCTAGATGACGCTTCCTCCTGGTTATTGAAATTTTCTCCTACAGCGATGAGTATAGATTCTGTTATTTTATTGTTTTCTTCTCCGACCGATGTTTCCGCTGGATTGTTTTCGTAGACGACGTCGACGTCTGGTGTTAGTCTTTCCATCTCATGGACCTGCACTCTATATGTTGATTCACCCATAATGGCTAGTAGATTCTCCACTGCCTGTTGTGTCTCATCATCATCAAGTCGTAAAGACGCCGATACCGTAGGGCTGATCTGCGTTGCCATCAGCATATCATTTGTAGGGGAAGGCTGAAGGGGCGATAGAAGTACGTTTAGAGGTGATATTACAGGTAGGGATAGAGTTAACTCCTCTATAGGCATGTCAAGGTCAGGAGAGGCAGGAATGGACGATATCAACACAGGAGGAGGTGATATTGAAGGGAGGGATAGGGTTAGCTCTAATATAGGAATGTCATAGACAGGGGAGGCAGGTATAGGTGATATTAATACAGGCAGTGGTGATAGCGAAGGGAGGGACTGGGACGAGGCGTCGTCGTTGTTTTCAGCAGGTACTGCTTCGAACAGTAGATAAATAATTGCTACAACGTGGTCTTGTTCGTGGGTTGTAAGTCCGTCGCACAAGTGGACATCGTGAATCTTCCTGTTACGCATTTCTGACGCACTCTCGCCTGGTTGTCTTTTTTCGAGAATAATCTCAACGAGCCGCCGCTTACAACTTTCCGAAAGTCCCTTAATAGCATAAATGCGTCTTAAGGCTTCACGCTGAATTTCGGCCCCACACGCTCCCAGTACGGAGAAGTTAGATGTAGAAAACATTTTTTGAAAAAAAAATTTTAAACGTCAGCAAAATCTGTTTCAATTAAAAAAGATCGAACCGACACGTTAAAACTCAGCAGAGAGACTGAAAAACCACCTGCAAAATTTCTAGCACCATATAGGTAAAAACGAAGCTGTAACAATATGTGGGAGGGTCGTAAGAGTTTATTTGACATTTATTTCGCCCCTATACCTGGAATTCACCCTAACTTGACTGCTTAAAACTATTTTAAAAAATGTTGACGTTTTTCTTTAGAATTTTGTGTTCCTCTTAAACTTTTGATAGCGTGTGAGCATCTTTTGATGAATGACTAGACCTATTAAAAATAATCACAAATAAAAAATATGTATTTTTACAAGTACAATGGGCGTATATTAAATATTTTGCGAAATAATATCAACAGAATTATTAAAGTAGCCCTAATGAATATTGTTGAGTTTTTAGAAATTTTAAAAAATATTAATAAATCATTGCACGGAGGGCCGATGTTGTCATTGTCACACTAGAATCTTTTGCCTAATACATGATTTTAATTTAATTTTTTTTTACAGACAGTTAATAAGCACTATAAACAGGGGTACTTGCTACAAATCTCATTAGTCGTTAGTCAGCCTTCAGTAAGTGCAGACGCAACCTATAAGTACACCTAAAAAATGGAAAAGTTTATTATTGTTAAAGAGGCTACCAAGCGTGTGCGACTATATAATATTATGGGGCATACTACAGAGTTTAAGATTAAAGCTGTACCAACGGGGAATGAACCTGCTGCATGGTTAAAAGATGCCATCAATTAGATGATTCAAAGAGCCACAGCACATTTGGAGCCGTCAGACCAAGTGAGTTTTAGTTTTTGCTCTAAGGATTTCCAGCGCGGAGAGGGATGGCTTTCTTTTAGACCCGCAAGTCAGATAAATTATGATGATTTATGGAACGTAATCAGCAATATTTATCAGTCCAATTCATCAGGCCTCAATACAGAGACCTTCTGCCTAGGTGTAACTAGTGTAAGATTGCCCACAGGTCAGGGGAGGGGCAATAAATACAATACATACAAAGAAGAATGTGCCAAGAGACGAGGAATAACAGTCATCAAGAATAAGGATAACCTGTGCTTACTACGTGCCCTGGTGGTGGCTATTGCTTTTGTTAAAAAAGATAGCAATTTTACAAAAGTAAGAAACGACGTCAATAAGATTCAGACTGTAAGAACAAATAATTTACTGAAGGCATCGGGGATCGCTATTCCAGTTACGGGGGCTGGAATTCCTGAAATACAACTTTTTCAAAACTATCTAAAGGACTTTAAAATTGTTGTCTATAGGTATCAGACGAAAGGTAGGGATGTTATTTTTGAAGGATCTACAAATACGAACAAACGACTTAACCTACTACACCACAACGGTCATTTTAATGTAATAACCTCGTTAACGGCGGCGTTTATGTGCACTTACTATTGTGAAGTGTGCCATATTCCCTATAGTAATAAAAACAACCATTTGTGCGGTGGTAAGTGTCCTGGTTGCGAACAAACCCCAAAGTGTGATATAAGTAATGTTAGGGTTAAGTGCGATAGCTGTAAACGAAATTTTAGAGGCGAAATCTGCTATAATAATCACCTTAAAGCCGAGTCATGGGGGAAAAGTACCGTCTGTGCTGCAATCAGAAGCTGCGAGCACTGTTTTAAAACCATAAAAGGTGATAGAATACATACCTGCGGAGAAATTTTTTGCAAAATATGTTGGAAGACTGTTCCTGAGAATCATCTTTGCTACATTCAGAGAGATACGGGAAAACCACACAGTGAAAATCGGCTCTTCGTCTTTTATGATTTAGAGACAAGACAGGAAGAGAGATTAACAGATAGTATACTGCTTCATCAGCCGAATCTCTGTGTTTATAGCCAATGCTGTGACAAGTGTATTACCGAAACTAATTTGTATTTTTGTCAAAAATGCGGCTTTCGTACAAAGGTAATAAAAGAAGATGTAATCAAGACATTTACCTCTCATTTGCTGCAGCTAAGAAAGAAATATAAAGAGATAGTTGTAATCGCCCCTAACGGCCAGGCATTCGATCACCAATTTATACTGAATTATATGATAACAGAAACCGATTTAACACCGGCGTTAATAATGCGCGGGACAAAAATAATAATGATGAAGTTCGAAAATATTAAGTTTATAGACTCGCTTAACTATTTTCCAATGCCGCTAGCCAAGTTACCCCAAGCTTTTGGGCTAGGTGATGATTTTAAAAAGGGATATTTCCCTCATATGTTTAATAAACTTGAAAATCAAAATTACGTGGGACCTTTACCAGCCATTGAACATTACACACCTGACACGATGAAGACGGAAGATAGAGCTAAATTTATGCAGTGGTACGAGGAGCATAAAAACGACCTGTTTGATTTACAAAAAGAACTGATTGATTATTGTGTGTCTGATGTAAAAATTCTTACCGGTGCCTGTTTGAAATTCAGGGAGCAACTTTTGGCTACAAGTAATGTATGTCCTTTCCTAGAAGCCAACACTATTGCGTCAGTATGTAACAAGATATTTAGAAGAAATTGTTTAAAGCCAGATACAATTGGAATAATACCAAAAAATGGTTATCGCTGGAAAGATCAACAAAGTAAAATTGCTATTGAATGGTTACTTTGGGAGGAAAAGCAGAAAGATATTGACATTATACACGCAGCCAAGGGCCATGAGATGACTCTTAGAGGGGTAAAAAAGGACGGATATTGTCCCGACACAAATCAGGTTTTCGAATTTCAAGGTTGTTATTATCATGGCTGCCCTAAGTGCTACAAATTCGGGAGAAATGATCCTCTTCGCGAGGACCCCTCACTCACTTTAAATTTAAGATATGAAGCCACCACAGCAAAAATTGAAAAACTTAAAAGTTTTGGTTTGTTAGTCATTCAGAAATGGGAGTGTGACTTCAGACGAGAAATGAAAGAAAATAAGGAAATTAAAAAATTCACAGAGACACACCCGCTATTCATCTCAACACCTTTAAATCCACGAGACGCGTTTTACGGGGGCCGTACCGGAAACGTTTGGGAATATTACGAGGTCACGGGGAATGAAAAAATTAAATATGTTGATATATGCAGCCTCTATCCCTATGTCTGTAAACACGGAAAGTTTCCCATAGGACAACCCCAAGTATTCGTCGGTGATAAGTGTAAAAAACTAGACTTAAACAGTACCGACGGTTTAATAAAATGCACTGTGCAGCCACCGAGAGATTTGTATCATCCCGTGCTTCCCCTAAAAATTAATAATAAACTTATGTTTGTCCTTTGCGCTAAATGCGGACAGGACATGTCCCAATCTATTGTATCATGTGAACACTCTGATAAGGACCGATCATTAACAGGCACCTGGGTTATTGCAGAAGTACTGAAAGCTCTCGAAAAGGGGTATAAATTACTGACAGTCTTCGAAATCTGGAAATATACAACACAGCAATTTAATAAACAGACAGGGACAGAGGGTTTGTTTACAGCCATGATGAACAAATTTATTAAAATTAAACAAGAATCTAGCGGATACCCCTCAAATTGTTCCACCCAGTCTGAAAAAGAGCAATACATTGTGGATTTTTTTAATCAAGAAGATGTACAGCTGAACCCTGAAGCTATAGTTAATAATCCGGGGCTTAGATCACTAAGTAAATTACTTTTAAATTCATTTTGGGGTAAGTTTGGACAGCGCCAGAATCTACCAAAAACAAAAATTGTAAATACCTCTCAGGAGTTCTTTTCGCTGTTTGTGCAGCCGGACATACAAATTAACGGTATACTACCTATTAATGAACAGACCTTAATTGTTAATTATGAACATACATTAGAAACGTGTGATTCATTACGAACTGCAAATGTAGCCATCGCCGCATTTGTAACCGCCCAGGCTCGTCTTAAGTTGTATTCATATCTTGAAGAGCTGGGCGATCGCGTTTTATATTACGATACAGACTCTGTCATTTATATTTCACGAGATAATGAAAATGATATACCTACGGGTCATTTCATTGGCGATATGACAGATGAGCTGGAGAGCTACGGTCACAATTCCTACATTACGCAGTTCGTATCAGGCGGCCCTAAACACTATGCTCTGAAAATTTTTTGTACGAAACGTCAAACGGAGGAAATTGTTTGCAAAGTTAAGGGCTTCTCCTTAAACTGCACAACATCTAAACTGATAAACTTTGATACTATCAGACAAATGATTCTTCAAAAATCAGATCCGATACCTATTATTTCTAGCAATATTCGGCGAACTAAAGAACACGAAGTAGTATCCCGCGTAGAAACCAAACTGTATAGGCCTAATTCCACTAAAAGGCAATTTTCACCCTCAGGGGGCTCAACACCCTACGGCTATAAGAAATCAAAACCATAGTTGTATAATTATTATATTCCTAGAAATATAACTGTATATAATACTGTGTACAAATAAAATATTTTCTCTCTAGCTACATGTTACCAGCCCATACAATTGATATTAAACAAATTACACTAAAACAGTTAACTACAGACCTAAAAAATATAATTCAACAGACACCGAACGACAAGGTAAATATTTATAACCTCAATACAAAATTTGATGGCAGAATCACCCCTGCGAAAAGAAATAAGCTTTATTTTCTATGAGAGAAAAATATCTTATTTGTATATAAAAGATGTAAGTTGTGTAGTAATAGTATAAATTTTTTACATAAGCTAATAATTATTGTATATCAAATAATAAATCTGTATATAATTGCATAATAATAAGTTGTATAGTGGTATTCATTTTTTACATGAGCTAATTACTGTACTGTACCTATGTGAAAATAATAGATTTGTACATAAAGGCATAAGTTGTGTATAGTGTTATTCATTTTACATGACGCAATTATTGTATGTGAAAATAAAAAAGAGAATATGCTAGGGGTTTGTCCTACTTGTAATAGTGGTAATTTTTTATTACAAATAGGTCAGGCATACGGGGGGGGGGGGGGGGAGAGCTTGCAGTGTTTATGTAAACCAGGCTTATTTGAATATATATCAAATGGGGGTTGTTTTGCCTAAATGCTAGAGTTGGAGTGCACAATAAAAAATTGGCTGGTGTACACAAACAAAAAGGCGATGATTATAGCTAATATGGGGCCTTTTGTTTCTCCTCAAACGAAAAATTAGGATACTGATTTATTTTACGAAATATAACTTTTTTTGTTATTTTAAGTTATACCTATTATTTTGTGTAATATAATATATTCTGCTATTTGTCTTATATTATAAGGATGGTAAATTTCAGTACATGTTCGTTACTTAGCTCTGATATGTACAAACATTATTTTTTTTGTCTAAATGAATTGTATGTACATAATAATAATAAAAGAGCATATTATGAAAAATAGGTGTTTTTATTTCACGTCAACAAAAGTCAATCTTTTATTTTATTATTATTATATTAATTGCCGTCAGGCAGATACTATCTTGAAGTTATAATATTTTACTATGTCTTAAATGGTATGTCTATTATCCAAGCCTTATTCTTTTCTGCTCTTTCTAAAAGTAATTTATGCTTTCACATAATATTATTTTATATTGTAACCGTCCCCCAATTTTAGCGTGGGATTTGTAAAACTTAAATATTCTCAGAAACCCTCCCAAAAGTCGGTTTCTATCAGGAACTCGTAAAAAACGACCCGACTCTAATAGCCCTTTTCAATTTAGATAATAGGTACCACCTATGCAGGGTATTCTATTAAATTATGCGATTTTCAGATATGTATGTCAGGTGGTAAAATAGTGTCTGTTTGATACTAGGAATATAAATAAGAGCAATTTTAATTTCAGATTAAAACAATAAAAACCTACATTTTTGACCTAAATATTAAAATGGACATACGAAAATAATTTCTATACTCTAGCCTTTTGTGAGTTTTGTTATAGCATTTTAATTGAAGAAAGCAAAATTATATTAATACAGGGTGTTTCATTAAGGTCGAAGAGCGGCCATATCTCGGAAACTATTGGGCATAGAAATTCAGGAAAAAAAAATTTATAACTAAAGTGGCCATGAGAAAATCCTGGAAATAATTTTTAAGTTCCGCATTTTGCCGCAAGGGGGCGCAATTGAAAAGTAAATTTTTAAATTTTAGATATCTCCGAAATTTGCACGTTAAGGTATATTTTTGATAACACCATTAAAAAGCTTGGTCAATTTTGCATAATTTTGGTCTCATGCTTATTGGCGTACCGACTTTAGTAAGAGTGGGGGAAGCTGTTGAATGTGTAATCATTTAAATCGCTGTAACTTATCAACGACTTATCCGATTTTAGCAAACTAAAACTTGTTTGGAAGAGAAATATAAGTACTTTTAACTATCGTCTTGAGTGGTCCATGATACTTCTCAATAAAAATACAAGAGGGCGCAATTTGCAATAATAACACATTTCTTAACTTTATTCATTTATTTCAAATCATACGGTATAATTATGATACCATAATCGAAAAGTAGATGAAATTTGCTACAAAAAATGTCAAAACCGCAGTTCGATATCTCCATCCGTTTCAGAATTATTGCCAATAGAATAATTTTTAAAACTTTAAATGAAGAAGCGGTTGTTTTCATAGCTTTGTGATCAAGCATTCCATGACAAAAAATATTTTTAAACTTTATGGTTAGGTAGGTTTGTTTCTCATTATTCCAATGTCAAACTGCGTGCCTTCCTTCACACTTTATCTAGGCTTAGGACTAGTCCAAATCATGTAAAATACAAAATTTGGAGCGTGTTTCAAGGCCAACGGGCCATAAAACAGTATTGAAATAATTATCGGAAACTATTGAAGGAAACAATATTCATGGAAAGCTTCTTAGGAAAACAATTGAGAGACTTTATAAATGTTCAAAATGACCTCCGTTGTGCAAAATACAACGATTAATTCTTTTTCTAGAACTAGAGACAGCTGTTTCAATTTCAGCTCGTGAAATCGAATTTAGTGCATTTTCAATTCGCTCAATCATGTTGTCTCGTGTGGTTGGTCACGTTTTATATACAATGTCTTTTATTCGCCCCCACAAGTAAAAATGTAACACAGTTAAATCCGGGGATCTAGGTGGCCAAGCAAACAAACTACCCCTTCCAATCCAGCGATTTGTGTATCCAATATCTAAAAAATCACGGACCATATGCGAAAAGTGTGCAGGGCATCCATCATGTTGATACCACATGGATGTTCTTAGGCCAATAGGAACATCTTCTAAAAGGATAGGCAAGTCATTTTGTAAAAAGTTTAAATAAGATTCACCATTTAGATAATCATTAAAAATAAACGGTCCGATAATTCTGTGTCCTAATACTCCGCACCACACGTTAACACTCCATCTGTTTTGGTGATCCACTTCGCGCATCCAGTGAGGATTTGTCTATGACCAATAGTGCATATTGTGTAAATTAACTTTGCCACAGCTACTGAAAGTGGCTTCATCAGTCCATAACACGTGGAAGAGGAATTGAGGATTCTCGTTACACATCTCTCTTAGCCAATAGCAATAGTCGAGCCGTCTGTCATAATCACTTTCTGATAGCGCCTGATGTAAAACTATATAATAGGGATGCAGCTTAAAATCCCTTAGAATTCGGAACACTGCAGTACAACTTATACCTAGGTCTAAAGAAATTGCTCTTATGCTTAAATGCGGATCGGTCTCTACGTACGCAAGAACGTTTGTAATGTTAACTTCATTTCTTACTGGACGTCTTCTAAAAGCAACTGAATCTGAAATGCGTCGTACACTTCCCGTTTGCCTTACGCATATTGCCAGTCGCTGAAATACTGTTCTGCCATAGTGCCTTCGTTCAGGATATCTGAGAGCATATTCGCGTTCCGCTATAGGCGCATTTTGAAAACATTCAAAATATACGGCCAGCATATCGTAAGCTTCGGCATTGGTATAAGCCATTTTTGAAAGGTACGTATCACAATTTTCTATCAAGAAGTTTAAGATGAATTACGGATAAACTTTTGTCAACACCTTTCAAAATGAAACTAGTTGACAACTATTTGCATTATTTGTCTTATCTCCATGGAAACTTTCAGATTTTATTTCACAGCTATCTAGATTTATTTTTTAAAACACATCATATTGTTAGAGTTACGCCTAAATGACACGTTTTCCATGATTGCCATTAATTCTAGAGTGGTTTCTGGGCCATTGGAATAATGAGAAACAAACCTACCTAACCATAAAGTTTAAAAATATTTTTTGTCATGGAATGCTTGATCACAAAACTATAAAAACAACCGCTTCTTCATTTAAAGTTTTAAAAATTATTCTATTGGCAATAACTCTGAAACGGATGGAGATATCGAACTGCGGTTTTGACATTTTTTGTAGCAAATTTCATCTACTTTTCGATTATGGTATCATAATTATACCGTATGATTTGAAATAAATGAATAAAGTTAAGAAATGTGTTATTATTGCAAATTGCGCCCTCTTGTATTTTTATTGAGAAGTATCATGGACCACTCAAGACGATAGTTAAAAGTACTTACATTTCTCTTCCAAACAAGTTTTAGTTTGCTAAAATCGGATAAGTGGTGTTCTGGTATTGGATTTTACTATAAATAGCCGACAAGTTCGTATGCTATTCAGTCATTCACGGGGGTTCAAGTAAGAAAGATCAAATTAGCTGCAGTCATCATATGACGTCATAACTCGAGATGATGAGTTATTTTCACAAGATTTAATAATTGTAAATACGTAGTTAACGGAAAGTACCTAAAGCATAATCTGGGACTTTCTTGGGAGTTGTCCAAATCATAGTCGGACCAATAAAATATTTGTTAAAGTTCAGAAGTCGTTTAATTTTGTGTTTTTAAGTTGAATAAATACTTAGGCATAAAAAGTGTAATTAGTCAGATATTATAAAGGGTCAGAATAAGACCAATATAATATACAGAGTTAGGAAAAAGTTTTAAAACAATTTTATTACGTATTAAACAAGACTGTTGTGATTTAGACACATGGCCTTAAATTACGCAGCAGTCTTCGACAGAATGCAAGACGTGTTGCTACCGTCTTCGCCGAGCGGCTTTCTGGAGGCCTGGATCAATGATGCCATGGCCGCATACTCGCCCAATGGACAAACAGAACTCCAGGAAGTTCGCTACGACTTTTCCGTCAACGTTACGGAGGTGGCGAAGGGCCCAGACCGAGATGCCACATCTGCACCTGGTGTCCAGGACCTGTTAGGGTTCTCTAAACCTCCGTCCGACTGCCGGCCGAGTGGCAAGGAAGTGGCAAGCGACCCAAACCCCGTGGGTGACTCACCGCAGGCAATAACAACTAAGCCTGAAGAAGAGGATCTCTGGTCGTGGTGTGAAGATATACAGCCGTGGGGAATGCTGGGTGAAGCGGAAGAAAAACAGGAATATATTGAATTAGCTGATCGTCAGCGTATGAGAAACTGTAGTGCGCATGCGTCAGAGCTACCTGGGAACGTAGGCGTAAGCGAACACTACATGGCGCCCGAGCGAAAGACCGTTAAAGGCAAGGAAGACTTAAAGCCCTTCGATGCGCCTAGGTCAAAGACCCATGTCAAAGAATTTAAAGAAGTTTTGAAGTTTGAAGAAGTTAAGGAAGTTGAAGAAGTTTTGAAATATGACGTGCCTGAAGTGGTGTCCCATCAAACAGAAGTAGATGCGGAGACAGTCTTGTGGTTGCATAGCAAGTTAGAGAAGGAGACCCCAGGAGATGGGCGGTGGATAACCGCACTCCTAGGGATCGTTGGAACGCAAGCAATGGACCCGGTTGCCAGGGACCTGCGTTTGAGCATCCAGAGAGATGTTAGGGTACCGCTGGTAGACCGTTTTGGAGTTGTGGGGCGTCAGGAGGAAGATGGAGTGGCGGTGTGGTGTCCAAGGAACCACAGGCGAAATATACTCAACTTGGCTCATGGAATACGCCACAATACTAGACAAGGAATGAAGGAGATTATCAAGAAATGGTTATGGTGGCCGACGATAGACAAGGATGTGGACACGCACTTTAGTCAGTGTTTGTGTTGTCAGCATTTCAAAGAGGATGACCTGTGCCACGGAATGTTAAAACCGTGGGGCACAGTAATTATTACGATTATTGAAGATCTACCCAGGACTAGACATAGCAGATTTACAGCACTATACTGTGCAATTGATGTATTCAGTGGATTTATAGAAGCGAGACCACATAGAAGTATTCACCCAGCTTCGCTGATAGAATTTATACAAGCCGAAGTGATTAGCAGATGGGGAACACCCACTTTGTTAATGCTAGCGCCAGATGTGGCCAAGTATAGAGAGAAGATAGCCCATGCAACCAACATAACAACGGTTGGCACGGCAGAGAAATCCGTAATGTCCACGATGATACCATTTGAGAAAATGAAGACCAGACTTTTAGCGTTGACCAGAGACGAATGGCCTCTACAGTTGCAGTCCTTGCTGAACCAAGCCAGGAGCTGCAGAGATGCTTTTAACGAAGCCACAGCCAGAGAGATGGTGATGAACACCAAGACGATCCTCCAGACCCGAACGTTCTAAAGCGTAGCATAGAGTAGAAATGGAGCTACGGCCAGAGGGATGGCGATCAACACCAGGACAATCCTCGAGAAACAGATGAAGAAAAGTGTACATATTAGTTAGGTAAATTGTAACTGTAAATATTTTGTTGTTGTTGTTTATTCGACAACAGCTAAATTGATCTCTAAAGGGGGGTGGTGTTCTGGTATTGGATTTTACTATAAATAGCCGACAAGTTCGTATGCTATTCAGTCATTCACGGGGGTTCAAGTAAGAAAGATCAAATTAGCTGCAGTCATCATATGACGTCATAACTCGAGATGATGAGTTATTTTCACAAGATTTAATAATTGTAAATACGTAGTTAACGGAAAGTACCTAAAGCATAATCTGGGACTTTCTTGGGAGTTGTCCAAATCATAGTCGGACCAATAAAATATTTGTTAAAGTTCAGAAGTCGTTTAATTTTGTGTTTTTAAGTTGAATAAATACTTAGGCATAAAAAGTGTAATTAGTCAGATATTATAAAGGGTCAGAATAAGACCAATATAATATACAGAGTTAGGAAAAAGTTTTAAAACAATTTTATTACGTATTAAACAAGACTGTTGTGATTTAGACACATGGCCTTAAATTACGCAGCAGTCTTCGACAGAATGCAAGACGTGTTGCTACCGTCTTCGCCGAGCGGCTTTCTGGAGGCCTGGATCAATGATGCCATGGCCGCATACTCGCCCAATGGACAAACAGAACTCCAGGAAGTTCGCTACGACTTTTCCGTCAACGTTACGGAGGTGGCGAAGGGCCCAGACCGAGATGCCACATCTGCACCTGGTGTCCAGGACCTGTTAGGGTTCTCTAAACCTCCGTCCGACTGCCGGCCGAGTGGCAAGGAAGTGGCAAGCGACCCAAACCCCGTGGGTGACTCACCGCAGGCAATAACAACTAAGCCTGAAGAAGAGGATCTCTGGTCGTGGTGTGAAGATATACAGCCGTGGGGAATGCTGGGTGAAGCGGAAGAAAAACAGGAATATATTGAATTAGCTGATCGTCAGCGTATGAGAAACTGTAGTGCGCATGCGTCAGAGCTACCTGGGAACGTAGGCGTAAGCGAACACTACAGTGGTTTATAAGTTACAGCGATTTAAATGATTACACATTCAACAGCTTCCCCCACTCTTACTAAAGTCGGTACGCCAATAAGCATGGGACCAAAATTATGCAAAATTGTCCAAGCTTTTTAATGGTGTTATCAAAAATATACCTTAACGTGCAATTTTTGGAGATATCTAAAATTTAAAAATTTACTTTTCAATTGCGCCCCCTTGCGGCAAAATGCGGAACTTAAAAATTATTTCCAGGATTTTCTCATGGCCACTTTAGTCATAAATTTTTTTTTCCTGAATTTCTATGCCCAATAGTTTCCGAGATATGGCCGCTCTTCGACCTTAATGAAACACCCTGTATATAGTAAAAAGGAGGGGAAAAACCTTAAAAATAAAATGTTTGTGCACTACGTACCATAGATTTAAACGAAAGCAACATAAAAATATACGTATTTTATTTAAATGAATATTTAACTTAAAACAATATTTCACAAAATGTTAAAGTTCAATACTAGGGAATTTGTTATTTCAAATACTTATTATCTCATTTTAATAATATATAATGATACGAAAAATGTTATAGTTAAAAACAGTATATTGGTATACATAAATAGAAGTTACAACTGTAAATTTTCTTAGTACGCTATTTCATGAGTATGAACGATTCGTCTCCTCTTCCTAGGATCACCTTATTCACCGAGCTGATAACCATTTTATACGTGGATTGCCCATATAATTTGACTTGCTGAAGGTATTGTTCTTTTTAGCGGGTTTGTTGTCCTCTAAATTCTTTCGTTTCGGTGGAAACAGTTTACGTATAATATTTACGTATTTCCATCCTTTACTGGAGCATATGCGGCTATTTCGGTCAAATCTCCATCTATGGCAATTCGACAATAAAAGAATTTGCTTGTACTGGTCTAGGTCATGACTGGTATACTTCTTAGGCCGAGATTGTGTCAGTAAATCAATTAGGCCGTCTGATAACACATATTGTTCATTGTCTATTAGTAATATATTTTCAGTAAATTCAACTTGCATATTTCCGATAAACCAAGCACCACACCGTGAATTTCTAATTCCATAAACTTTTTCGTTAGACATTTCTAGAAGTTTAAACTTAATTCGACGATCAAACATCTTGTCACGTCGACGTCTAGTATGCTAATAAAGACTTACGGGGGTAAATTCTGTTAATATTACACGCTGAAAAGCTAGACGTTATATGAGCGTTACTATATCGCGAATGAAACGCAACGTATACGCAACTGTATAGCGACAGAAAAAACAAATCTTGTTAATATTACAAGCTGAAAAAGCTAGACGTTATATGAACGTTACTATATCGCGAATAAAACGTATCGTATACGCAACTGTTATCCATACAATAAAGGGTGTGGTTTTCTATTTAATTAACTATTTAGCAGGACCTTTACTCACAATTTATAAAAAAACTCAGTGATGCTCAGATAAATTTTACCTTTTCTATATAAGAAAATAAAAAAACAACTCCAAGTACAGGTAGTGTAGTATAAGGTGTAGTGTAAGTAAGGTATAGTATAAGGTAAAATTAAGACAGTTAGTATTTTACAGTATTTTACCTATTTTATTAAATTAGTTTATATTATTAAACATTGGTTTAGATTGACAAGGTTACAACCATGAACGTAAGGTGCCAGCTTTGCTTGTAATTGATAAACATAAACATATAACATATAACAAACCGTACCATAGTTTAAGGTTACCCAAACATATATATATTTTGATGAACTAGATTTAAAAGAATATAAGTTAAGAGATGATGATTTGATAATTTTAACATTTTGCTACTATTGTACTAATACCGTAATGAATATACGTCATTTTCGTTATCCAAAACCTGTGTGCTAATTTCGAACCAGGTAATCATCTTACATGGCGATCCTGCCAGCGGGCTTAAGTTAAGCCCTTGGTAAATATAAAGTGACTACCTAAGTGAAAGCAAAGAAGTGAAACAAGTGAAGTGAAACAAGTGCAGATGGGGACAACAAATTCAAAACACGCAGAAATAACAGACTCTGGTGTCGTTAATTCGAATTTCATTGTGGAACAAGAGGCGATCCAGGCACCCTTGGACATTCGTATACTGTTGTATATCCTAACTGGAGCAGTCGTCCTGTTGTTGGTGTTGAAGCTCAAACAGATGTACCGCAGAACACTGAAGAAGGATTTATCAAGGAGTATGTACCTGAGGACAGCACCTAGGGATCCTGAAGCAATCTAAGTTCTTATAAACCCCGCAGATAAGCCTAAAGAAGAAGAAAAGTCACTCCATTTCATTTTGACCGCATTTGCATATGCGTAGTAGCAGTCCCAAGTCGAGCAACAGCCAAGCAGAACGTACTTGTGAGGCCTTAATGGAAGGTGAGGCAAAAGCCGCTCGTACGCAACGTGGGATTAGTTCATGGGCATCAAGGAGTTCCAGTACTTGTTAGAAGAGGCAAGGGTACTGTATAGGAATCTGAAAAAGGACTCCATCGAAAGGCGCAGCTCTAGGACTGTCACCGTAAGCAACTTAGGAAAACTAGAGACACTTGTAAGTGAGTTTAGCAATTTAAAAAATGAATTTAATAGGGTCCCTGTCCCCACTAAAACCGTATTAATAGCCCAAGTCAAAGATTATGCCACACAGTTAGATAAATATTTTGAAGCTATTAATGAAGTTTTACAGGATAGGCTAAAAACCGCCGATACGAAAGAAACAGAATCTGTAGCAAAAAATCCCGATTCTGATTGTTTTGTTGAAGCTAGAAACATGAGTGAAAAATTTGATTTGAAAACGGCCGCGTCTCTGTTGCCGCGCATGGACGGCACTGAGAAAACGACAAAAGAGTTAATTGACGGCATCGAGTTATATGACGCATTGCTTGACGAGGCAGGGAAAAAGAGTTTAACGAATTATGTCCTTAAGGCAAGATTATCGGGTAATGCAAAAATAAGGTTGCAGAGCACATACGCAACGAATGAAGCCCTTATTACTGATATTAAAGCTCTTTTTCTCACCAAAAAGTCAGCGGGAGCATTGTCCGCCAGATTGAACGGTGCTAAGCAAGGGGGTAAATCAATCGAGGAGTTCGGTAGAAATATTGAAGATCTACTCCTGGACCTTACTATCGCACAGTCCGACGGGAATGACGAAGCTGTACGGGTGTTAACTTCCGTAAACGAGAAGCTTGCTATAAACGTATTTGCCAATGGGTTGCAGAGTAGCGACATGCGCACTATTGTTAAAGCACGTAATTACGACCGATTAAGTGATGCGATAAGGGCAGCAAAGGATGAGGAGCTTGGAAAAAGTGACACAGGCTCTCATCGGGTTTTTCATATCCAAAATAGGCACGCGAGTAATAGGGTCTTCAGAGGTCTAAATAATCGAGCAAATTTCAGTTCTTTTTCAAATAATAGGTCTCGTGGTCGGAATTTTTCAGGTCCCGCAGGGAATAACAGGTATAACAGTAATAACAACAATTACAGGTTTCAAAATAGGTCACCGAATTTTAGGGGTTTCCCAAATCGCGGAAGAGGTTTTCGTGGTAATAATAATAATAATAGGTCATATTGCATTAGGGACGAAAGTACTAGCGAGTCTAATCAATCAAGCGAAACATTAGAAAATCAGTTTTTTCGAGTCTAATAATGAATTTTTTATTTTTAATTTAAATGGTCTCAATTTTATTCAAGTCAAGTACAAAGGTACCAAATTAAATTTATTAATAGATACAGGTGCTTCAATTAGTGTAATATTTAAAACCTGTGTTGATAAACACGAATATGTAAACACAGCAACTAAAATAAAAATTAATGGAGTTACCGGCTCCACACTGTCTCATGGCGTTGCGAACTTGAAATTTAATATTAATAACAATAACAATAACAATGTAATTAATTTAAATCATAACTTTCACCTAATAGACAGTTTTGAGAATAAAATAAACGGAGTCTTAGGCTCTGATTTTTTCCCAAAATATAATGCCACTATAAATTACGAAAATTTTAATTTTTCATTTTTTCTAAAAAATAAAAATATCTCGGTACCAATGTTTTCAAAAGAAAAATCTTATTTTAAAATACCAGCTAGATGCGAGGTAATTAAATTTTGCAAAGTGAATAAAAATGAGGACTGTATTGTATTACCAGAAGAAATCGGAGACGGTATATATATAGCCAGTACTTTAGTAAGACCACAAAGCAATATGATTCCAATAAAAATTTTAAATACCCGTGACATGGAAATTTCATTGACACATTTTTATCCAAAGCTTGTAAATTTTAGCGATTACGAAACATGTTGTTTTTTAGAAACGGAGAATAATTCAGTAGGGCGAGTTGACAAATTGTTGAAATTAATTAATACTAAGCATTTAAATAAGGAAGAAAACTTTTCAATACAAAAAATTTGCGCTAAGTATTCGGATATTTTTCATTTAGATAACGATCCTCTTACTACGACTAACATCTACAAACAGACATTACGACTTAAGCCTGACGCGTCACCGTCATACGTAAAACCATACAGACTTCCTCACGCACAAAAGGCAGAAATACATAAGCAAATCGAAATGATGGAAAAACAAGGAATCATTGAAAAGGCTAAAAGTGAATGGTCCGCACCATTATTAGTTGTACCTAAAAAAGCCGACCAAACAGGCATTAAACGCTTTAGAGTTGTAATTGATTTTCGTTTGCTCAATAAAAAGTTACGAGACGACGAAAAGTTTCCATTGCCATCTATTACTGAAATTTTAGATTCATTATCTGGAGCTATGTATTTCTCGCATTTAGACCTGTCCCAAGGATACTACCAAGTGCCTTTGGAAGAGTCTAGTCGACCGTATACAGCATTTACGACCGAAAGAGGACAGTACCAAATGACACGACTTCCGATGGGTTTAAAAATTAGTCCAAGTGCTTTTTCTAGAATAATGACTATTGCAATGACAGGGTTAAATTATGACAGTTGTTTCGTTTATCTTGATGATTTAATTGTTTTTGGAAACAGTTTAAGGAATCATAACCAAAATCTAGTGAAAATTTTTCAGAGGCTTAGAGACGTAAATTTGAAATTAAATCCAAACAAGTGTGAATTTTTGAAAAAAGAAATTTTGTATCTTGGGCATGTGATTTCGGAGAAAGGTGTTTTTCCTGATAGGGAGAAAATAAAGGTCCTTCAGAGTTATCCCGTACCCAAGGATGCAAATGAGACTAAACGATTTGTTGCATTTGCAAACTATTATAGAAGATTTATTCCAAATTTTGCAAAAATTTCAATTCCATTAAATAATTTAACCAGGAAAAAAGTAAAATTTTGTTGGACAAATGAGTGTCAAAAATCTTTCGAAAAATTAAAAACCGCACTTATAAGCCCTCCAATCTTACAATATCCTAATTTCGATAAAGATAATATTTTCATTTTAAAAACCGATGCATCAGGGGGTGCAATCGGAGCAGTTTTGTCAAATATGGACGATAAGCCAGTTGCTTATGCCAGTAGGTCTTTAAATAAAGCAGAACGTAATTATTGTACAGTAGAAAAGGAACTTTTAGCAGTAGTATGGGCAGTTAAGCATTTCAGACCTTATTTGTATGGACAAAAATTTTCATTTGAAACCGACTGTAAACCTCTTATTTCACTTTTTGGTATGACTAACCCTTCTAGTAGACTCACTAAATTTCGATTAGTTTTGGAAGAATACGATTTTGATATTAAACATGTTAAAGGGAAAGAAAACGTCATAGCGGACGCGCTTTCGAGAATAGAAATAAATAATGAGGAGCTTAAAAGCTTAAGTAATAAAAATAATAATGAATCTTTATTTGCTACGACTAGAGCAGCCGCGAAGCGACAGGCAGACAAAACAGATGACGTAGGTTGTAGTTCGGGTACTTACGAACGGATTGATCACCCGGGAGTAACAGAAGTACTGAAACGGCCTAAAGAATCGTGTGAACTCTGTCCAGTGTCAAACGCGAAGTTTATTGAATTATGTAAAAATGAAAATTACGATTGTAATATAGAAAATTTCGTCTATTTCAAAAATAAAAACGTCATCTATATGGGCCAGGATTTTCGATCGACGTTGACCAGGAAGGCATCGTTGAGAAACCTGAGTTCCGACGAAGCGGAATTTAAATTTCAGAACATCCGATCGGCGTTACCCTTAAGTGGATCGTTGAGGATACTGAAAGCTATATGTGATAAATATAATATCCGCGAATTAATAGTAATTAAAGACGGAAAGAGTGCTCAATTCTTAAGAGAATTATTAAAATATAAAAAGTTGATAAATGAAACCGGTATAAAAATATGTGTTATTAAAGACGTGCAAAAAGTATACGATCGTGAGACAAAGCAAATAGTGCTTAATGATTTTCATTTACTGCCGACAGGAGGTCACGCAGGAATAAATAGGATGTATAATAATGTTAAAAAATATTATTCATGGATAGGTTTAAGACAAGACGTTGAGGACTTTGTTAAAAAATGCGATGATTGTCAGAGGTATAAACATTCAAAACTAAGTATAGAGCCAATGACTATTACGCCTACAGCTGATTCAGCATTCCAGAGAATTTGTTTAGATTTAGTTGGTCCTTTAGAATCAGATGTTGATAACAATAAATATGTTTTAACGTTACAGTGTGATCTCAGTAAATTCGTGGAATGTTATCCTTTAAAAAATAAGGAAGCTGTAACAGTAGCCCAAGCGTTCGTTGAAAATTTTATTTTGAGGTTTGGAATCCCAGATGAGATATTGTCAGACCAAGGCACTGAATTCTTAGCTGCAACCCTTACGCAAACGTGTAAATTGCTTCAAATTAAAAAACTTAAATCAAGGCCTACCATCATCACACCATAGGCGCTTTAGAAAACTCTCATAAAACATTAGGAGCATACTTACGAATGCAAATAGCGAAAAACCCAACTAATTGGAGTAGTTGGATACCTTTTTGGTGTTTTTCCTATAACACTAGTGTTCATACTGAAACTCGGTATACCCCGTATGAGTTAGTATTTGGCAAAACGGCTAATTTACCTTCGAATTTGTTACGAGAAGTTGACCCTCTGTACAATTTTGATAGTTATCCTTTAGAGTTAAAGTATAGGCTCCAGCAAGCATGTGCTGATGCAAAAAGTAACTTAATGACGTCAAAAGGTAAAAGAAAGACTGTATATGATAGGAAAAGTAGCATAGTTAATTATAAGAGTGGTGATAGAGTGCTTTTGAAAAATAATTCGGGAACAAAAATGCACGCTTTATACAATGGAAAGGGTCCATTGTATAAATACAGTGATAAGTGAACAGTCTCCAAATATTTTGTTAGATATAGAGAATAAGCAAGTTTTAGTTCATAAGAATAGAGTTAAGAAATATTTTGATTGATATAGATTGGTTGATTATTTCAAAAAAAATTCAGCATTAGCATTCGATTTTTTTTTTCTGCCGGCCGGAGGTGTAGTATAAGGTGTAGTGTAAGTAAGGTATAGTATAAGGTAAAATTAAGACAGTTAGTATTTTACAGTATTTTACCTATTTTATTAAATTAGTTTATATTATTAAACATTGGTTTAGATTGACAAGGTTACAACCATGAACGTAAGGTGCCAGCTTTGCTTGTAATTGATAAACATAAACATATAACATATAACAAACCGTACCATAGTTTAAGGTTACCCAAACATATATATATTTTGATGAACTAGATTTAAAAGAATATAAGTTAAGAGATGATGATTTGATAATTTTAACATTTTGCTACTATTGTACTAATACCGTAATGAATATACGTCATTTTCGTTATCCAAAACCTGTGTGCTAATTTCGAACCAGGTAATCATCTTACAGTAGGTATATTAAGTTATTTTATCTTAAAATATTTTAACAAACAACGTCTTTCTTGTGGTCTATTCTGTAAGGGTGAAACGACAGGGGTATGCCTTTTTCAGGTAGTTCTTGAAAATATTTTGACCTGCTTCTATTTTATAAAAACGTGTTATTTTTCTTCAAGGAGGGTTCGTTGATTTAAAAAAGTTCTCAACAAAGGGACTTAAAATGTGGATATTACCATTTTTTTTTGTAATATAAGAATGAAAATAAATTTGTTAGTAGGCATGGCCGGAGTTGAGCGTGGGAACTTTTTGATGACCGTGGGATATCGCCATTTTAGGGCGTGGTCACTTGGTCCGGCGCGAGCCCCAGACCCGCGGCGGAGGAAGCCTCCACAACAGGCGTTTAACGCGCATGACGATAGAAGGCGATACCGCGAGACCCTATGCATAATTCGCGAGGCTAGCTCAGGCAGGTCAGCGACCCCGAGCGGTGGTCACCCGATGGTTACCCGATGATCGCCCGAGGGTATCCGATGTCGGTAATATAGGACCCGTCTTAGCCTAAGTGGCGCCCCCCTGGTATTATCAGCCCTCATTATTTCAAGATTCTAACCCAACTTTATGACCCATGGTCACGTGTTATTACATTTATGGGGAGAGATGACGTACCACGTTCTCAATAGTACCCAAACCCAAGTACCTAACCTGAACATCTATCTAAATAATCAATATTGAACAACATAATGAATAAATAATAACAGAAAAAAAGTTTGTGCAGTCAGCGGGAATTGAACCATAAACCTCTGGGGCCGAACCTCAAAGCCTTGCAAAATACGCTACGAGAGCATATAGATTAAAACTGCTAAACAATGTTTGACAACGTGAAACCACGGGGGCACATCTGATTAGATTGCTGGAACAAAAGGTCCTTAAGTGGGGTTATGGTGGTGTTTTATAATGTACAAAATTAGGGTAAACCAGGCTGGGCCCTCCAATGTTAATTTTCGGAGGGATTTTTATGACTCATATCTCCGGAACCAATGGGCCTAGGATATTGCACATGCGTAGTTGGGGTCTATGAAATGGGTTCTTGCGCATGACTCGAAAACGACACCTGTCACCTGTCAATTAAGAACTGTCACCTGTCAGATGTCACCTGTCAAATGTCAAAATCGACAGCTGATATATGTCACATGTTTAGGGTGACGTCATGAGTCGTTTAAAAAAAGAACCGGGTTGATCGGGCCAATAGGGCCAAAGTTGATATAGCTAATGCCCTAACGGTAGGAGGGCGAAAGATTGCAAATACATATCGCGTGTTTAGGGTGATGTTATAAGTTGTTTAAAAAAAGGATTGGGTTGATCGGGCCAAATCACAAAAGTATTTTGAGGATCCCCCCTGTATTTCAAATTTTATTATATCCTTCAAGCTTTTAATTGAATTTTAATAATCGATTGTCAGTTCAAAGGATGGAAAATAACCTTGACGAGTGCGATGCGAATGTAGTATCATTATGCAAAACACTAATTATACACGAGGCTTGTCTAGATAATGATTTATTTATGCTAATTGACTACAAGTAATTTACAACAACAAATATTGGGTCATTTATATGCAAAAATGCATTTCTTAAACAGATAATTACTTGCATAATTTTATACAAAAATCTATACAGGGAAGATATAAAGTAAGTATACAAAAACCTTCCAGATCCCCCACAAATTCCCTAAAATATATATTCCCGACGAAATTGTGACCTTAGTATAGCTAATACATGTCGCGTGTTTAGGGTGACGTCATAAGTTGTTTAGAAAAGGAACGGGATTAATTGAGTAAATAGAACCAAATTTAACAGTCCGCATGTGCGAGAAAAAAAATTGTTTCGCGGATATGAGTTATATATTAAATAAAAGAAAAGACATCAAAATTATAGAAAATTATTTATTTATCTATACCTTGACTTAATAAAGGTATGCAATAGATTAATTAGTAAAATGGTACAAGATACGCATATAAATACAATTAAACTAAGCACACCATGTGTTCCAGCATATCCATCCACTATTGGAGAATTGTGAGAAGCATTTTGGTTTATTAGCGTCCTCCACTCGGTTTCGCCAAAAGTCAGGTCTCTAAACTGAAACCTAACCTTATATCGTAAATCACCAACTGTTGGAGCGTTTGATTTAAAAACAGCCGTATGTCTATTATCAATTTGTTCATATGTCATTTAAAGCCATGTGTTGTTTGCAGAAAAGGGTGGAGTTCCCAACATTACCGATGCATTCAATACATTATATGGAGCGTAAACGTAAAACACATTTTGTACTAAGGCAGTCAAGAGAATATAGGATGAACTTAACGCCGCCATGACTGTAGGCAGAATGATCTAAACTCCATTCCCTAAAACCTTTATTACTTCACGAGATTGGTACCAGACGCTCATAAAAATTATAAATATTACTAGCATACAAATGGCGTCGGTATATGAGAAACTCTTGTTTTTCTTCTCTTTTGTACACTTTATCGGTTTATTTTTTCTCAATTGGCGGCATCTCCATAAGACTTTAGCTAGCTTACAATGCTTGACATTCTTATAATGATCTTTCAAAGGATCATCTCCCACATACCAACTATCAAACTCACAATGACAAAATGAACACCTGACAATATCCAATCTCTCAGTGTAATAAAACCCTGCACTTGCCAACTCTTCAGGATTGAGCTTGCTAGGCCAATTAGCGAACGTAATTAGCCTATCTTCAAAATTACGAAGCAAACTATAACCATCATCTCCACACATTTTAGGAGATGTTGCTATCTAAAGTGTTGTAAGAATACTATAAAATAAAACCAATAAAACGGGTTAATATACATTTATTATCATCAAATATTACACATTTGTATTCTATCAAAGTCATCTAGTACCTTCTTGGGATTAAAGTGTATTAGTTCCAACATGTAAATAGCTTGTTCAGACATGTTTAAACTACACATATTTTTAATAATCTTAAAAAAGTTTCCTTGGATGTCTTCACTAATGTTTATATAATTTAAAAAGTTATCATAAAATGCCATAAAATCTAAATTTTTTATCAGGTTCAATCTATAATTAATAATGTGACTTATACTAACAAATGAGGTTATGTCATGAGAACAGAAACATAACGTTGTATTATTACACACAAGATTTATTATTTTTTCACTCAACAATGTAACGGACGACACTGTAAAATTTTCAGTTTCAGAATCAATTCTTAATAATGTATCATCTTCAACCATTTTGGACGCGATTTCGAGAAACTCATGCCACTCGAAATTGGCTAGTGATGCTGCAACTTTTTCCTCAGGTAAATTTAAAACAGTATTTATTAACTTCACACTCGGCACCATTCCTCTAGCTACACTAAGGCCAACGATTATCTTATAATTTCCAGCGGAATAATGCACCTCGTTCAACAGCTTTTTCTCATTCTTAATGTCTTCTCTACTTCTTAATATCATGCTATCAAGATATCTCCAAGGAGACAAACTTCTTGAATCTTCTTCAACAACGTATTCGCCCATGACTAAATAAGTACTGAAACCGTCCAAGCAAATTATCGACTACACTCTGACTACCCCACTCCTGAATATTTATTAATACTAAGTTGTAGGAATAAAAGTTGCGACAGGGCCCACCCGCTACCCATCTCGGTAAATTCTAAAGCTTTTTTAAGTAGGTTATTTTTATATAGTTCAAACACATGGTCTAACTTAGTATCTGGATGAATCACGCTATATCTCGAATTAAATGATTTAATTTCTTGTTCCTGCGTTGATGGTTGTAGATATACACCATAAAGTTCCATATTCATTGATATAGCTCGATGAAGACTCAACTGCTCCGCTAACACCGTTAGAACCTTATGTTTCAAGTCTTTCAGGAACAGCTTAACATCAGTCAAATTATTATTTGTCGATATGTGATAGGTATTCACTCTATTCTTAAAAGCTGTTTGAATAAGTTTAATACCAGAGCCTACAATCTCCCCACAGTTTTCCTTATGTTTCGTTGTACGATTATGACCTTTAATCACCTCACAGTGGCACTGTTTGCAGTATATCTTATACTATAATACTAGCTGATTATTACGAAATATGACGTATTTATCCAAATGAGTCTGCATAACACTCAATTCTAGCAAACTAAACAACATCTTTTATCATGTCCACCCAGCTGTTGTGTGAATTATCAAAGCCAAGCCACTTGACAAACATTTTCTTCCCCTTTTTCCGTATAATTCTTTCAATAAGAAATACATCGGGCTGTTTAGTTTTCTGTAATTCCGCTTCATAAAATCCTCCACTGATTGGTCGTCCCTGCATATCCTCCAATATATAGGTTGTAGGATTTGTTATATTAACCTTGGAAATTTTGAAAAGCTCGGTTGTCCAATTAGGTACATAACCCTTTTCAAAGACATGCTTGGATTTACTTATACGAACAATGTCCCCAACCCCAAATTTCTGTTTCCCCACAACCTTTAGATGCGTATATACAGAGTTTAATAACTTATCCGCGTTACTCTTATTAACATCCGACGGCTTCATGCCAATCGTGTGATGTTTAGTAGCATTGTATGTATTCACGATCTCCTCCAACAAATCAATCCATCGATGATTTCCATTTAAAGTAAACAATCTAAAAAGCTTTTCTTTAATTGTTCGAATTACTCGCTCCGCAATTGAAGCCTTCAAGATACTGAAAGTGCTATAATGATGTATTTTATGCGTCTTCATAAGATTTTGAAAACTAGTATTGTAGTATTCCTTTCCATTATCTGTAACTAACTTTTTCGGGATTCGCTTGGAGTGTCTAAAAATATTTTCCATCGCTTTGGTTACTTCTTGAGCAGTTTTCGCCTTTATGGGTCTTGCCCAGAGAAATTTCGAAAACGAATCGATAACAACAAGTATGTATTTATACCCCCTATTTTCGCGCGCATATTGATCGAGTTGCGCAAGATCGGATGCAAATGTATCATCTAAACCATATTGGATAAATCTACGACGTTTAAATTTCGAACGAGCTGGGGCGTGTAACTCTTTAACAACCTGTTCTCGCGCCTTAGTGATGATACCCTTGGGCATTTTGTTAATAAAGTGAAATATTTGAAACATGTTAGGCAATTTATATACCCCTATCAACTGTATCTGCTAATTTAGTTACTTTTTCATCAAGTTTCTTCAAGTCTGCAGCTAAAGGTGCAAAAGAATTTTCGATTTTTACATGCATGTAACTATGTAAGAGGTCCTTGAGTTTATCGAACTCTGGTTGCACTATTTTCATAGCTTCTTGCTGGTAATTGTCAACTAATTTCAATTTAACATCAATTGCATTAAAACGGTCATTAATTGTTGAAATATCTCTTGTTATTCTTGAAATACTGGTAGAAGACTTTAGCAAACGATCATTTAAATCGCGTAATTCTGCAGATACAGCCTTCATGCGACCTTCGATGCTATTGGTAATATCGTTAACCAGCTTAACACACTCGTTTGAAGAAGCAATAATTTTCATGTAAATAACAGAAATTGCATCATCTAAAAATTTTTTATTAACAGCATCTGTATCATCTGTTGGGGGACTGACGTTACAAAGCTTATGTTCCCTAAAATTGTAATCACCATCCCTAGTGAAGGAAAGTATGGTGGGTGCTGGTAAAACTCTCGGAACCCTGTAGGGGGAAGGTAAAGAACGTCCAAACTTATTCATGATTAATACTTTAATGATGCTTTTAAGGAATTACATGTTTATTTATAGAATTCAATAATTCCAAGTCTCTGCAATTCCTGTAAAATATTCTGAATCTCGTTCCAATTATTATTATTACCAACATGTTCGGAGGCTTCAAGCTTCTTCATTCGCTCAACTAGTTCATTTACATCGTCGTAATATACAAATTCCTTTGGTCTTTCGTTGTACTCCATTAATGCATTCCCAGATTTCAGTTTAGATCTTGTTACAGGCATTCTACTAATAGGCGGTGTTTTGTTCGAAGAACTTCTAAGATTTCTAGCATGAGAAGATGCTGATGATTGCAACAAGGACGTTGATCCTCGTGTTGAAGATGTTAGTAGCGGTCTAATAATATTTTTATATTTTTCCGATTTGCTTCCTTTTAGTTGACCATTACTTAACCGCCTATATGCATTAGTGCGCACTAATATGTCTTTATAATGCACCTCATCATCTTTCTTACGATTGATGGGATTCTTTAAAAACAATAACTCATATAGACCCTGACTTCCTGGATAAGCGACATCGCCTACTTTAATGTCTCCATTTTGCAAAAAGTCCACCGACAGAGAACCCATTGTCCATTTACCATTTTCAAAATTGTATGTTAGACCTTGTGAGTCATCCAAATCAGGGGAACTTGTCCAATACATTTTTAAATATTCGTGAGAAATTGGAGGATATTGACTGGTAAATTCCTCGAAAATTGCCGGATTCGTTCTCATAGTAGTTTTAAATACCTCCTTTAAATCTTGTGGGGTATTCTCTTCAAACACATCATCCTCGATTTCCTCATTATCAACCAAATCTCCATACCTAACTTCCGCTTCTCTGGGCAAAAATTGAACTTCTTCTGGTTTTGTTTTTACAATCGTCTCTGTCGGTTCAGTTTTAATCTTTGGCTTCTTGGCTCTCTTTTCCATAAGCGGTACAAGCATATTTAGCGGGGTAGTAACTGGTGTTAAAAACTTGTTAAGCGCAGCATCTTCTTCGTTTCTTTCCAGCTTTAAAGCCAAGTATTTCCTTCTTATTGTATTAGAGGCATCAATTATGCGACGTTTAACATTCTTATCATAGCTGTTAAATTGTCGAGACATTGCGACTAAATGGTCTATACTTTACAATGATGACGGTGATACTAACTACATATGATGACGTTATAGTATTATATAGGTATCGAATTTATTACGATATCTACCTTTATTAATGTCGTTGTCTTTAACCATGACTAAAAACCCATATTTATCATTCCAACATTCAGAGCAAATGCGTTTAAACGAATCGAAAGACATGTCCGTGTTTACATGATCGCTATAAATATGTTTCAAGTTTAGCTCGTCTTGTTTAAACAAAACTAACACGTTGGCATTATCGCGAATCAACTGTTTGGGTACTTTTGAATATGTTTGCGAGAGATAGAATGAGTCGATATCATTATGACGGCCCATACAGAAATAATTTCTAATTTTATCCTGTTTCTCGCAAGCCACATCGTCAAAGATGAATACAGAGTCGGGTTGAGCAGTTGACGGGTCTATTACATCATCATTCTCACCATATGTGAAATACCCCAAACGACACTGTTTCAATGTTTCTCGGAGGAAATCATATTTTTCCTGTTGTAAAGATTTCGAATAAACGTACACATTTTGAAATTTTAAACCATTGGCGTCAGTTAATAGGCTCATCATTACATTGGTTTTTCCACAATTACTCGGTCCACATATTAACGCCCTAATGGTGTTTGGAAAAAGCTGCCCGTGTTTGTTTGTTTGTTTCTGTTTGGGCATATCGAAATTTTGAATATTTAGGTGGTGTTTTTGTTTCTGCTTCCGCATTACTATAAATACACTCTTTTCTCTTCAATAACTTTATTTGTAATGACAACGTTGCAGGGTGCAGGTGTCTTAAATAGTACCATAAATCGACTCCCGTTTGAACTTCATTTACCTGGTTATTCATATTGTGGTCCCGGCACTCGATTAAAAGAACGTTTAGCTCGAGGTGATCCCCCAAAAAATAAATTGGACAGTTTTTGTCGAGATCACGACATTGCATACTCTCAGTCTCAAGACTTGAAACAAAGACATCAGGCAGATAAAATACTTGAAAATAGAGCGTGGGAGCGCGTGAAAGCCAACGACTCCAGTTTTGGCGAAAAAACATCAGCTTGGCTAGTTACTAACGCTATGAAGGTTAAACGTAAGTTGGGGGCGGGGTGCAAAAGCTTGACTTCGATTGTGAATAAGCTTAGAAAACACGGTGCTGGTGATATAACCAAGAAAAAGACCTTGAGTAACTTACTAAAAGCAGCACGCATGTCGATAAAGAAAGCCGGTGGACGTAGAAAAATTAATATACCGAGGGTTATACCACTCCCTAAGACTGGCGGGATCCTTCCTTTGATACCAATATTTGCCGGGCTTAGTGCTTTGGGTGCTCTCAGCGGCGGGGTGGCCGGTATTGCAAAAACCGTCAATGATGTTCAAAGTGGGAGAGACAAGCTACAAGAAGCTAAACGCCACAATGAAACGATGGAAGCCATTGCTTTAGGGAAAAAGGGTAGCGGTCTATATTTAAAGAAGTATAAATCGGGGTATGGATTATATCTAAGAAAAATGCCAAAAAAACTACCACTGAAGCTGCCCAAACGCCCGTTAACCGATGAAGACATCAAAAACTATACATCTCAATTAAAGATACCCAACTTTAGGGGGGTCTTTATGCGAGATACTCTTCCAAAATCACCTAACCATACTGAGTGTGGTGTTGTCAATTTAGATCGAAACGTCGGATTCGGAACACATTGGGTAGCTTATAAGAAACGCGGTGATAAAGTTGTTTATTTCGATAGTTTTGGCAATTTGAAACCACCCAAGGAATTTATAAAATATATGAAAAATTGTAAAATTTGCTTTAATTACGATCAGTATCAGGACTTTGGATCATCCAATTGTGGACATCTAGCATTGGCTTTTCTCTACAATAAATCTCTATAAAACATATCATTCAAAGTCCCTTACAACAGTCATGTCTCAGACGTTTACGCTAAAAGGTCGTTCTCACCAGCTTGAAGCACACTTTGTTCCTCCAATAGAACTTGACCCAAACTACGAATACTCTCTTGCACTTATATCGCTGAATACTTGGAATACTATTCCAAACATTGAATCAGGAAAAACAAGATTTACTATACTGAAAATAACGTGGAAAAGATATTGAAGATACCTACGGGGTCGTACGAACTGCAGGATATCGAAACGTTTGTTCAGAATCGCATTCTTGATTCACACGCTACTTTAGACGAGCGCAATCACGTCTTTTCGTTGAAACCTAATAATAATACGCTAAGGTGCGAGTTGAGAAGCCAATACGACCTAAATTTTCAGCCAGAAGATAGTATAGCAAGATTATTAGGTTTTTCTCAACGTAAACTAACAGCAGGTGTTGTGCATGAATCAGATCTACCTGTAGAAATAATACAAGTTGTTACTATACGCATAGAGTGCAATATTTATTTCCGGTTCGTATTATACAAATAATCCTTCACATACCTTATACGAATTCTCTCCAACAGTCGATCCTGGCTTCAGTATAAATATCGAGCCAAGAAATTTAATTTTTCTACCGGTAAGAGAAACGAGCATTTACAATATTTCCCTCACCCTATTGGATCAAGATTCGAGGCCGGTTAATTTTAGAGGTGAAGAAGTTGTAATTAGACTAGAACTTAGGCGAAATGGTTCTAGTATTTAAAAAATATTTAAACAGTGGTGCTTCATTAGCAGAGTCATTCGAGCATCGAAAGCTAGAGAGATCACTCACGTTTTCAGCTATAACTTATTTGTATTCTCGCCAAACTATCTACGGCTATCATGTCAGAAAAACTTCAGGTTTTTAATCCAATACATAGTGATGAGTCAATCATTCGAGAAGAATGGCATACATACCATCCGTTTACCACTTCTTTCAACAACAATGACGTAATTGAGATTGTCATCAATCAACAAGATGTATTTTTGGATATGAGTGAAGCCCAACTCTACATTGAGGGTGAATTTAAGGAAGAAACAACTGCTGGAAAAACCGGCAATTGTTCTTTAACAAATAATGCTGGTGCATTCCTTTTCGAGTCCATATCTTATGAAGTCAATGGCAAGGAGATTGAAAAAATTAGAGATCCTGGTATCGTTAGTATGGTTAAAAGTTTGCTATGTTTAAATGACCAAGAAAGTCGTGCTTTAGAGATTGCAGGATGGAATTGGCCCAGTGGTGTACTAAAAACGTTAGAGAGCACTACAAACGAGTTTAATATACGTATTCCTCTCTCTTTCTTGCTAGGTGTTTTTGCTGATTATAAGAATGTAATTATGGGAAAACAAAAAATTAAGCTTGTACGTGCTCGACATGATGATAACTGCTATAAAAATGTTACTGCTAATGGCGATAAAAAGGCTGCCATAACTTTAAAGTCTATCGAATTGAAAGTTAGACACATATATCCGAGCGATGCAATAAAATTGAGACTTTTAGATGACATTGCTGAAAATAAACCGATTTTCATCCCTTTTCGAAATTGGGAAATACACGAATTACCCGCATTAAAAACAACTAAGAAAGATATTTGGACTGTTAAAACAATGTCTGAACGTGCTCGATATGTCATTGTATTTTTTATGGACAATCGTAAGGATAATTTTAAGTCCGACTGTACATATTTAGATAATTTGAGTATCACCGATGTTAAATTGTTTCTAAATTCCGAAGTGTATCCATATGAATCGTTAAACTTAAACTTTAACAATAGACAGTTTACAGAAGCTTACAGGATGTACACGGAATTTTAAAAATCATATCTAGGCAAGCCGACTAGTGAACCACTAATGGATTTTGCGGCGTTTGCCAAAAGGACTCTTTTTGTAATTGATTTTTCTAAACAAAACGAGAGCATCAAGAGTGCAACAGTTGATGTCAAGTTAGAATTTCAAAGTTCTGAAAACTTTTCGAATAATGCACGTGCCTTCTGTATCATTGTTCACGATCGTATTCTCGAGTATCAAGCTTTAACTGGACAAGTAAGAGACCTTATGTAATCAGTTTGATTTGAGTCTTCAGACAATGAAGTTTGTTGTAGTCGATATTCAAGGATTTAACATACCTGAATTTTGCGCTAAAGAATTGGCTATTTATGATGGGAATAGTATGAAAAGTTACTTTTTTAAACCAGTTAAACCATTCGACACCTTAAGTAAGGCTTGCAAGAAACAAGTCAAATATCTATTTGGAAATCATCATGGTATCCTTTATAATTATGGTGATACCGATTACAAGGAACTACATAATATCATATCCAACAATCTGATAGACGCAGACATTATTTACGTTAAAGGACGTGTTAAAGAGGAATTTTTAGTTAAAACATTTTTAGAATTAAACTGTAGGGCACCATATATTATAAACTTAGAAGACAACATTGGTGTACCAAAATTGGAGAAGGGAGATGTTGATGGTTGTAAATATCATATTTTAGATATTAATGTTTGTAGTGTTAGAAATGCCAAAGTGTTGTATCGATATATTTATAGTCTTTTACCTTAATAAATATTTAAATTTTTCAACAAGCCAGCTTTTATTTATTTCCCACGTAGCTCAAACGTTTTTGTTTCTTTATCGGGGTTGTGTTCTGTAACAGAGAGGTCAACAGGGTCTGTTAAACAGGGCTGTTCAGGTCAACAGGGTCCGTTGAACAGGGTCTGTTAAACAGGGCTGTTCAGGTCAACAGGGTCCGTTGAACAGGGCTGTTCACGTCAACAGGGTCCGTTGAACAGGGTCTGTTGAACAGGGCTGTTCAGGTCAACAGGGTCCGTTGAACAGGGTCTGTTAAACAGGATCCGTTGAACAGGGTCTGTTAAACAAAGTCCGTTCACAACGGATCTATTTAGAATTAGGCTCTGTTTCGAAACTATCAGTTGCTCTCGAACCTATGACGAAGGTAGTTGAAGAGAAGATCAAAGATCATTTAAGTAATATTCGTGCGCTGAAGAAACGTATAAAGCTTTACGAAGACCGAAAATCTTTGGTTAAGTTACTGTCAAGACTTAATATTCAAGATGAGTGTTCAAATCAGATATGAAGTTGGAGATGACGTTACAGTAACATTTTCTACTGCAGACGAGCGAGTTATCGTTGAGATTGCTGAAGGAGAGCTATATTTTTCCAATTATGATTTTGAGGAGTTTATAACTACCTACAGCGGTGTTCATGGATACTGGCCTAAAACTACTATTATAATTGACAACTACAATTTGCGTTTCCATACATACCTCGGCAGCCGATGTTTAACATTTGAAGAAAATGAGCAATACTTGTTTTTTATGGAAGTAGTCCATCTCACAGTGGAGTAATATTTTAAGTGAGGAATGAAACACAAAGTCTGCTCCACTAATTTAATAAAAAGTTCAGATCAACATCCCAAACATGTTTCGAAGGTATAAACCTTCATCTTCAGTGGGTAATTATTAAGATGTTATTTATGAAGAGACCAATGACATTGTTAAATTTATTTAAACTAATGTTGCAGAAAAATTCTTTTTAAGAAGACATTTATAACTTTAATTAGATAACTAATACATATTTAAATTAAAGTAAATTTTTTTTTTTTTTTTATATATTTTTTTTTTTTTTTTAAAGTAAATTTTTTTTTTTTTTTTATATAAAATAAAAATTCACTTTATTTTATATAAAAAAAAAAAGAAATTTACTTTAATTTAAATATGTATTAGTTATCTAATTAAAGTTATAAATGTCTTCTTAAAAAGAATTTTTCTGCAACATTAGTTTAAATAAATTTAACAATGTCATTGGTCTCTTCATAAATAACATCTTAATAATTACCCACTGAAGATGAAGGTTTATACCTTCGAAACATGTTTGGGACGTTGATCTGAACTTTTTATTAAATTAGTGGAGCAGACTTTGTGTTTCATTCCTCACTTAATACTTGTTTTGTTGGGATGAAAGTCTTATAGATTTATTCTCTAAACACATTGAAAATTTATATAAGATAAATTGTGTTTGCTTTAAAGATTAATATACTTGAATCTTTTTGTAATAAATGAAACTATGATTTAAAAACAAAGCATGTTTATTAAAAACGCAACAAGAACAGCTAAAATCAATAAATATATTAAAGTATAACTAGTCTTTTATTTGGTATAAAACAATTTTACTCAGGTCGACATTTTGTAAACGACTCATGAAGTCACCCTAAACACGTGACATATATTTGCAATCTTTCGCCCTCCTGCCGTTAGGGCATTAGCTATATCAACTTTGGCCCTATTGGCCCGATCAACCCGGTTCTTTTTTTAAACGACTCATGACGTCGCCCTAAACACGTGACATACATCAGCTGTCGATTTTGACATTTGACAGGTGACATCTGACAGGTGACAGTTCTTAATTGACAGGTGACAGGTGTCGTTTTCGAGTCATGCGCAAGAACCCATTTCATAGACCCCAACTATGCATGCGCAATATCCTAGGCCCATTGGTTCCGGAGATATGAGTCATAAAAATCCCTCCGAAAATTAACATTGGAGGGCCCAGCCTGGTTTACCCTAATTTTGTACATTATAAAACACCACCATAACCCCACTTAAGGACCTTTTGTTCCAGCAATCTAATCAGATGTGCCCCCGTGGTTTCACGTTGTCAAACATTGTTTAGCAGTTTTAATCTATATGCTCTCGTAGCGTATTTTGCAAGGCTTTGAGGTTCGGCCCCAGAGGTTTATGGTTCAATTCCCGCTGACTGCACAAACTTTTTTTCTGTTATTATTTATTCATTATGTTGTTCAATATTGATTATTTAGATAGATGTTCAGGTTAGGTACTTGGGTTTGGGTACTATTGAGAACGTGGTACGTCATCTCTCCCCATAAATGTAATAACACGTGACCATGGGTCATAAAGTTGGGTTAGAATCTTGAAATAATGAGGGCTGATAATACCAGGGGGGCGCCACTTAGGCTAAGACGGGTACTATATTACCGACATCGGATACCCTCGGGCGATCATCGGGTAACCATCGGGTGACCACCGCTCGGGGTCGCTGACCTGCCTGAGCTAGCCTCGCGAATTATGCATAGGGTCTCGCGGTATCGCCTTCTATCGTCATGCGCGTTCAACGCCTGTTGTGGAGGCTTCCTCCGCCGCGGGTCTGGGGCTCGCGCCGGACCAAGTGACCACGCCCTAAAATGGCGATATCCCACGGTCAACAAAATTTTCCCACGGTCATCAAAAAGTTCCCACGCTCAACTCCGGCCATGCCTACTTTTGTTTTATTTTTATTTTAAAGCAGATTCCTAACAAAGGATAATCACTAGTCGACTTTCTTAGTTGCATTCCACCGTTGTCTGTATGTCGACCACAGAGTCGGGTGTGTAAGCTTCTATATCATATCTTGTCATTTTTTTTTTATTTATTAGTTGATACGATTTTTTAAATATTTTCATATGTTATAAATACCTACGAGTATAATATAATACAATTTTAGGAGGGAATAGGCATATTTAAGCTTTTTAATTTAAAAACTTCTCCAATACACGCTTCTGGCCAGGGGATTTTTTTCAATAACAATGGTAAATCCTCAAGTATAACAATAGCTTGCGATAAATTGAGCATTGTTTTTATAGCCTACATAAAATATTAATGCTTCATTAAATTATACATGTCTGTTCAAAAGTTAGAGCCAAAAATGTAGGTAAGTTTCCTATGACCCTATGAAAAACTAGGGTTTTTCTGACTTCCCCTATTTACAAGAGTATACCATAAAAAAATAGCAGAATGTACGTATATAGTAAAAGCGGTACGGGAAAACCTTAAGAAAATAAAAATGTTCAGGCGCTGAGAATTCAGACGATAAAAAAGCAACATTTTTAAAAAAAAAACCGCCTAATTCAATTTAGATACGGTGTTGAGAATCATTTTTATAATAATTATAGGAGCAATAATCGTGAAAGTAACAATTTAAGCGATTTAATAGTATTTAATACACTTTTCTTACCTGTATATGCCTCAGTTTGTTTGTTTTGTTTTCTTTCATTTGCAGAATGTTTTCTTTTTAATGGAGTACACGAAGAAAAGCACTGCCCTATGGATCTGTCTTATTCAGAATTTTTTATAAACCATTGTAACTATCATACAAATATTGTTTTGTAATTTTTTTTTTGTTAATATTACGCTGCCTTGTGCTAAATAAAATATTATTATTTTACTATATTGCGAAGAATAAATTTGGTTCATTTTTTATATAATCCAATAGCCATAAAGTCAAAATTTAAGTGGGTTTGCTCTACCTGCCACCCGAAAGGTCTGCCGTCACACGATCGTGTTTTGTTATGCGAGCATCATTCAATAAAATATTTCTTTGTTACATACTGGCAAATGTGTACTTGTTACATTGTTCGAAAGTTAAGAATTGTATCTAAATACCTAAAAAGAAAATCCATAATATATTTTTATAAATCATAGATTTCAGTACTGTTTAATTAGTAATAATGCTTTAAAAAATACAAAAAGTTGTCCATACCCTATACTTTCTTAGGGGATGTTTATTTTCTACTTAGATACATACCTACCTGCCCCCCGAAAGGTAGGCTGTCGCACGATCGTGTTTTGTTATGCATGCATTATTTAATAAAATATTTCTTTGTTACATACTGAAATTTTATTGCTTATGTCACATTATTTTTATATATTTAAAAAGCGTCAGTTATAGTGCATGTTTTGTAAATTTCTAGCTTTTTGTTAGCGTCTATAGCATTTCTTATCAAAAATAGCAAAAGGTACGTATAGTAAAAGATACGTATAGTAAAAGTGGAACGGAAAAACCTTAAGAAAATAAGAATTCTGGCGATAAAAAGCAACATAAAACCGCCTAATTCAATTTAGATACGGTGTTGAGAAATTTAGAGAAAAAAATAATGACTCGTTATTATTATTTATATATATAATAGGCGACAACTAAAAAAACTACAATCAAAAGTCTTTTTGTGGCTCTGAAAAGAGCCGATTTGGTTGACACACGGTTGCTTTAAGTACAGATAGGTTACATAATGTACAGGTGTATGTGTAAATACCCCGTATGTAGCATTCATTATACTTTATTGCATGTTGGACAGTCTGAAGCCTCCATTTTTAGAAAGCAAGGCTTCTTGCACCATTTGCAATGTGGCTTGGGTGGAACATTTAGGTTACCGGGCCACTCATCTCTTAACCACAATTCGTGGTATACAACCTTTTCTGGTGCCAGATCTCTAAACGGCTGCCACGAATACCAGCACTTTACACACGTTGTACTATTACGTGACGACGCTCTGTGGTAGTAAGAGTACACAAAACAGCAACCATCTAAAACCAGATCCGCTTCAATTCCGTCGTCTGACATGCTGATAGCTGAACGAACGAACCAGGAATAAGGTGACAAGATGCAGCAACGTAGGCTGTAAGGGTTGGGGTGGAGGGGGCAATGAAACCCCGGCTGGCTTGGGTGTTCTTTTTAGGTTCTGCAACGTTTTTCTCGCGCAGGGGTGAATCGGGGGTGGTCTAACGACACAAGATATTGGTTTTTAGACGACCAGTCAGACATTCTGGGTTAGAGTTTGAACCAATGTAAAGACTGTAACGTCACAAGGTATTCTTAGTGGTCTAAGCGGCCGTCAAGTAGCAGGCTCTAAGAGGGGTGAGCTTGAAGGTTTAAAGTGGTAGTGGATACACGCATTATCGGTTGGTTACAGAGAGAGTAAGTGGGGCGGGGTTTAGGGCGGTATCATTCAGATTAGCTTTTACAGCATCAGTAGTCTATAGGCTCTAAACACTATGCTCTGAAAATTTTTTGTACGAAACGTCAAACGGAGGAAATTGTTTGTAAAGTTAAGGGCTTCTCCTTTATCGGTTGGTTACAGAGAGAGTAAGTGGGGCGGGGTTTAGGGCGGTATCATTCAGATTAGCTTTTACAGCATCAGCAGTCTATAGGCTCTACGCCATTTTGATAGCAGTACCTATAGGCTAGGGGGGTGGGATTTAGGGTTGTATCATTCTGGTTAGATCTCACAGCCTTGGTTGTCTATAGACTCTAACACCATTTTGTAGGCAGTACCTAAGATCCCACAGCATTGGTTGTCTATAGGCTCTAGCGCCATTTGGAGGTGGTACCTATAGGGGGGAAGGGGCGGGGGACCCTTAGGAAGAGGGCGGCCCCTATGCAATTAGCTCCTTCCACCCCCATAAAAAATTGTACCTATAGGGGGTAAGGGGCGGGGCCTTGGGGAAAAGGGGCGGCCCCTATGCAAATTAGCTCCTCCCCAATTCCCACAAGTTAGTGACATAGTATCTACTGATGAGGTCTCTCGTCAGCTGCATCCTGTAATAACACGGCTCCTATTCCTATAGTCGAGGCGTCTACTCGTAGCTCGCATGCTTTATCGGGATTAAAGTGTGCCAAGACGGGTGCTGTGATAAGTTTTTCTTTTAGTATTTCGAAAGCTTGTTGTTGGGCTGGTCCCCAACTGAAGCCAGTGTCTTTTTTTGTTACTTCGTGTAATGGTCGAGCTAAAAAGGAAAAGTTTTGTATAAATTTCCTGTAATAGTTACAAAGTCCTATGAAGCTCTGAGTGGATTTGACGTTGTGTGGCACTGGAAATTTTTTGATTGCCAAAAGTTTATCCTCGTCTGGAGAAATTCCATTTTTGCTAACGGTGTCTCCTAGAACCTTAACTTCAGTCTTGGCATACGAACATGTGCTAGGTTTAAGCGTAAGTCCTGCTTCTCTTAATCTTTCGAAAACTCTGCGCAATTTTTCTATGTGTTCCTCTCTTGTTTTTGAAAACACCAAAGTATCATCAATATAGATTACTACATCTTTCCATTTCATTCCTTGGAATACTTTATCAGCTAAAGCCTGAAACGTAGATAATGCATTGCATAATCCAAAACTAAGGACATTAAATTCATAAGATCCGTGGCCCTGTGCCACGAAAGCCGTATATGGTTTGGAGTTTTCTTCTACTCTTACCTGAAAATACCCACTAAACATATCCAAGCTACTGAAATATTGAGCTTTCCCAAAGTATGTAAGGATATCGTCGATGTTAGGAATAGGATATGTGGACTTCTTCGTGACGCCGTTAAGTTTTCTATAATCAACACAAAATCTGACAGATCCGTCTTTTTTCTTTACAAGGACTATTGGACTAGCCCATGGTGAGTGACAGGGTCTAATAATATCATTTTGTAACATTTCTTGTACTTGTTCATCAATTATTTGTCGTTCCTTCTGGGACACTCTGTATGGGCGACATTTTATGGGTTGAGCATCACCAACATCAATCCTGTGTTCCACAAGATTTGTTAATCCCATTGTACGTGTAGATTTAGAGAATACATCTGAATATTCTTGCAGTAGGTCTTCTGACTGTTCCTTAAATATTGGTCATTAATGTGGCCTAAGTCATGGTCTTCCTTAATAACCTCATCTTCATTATTCTGGTCAAGGTATAGCAAAAATCCAGAACTTGTTGTTGCCACTTCTTTTGTGGCTGTAATAGTTTGTATAAAGCCAATTGTTTGTCCTTCGTATAGCCGTGCTGGGTATGTGCCTATATTCAGTATTGTCATATGTATTTTCTTTTTTGTGAGGTCAGGGGGCTCAATCATTAGTAATTTATTCGGAATCAGAAAATTTTCGTTTTCAAAAAAGTCTAGCTTTGAAAGGTCTTCAGTTTTATAATCTAAATTGCAATTTATCTGAATAACCTTGGTTTCGCCAGGTTTAATAAAGACATCTCCATGAAACTTTCCCGGTATATCAGCGTCTTGTTCCTCCGTTGGTTTCGATATATCCGTATGTATGATTTCTGACACTGGGCATGATTCATCACTGGTTTGGTCGACTTGCTCGCTGACTCTATGGTCTGCTGTTACATGGTCGGCTAAAGAGTGGCTTGTGGCGTTGATGACAAGGTTCGTGGTTGTTTCTTTAAATTTTTCGGTGAATATTTCGTTGATCGAGTTTTTATTGCTGGGTGCCACGATGATCCCTTGATTGTCGGATATATTTATTTCCAAGGGCGATGTCGTAAAAGGCAGTGTAGCCTTCGTGTGTGCCGTTGTAGGGTCCTTCTCTTTAATATTCTCTTCTAGATCCACCTCTTTATCTTTACTGATATGATCCATGGGTGGTCTGATGTGTCGCATAATTTTGATTTGATCTAGGTTGTTTTTTGCAAGGGCTTGCGATGAGTGTTTGATGTTTTTCAATGCCTCCTCTTTGTAACTTTCGTAAATTTGTTTCTTGGTTAACGTCGTTACTCATAATTTTGCAGAAGCCGGGCCTGTAAATAAATTTGTGGTACTATAGTTGGGGTCAAGCAAATATTTGACGCGTGACACTTCCATATTGTCATGGGTGTCAAATACGGCAGGCCACTCATAATATAAAAGTTACTAATGGCTAAATTTATATTATAATAATTACCACCCACTCGAAGTATTTGTATCTTTATCCTTTTATATGACTAAAAAGAGATATACATAAACCGAGTTACCTTCTCGTCGATTTGGTCAAATCATATGGGCTGCAGATCCGCATTTTATTAATTAATATAATCGTTATACACTACTAATCATTATACACTACTAAGATTGCTTTTGTTAAGACCTGTGATATTAATGGTCAATCCTGAATCCCACCATTACAATGCACAGAATTTATCAAAACAAATTTATTTATATTATAATTCATATTCTTAGACCAATTTTCCAGCAATCATTTTCTGCAAAGGTTTATAAATAACAATATTCGTCAGTCCGGCCCTGACTAAGTATCAGCTGTAATAAAGTTAGTGAAATCGAAATAACTTAGTATTGGACAAATATGACAAGATGCAAGTGTCACGCGTCAAATATTTGCTTGACTCCAACTATAACCTTTGTAGTTTCTAGGCCGATAGCCATGTTATATTTTATATGCTTGTAAGTTAAGTCGATTGTCCTTGATTTTAAGCAAATTGTTGCTGAAAGTTGTTCCAGAAATTCTAAGCCTAATAGCATCGAAAACAGGAGTGTGTCAATTACCAGCGCATTGCATGTGGTTGAAAAGCAGGGGAAGTCTAGTTGAAAGTGCGCAGATCCTAGTATGGGTATTCTGTGCCCTCCAGCAGCTAGAAGATGTGTATTGTTGCTGTTCTCGGAGTATGCAATAAAGGATTTACTAACGATGTTTCTTTGAGAGCCCGTATCAATTACTGCTGTGGCTTCTCTATCATTAACTGAGACATGCAATGTTAGTAGTCCGGTCGTTGCTGAAAGGAACCCCCTTGTGTGGAGAGGACGACGTCGGGGTTTAGGAACGGCGCCCCCTGTCGTTTGGGTATTTCTTAAAAGTGTTACTTCTGCATACTGAAGCGGTGTGCCCAATTCCATTGCAGTTATAGCATTTTGGACGTCCGTCGTGATTTCTTGTGTTTGGTACATACGTGCTATTATGTCGCTGGGGTTCGTTATACCTCTGGGATGTATTTGGTCGGTTGTCGTATCTGGGGTTTGTTGCCCTATAGGAGTTCTGATCATTAAACCCTTGCCTGTTTTGGTTGTACCTGTTTCCATTTTGTTGGTAATTGTTTCTATATCTCGAGAATCCTGTTGTTTGTCTGTTATTATTGTCACGAAAAGGCCGTGTCTGAGTAGTGTGAGTTCTCTCTTGGGTATTTTTGGATACAGCGTCGATGTCTTCCAGTTTGTCTATTATTGTCTTAAATTTTACTCAGTCCATATTATCATCTACGATAAGACGATAATGAGTGTATAGATCCTCTTTTACTCCTGTTTCGAAGAATTTTTGAAATTCTTGTACCGCGCAGCTCGGGTCGTATTCTCCAAATGTGTTCAGTAGGTCGAAGTAGTATGATCGGACTGATTCGTTGGGCTGCTGCTTCCTTGAGTATAGTGTTTTTTCTAGGGATCACCTAGTTTTACTTTCCCCGAATTCTTTAAGAAAATCTTTCTTAATCTCTGTCCATGTTTTTGTGGCATTGTCTTGGTTATCTTTATATCGTGATATCCAAAGGTGAGCAGCACCCTCTAAGAACGACTCCAGGTATGCCATTTTTAGTGCATCGGTACATCCATTCGCAGCACTTGTTCTTTCGTATTGTTTAAGGAACGCAGATGCATTAGCCGTGCATGGGTTAAATGTAGAAGGACACAAAAAGTTTGGGACTGCAGGAGATTTTTGGGTAGCCAGACTTTGCGCAAGCGTCGTATCTGCCATGTTAGCTTCTTGTGATGGTATAATGACAAAAACTTCTTCCTCTAAGTTTACTTCAGATGTGTCACTATTCGAACTGTCAGCCGTTTGATCCTCTGCGTCGGTTTCGTTGTCTTCACCTACGATAGATGTTTGATTATTTGGCACTACAGTGGTGTTAATAGTATCACTTTCTCTACCAGAACCTCTTGGGGTGGCTAATGGTTTTGATGGTGGCGAAGGTGTTCGCACTACCCCAGGTGATCTGGCAAATGGGTCTGGACCAATTTCCGTACTACGATGTTCGGAAAAAATGCCGAATGTTTTGGGTCCACAATTAATTTGTATTTACTCGTGGATCTTGTTACGGGGCGTGAAGGATTATCATCCGACATTACGGGTGGGAATATACAGCCTTAACCAAAAAAATTAATAATAAATGGGAAAAAAATTAAATAAATTACGCTGATACGGACCTGGGAAGTCCTGTTGATAAATGTAAATGCTCCTAAACAATTTAATTATATTTTGTGCAAACGTAAGCGTTTAAAAAAACAAAAGGTATTCTTTATTTTAACTGACCTATACTCAATCTAATATTTATTAAGTGTACAATGAGGTTGCATCAGCAAAATACTCTAATAAGGCTGGCGCTACGGTGACGTCCTGTTTTACAGTTCATCGTCACCAAATAATTGTAAAAATTTATTTTTTAAACTGCTGACACGCTTATTTCCACTGTTATTAAAAAAGCTTTGTTTCTCGATTGTTGGCGTAACGGGGAGACCTGTTTCCTTATATATTTTAATAGTTAAATTGTCGCTAGAATTTTTAAATTTAAATTTGTCCTGCCTTTTTCGTTCTCTTTGGTTTCTATTAAGTTTTCTTCGGGCCATATGGAATCAGAGCTAATTCATGTTTAAAAATTAAATTAAAATCAGTTTATTTATTCTCGCCAGCTGGTAACTGGCTGAAGAATAGAAAAACTAACTTGCACTGTCGATAACAACTCTAAGCCTCGCCAGCGGTTAACTGTGCCAAGGTAGAATTAATGTCAATCATGCAGGTTGCTAAGAGAGAAAAAAAAACAAAAAATTGGTCGAAGAGAAAAAAAACCTAAGGGGTTAAGGTAGTTAGTTCATTACCGTCAGCTGGCAACTGGCCGAGCAATAAATAAACTCCTTTGTACTGGTCAGTAATAACTCTAAGGCCTTGCCAGCGGTTAACTGGCACAAGGTAGAATTACTATTAAACGTACGGGATACCTATAATAACCTTAACCTCGCCAGCGTTAACGGGCACAAAGCAGGGTTATTTGTGGCAAAAAGGTCTGTATAAATCTAATCTCGCCAGCGTTAACGGGCACAAGATAGGACTTATTTCAGTCCTTCCAGGGAAATTAATTGCTGAAAAAAAAATTAATTTAAAACAGCCTAAAATAATTATTTGATAGGTTAGGAAGAACCTACCAACGAGAACGAACCAGGCACCTCCACCAAATGTCACGTTTATAATTGATATTAGTTAAAAAGGGGGTTCTAAAAGTGTGACACGGATAAAAGGACACAGGTCTAAAAAACAAAGCTCTTTATTCTTACCACAATTACAATAACACTTAACTCTTACTTTTATCATCTAACTTACATTATTCGGTCAACGTGCCCTCGGGGTCGGGGGATGAAATGGCTTGGCTGAATCGCGGAGCTACCGAGCTACTATCAGCTGATGGCTGTGTGATCGCTTCTTGAACGCTCTTTTTGAGAGCCTTTCGACAGCTAGCTCTTTGAGAGCTTCTTAATAGCTGGCTTCCGTATCACCGAGGATGCTATTTATATCCATTATGGTTTGTCTAACAATCATGTATTATTTTATTATTATAACTGTTTATATAACATCAATAAATAACAAACTCGGCGTTGTGCTTCAAATAGTAAATAGTGAAATAATAAATAGTAAACTACGAAATTTGTAGGTCACCAGGCTGAGAAACGTGAATTAATGATTTAAATGTAAAATGAAATAATAATTTTGGAAAAAGCCTCTTTTCATGACAATATTCCACCTGCGGCTAATAGTAAGGGAGCAAATGCCTTTTTCTCGAAATTGCCTTAAGAGCGAAGTACCTCATTATTATTAGAAATACAGCAAAATTTTATTTGAAAATGTTTTTGCAAATTAAAAACTTAGTTCAAATGCAAAATTTGGTGTCTCAATTTTTAATTATTTTACCTTAAGCTATATTTTTCCCCGAGGGGTGTCTCACTACGGCAGTCGGTGTACAAGTGTCTAGGCAGTCATCGGCAATCACTGACAATCATCGGCAATCACTGGCAGTCATCGGCAATCACTGGCAGTCATCGGCAATCACTGGCAGTCATCGGCCATCACTGGCAGTCATCGGCAATCACTGGCAGTCATCGGCAATCACTGGCAGTCACGAGCAATCAGTGGCAGTCATCGGCAATCATCGGCATTTATCGGAATTTATTTTGTTGTGACCAATGAGAACGCATATTTTTCGGCGTATGGAAATGGCTGCGATTGAAGCGCATCCGGTGGCAAAATAAACCGTCGTTTAGGTTAGATGGTTGCGTTTGCATTGTGCGTCTTGTTTTTGTGAACCACGCAAGTAAAAGTGATTAATACCAGAATGTCGGTACGTATAACGTATTTATTATATTATAATTTTACTAATGTAAATACTTCCTGCGTTACATCCCTTTTTACTCAACGAATAAGTTCAGTTTAGTCCTTTGGTAGTAACCCAGATAACACATGACATTCAGGGAATGCCCTAGAATGGTTCTATGAAGGTTTGAGTGTCCTGCACATTAAGCGAATGTTCGTGGAATATTCTTCTTGGTATGTTCACAGACAAAAAGTCAGAATGTCCCCAGAACATTCTACAAACATATTCACAGCCTAAAATCATATATTTAAAAGCTCCAAATATAAAAACAAATTTAAAACATATACATATAATAGTAACTGCTCTTTTTTCTGCTTTGCGAGCTGTGCATCGACATTACGACCTGTGAACTTCTTTGCCTCAAGACCATTCTTATACCAGCACCGTAAATAATACCTTCACCAATCAGAAACAAGTGACGTCAGACCCAACAACAAGAGACGCAATAGAACGCTTATTTTAGTGGCATTTGTTATGATAATATAAGCTACCATAGTTCTGCCGTCGCGGCATTCTTGCTATATACAGGGTTGGGCAAATGTTCCGGAACGGCTTAATTACAAGCGAACGAAAAGTGATATCGAATCGGGGTTTTGGGCAATCTATAGGACACAAATTTTACTATTTGACTGGTATACCATATGTCAGTAATGTCACCAACTGTCAAGTGTCGACGATATTTTTTTATTTTTTTAAATGGAACACCCTGTATATTATCAGATATTCTAGATCTTCAATAAATTACAAATATTTTTCATATAGCATACCATATGATTAAATTCAACTGTTTCGGAAATACGGGCAAATGAATCTAGAAAGCCCATATTACATTTTGTTTAAAAATCAAGCAACATATTTCTTTTATTATGACATTCCAAATAAAAGTCTTAGTTTCCATGACTCCCAAGTGTCACTCTGACACATTTCCTATTTAATTTTTATTTATTTGTATTAAGTGAGTTGTGCGAGTTTTTTATTTATCGACTAAACCTCTGATATAACTGATAAAACTATGGTTCAGCTAACTGAACAAGAACGGATTACTCTGCTTATGATGATAGGATATGGGGATAGACGGAGATCTTTTCAAGAAGCAACCGACCTTTTCAATCAAAGTTTTCCTGTTCGAGATCCCATTTCTAAATCAACTGCTAATAGAATATTCCATAACTTTGAGCATACGGGTACGGTAAAAAACTTGCCAAAAACAGGTCGTCCGAAAACTGCTACAAATGACGAGAAATCCCTGGATGTTTTGCTTGCCCTGCAAGAAGAACCACAGACGTCAGTTCCAAAGCTTGCTCTTGCACATGAAAACAGCGAAAAATCAATTAGAAGAATCCTCAAAAAAAATAAAATGTTTCCTTATAAAGTCAGCTTGCTTCAAGAACTATCAGAGGACGATCCTGATAGGCGTATGCAATTTTGTCAAGAAATAATGGACTACATAGACCTACAACCTAACTTTGTAAGTCGTATTTTATTTTCTGACGAGGCTACATTCTGTCTTAATGGTTTCGTCAATAGGCACAACTGTCGATACTGGTCAGACCATAATCCCCATTGGATGATTGAGCACCGTACGCAACACCCCCAAAAATTAAATGTGTGGGCAGGTATAATTGGAAACCATATTATTGGGCCTTTCTTCCTTGATGGAAACTTGACATCTATTTACTACTTAGATCTGCTTCGAAATAGAATTATACCAAATTTGATTAATTTATATCATGATCAGGTTAACGATCAAATACTAGCGAATGACATTTGGTTTCAGCGAGATGGGGCGCCAGCTCATTTTGGTATACATGTCAGAAATTATTTAGATCAAACTTTTCCTGGAAGGTGGATAGGTAGGAGAGGGTCCATTGAATGGCCTCCTAGATCTCCAGATTTAACACCTCTAGATTTCTACCTCTGGGGTCATTTAAAGACTGTCGTATATCGTACACAACCTAAGACTTTGGAGGATCTTCAAAACAGAATTTTAGATGCTGTGCATGTTATTTCTCGTGAACATTTGCAAAACGTGCGTTCTGAATTTTCCGACAGGATTGGACACTGTCAGGTGGCTGAAGGACGACATTTTGAACATTTAATTAAATAACCATTATTTTATATTATTGTGTTTTAAAGTTATTACCTTGGTTTTGTTTAAATAAAATGTACTACATTCATTTGCCCGTATTTCCGAAACAGTTGAATTTAATCATATGGTATGCTATATGAAAAATATTTGTAATTTATTGAAGATCTAGAATATCTGATAATATACAGGGTGTTCCATTTAAAAAAATAAAAAAATATCGTCGACACTTGACAGTTGGTGACATTACTGACATATGGTATACCAGTCAAATAGTAAAATTTTTGTCCTATAGATTGCCCAAAACCCCGATTCGATATCACTTTTCGTTCGCTTGTAATTAAGCCGTTCCGGAACATTTGCCCAACCCTGTATATATTTTTGCTGCATATCAGAGCCTTTATGAAATAAGGGTTAATCCACCATCGTGGTCTTGTAAAGTTTCGCAAAAATATGCCTATATTGTTTGCGCAAAAAGACGCCTAAGATCAACAAACTGTCATACTGTCAATAGTGTCTGTAGTGAACCGGGGGCTTGTTTTTCTTAGTAGTATACTTTAAACAAAAGGGAAAAAAATCCCATGGTTATTAAAATGCACCAGTTGATTATTAAAAAAAAAACTATTTTCCTGAGGAACTTCGGTTAATTACCTTTTGAACAATATGTACAATAAAGTTCTTTAATAAATAAAAATAGAAATATTTATGAACCAATGGGATGGGTTAAAGAGTTTTACAAATTATATTAGGAGAAATTTTCAAATAAATTTTCAATAAATTTTCAACATATGTAAGAAATAAAATTTTTCTTTAAAATAAAAATAGATGGAAAGAGATGAATAAATTCTTATCTAAATCCTACGTAAAAATTAAAAAAAAAAGTGCTTTTAAATTTTCTTTAATCAAAGTGAAATATTTTATTTTTGAGGAGAAAAATCTTTTACGTACATAAGTAAGTGTTGCAAAATCCTCTGAAGAAAATAAAATTAATTTTATAAAATTATTTTTTTTTAATAAAAAAAAATAAAATATAAATATTCAAAATAAAAAAAAAAAATATTTTTCTATGTATTTCAACACCGAGTGGGAAAACACTGCAAATAAAAGAAATTCAAAATAATTTAAAAATTAATCTTTAAGATTCAAACTAGAACGTCTCGTGTGCATTTTCAATACCTAATATGTGAAATATTTTGAAGGAGTAACTAGCCGGACTGTTAATATTAAAAAAAAAAGAACAAAATTTTAACTTACTTTTCAAAGATTCGTAAATCCAAAAAGGAAAAATTTGGGAAATAAAATTCTAACTTAATTAAAATCCCATTATTTCTTTTATTCACAATTACCACAATATGAAACATTTTTGAAACTTATTTTTCCTCCGACTAGTCAATTAAAGTTGATCGCGCGAACCCCCGTAAAATAAGACTAAATGCTGGATTGCGTCGGGCCACCGTGCGGGCTGCAAAGATCCCGTAGCATTTCCCTATATGGATACAAAGTAGTCCTACGCCTCTCTACCCACGTCTCCCACCTACACTATTAAGGGTGAAAATTCAGTCATGTTTCCTTATATGGATAGGGATATGTACCGACTATCTGGGGGTAAAAGTTGGATTGGTTGAGAGTTGCTGAAGACGAGTATAAATTCGATAAGATCCCAGTCAGTGGGGTTAGTTGAAATTAAAATCTCGGCGCGAAAACTTTGAACGATACTTGCGGAAAGTCCGGTGTAAGTCCAGTCGCTAACCTCTTCTCGAATTGATCTACAGGGATCAACGTCCGCTTACCCACGATCGATCGGGTCCACGACCTCGCAGAAGTAAGTGATTGTGAGCCATAGATATATATTGCATTACTCCATAATGTTTGTTCTTGAAAATACTTGCTATAAAAGTGTTGGGGTGGTTCCCTTAAAGTGTGTGTCAAAAATAAATTCATAGTGTTGAAAGTAAATTGGCGTCCCCTTTATTTATTTCATAGAAGCACAGATAAGAACCAAAATTAATTTTTTTTGGAGTAGTTTTCAATCAAATAAAAAGAAAAAATATATATTAAGAACGTTTCCCCCAGCTTAGGTCAACTCATTTCTAATTAAAATAAAATACAAAAAAAAACAGAAAAATATAACCAAATGCTCCCACGCACAGTACTTCGGTCTCAACTGCATCATAAATTAGCTTCGAACACGGATTCTCTCCGAGCCCCGCAACGAAGAGTTTTATAGCCGCCACTTCAGGAGCAGTGCTAACCGAAAAAGGGATGAAACGAAGTAAGTAAATAAATAGGCTATTAGGCTCCAAGAGAGGCGGGTGTTATAATTGAGGACCGTTTTTTTTAAACTCGATAACTGCATTTTTACCGAAATTCAGTTATACATCGATTTCGGATGGAAATTCAATGCCCGACCACTGGTAGCATGAAAACGCGATAAGTTAAAGAGCTGCAGAGTAATCAATTCTTTACGGTTTCTCAAAACTCGATAACTACACGGGCTACTTGAAAACTCGATAAGTAATGAGCCTAAACATTTTTGATGATTTCCTATATTTTATACTTTCTGTAGTTTTCCGTTATTATTTGGGATAGAATACAGATCAGTGCTCGTCGCCACGTGTTTGTTGTTATTGTTTCTTTTTTTAATTAAAATATGGATGACATTGATGAAGAATATAGTAAAAATGTGCGCCCCACGAAAAAGGGAGGAAAATATCGTATTTCCGAAGACAATCGTGATCAAGTTGGACCAAAAATTACGCGTTATAGAAAAGAGCGGTTAGGGGAAGCCGACATTGCTTGTAATCATTTCCAGAACAAGGCAAAAGGCGTTGTTTGTAAGGCGGGAGAATTGACAAGGAATAGAATACTTGGTAAGTACATATCTCAAAATTCGCTGCTGAACAGAGATTTTTAAAAACAGTGTCTACAAATAATTATCTATTATTATCCTTTGTTTAGGTTTCAGAGAAATGATATATGGAAATGATGCGAAAAAAATAGAGCAAGATAAAATATTGCTAAAGTTTATGGAAGTTGTTGTGCCTGAGCGAAAATCTAAAGATGTTACTAATGCGCGGCGGAATAGAAAAGTTTCAGTCAAATACTCCATTAGAACTCCGGGAGGCGATATTCCTGTTTGTGCTGCTACATTTCAGAAAATAACTGGTAAGTGAAGAGTCTTATACTCTTTATTTATTTTTTGCTATTGTGAAACTTGACTTATATTTTAGGTGCAAGTAAAGATAGGCTGTCTGGTATTTCAAAAAAATTTCTTGCGGGAGAATTATTGGTTGAGAAGCGGGGAGGTCGTGTACAAAAGCAAACTGATAAAGATATTACTGAAGCAATAAAGATACACATAGGCAGCTACAAATGCAGAGAGAGCCACTACTCGCGTGCAAAATGCAGGAGAAGCTACCTACCTCCTGAGTTAAATATACAGAAGATGTGTAATGCATTTTGTACCAGAACCAATTTTAAATGTTCTTTGGCCAAGTACAAGAAAATTTTCTATCAAAATTTTAACCTTGGCTTCGGAAATCCACACTCAGACACATGTTTTATATGTAAGGAGTTTCTGATAAAAATAAGAAAAACCAAGGTTTTAGAGAAACGAAGTGAACTCCGCACCAGCTATAGGCTTCATAAGATGAGAGCAAAAGCATTTTTTAAATACTTAAATACTTTCAAAGAAAATACTATTAAAGTTTGTTTTGATTGCCAACAAAATCAGCCGTTGCCAAAAATGTCTGTTGGTGAAGTTTTTTATTCAAGGCAAGTTTGGCTCTATAACTTGGGCATTGTGCATCATCAAGATAAAAAGCAAGCAAAAGAAAATTCCAGCTTCTACGTTTGGTTAGAAACGCAGGCAGGTCGGGGATGCAATGAGATAGCTTCTGGTCTGTTACATTTTATTAGCAAGCTTGAAAACACATTGTCTGATGAAGGCAAGGATCAGATGATCTTGGAGCTATTTTCAGACTCCTGTAGTTCCCAGAACAAGAATAGCATCATGATGGCAGTTCTTATCAGCTTTTTGGAAAAGTCTAAAGTGTTTAAGGAAATACGACATTTTCATGCCCGCAGATAGGGTTTTTGGAAGAGTGAAGAAACAATATCGAAGACGAGAAGAAATTTTAGTACCGAGGGAATATTACGAGATATTGAAAAACCATGGAACTGTGAATGTTTGGGGACAAGATTGGAAGACATTTGATTAAAAGTCGGTATCACAAAGTATTTTAAAGAAAAAACTACCTTTTAAAATAACTGAAGCTCGGGTCCTTACGTACCAGAAAGTAAAAGAGTCAGTGGTTTGCAAATTTCGTAATACATATACAGGAAGTGATATAGAAGTCGCTATTTTCAAAAAAGGTGTGAAAGACGCAAAACAGATATCAGCAGCAAAACAGCTTCCAGTAATCGATCACGTTAGTGACCTTAAGAAAATTGACGTTAGAAAGCTCATAAATAGTATTGATATTACCGATGAAGTTTCTTCATTTTATGATGAAGTTCTACGAGGAACAACTGCCGTTGATTTAAACGACAATGCTGATGAGACAAGTCTGTTTGATGACTCTGAAATCGACTTCTGAAGTACCTATAATTATTTACTGCTCAAGAAGTATAATTTTCTTTCGGCATGCAGTAATTTTTTTTAATTTTTATTACTTAGTACCTACTGTTATGAAAAAACTCGATAAGTACTGTTACTTATCGAGTTTTCCAAAAACTGCGTATTTGTTTATTTTTTGTAAATTCATAATAAAGTATATATCATAAATTTTTTTTTACGTATCCACTCCCATTTAGTATCATTTTCTTATTTAGTTTTTTTCATTGAACATTAAGCATCATAGTAGATTTCAAATTAAAAAAATGCTCTCCTGAAAATTCTTTATTTTGTAGTTATCGAGTTTTAAAAAAACGGTCCTCAATTGGTGTCAGATCTAGGGGTTTTTCTTTTAAGTCGCAAAAGAAAATAAGGAAGAAGAGGATCTGACTTGTAGGCCACCAAAATCAATATCCCCTACAATAGTTCTGGCTAAATAAAAAAAAAAAGAAGAAAAAAAAAAACATAATGAGCACTACTACTGCAGCAACCACAACAGCTACTGGAACTACCACTACCACTGCAGCAATAATCCCCACTACTACAACGCCTGCAACAACTACGGTGATGACTACAATGACTGGAAACTTCGTCATTGGTATTGAATCGTTGCCCACTTATGATGGAACGAGTGGAATTGACGAATTTTTATCTGTGGTTAAAGAAACGGGTATACTGGCAAACTGGTCCCACCAACAGTTGGTATCGATTGTTCGGTTAAAATTGCGACAAAAGGCAAAACAATTTATAGACTCAGAACCCGCATTACAAGTAACGAATAATTGGAATGTTCTTAAAGATAGTTTGAAAAAACAGTTTACTAGACAATACATAAAAGGTGCAGCGATGAAAAACTTTATGGATTGCCGACAAAGGGCGGGTGAGTCCTGCCGACAATATTTAACAAGACTGAAGCTGTTGGGAAATCGAACAATATCCATGACAGGTGATCCAATGATAGACGATCCAGTTAAAAGAAAACTCGAGCAGGATATTACCACACAATTAACTTTGGGACTAATAATGCCAATAAAACAGCGCGTACTCTCTGGAAACCCACAGTCATTGGACGTCAGCAAAGACAATGTTGGGAGTTATGGCCGTGGTAACAATGATCAACACGTTACGGCGCGTCCGTTAAATCAAACAACTTACTTAAGTGTTTTAAGTGTCAGAGAATGGAATACACTGCTAATTATTGTAAAGAAAAGGAAACTCGCACTTGCTATACCTGTAACAAACAGGATCATATTAGTACTGTGTGTCCAAGGAAGACGAACCAATCGAATAGGACTTATCAGCGGTCTGCGTTAAACACCAACGCAGTCGAATTTCAACCCCGGAACTCGGCTGCCAACCAAGCAAATTGGGAATAGATAGAAAAACTAGGGCTGGGATATTCACGTGCTTTGACGAGGAAGCCCCTAAACCATGTAGTGTGATTAAGGTTTGTATTGATGGTAAGCCATGCCTAACCTTAATTGACTGTGGAGCCGTGATATCCCTGATAAAAGCCCATATTGCCAAGGGGTTCATTAGTGAGTCTAAAATAAATTTAAATGACATTCAAGGAAATAAGATACCCACATCGGGTGTATCCAATATTTCACTGACATTTCCAGAAAATAGTGGTTCAACACAATTTTGTCGTGATAAAAGCAAATAGTTTTCAAGCCGATATTTTGCTGGGAATGGACTTTTTGCGTCAACATGGGGGTAAAAATCGATTGGAGCAATAATTGCATGTATGCGTGTGGAAGTGTCATACCTTTAATAGAGGAAAACCCCAAGAGTGAAATGGAGGAAAGGATTGCCCAATTGGAAGCCGAAATTAAAGAGATTCGCGAGAGACAACTGTTCCCAAATGAAACTGGACAAGAAAAACGGATCATGTCACAAGCAACTTCTAGAAATTATCCCGCGTTACCGCCAATAACGCAGGGGTACAGTTTTCCAGCGCTTGGCGGTCGTCTGGATACTGATGCTGATTTCCATCAAAAGCAAGAAGAAGAAGAGGCCTGTGCATCGTCTAAGAAGGCTGCAGCTTCCAATGTAACTAACGAAATGGGTACTCAGACAGTGGAACCAGTTGTCAAGTGTTTAATCAATAAGGATGAGGAAAATTTATTTTCAAGTAATTCGGAGGATTTAGATTCAAGAAATCCTGAAGAGTTTGCAGCAATTTCCTTGCTGGAAGATTTGATTGCTTCTCCTATGACACAGGCAATTTGTGGAGCAAATTTGCGAGGACTGGCTAGCATTTCTCCCCATTTATGGTTTTAGAACCAAGTGATGAAGCACCGAAAGGATTACTCGTCGCTAGAGTGGTGTGTAGAACAAGTAAAACCGTACCTCTAAGAGTGACAAACTATCAATTTTTACGTATGGCTATGGGGCTTAGGAATGCTCCAGCAACTTGGAGTAGAATGATGCATCACATTCTAGGCAAGTTAACCTATATTGAATGTCTCGTGTATCTTGACGATATAATTGTATTTTCAAAAGATGTCGATTCGCACTTGGAACGACTTAGACATGTATTTGAGAAAATGAGAGAGCAATCTAAAATTTAAGCCTACAAAGTGCCATTTTATGAAAAGAGAGATTGAATACCTTGGTCATCTCATCAAAGAGGGTGGTTCTACCACTGATCCCAGTAAAACCAAAATAATCGAATCATATCCAATTCCCCGAACCGTTCGAGAAATCAGAGCCTTTATTGGACTATGTGGATTTTATCGGAAGTTCGTTCAAAATTTTGCAAAAATAAGCCAACCTTTAACTTCACTTACAAAGAAAAATATAAAATACCACTGGGGAACAGAGCAACAAGAGGCTTTTGTTAAACTGAAGAGAGCGCTAATTTCACCTCCAATTTTGAGATATCCTGATTTTAGCAAACCTTTTATAGTAAACACAGATGCCAGTGCTTCGTCTATTGCAGCCATTCTAACCCAAAAGCACGAAGGAATGGAACATCCTATTTGCTTCTCGAGTCGAACTCTGAATGATGCAGAGAAACGGTACAGCACAATTGAAAGAGAATGCTTAGCGGTAGTATTTGCAGTAAAAACCTATAGCAACTATTTAACAGGGACCCATTTCACAATACTGACAGATCACCGTCCACTTAAATATTTACTAACCATAAAAGATCCAAGTTCAAGGTTAGCAAAATGGGCCTTGTACTTGATGCGAGTACAGTTTTTCAATTGTGTATCGGCCTGGAAAGCAAAATGATAACGTAGACTCTCTTACTCGTCTGAGGATAGAAGAAAACGCCCCAGAAATTATTGTCGCGCTGATTGCTAACGAGGAAACAGCAACTTGTATACCCATGATTAATGCCATATGGAGCAAAGAAGAACTTGGAGATCTACAGCAAAATGATCCTCAAGTAATGAAGATAATTAGCTCAATGGGACCAGACGACGAAAAACATTACCTAAGTCCCGAAGGCATACTGTATCGGCGCAGGGAAAACAATCAAAGACATGATGTACTTATGGCACCTATACAAATAGTACCTGAACTACTACAAATGTATCACAGCTCACTGTTTGGTGCACATCCTGGTCAGAAAAAAACACAGGAGTTAATCAAACGTGATTTTTATTAGTCAAGTATGCGAAAGGATGTTATCCGCTATGTAGAACAATGCAGATCATGTAATCTCAGAAAAACTAATTACCAGCCACCTGTGGCCCTACAGGAAACTCCTATGCCCACGATACCTTGGGGAATAATTAGTCTGGACCTAGTAGGACCTCTAAATAGAACCATAAATAACAACAAATATATTTTGACATGCGTGGACTATTTACCCCGGTATCCTGAGTGCATTCCTTTGCCGGACATAAAAGCTGACACGGTAGCTAGAGCTTTTGTCGAACATATAATATGTCGCTTTGGAACTCCCAGAGAACTAATTACTGATTGCGGAACCCAATTCCTGAGTAAAATGTTCGGTGAAATCTGTTTGTTGCTGGGGATCCGTAAGCTAAAAACAACTCCTTACCATCCCAGTGGAAATGCTGTTGTTGAAAAATTCCACAAATCAATTAAAACCATGATTGGACATTTTGTCAGTGATCACAATGACAGTTGGGATTTAGTGCTACCCTATTGCCTAATGGCATATAGAAATCTACCACATGAGGGAACCCAAGAATCTCCATTTTTTTTAAGGTTTGGCCGAGACATGGAAATTCCTATTCACCTAAGCATCCGAGAACAACGAGTAAAATACGACGTAGATGAAAATTCTGTAGGTGAATTTATGGCAAAGATGCATATTGTTCATGACTTTGCCAAAAATAATCTAGAAGAAAGTATTAAGCGACGCTGTGAAAAGCGTAATGAAAAGAAGACTAGGAAGACTTGGAGATCTGGTCTATCTGTATACTCCCGCCATTCCTGGGAAGAAATTGGCCTCCAAATTCTATAATAAGTGGACTGGGCCCTACAGAATCATAGAAAAGAAGGGACCAGTCACATTAAAAATAAAGGAAATAAGTGGAAAGAAGGAATAAATGGTTCATGCTGATAGATTAAAAATATGTAAGGAAATTGATTGCCCTAAAGAAAAGGCCTCATTAAATATAAACCATAATAATGATCCTGAAGGCGACCCTTCAGTTAACGAAACGGATAGCTTTACATTGAACGATGAAATTAGGCAAAATGAAATTGACGACTTCTTGGATCATGGACAAGAAAGAGAGGCGCCTCCATTACAAGAAATGGAAGAAGAAGAAGAAGACGACTTAACAGACGAAGAGCAATCGGAAAAAACTTTTTATACGAACTCGTCCGAGTCTGAAGAAGAGATCAGGGATATGCCTGTAGAAGAAAACAGACGTACTCGTACTCGTGAAATCAGATTTCCCCGAAGATACGAGGATTTTGAGCTATCATAAATTACGTATTTTAGGAGCCCCCTGTATAAGAATTATTTAGGATAAGGCTAGACTAACTATCTTTAATTGTTCCAGTGAAGTGGTTCATCTTCATGGCCTTGGTGCAATTCGGGTATGCCGGACTAATAGCATATGATTGCAGAAATCCAACGACTAACTTAACAGCTATATCTTTAAAGGATGTCAGTAACTGCCCTGACCCCGAATCAGGATATGGAGTAGAAAACGGATTTGTTCAAATCCTGGAGAAACAAAAATATGAACATGTTCACGTTTATTCATGTTTAGTCGAAATTTCACGACTAATTACACATTGTGGAGCATTCTTACACCAAGCTGCTGTGGAAGGAGGTATTTCAACTTACATCTATGAACTAGGAGCAGAGGAATGTAGAAAATCCATGCCTACCGTCAGTTTAGTGGAGTGAGTGGACATATAATCAGCAAACTAAAACCTAATTCTACAGTTTCTACTTCTCTTACCTTGGCTGGAAAAATCGATTCAAAGGCTAACTGCGAGGGAACGCAGTATATCGAGGACGGACAACAATGGAACAATGTAATAGTTCAGGCTGATGTAAAGATAACTTTGCAAGATTATTTTACTGAAGTTACCCTTGACAATGATGAAATTTACCTACAAAATGAAATCAGATGTCCTTATCTACCAGGACAGTGTAGCGACCATATAAATGGAGAATCCACCTAGGACCGAAATTCACCAAATCTATGTAAATAATTTAATATTATCTATGAAGGGATGGCAACCTTTGTACAAGAGAAAGAAACGAAAAACCCAAATAGTTATGTAGTGGTCGAGGACCGTGCCAAAGTATTTGCCATACAACTTATTCGACGAGAACTGATTTGCGGCACATCCACATGACAGAGTGAACATCCTAGATTGTTGGTCCTTCGCAAAAGAACTGCCACAGAACTGACACCATTTACTGAAATAACAGAAAGTAGTGATGCCGACCTCATAATCTATGTAAACACCAAATTTCTTTATGTAGAACAATCCTTTAAACGAACATTAAATGAAATGTTCACACAAACAGTCTATAGAAAATGCTTATTACATAGAGAAGTGCTTAAAAATAGGTTACTAATGGCAGCTGTTAACTCAAATGCTGTCGCAAGCTTAGTAAAAAATCAGCTAGGATACGTTGCCAAGTTAAGTGGAGAAGTTCTCTATATTCTACGTTGCGTAGCCGTACCTGTAGGCTGTAGAGGTTAGACGAACAGACCATTGTTACGTGGAACTACCAGTAACCGCGTATAATAAAACTTTTTATATGTCTCCAGTGACTAGGATTCTTCAAGAACACGGAGAGGAGCGGGAGGACTATACACCTATCAAGAAATCAGAAAAGCGCAAGACGCCATGATGTTTAATCTACAAAGAAATGCGTTAAATAATATAATAGTGCGAAGAATTGCTGGACAAGAATTCAGTATCAAGGATTTTCCACTTTAAGTTTATTCAATAAGGAGAAAATGGAAAATTTAGCAAATAGCCCAATACGAAAAATCTACGGACACTTTACCATTTTAGGAGACTGGATGATTGAAACATTCATGAACGCAGTAGCTATACATCGTTTTACAGGGTGTACCCCTCATCTTATCGCTTCATGCTGGGATACGCTGACGCTGTTCGCATTACACAATAGACAACATAAACAAAAAAAATATGAACAACCAGGAGAAACAACCCCAACTTTTTGGAAAAATGATGATCCCGATCTACCAGGATCCGTAACTTCTACCGAACCAGCAGCCCAAAAACATGTTACATTTTGTATAGAAAATGAGGCGCAACCAAACCATCATAATCCACCAACAGCTCCATCGCCGCCAACTAGTCAGGAAACTTTTGCCACGTTAAGAAAATAATTAATCCATATTCCTAAAATTAAGTGGAGTATGTTCGATCGAAACGGTACAGAAAAACTGTAAGATCATAGAACCACAATTTTACGCATTACTTAATATAGTTTATAGAGTGGAGCCTCCAGTGACATCTGGCGACACCAACCCAAATAAGTAACAACCTATATAATAGAAAAATGCCATCTGGAACCGAGTACTCTACCTGAAGACCCGTAAGTGCTGCTCTTAATAGAAATCGGCAGAACCCGAAACTTAAGATTAAGGCCTATTTCCACTAAAGCGGAACCACTTGAAAGATTTCAGTTTGAGGTTTTGGCCAAACACTGGCTGAAAACGCCACTACGATGTTTACAATTGAGTCCTAACGGGTACATGGGAAAAGTGGACCATTACGTGCTGACATTAAAAACTATGATCTCATAGCCATGGGATTGAGCGTATTTGTATATAGTTACCTAATACGAATGGATGGAATATTGGACTAAGATAATTTGGTTACACGAATAATAAGATAAATAAAAAGAAAAATTTAATGGACTTCTCGAACTCAATCTCAAGACAGATACACACTAAAATTGTTTTAAAAAATGCTGATTTTGCAAAAACGAAAATTGGGCATTAATAAAGGATAGAGCTTTGGGTCTAGCTTAGAAATAAATGAAGATAGAAATGTTTCAGAAATGTTTCTACAAAGGGAGAGAAAGATAGACTGAAATTTAAAAATTTACCCCGCCAAAGAGTAAAAAGGTGGAAACCACGGCTCTAGAGCCTCATTTGTCTGAAAAAATTCGTCTTAAGCTTTCATAGTGTTCGTCGTAAGCTACCTACACTTAAAAAAATAAAACAAAACAAAAAACTAATAATAATCAATTAGCAAATCACCGGGGTGAAATTAGACTTTATCAAAGTATTAAAAGAAAATAATTTAAGATTTTCTGGACAATAATAAGACTTTTCGCGTCGCGGGTGCTTCATAAACTTTATAACAGTGCACTATTTATAAAAAATAAAATAATTAAAAAATGTTGTGGATGGTATTGTTCCTTACGTATCTGCGAATGGTCCAGGACCGGCAGCTCAAAAACATGCTCATGAGGATGTCCCCATTCAAGCAATTGTATCAATGTGGAGCTCTCTACTTTATCTGGAGTACCAGACATGCCGGATCATTTGGGCTACTGAAGCAGGTCGTACTTACGACATCCGAGTCTGTGATTGTGCGATTTGCAAGCCGGTGCCGCGGGACTTGTTCCAACTGGGCCAGTACTGGAACCTGATAGCCATGGCTGGGATTCCATTCTGCCCATGTCCTGTATGTAGAGCCCGTCCTCAGCCAACCTGCCAAACAACACCCATGCCCAGTACATCTGGACAAGGACCCGACCAAGAAGCTAGTTCCAGTCAAGGTGAAACCGGGCCCAGTACGGCTGCAGAATCAGGTACTGCCAAAACTGAATCCCAACCACCATTAAACGCCGAGACAAGAATGGGACCACGACCAGCAGAATCGACCGTACCTCGCACCCTTCTGGAAGCACCAAGACGTCCCCTACCCCAGCTGATCCCCATGGGACACGGTCGGCCCACTAACATTCCAACTTCCCATCGAGAAGCCATTAGACCCGTGGGCCCAACCAGGCCCCTGCAACGCCAGGAAGAGCCAGGCGTAAGCGCCGAGGCCCAGCCTTCTGCCGAGGCCACCTATAGAGTGACACGGTCTCCAGGCGGACTGCGCCTTACATTTAAAAGACCACCGAAGTCCAGAAAGTAAGAATTTTACTGTGTTGAACCAATATTCTATTAATTTCTTTTGGGACAGGGGTACCTAATTTAAGCCCCTAAATTTTTTTACATTTCCAAGTACCTAATTGATAAGAAATTTTTGTTGTGTTCTCGTTATCTGTTATTAAGATTTAAGAATATAAAACTGCCCATGTCGTCCCCGCAGGGTTCCAGACATATGGGATGTTATATTTAACATTCTATAAAATATAACATAATTTTTATATATTCATCTAATAGATAGGTAGTGTGTATTGATGAGAATATGTATTTTTTTAAAATTTATTTTAATAATAGGCTTAGGCATGATTTTCCTAATGTTGAGCGTTTAATATTTTAAATTTATTAGTACTTATTTTGACAATATTGCAAATGTTGCCTCACGATTCGCAGAATCATGGGCGGATGAGTGAATCTAGTCACTAGTATAGGGCATGTACGTTTTGATCTGAATGTAGCAAAATCTGCTCTATTATTAAGTTTACTCTTTAAATTTATAATTGTTTTATAACATCATAATAATATGAAGGGTACAGGGGTAAAACGGGCTAAGTCAATTTTAGCGAAATTGAGATATTGACGTCATCCCATAGAAAATATGTGAAATTTTGTTCTAACAATACTTCACACGGCAAGAATAAGACAAGTCGGGAGATATTAAATAATAGAGAGATTTTAAGCCACTTATTTGATCAACGTTATACGTTATCGGTTATTTTGATCATGCGCAGCAGTTGAAAAATAACCGAACTCCTTAATAAGCGACAACGTACTCCGCTAGTTAGGTCGAAATAAACGGAACCTTATTAAGGGATAGCGTTTTAACATCGATGCCAAATGTGTTTTACTTATTTGTTGTAAAAAAGAAAGAAATATTAAAAATTATTAGAATTGTATCAAAACATACATACATAATATTAAATAATTTTATTTTAATACAAAATAATGGTTTAGCTCCTTAAATATGCTATAAATATCTTTGGATGTCTTGATTTGGCAACGTAGGATTATTATCCTTTCCTAACCTCAAATGCTCAAATGTCATTTTCAATATTTTCATTTTATTTGGTAAAGGTTTGAGCGAGCGTGGTTTTTTGTTTTTTTTATTGCGTATCTTTTGTAGTACATATTATTATAAATAATATGGATGTTTTAAGAAAGCGGCACCGGTTTACAGACCACGACGATTTGGCTTTGTTGCGCGAGGTGTTGTCTCAGAACCCATTTCAAAATCCAGATTTATGGCAAGTTATCCAGGAACACGTGTTAAGTGTAACTGGAAAACCCTTTTCCATAAGAACATTAAAGGAACATTTGGACAGACTTCTTAAACTTTGGTTGGAGCAATACAAAATTTTAAAAGACAAGTAAGTACGTAAATAAGCAATTATTTCTCTTTGGTAGATACCTACTTACAGTTCATCAAGTACTACAGTTTTATAAATTATGTACTCTCTTAGAAAATTTTAAATTCTCCTGTTCTTATCTCGATATTTAATGTTTTTTAAGGTCAGGAATTGAAATTCAGATCACAGAGAAGGAGAGTTTATTACATAATATTTATGATATTATGAAAAAATACCAAATTGTGACTGCAAAGAAGAAAAAAGTAGGCAGGGATACCACAAGAGTTATAGGAGTAGAAGCAAGAAACAAATGGACTGAATTATTGGAAGAGTCATCTTCAAGTTACAACTCGACCCATGGTGTAATTCACGATCATGGCTGTAAGTGTTTTACAGTACCTTGCCCTTAAAATAGTAAAATAACTTACTGTCATTTATAGTGTACACAACATTTTAAAAAGTTCCAAACTGAAGATGACAGCTTTTGGTTTAATATTTTTAATTTAAAAAGACAATGCCCATTTATCTACTCATTTAAAGTAATATTTTTCATAGAAATTTTTTTTTTATTGTTGATAAGCTCCTCTACATACAATGATGAAACTGTTAATGAAGTATTCCAGTCAGATATTATTAAAAATAATGAAAATATAGATATAGGTAAGAGAAAGCAATAACATTTTTAATAAATGCGAATCAAATAGGATGGTTTTAAAGTAATAAGGGTTTAACATAATGGGGTAAAAACTTCTGTTTTCTGTATTCCATTTTTTGTTGTGCAAAAAAAAGTATGTAATTTCTCTAACTACTGTACAGTGTCACCATTAAAGTCCACACCATATGGAACTTTTTATTATTAATGAGGTTAGTTGAAATAAATAAATAATAAAAAGTTCCATATGGTGCTGACTTTATGCTGAGCCTGTATATATTTTACTCCCATATAAAAATTAAATGCACTAGTAACTAATATTTTGTTTAACTTCTTCATTCTAGAACCTAATGCCAGTGAAAAGGAAGCCAGTCTACCACCTTCGGTAACAACCCCTACCACAATAAATAAGACACTGCAAATATCTGTGCAGCCTTTAGGTACTCCTACAACCGTCAAGTCTAAAAGTCTAAATGTTTTGGGTATGTTATTTTTAAAACTACACTCGAATGATAACTACTATAATTTACAAAAAATGTTTTGAGAGTTTTATAATTTTTGAAAATTGCATTTTGCTTCAGGTCCAGTTAGATCCCGAAAAAGAAAAGTAAATACTCAAAGGCAAGGACTGGTTTATCTGGAGCAGTATGATAAGGCGCAAGCTGAATTAAAAAAAAAAAGAAATGGACATAGAGGAGAGAAAATTAGTTGTAGAGGAGAGAAAACTAGTTCTAGAGGAAGCAAAGATGCAGCTTATGGAAAAAAAGCAGAAGTTGGCTGAATTTCAAGTAACCAAGCAACTTGAATTGGAAGAAAAGAAAATCAATTTAGAAATGCAAAGTAGGGAGAGTTTAGTTAAAATAGTGGAAAGGCAGGATAAGCTATTAAACTTGTTACTAAATAAGTTAACCTAATTAAATTAATATATAAAAAAATTTAGATGTATATATATCTTTCATTTATTGTTACAGCAATTTTTACCATTGCAGCAGTTTTAAATTAAGTAAAAAAAAAATTGAATGACCTTTGTTTTAAAATATTTATATCATCATCCAGAAACTACAAAATCAATTACTTAAATACCTAATTATTTACATTAAGATACTGTTCTAAGTTAATAGGATTTATATAAAAAAACTGGGATGTCTGATTACCATACAAACAAGTGTGACAGTTACTTAAAATGGTAGCAGTTTTATACATTTCTTGTATATCCTGAAGCAAAAGTTTTTGGTTTTTTCTAAAATCCAAAAAAGCAAACAACATAATAATTTTCTGGAAACTCCATTCCACTGCCTGTCTTACAACAGACATGGATGCATTAAAGTTTCTTTGTGCTTCATTGACACCATTCCCAGGAAATGGACACAACAGAAGCTCCCTTATGCCATATGCCTGATCCCCAAAAAGAACAAAAGTTGTTCCGTCAGCAAGTCTTGTTTTTTGCTCTAATTGATTGAGCAATCCTGACTCCCTAAATATACCAGCATCATGCCGCCGTCCTGGAAAGGCTCCAATTTCACTAACAGTCATTCCATCTGGAGCAACCACAGACTGATACTTCACACAGTGGAAATGTTTGTGGCCTGAATAGTAATCTTCTTGCTCTTCTGAGGGGCGACATATTGCTCTGGCAGTACCATCTATAAATCCCCAACAGTTTTGTACAGCAGCACCCTTTGCAGTTATGACCTAAAAAATAATAGGTAATGCCTTATGCATTTGGATTTCTAACCTATACAAATAGATTTAATAAGGCTAAAAAATACCTACACTAGAAATGACTGTCATAATTTTTAATGCGAGAAAAACTTACTTCACAATAATGCTGTAGACGGTCTTGGTCAAGCCAGTTTAAATTATTCAAGTCCTCCAAAAGACCTCTAAAATTATTATAAATGTGTTTGTTTATAAAATTGCTAATCTCTGAAAGAGCTGCTGTGGAACGATAAAAAAAATATTCCAGGTCACATAACCTATTTGGATAAGCCAATCGACTCAATAGAATACACAATCCTTCAATACCTACAAATAAAAATAAATTAAAGGAACATCCTTCAGATTGTTCTCGGTATGTTCTTTCTTACCTGTTGAAATATGCCCTGATCGAGTTCTAAACATATTTGGAATTTCAAAGGCTTGAACTAATCTTGGAATATCTTCCTTTTTAAATCTAAAGTTTAGTTCGGCTTCCTTTTCATCAAGACCATGAAAGTTAAAAACGGGCCTTGGGGGTGCTAACATAGGTGGGTCAAAAATATCATGAAGAATGGCGCCCCTTATTAAGTTATGGTCTATTACTCCTTGATGATCTCGACGTCTAATTATATTTTCAATGTTTTCCATAATGTAAGTACACAAGCAGAAAATAATAAGCAAGTAAACAGTAAAATAAACAACAGCAAAGTGAGGTTAGTTACTTCTACAGAACCCTCACAAATTGCGCATAACCGGTATAACGTTTAGCGTGTAACGTAATTCGCAACTTATAGGATTTAAAAACTCAAAAATGCAAACAATACCCTGCGTTATTTTCCTCAGACTGCGCGGGCTCAGTTTAACGTTTAGCGTGTAACGTCCTTCAAAATTTAGGTGGCTTAAAATTTCTCTAATAAAAATATCCCGTACAGGGGAATAACGTGTTAAGTCAGCGCGGTACCGAGCAAAAACGGGCTAAGTCACGTTTTAACGTGTCTGTTTGGTAGCGTTGTGGTCGCCATTTTAATCGTTTTCGTGTCGATTTGTCCAGTGTTCTTCAGGTTTCTCATTAGTAAACAGTGTTAGCAACATTGTTCTACCATGGAAAGTGACTTAAGTGATTGTGAGGGTGTGCAGATGGAGTTTCCTACCAAAAAGAGACCAAAACATGGAAGATTAACAGATGTGAATAAAAAAATGAAGCTGCAAAGCCATGAAATTGGTAGAGAATGCGATTGCAAACGTTTACAGTGCTCCAAAAAGATTCCTGTGGAGAATAAGCAAAATATTATAAGGAGTTTCAATCTTTTAGATTCTACTGATAAACAAAACTCCTATTTATGTGGACTTATCAGTATTGTTCCAGTCAAAAATAGACGACCTCGGCTGGATGAAGAATTTGCTCGTTTAGGAGATGTTGTAGCTCTTTATAAGATTAGATATTTATATGAAAATAAGCTTGCTGAATTAGAGGTTTGTCGAGATGAATTTATAGCTTTACATGGCATCACAAGACGTAGAATTGAGTATTTACTTTATCTTTAAAAAATACTGGTATGCCTCCAACCAAAGACATTAGAACTATTAGACGAAACGATTCATTCATAATTCCCATAAAAGTATCGACTATTATTGTTTTAAAATAATTGGCGAGTGCGAGAGAGAAAGGCAGATCTCCTTGGCCCGATCGGCAACATTGTAAACCGTCCCTTGGTTTTGATCGCCAGTGGTGTAGAGGTTAAAACCTAACAACAATGTATGAAAATAATACAATACATTTTTTTTGTATCAGAATTTTTTCCTAAGAATGGAAATAATAGGCTACAAGAAATATACTACAATAAAAAAAAATTAATCACATTGCTTGTTTGATTTAATTGTTTTTCGTCTGAAATCCTTTTAACATATTGGATTAATTCCGAATCTTGAATTTTAGAATCACAAATTTACCTTTAATACTTATAAGATTCCGAAATTTCTGAATCTCAGTATGAAAGAAAGAGGTTATTTGGAAAATTCCTATTTTGAATTAGTTTATTCAGTTGGAAATTTATCACAAAATATGGGTAGGTACGTAAATGCAAAATAAAACACTGCTACTATTGCAAAAAAGTTGCTAAACTTTATTTCATTATTAGAATTGAAAACATTATAAAAACCTTTGTAAAAATTGTAATTACGAGGTAGACTATATTTATTCTTATTAAAATCTATAGGACATTATACGAGTGTCCCAATTCTATTTGGACATAAAATATCTTAGCTCCTGTATATCAAAAAAAAACAATGAATACAAACATTTCTTATTTCAAAAACTGCCTTCAACAAGCATATACTTAAATATACAGGTTGTCCTAAACTTTGTAATATGTACTCATCGACTTAACACCATTGTATGTACTATATATGTCTAAACTGAATGGTTGTTGAGATATTGTTAATTGAAAAATTACGGTTCTTGAAGTCAACAAATATCAACCTCGGGTTTAACCAGATGTCATGTTTTGTTTATATTGGGAGCATATTTCAAAATTATTTTGGAATATACTGGGTGGCTCAAAAAAAAGTTATACGTACACCAAAGTTGCAAATTTCTAAATGAAATATCCTGTATATTAGGTACTCTTATGGTGTATTTAAATGACCTGTGTGCTTCAAGCAACTAAACTGAATATCTTAAATCATATTCAGTAGGTATTGAACACCTGCTGTATAAAAAAAAATTTAAATGTGCCCCTTAATGACCCCACTTAACCTGAATCACTATACCTACTGAAACAAAAAGAAAAAATTTTTTTAACAGTGTGTTGTAAACGAACACCCTCCTGTATGAGTACTAATTTGATATACCTTTTCCTAGATGTAGCATTTTCTATAGCTGCATAATTTTCAATAGGTTGAAATTATCCTACTTATAAAAAGTGTGTTAATTAAAATTGATAAAGATGTAAAGTTACCTAGAAAGAAAATATGCTTACCCAATTCCAGAAGGACCAGGAACTGACATTATATTTGGAACAATATTTGTAGGCCTAAAATAAAACGAAGAGATGGACATAGAACTTTTTTCTAGAGTCAACAGAAAAATAAAAGAAAAAGCCCAAATAGCATTTTTCTTCATGTTTAACATTTTTTTGAACAACTTTTGTTTGCATAGGGCCTACGTACCTTTGAATATTAGGAGAATTATAAATAATCTTGTAAGGTTCATCAGCAACTCGATCAGCATCATCTGATTTAACCAATATATCATCAAAGCATAGCTTAGACATCCTAAAAATGAATAAAATGAACTTCTAATTAATATTAAAAGGGTTTCATAATGAATAATAGGTATACCTATTTTACACTTAATATAAACCAAAAGTTTTATTTGTCATAAATATAACATTACTAATTTTATTTTTAATAGATATTACTTACGCCAATGTTGTTTTTTGCGGCAGGTGGTGTTCCAATAACAGTTGACTCAGAACTAAAAAACAAACAAGAATATTAAAATATTTTAAATAATTCTATTAGGCAAACCAAAACTTGACAGCTCCCAATCTTACCTGTTAGAGAGGTCGTCTAGAAATAACAAGCCTTCACAGTAACGAGGGTCTACTCACTTTCTAACATATTTAGCACCATTCACCCTTACTAAAATATCTGCAGGAAAAAAGTGATCCGAGCACAACTCTGGATTGTTTCGTAAAGGTTGGTTATCCAGAATCCTACTAAAGAAAACCAAAGTTTTCTTTTTTCAGCATCTTGAGGAAACCTAAACAGAATGTTTATATGTTATATATAAAACATCTCAATAAATAGGTACCTAATTAAATTTAGGAATAGGATTTCAATTTTACAGTATTTTACTAGTCGATATCTTTTTACTCGTTTACTATTAAGTAGCTACCATGAGTTATTTATCAATATCTACTCGTAATTGTTTCTAAATATAACAAAACTTTTTCATTGTGCATAAAAGTTTTAACAACAATGGTGCTACCACAGCATTAGTAAACAAACCCATACGCTACACCAATGCTTTCTATAAAACAATAACCTAACCATACTTACCGATGAAATGATAAATTTGGATTAAAATGATTCACTTTTCACACACTACACAGGCACGAACCATGATTGTTTATTTCTACACTAATGTTTAGGCAAATACACAAGGAAATCAAAAATAAACTGCAATAAAGGCACAAACACACAAGCTAGCTGCTGTGACTCACCGGCAACATCGCAATCGCTACAGTCATTCAAAGAATCTCTCCGGTTGTAAAATCGTAGTACAATGTTGCCGTAGTGCCTGATATACAGGGTGTTATGGAAATGACTTATTATTTTTTAACCCGTAAATATATAGGTCGAGACGAATTGGGGAAAAATTGCTATAAATGGCGCTCGAAGCTAGAAATTCGAGAAAAATGCCTTCAAAAATTTAGGTCCAAAACACCTACGCGCCAATGACCCAAACAGCTGATTTGGGTAATTGTTTACTTTAGTGCAAATGTTGAATTTTTCGCTAAAATTTCGTATATAGGCTAGGTAAGGGTAGCTGATCACAATTTTCCTTTTGCGTTTAGGCGGCAAATGCACTGGTTTTGAGAAAAAAAATGTTAAAGTTTTTCTAACTCACCGGTATGTTATTTTGCATGTAATCCTAAAATGTTGATATTTCCAATAAAATATTACTTGTCGGAGTCATAGTATACACTTCTGAGTTGAAATAAACGAAATATGCCACAAGGAAACTCTGAAAAACGGGATAACTTGTAAGCGAACAGAAAACTCTACGTTATCTGGAAAAAGACGGGAGACAGCTCACTGACAGCTGGCCAAAAAAGCAGAAGCAAACTGCACCCATGTTGTCAGATTGTTAGTGTATTATAAATTGCCTATACTCTTCAATTCATTTTTATTAATTGAATGAATCCTATTGGCTCGAGCTAGCATATCATTCTCCTGGATGGAAGCCATTAATAATTACAAGAAAAAGAAGAACAATCTGGCAACGTGAGTGCAATGAATCTGAAAAGAGACGGTTCTACTTTGTCGGCGTATTAACAACGAATTTAATTAAATTTGTGCCTTTTCCATTGTTTTTTTGCTAAAATGTTGTTCTTATTTTATGAACAGATAGTTTGGTGAAAGTTTTATCACATATTTTGAAGGGAAAACCATAAAATCTAGGAAATTGAAGACATCCTTACAAAAGAATACCCTAACCTGTAAGTGAAAAACTTTAACATTTTTTTTTTCTCAAAACCAGTGCATTTGCCGTAAAAACGCAAAAGGAAAATTGTGATCAGCTACCCTCAATTAGTCTATATACGAAATTTTAGCACAAAATTCAACATTAATTGCACTAAACTAAACAATTACCATTCCAGCAGTTTGTCTTGTCAAAAACACATGTGTTCAGGGGCATTGAACTATCATGGAAGGCGCACATAGTCCGGTTTTAAGGTATTTTACAAAATTCAAAATACTTCCGATTTTAGAAAAAAAAACTATCAAGTGTAACTATAGACCACCTCAGGAGTGGCCCCTTAAAATATAATAAGTCATTTCCATAACACCCTGTATATAATAATAATTTCAATACTTTTAAGGTTTTTAACAGTTTTCGATAAAATATTCGCATAACATTGCAAGCATGAATGCATAATTTGATACGCACACCTTAACTTTTTTGTATGTTAGGTTCTGGGCGTTACTGCAATTACTAACTGAATCTTTTAAAAACAGTTTTTCCCTAATATTTCTAACAGACAGCTAAAGCCGGCTAAGGTCAAATTTTGAGCGACAGAGATGAATAATAAAGAGGAAATGATGATTTGCCACATCAAAATGTAAACAATTTGGTCTAATAGTTCTAATGTCTTTGCCTCCAACCGATAAAAGAGGAAAACATTCAAAAATACCATTAAAACTGTCTGATGATACTCGTAATAAAATTAAAGAGCATATATCATCATTTAAAGGCCGAGGCAGTCATTATAGTACCAAAGACTCTCAGAAAAACTATTTGCCTGAAGAGCTCAACATAAAAAAATGTGGGAAATGTTTAAAACGATGCATCCTGGCAGCGTGGTATCATACGAAACCTATAGGACCATTTTCACTACAGATTTTAATATAGCATTTGGTTACCCAAGAACAGATACTTGCAGCACTTGTGACGAGTACCTAGCTAAAACAAAATGTCTCGAGCATGAAAAACAAAATGAAAGCAACCGATCTAAGGAAGACATAACAGCTGAAATAAAACAACTGACCGCATTACATGACCTGTATTTATTTAAAGCAAAATCATTTTATTCAATTAAAAAGCAATCAAAGCTTTCAAGTCGTAAATCAAACGTAAAGGAGTCAATCTGTATAGACTTTGGTAAAAATTTTCCTATCCCCAAAATTCCGACTAATGATGTATACTACAAACGGCAGTTTTAGCTCCTTAAATATGCTATAAATATCTTTGGATGTCTTGATTTGGCAACGTAGGATTATTATCCTTTCCTAACCTCAAATGCTCAAATGTCATTTTCAATATTTTCATTTTATTTGGTAAAGGTTTGAGCGAGCGTGGTTTTTTGTTTTTTTTATTGCGTATCTTTTGTAGTACATATTATTATAAATAATATGGATGTTTTAAGAAAGCGGCACCGGTTTACAGACCACGACGATTTGGCTTTGTTGCGCGAGGTGTTGTCTCAGAACCCATTTCAAAATCCAGATTTATGGCAAGTTATCCAGGAACACGTGTTAAGTGTAACTGGAAAACCCTTTTCCATAAGAACATTAAAGGAACATTTGGACAGACTTCTTAAACTTTGGTTGGAGCAATACAAAATTTTAAAAGACAAGTAAGTACGTAAATAAGCAATTATTTCTCTTTGGTAGATACCTACTTACAGTTCATCAAGTACTACAGTTTTATAAATTATGTACTCTCTTAGAAAATTTTAAATTCTCCTGTTCTTATCTCGATATTTAATGTTTTTTAAGGTCAGGACTTAAAATTCAGATCACAGAGTGACACTGATGCGACCTTCGAGGTGGGGCAAAACGACAAAAAGAAAAAAATTAAATTTTTCAATAGAAGTAGTAGCAGCTCATCCTCTTCTAGCGATACTTCCAGTTCGTCTTCATCTTCATCCTCATTGTCGTCTTCAGAAGAAAATACCCCATCGACATCTAAAAATACTAGAAAACGAACGCGAAATCCTAAAAAATGGAAACAAAACCTAACGAAACAGTTAAGAAATTCTGGTCAACCCTATGTATCGATGTCAAAATCCAAGAAGATGTTTGCAGCTCGGAGTGTCAAGCCTCCTTGCCCTGAAAAATGCAGACTTAAATGTAGGGACACCATAAATGAGAATGAAAGAGCTTTAATATTTCAAAAGTTTTGGAATATATCGGATATTAACAAACAACGTTTGTTTGTACAATCTTGTTTGCGAAATGTCTCACCCAGGTACAAATACACGAATGCTGAAAGACCAAGAAAAGAAAATAAAGCATTTTACTTCCAAACTGGTAATGATCGAGTAAGGATATGTAAAGTATTTTTTAAAAATACACTGGATATAACCGATCGTATGATTCGAACCACTATAGCAAAAATTGATCAAAATGGATTCGTAAGCGATGATCTTCGGGGCACTCATACAAGCCATACTGAAATCGATCCAGAACTGCTTGCAGATATAAAAAACCACGTTAACTCTATTCCACGTATAGAATCCCATTACCTTCGTGCAAACACAGCACGTGAGTATATAGATGGCGGAAAAACTATTGCAGATCTTTTTAGAGATTTCAAAGAAACTCAAACAGGACAAAACAAACAGTTTGGAAAGTACAGCACTTATTATAAAGTTTTTACCACCCAATTCAATATAGGATTTTATCAGCCCAAAAAAGACCAATGTGATCTATGTCTTTCATATAGTAATACCATGGGCGAAACAAGAGACAAAATAGAGGAAGAATATAAAAAACATCTGGAAGAGAAAGAGTTGTGCAGGAAGGAAAAATATTTTGATCGACTTAATATAACCGACAATAACAAAGTGCTTATCTACGACCTACAAGCTGTACTCCAGTGCCCCAGAGGAGATACTTCAGCTTTTTATTATAAATCAAAGTTAAATGCATTTAATTTTACATTAGTGGATTTAAACAAACTCGATCCAAATAATGAAAACAAACGGGGATATAGCGACGTTCACTGTTTTTACTGGAACGAGACTGATGCTAAACGCGGCTCTATTGAAATCGGATCCTCAATTTTGAAGTATTTCGAACTATTGTCCACTAGCAATCCTACAAACGAAGAAATTGAAATAACTTTCTTCTCTGATAACTGCTGTGGGCAAAATAAAAATAAAGTTATTGCTACTTTATATTTATATGCATTAAGTCGTTATTTCAATATAAAAGTTATCACTCATAAGTTCCTTATTAAAGGCCATACGCAGAATGAAGGGGATAATGTCCATAGCCTCATTGAGAAGGAGATAAAAAAAAATTTAAGATCTGGCCCTATATATTCCCCGCATCAGTACGTAACCATGATTAGAAATGCTAAAAAATCAAACCCTCCCTTTAAGGTACATGAGCTTACTTTTGAGTCATTCCTAAATTTGAAAAAACTTCAAGAAGAATGGGGATATAATTACAATGTTGATACCGCGGGAAATACTGTGTTGTGGAATGACATTAAGGTCATGATGTTTAAAAAAGAAAAACCGTTTAGTTTCTTTTATAAAACATCATATAAACAGGAGAGTTTTTCTGAAGTTAATCTGAGAAATAAAAGAAAGAAGATGCTTTCTTTGGAGGAAATTATTCCTGAAAAAGCATACGAGAATAAAATTGAATTAAGCGAAAACAAGAAAAAAGACCTGAAAGAACTTATTTCTAAAAATTTGATTCCAAGTTATTACGCAGATTTTTATTCTAGTATGCTAGCTTAATGACAATAGTTTCGGTTTCATCTTACATTTCAGTATTTTTCTTGGTTACTTAGGTATTTGATAATTCAGAAATAAAAAATATGTAACTACTTTTTATGCCAAAGTTGAGTTTAATAGTCCACCACTAAATTTAAGTAAAAAGCAAATAATAAAGAATTAGTTTTATGTTCTTTCATGTTGACGTAAGTTAGGTAGTTTTTATGCCAAAGTTAAGTTAAATAGTACAAATAAATTTAAGTAAAAAGCAAATAAAGACTTAGTATATTGTTTTTCATGTTTACTTTGATCCTAATTTACCCCATTTGATCTTATTACAAAAATTAATACCACTGGTTCGAAATCGCTTTGTAAAATCCTTTAAAAATTTGCTTCTAAAGAGACATTTTTTGCTTTGTTACATGAAATATGTTTTGAATATAATCCAAAAAAGAACTGTTTCAAAATAATTCTTAAATCTTTAGGCAATTTTTAGTCATAAAATGACACATGTCTTATTGATACTTATTCTTTTTATTACTAAAGTGACCTACCTGTGAATTTTTTTTTTATTTAACCATAAAACCATTTTTCTTTATTTCTTTAAAAAACACTAAATCATACATACATATTTATAATATTCTTAACCTTTTCACAAATTTCATAATTTATAATACTTCGTAAAGTTTCTCAAAATTCGAAAATTCCAAGATAACTCCAAATTCTTAGACAGTTTTTGGCAGATTCTACGAAAGTAGCATTTTTGAGTTGTGCCAATTTATGATTGAAGGTGCGATATGTAAGAAATAAAATTTTTCTTTAAAATAAAAATAGATGGAAAGAGATGAATAAATTCTTATCTAAATCCTACGTAAAAATTTAAAAAAAGTGCTTTTAAATTTTCTTCAATCAAAGTGAAATATTTTATTTCTGAGGAGAAAAATCTTTTAAGTACATAAGTATGTGTTGCAAAATGCTCTGAAGAAAATAAAGTTTAATTTTATAAAATTATTATTTTTTTAATAAAAAAAAAATTAAAATATAAATATTCAAAATTAAGAAAAATATTTTTCTATGTATTTTAACACCGAGTGGGAAAACACTGCAAATAAAAGAAATTCAAAATAATTTAAAAATTAATCTTTAAGATTCAAACTAGAACGTCTCTTGTGCATTTTCAATACCTAATATGTGAAATATTTTGAAGGAGTAACTAGCCGGACTGTTAATATTAAAAAAAAAAGAACAAAATTTTAACTTACTTTTCAAAGATTCGTAAATCCAAAAAGGAAAAATTTGGGAAAGAAAATCCTAACTTAATTAAAATCCCATTATTTCTTTTATTCACAATTACCACAATATGAAACATTTTTGAAACTTATTTTTCCTCAGACTTGTCAATTAAAGTTGATCGCGCGAACCCCGGTAAAATAAGACTAAATGCTGGATTGCGCCTGGCCACCGTGCGGGCTGCACAGATCCCGTAGCATTTCCCTATATGGATACAAAGTAGTCCTACTCCTCTCTACCCACGTCTCCCACCTACACTATTAAGGGTGAAAATTCAGTCATGTTTCCTTATATGGATAGGGATATGTACCGACTATCTGGGGGTAAAAGTTGGATTGGTTGAGAGTTGCTGAAGACGAGTATAAATTCGATAAGATCCCAGTCAGTGGGGTTAGTTGAAATTAAAATCTCGGCGCGAAAACTTTGAACGATACTTGCGGAAAGTCCGGTGTAAGTTCAGTCGCTAACCTCTTCTCGAATTGATCTACAGGGATCAACGTCCGCTTACCCACGATCAATCGGGTCAACGACCTCGCAGAAGTAAGTGATTGTGAGCCATAGATATATATTGCATTACTCCATAATGTCTGTTTTTGAAAATAATTGCTATAAAAGTGTTGAGGTGGCTCCCTTAAAGTGTGTCAAAAATAAATTCATAGTGTTGAAAGTAAATTGGCGTCCCCTTTATTTATTTCATAGAAGCACAGATTAGAACCAAAATTAATTTTTTTTTGGAGTAGTTTTCAATCAAATAAAATGAAAAAATATATATTAAGAACGTTTCCCCCAGCTCAGGTCAACTCATTTCTAATTAAAATAAAATATAGATATGATAAAATCTTTCCCTCTCGATTATATGCACTTGATTTGTTTGGGTGTTATTAAAAAATTAATAAGTAACTTGTGGTTGGCGGGAAAACCACCTTATCGTTTTTCATATCAACAAATTAAACATATCGAGGGTCACACGGCAATACCTCGTAAGTAACATTTTTGTACGGAATTGGGTTTTTATGGATTTCATTATAAAATGGCTGTTGCCATCTATCCACAATTTGTAAAACTATTACTCTCATTAATTTTGCTGTCAAATTAGAAAAAACGATACCTCGTAAATATTTCGCCCCTATTTTAAAGGTAGGACTTCGTATGTGTCAGATCATCAGATGCCTTGTTAACGGTTAATAGAGAGCTATACGCGGTTCATTAGTGCTCTGTTTTTGTTTAAATTTAAGGGTAAATGCATCAAATTCATATTTTAAAATGTCAATTATTATCCATTATAAATCTGTTTAATGATTTTAGTATAAATTTCTTTTAGAAAATGTCTATTTTATCGTTAAAACTCAACTTTTTTTCAGGCCTAAGATACGAGGTCCTGCACTAAATTTTTTTTGTGTAGTTGCGAGTTTCTGCATCTAAAGATTGAGAAATACTGACTAATTATTTTGTCTGAGAAGGTAAGAAATAATTGATTTAACATACACGTTATAGGAAATAATGTTTTATAATAATATACTATTCAAAACAGTTTTCGCATTATTTCTTTAAACTTACTTATTTGGAAGAAAGTGCACAATGTATTATTTAGATAATATTTTCTTATACCAACTGCAAAAAAATGTGCTATATAAAGCTAAAACTATTTTACTATTTTATGGTTTAAATATGGGTGGTTCTATGCAATAACTGGTTTTTTTTTTATTTCAGGTATATGTACCGAGTTGCGGGTATAATTATTTATCATTTACAAGAATGTCTAACCGCACAAAAAAAATATTGCATTTAGCCCAAACGCACTTTGTCGAGAATTCATGTCAGGAAGCAATAGAAAAAGAAAACACAATGACAACTTCAAATTTGGCTTCAACAGAATCATTTCAAGTTTATAGTCCAGAAGAATTCGAAAATGTTATCAATAACGCAAGCATAATTTTTGACAACGATAGCAACTTTATTTTAGAAGCGGAAGGATTCGAATTAGAAAATTTCATGAAAGACAAGGGAAACAATGCTGCTGGTACTGATCTGCTAGAAAATAATGATGACCATAACTATCAACTAGATGATAAAAACGAACATGAAGAAAGTTTGAATAAAGAAAATGGTCATGAAGAAAATGCTGATGAAGAGAATGATCCTAATTTTAATCCAGAAACAGAAGATGATGTAATATCCGACACGTCATCCAAGAGAGCCAGAAAGAAATGTTAATATTATGCAAGAGTCAGTACCTGAAGATGCAAGTGATATAAACGAACAAGAGACTGAACCAAATAATCCTTATAATAATAAAAGAAAGGCGAAGGGCGAAAATAAAAGAATAATTAACAAGAAATTACGCATGACTGGTCAAAATTATGTAGGATTTAGAAAGCCACGAGATCAAAAGAATAGTTTTCATGACAGTAATAGACCAGAGAGGAAGCTTAAACCGAGATACAACTGTAATAATAATAAGAAATAATCAAAATATCAGTGCTCAACCATTAGTGATGAAGTTCGCATAAACCTTTTCCAAAAATTTTGGCAAGATCTGACTTGGGATCAGCGAAAAGTTTTTGTTTGTAACACGATAACGGTTACGGAAAAAGGGAGACCAAAGGAGTTAGACCACAGCTCCCGCCGAGGAGTGACTTTAAATTATACTTTGACTGTGGGAAATAATAGAGTCCCAGTTTGTAAAACCATGTATCTCAATTCACTAAGATTTGGGGAATGGTCAGCCAGGTCATGGGCTTTGCAAGGAAAAAATGGAATGAATGAAAGTTTTTAAAATGACGTGGCGAAAAGAGAATTGCGAATAGACTTATTTGAAAATGACAAGAAGTTTTTAAGCGACTTTTTAAATAGCATAAACAAATTACCCTCGCACTATTGTCGCAAGGATACTGATCGATTGTATCTGGAGCAGGTGTTCCAATCAGCAAGTGAATTGTATCGACTATTTCCCTCATATACTGTAACTACAATGCGCTTTTCACTTGATTTTCGGTGAAAATCAGCCCTCGGTCGCGATTAAGCTGAAAATTGCACTCTTCTGGTTTTTCATTGTTGGTTACCTACGAGAATAACCGTCACTGTCACAACAAGTTGAAATTTCTGCTTTGACAATTTCGCGTCAATTTATCAAAATGATTCGTTTCGGAGCATTTTCCTTGAACGACATATCTGAAAATAAAATAAGTCCAGTAACATCTGTGCCGCGGACCACAATAGCAGCTTTGAATCCTGAAGGACTTCAATCAGCAACTACTGCTTCTGCAAATACCATCTATTATAATTATTGTGTTTTCAATTGTAATGGCTTGATAATTTTTACCTTAAAAAGTGCCCTCCCTTCGGTCGGGCACTTTTTGGTAAATAACAATAAAAATGCATTCAAGCTGTTTCTAGGGCAACAAACCTTCATGCATGATTTTCAGCAATTTTACATGCACTTAACATATTACTATTGAGTATACACGAAATCTTGTGAAGAAAATGGGAAGGAACCTTTATCAATGACTTTTTTAACAAACATGATGGACAAAATGAAAATATCAATATTTCGACCTAGGAAGACCAATGCGATATTTGCTTTTAATTTAAAAATGGCAATTTATCTGAGGAGGAATATAGATTACACCAAATTAAAAAGGATGAGGCCCGAAAAGAAGAAGTCGAAGATAAAAAGAGGGCAATTGATGGTGAAATTTACGCCATTACTATGGACGTCCAGGCTGTTAAATTATCGCCATCTCTACCAGCTAGTGCATTATATTATAAAACAATGTTGCCATAATTTCACAGTGTACAACTTAGCAGATGGCCATGTGACTTGCTTCTGGTTCGATGAAACCAATGCGGATGGACAAGCATCAACATACGCAACTCTCTTGACAGACTACTTGGAAGAACATTTTCTTAATTCAGCAAAGAAACTACCGATAGTCATATTTTCCGATGGATGTACGGCACAAAACCGAAATAGCGTAATGGCTAATTCATTGCTTCATCTGTCTGAGAAGCATGATGTTTCAATTACCCAAAAGTTTTTGGAAAAGGGCCACACACAAATGGAGTATGACTCAGTCCACAGTTCAATTGAGACAGCCTTAAAAAACCGTGAAATTTACCTTCCAAGCGATTATATTAAAGTCACAAAAGAATCAAGGCGAAAAAATCCGTATTATGCAAAGAGTGTAGATTTCACATTCTTTAAAAATTTTAGCGAAAATACTCTATTAAAATACAACTCACTAAGACCAAGTAAAGATCACGTAGTAACGGAAATACGAGGTTTAAAATATACTAACGGTAAAATTTGTTTTAAAATAAATTTTCACGAATAATTTAAAGAACTGCCTATTAGAGCAAAAAATTTGGACCTGGCAGAAATAACATTTCCGCCTCTATATAAAAATAAGTTGCAGATTTCTAAAATTAAATATGACCACTTACAGTCTATTAAGTTAGTGATACCTAAGGATTGCTGGAGTTTTTATGAATCATTGCCACATAAAACTAAGTGATTTTTATACTGCCGCTTGTGCAGTATAGTTTATTGTTTCTAGATTTAATATTTTAGTTTGCTTCGTTTTAAATACTTTAAAATAAAATAATAATGTATTATTAAAATATGGGTTTTGTTTTATTTTTTTTGCCCTTAAATTATAAAAAAAAGACGTAATGCTTGCAAGTTCATACTGAATAAAAATTAAAGCATAAACTCGTAACTGTTTTGCAAAAACAAGCAGTACCTCGTAAGTAAATAAATAAATAAATAAATATCGACTTTATTGAAGACACAAACAGAAAGAAAAAAAAAACAAAACAATATTAAATTACTACAGAATAAGTATGATTAGTAAACAGCACAAGAAAGAAAAATAATATTAAACACACCCTATTTGCGGTATGTTGGCGAAGTCTAGCATGGCTATTCATACTCAACCCCCACACGGCAGTAGGGTATGAAATAAAAGTTATATTAATATAAAATATAAAAAATTAAAAAAAAAATATAAAAAGAATACTCTTAGACGGCAAATACACCTAGAGATAATATAATTGATATACATAATAATACCATTATCAAAATCAAAAGCACTCGAACAACCCCCAAGCACGCGCGGCAAATTAGTGTTAAATTTGTTTTATTGCTTGCTCAACAGTAAGTTTTTTAATTTGTATTTAAATTTATTAATATTAAATAATTTAAAATTTTTCGGTAGTGAATTGTACATTGATACTGACTGATAGATAAAGCTTCTTGTAAACATGGCAGTTTTATGTTGTGGCAATACAAAGTTTTCATTAAATCTAGTTTTCCTTGAGTGAAGATTATTGTGACGCTTAAATTTCTCTTTTAGACATGGCGGGGCTGCGTCGTTGGTAATAATTCTATGTGTAAAGACACCTAAATGTTGTTTTCTCCTATCTTCCATAAACAAGCATTTATCCTCTTTTATTTTATAGGTAATTGGTTGAAATTTTTTAATTCCATATATAAGTCTATAACAAGATTTCTGTATTTTTTGTATCCTATCTTTATCAATTTGTGTCAGACAAGGTCCATAGATAAAATCACAATAAGTAAACTGTGATAGCACTAAAGATTCACATAATTTTTTTTTAGTTTTTTGATTTAAAATGTACCTGTTGTAATAAATTAGTCTTAAATTTGAGTATGCTTTTTTAAATATTGATTTGAGGTGTTCTTTAAAACGCAAATCTGAGTCCAAAATTATTCCTAAGTTTTTAACAGTGTCTGTAAATATTAATTTCGTATTATTAAGGGTTATGTTTAAGTTTTGTTTAATAAACTCTCTGTTATTCTTATTACCGAAGCATATAACTTTTGATTTTGCAGGATTCAATACCAGATTATGTTGGAAAGATAAGTCATTGATAGTTTTAAGATCACTGTTAATATTTAAACATGCTGCTTCATACATATTCCGAGAAAAATTGCAGTAAATCTGAGTATCATCTGCATATGCCTGTATCTTACAACATTTTAATGACTTTAGTATGTCAGATGTATAAATAATAAAAAACAAAGGGTCCAGAATTGAACCTTGCGGCACACCAGATAAAATTTGCGCATTGGAGGAAAGTATGTTATTGACGGAAATTTGTTGATTACAATTACTTAAATATGAGTTTATAAGTAATAAAGATGAATTATCAAAACCAAAATACTTTAATTTGGCACTCAATAAATTATGATTAATCGTATCAAATGCCTTAGAGTAATCAAGCAGCACCAAAACACTGACCAGACCCGTGTCATATGCCTCAATTATATCACTTGTAACGGTCGCAAGAGCTGCAGCAGTACTATATCCTTTTCTAAACCCACACTGCACATCAGGTAATATTTTTTTTTCATTGAAGTACTCATTAATTTGAGTAAATAAAACGTTCTCGTATATTTTTGATAAGAGTGGCAATATGCTTATAATTCTGAGTTCTGAAAAATCCTTAGGGTTATTATTTTTTGGAAGGGGTCTTCCTAAAGCTACTTTCCATAAATATGGAAAATATTGCCTTTCAATGCAAGTATTAATTATATGAACAATATACTTTACTATAAATGGCCTGCAGTAATTAATCATGTTTAAGGAAATCTTATCAACGCCCAATGCATTAGTTTTTATTTTGTTTAAGATATCATTAACCTCTTCGACAGTTGTAAGTGAAAATGAGAATGTATTGTTCTGGGAGAAAATATGTTCATTATAATATTTTGTTTTATTTTCACAATTATTATTAGTGTTTTTAAAAAATTTTGAGAAATAATTATTTATTTGTTCAGGACAGGAAAGAGAAGATGGTAATGAAGCAGATCTTGATTTACATATATTTAGTTTTTTTAATGCTTCCCAAGATTTTTTTGAGCTATTTTGATTATTTATTGTTTGCAAATATCCCCTCTTCTCACTCCTCACCATCGCAACTGTAAAGTTACGAATTTCTTTATATGCATTCCAATCATTAGCAAGTCGCGTTCTTTTAAATGTTTGCACGGCATGATCTCTGTTTCTCATCAGTAATTTAAGATTATCTGTGAGCCATGGCGCCGGTGGCTTAGTTACTCTTCTTACCAATGTTGGCGCATGCTTATCAAAGGTTTGTAAAATAAATGAATTGAAAATATCAATTTTTTTATCTATATCATTTTCACGAATCAAAGTAAACCAGGGAAGTCTCTCTAGATCACTTAAAAATAATTCTAAATTAAAGTTACGAAAAGTACGATAGGTTATAATCTTCGGTTTCATTTTATCACTTTTGGTCTTAAGGTTAATAAATACAATTCTGCGATCCGAAATGCCGTCAGCAGATAATGTGCCAACTTCAGAAATAAGGTCACTGTTGCTAAATAATATAGGATCAATCAGTGTCGATGTAGTACCTGTCACTCTTGTTGGTTCGTTAAGAAATTGCGTTAGTCCGTAGGTCTCAAAGCAGGAAATTAAAGGATTACTTGTCACAACAAAGTTTACATTCATATCCCCAAGGCATAGTATTTCATCCGCACAAGGACATAGGATAGAAAATATGTCATCCACATCACTCATAAAGGCATTTGAATTAGAGTTTGGAGGATGATAAAATGTACAAACAATCAGAACCTGAATACCTAGCTTAAGTTTTATTACAATGTACTCAGTACTATTACTCACCGGATTATCAGCTCGTATTTCCTGAAATATGTATGTGTTTTTTATATACGCCGCAACGCCGCCACCCCTCTCTTCCCGGTCTCTGCGTATAAAGCAGTAGCCCGCGATCTGCACGACATCCGAGATTACTTGTTGAGAAAGCCATGTTTCTGTTAATGTAACAATATCAAAGCCATTTTCCAATATCAAATCCACAATTTCATTAAAATTTGTTAGCATTGAACGTGTATTAAGATGTGCGATTTTCATGAAAACATAATATACTTAATGACTATTTTAGAAAAAAAAGAAAAAAAAAACAGAGCAAGCCATTTTGTTGATGTTAGGTTATGCCAACATGCTCTATAGTAAGTGTAATTTAATTTGACTGCCCTTGAATCAACAAAAGACCAAACAAAAAAACAAAATAATAAAATTATCTACTACCTACTATTATTGACTTGACTTATGCAACGTGCCAGGAATGAGTGCAGGAGTGCTATGTTAAAATAATTATTCTTATTAGACCGAAATATATCCAGAGCTTAACCCAAAAAAAAGAAAAAAAAAGAACGTTATATAAGCAGGTAGGAGACGAATGCGCTCCAAAAGTAGTGAAAAAATCAACAAATTTAATACCAATAACATAAGTAGCAACAAAAAAAGAATAATAACAATAAATGAATCAGCAAGCCAATAAAAATAAATAAATAGTGGGACCATATTCCCTCTCAAAGTATCAAGTTGAGTTGTACAATACAAAAGATAGTTACTTATGGTAAAATAATATAAATAAATAATTTTTTTTTAGCACATTATTTTTCAGTACAAAAAATGATTAGATAAATGAACAATAGTATGATTGTAATATTAATCAGTTTAAAGGTAAATAGTTTCCTAATCACTATAAAAATCGATAGCACAGTTTCCCTTCCTCTTTCAATGCAAATTTAAATAAATAGATACTTGTGTACTTGTGTACCTACTAATATTTGACTCACACAGACAAAATTTTGATTTGAACATAGGATGTGCTCATTGAATATTATATTTCAATGGGTGTGCTTTATAATATAATGAAAGATACCTCTATATTAGTATAAAAAGCTTGATGCCATTTGGTGAAAAGGCTTTATGTAAAGAAGGAAGCAATAAAAAGAAAAAAAGAAAAAAAAACGAACACTGACCCTTTAATTAACACTGTGACTCTAAAACTATAAATCATTTTCACCTTTAATAATTTTTCTTACACCATCACTCTCCACACAAACTAATCCGTTGTAGGTCCACGATGATTTGCCCATTTTTTCACGAGCCTTTTTGAATAGCACTAGATTTTCCGAAGTTAACATTTCAGTCATAAACACTTTCGAGTCTTTTAGTTTACGTTTGCTCGAGTATACAAGATCGCGTGTCCAACGACGACAAAATTGAACTGATATGGGCCGTGGCTTATCAGTGTCTTGTCTTTTTTTACCTATGCGGTAGCACTGGTCAATGTCATACTTATTCAGTTTCAGGCCGACCTGATTATTTAAAAAATTTGTGATCTCTAAGCAAAGATCATCATTGTTTTCTGGGATTCCGTGAATTATCAAAAAATTATAATTTCTTTTTATTTCGAAATTCTTAAGCTTTTGTTTATATGAGTCCATCTCCATTTTAATAAAATTTATCTCCGTTTTAAGACCATCAATAGCCGCACTTATATTATTTTCAAAGGATTTTAATTTGTCCATAATATTAGGACCCGGTGCCTCGGTAGAGGGGACCCCAGAATATTCTTTCCGGAATTCTTCAAGGCCTTGTTTAAATTCCTCTGATAGTTTATCGACACGCGCACTTAGCTCCTTGACATTTTGATTAGAATTGGATTTACTCATCTTAGAGACCTTTTACACAAAAAATAACCACTTTCATTACTTTCCTAGGCTATAAGGATAGCGTTTATTCACAATTTTAATATTTAATTGTCAAAGGTATAATTAAAAATTCAAAATTTAACGGAGCACATGTACCACACTACTCACTGGTGTACAGCGCCATCTACTTACTCCTATTGTGAGTCTATTTTTGCAATAAAAGATTTTGAGGAAAAAAAACGTTATGATAATAAAAACATTATCATTTGGATCACACCCATACATGAAAATCAAATTTTTAATATCAAAATTGATGTTATAAACAGTTTTTTGTCCCTCCTGTAAAATTTGGGATATGTTACTTGCGAGCTACTGCCATGTGACCCTCGATATGTCTTTGCAATATTAATAAATATTTTCGGTTTCGGCTGTAAAATATTTATTTTTACGGCATGAAACAAGCCTAATTAATTATGTTTAATAGTGTTGGATTGCGAGATAAACAAAACATGATTCATTTTTCACTTCACGCACTAGCTAAGTAAAGAAAATTCGACACCGCGAGTTGCGGCAACAGCGCTTTTTAAAGAACGAAGGAGATTTATGCGCAGCTCGGAGAGGTGCAGGCACCTAAAGGCGCAAACTCCGCAAACAGACTATTAGCACGTCACGTGCTATCACGGCACACTCGAAATATCTGCAATACAATTTATGCGTGCTTACAAATAGGGTAGAAGTATATTGCAGGCACCTCATGCAGCTCACGGCAAGGTATACGTGTCAGCACAATTTTGTTTCTGCAAATTTACATTTTCGACACGCGTGATAGCACGGTTCAGGGTGTAGCGGCAGTGTGTTGAGTGCAGACAGTGGAATTTTACGTGAAAATGGACGAAATATTAATTGAAAAAGTGAGAAAGTATGAAGTTCTGTACAATCACTCATCCCGTGACTATAGGGATCAGCGCATGCGTCAAGAAGCCTGGGAAGAAATCGGCCGGGAATTAAAAATTACAGGTAAAAATTTTAGGACTTTATTATAATTAGTACATAATTTTTTTAAATTAATCGTTATCGTGATGTATTATTCTTCCTCTACGAACCATGTCTATTTGCCAAGGTACAGCACCAGTAGGCGAATTAAAATATTCCTTAAAGACCTCTCGAGTTGTAAAGGCATCATTAGCGTAATTCCTTCGTAGCCCTTGGAGATTTTGGAGAGCCGCTTCTGGTGAACGTAATGTAGCAATATCGGGTTCTAGCGACTCTGAACATAACATGTTATGTAGGCAGCATGAGGCCAGTACAATTTTATCTACTAAGTATGGTTGTATTTCCAAGTGTCTGCGAAACACTTTCCAGCGAGCAACCAAAATTCCGAAGGCATTTTCCACAACGCGTCTTGCTCGAGATAAGCGATAATTATATATCTTATTAGGTTCATTTTCTCCTAAGTGAAATCCGCTGTACGGACGAAGCAAATAAGTTTTAAGCGGAAACGCTTCATCGCCAAGAATAGCATGTGGCTGTGGTAGTCCATTTATTTCGAGTGGATCATTTTCAGGTACACCTAATGTTCCACTTTTGAGCTTTTTCCCGATATCTGACTTCTCGAAAATACCACCGTCGCTATTCCTACCATAGGCGCCAACGTCTATTGCGATAAAGTTATAGTCGGCATCAACGAGTGCCAAAAGCACTATTGAATGACTTCCCTTGTACAGGGTCCGGCAAAATGATCTCCCACATTTTGCACCGCCACTGTGCGCGAATCACTGGAGAGGGGGAGCTTAACGCAGTCGGTTGATAGCTCGAGCCTAGCCATTTCAGTTGTCGTCATGAATTGGACGGGCGAGCATCGTGCCTTCGCTATCGAAACATTTCTGAAAAGTAACGAATCTGTGATTACGACGCAAAGAACTTTTCGTACTCACTTCGAGCTTGGTAGACATGCTCCGGTTCCAGATCGCAAAACAATACTGTTGTGGGTTTCAAATTTTAGAGCCACAGGTTGAGCCTTAAAAAGAAAATCAACTGGTAGACCCAGAAGTGTTCGGACACCTCAAAATATTGAAGCTGTAAGAGAAGCAGTTGAACGATCTCCTAGCTGTTCAGCTGTTAAACATGCCTCTGCTTTGCGTTTGTCAGATCGTTCTGTGAGAAGAATTTTACACGCCGATCTGAAGTTCCATCCATACAAAATGATGATCGTGCAGGAACTTAGTGAACGGGACTGGGAAAATCGCATAGCATGTTCCAACGATATTCTTCAAAACGTCCCACAAAATGCTATTTTAATAACGAGTGACGAAGCTCATTTCCATTTGTCTGGCTGTGTCAACAAGCAGAATTTTCGCTACTGGGCACCAGAAAATCCGCGACAGCTCCATGAAAGGCCACTTCACAGCCCATGTGTTACCGTTTGGTGTGCTGTTGGATCTTTTGGCGTTTGGGGTCCCTATTTTTTTGAAGAGGGAGGCGTGACGGTGACCGTAAATGCCGATCGATATGTCGACATGTTACGCCATTTTTTGGAACCAAAATTTAGAGAACTTGAACATCCGGATGTGTGGTTTCAACAGGATGGGGCTACGGCTCATACGGCAAGAAGCACAATGGACGTTTTAAGGGAAATGTTTCCAGGACACGTAATCTCGTTACGTGGAGACGTTGGGTGGCCTGCGCGTTCACCCGATCTTGCCCCATGCGACTTTTTCCTTTGGGGCTACTTGAAAGCGAAGGTTTTTCAACACTATATCCGAACCATTGACGAATTAAAAGCAGCAATACGCCAAGAAATTACAGAAATATCGCCTCAAATTACTGCTCGAGTGATGGAAACTTTCAGAAATCAGCTTCGAATGTGTATCGAAAAAAAATGGTCGCCATTTGGACTCTGAAATTTTCAAAACTTAATAAAAACAAATGGCATAGCATACATTTTCAGTTAATAAAAATAAAATCTAAATAGCATTTACAATGGCGTTTTTATTAAAGATTAAAATGTGGGAGATCATTTTGCCGGACCCTGTAGTTATAAAATGTAGAGCCTGCATTAATGGGGCACTGAATATTAATATGCTTTCCGTCTATGGCAGCAATGCAATTTGGGAAATCCCATATTTGCTTAAATCTTGTTGCAGATTTCTTCCATATATCTGTCGTTGGTACAGGCATTACAATAGGCCCCAAGTTTTTCCATATGGCATCGAAAACTTGAAGTACTATTTCTCGAACTGTACTAAAACCTAGTCTGTAGCTAAAGCCTATACTTCTAAATGAATTCCCGGTTGCAAGGAACCTAAAACAAAATTATTATTAACATCACTTTGGTTTTCAGCCGACAAAGCCAAACAAACGTGGGATAAGCTTCGCAGATGTTATAATAATGCAAGAACTAGGCGACTCTCAACAAAAAGTGGTCAGGCTACCAAAAATATATCAGCTTGGAAATATGAACAACAAATGTCATTTCTTGTACCCTATTTGGAAGGTCGAAGGTATGATTAAAATTTATTAGAGTTAAAAATTAACTTTAAGTTGTCCCACTTTTGTGAAACACCCTGTATATTCAAAAATATTTTTAAAGCATGCACCTTTAACAGTCCCTTGATTTTTATATTTAAAGTTTTTCCCTATCTGTAATAGCATATGAGATATCAAAAGAATTTTACACTAAATGGACACCCTGTATTATTATTAAACTATAATATTTATGATCAGGTAGGGCTGTGTACACTTTTTGAAAAAAGAAGGAAGGAGAGTCGTTTTTTGTGTATTAAGTGTATAATCTTGAAATATTTTTAAATTTGCAGAGCGCTTTCGGCCTTAGGCCATCTTCAGTGCTTCCTAAAAGCGAGGAAAATCCAATTTGTAAAAAATTTTTGTTATAAAATTTAAGATGTCGTTGTTAGAAAGTTTATGTAAATTCGAGTTATTTACCTATTTTATATGTTGAAAATTTGTTCTGAAAAGTATTAAGAAGTGTATTTTTTGGTTTTTACTCACTTTGTCAGGAAACAGGAAACTTCATTGACACAATTATTAAATAAGTGGGCCCTCATCAGCACAATGTAAAAAACTAATTAGTAAAAACAAATAACATGTAAAAATTGTAAAAAGACGAACTACTGGCACGAACCACTTTTTAAATTTAGTTAATTAACCATCGTTTTTTATTTTCTTTTTCATAATTAAATTTTAATACACGTGGAACGTGTTCTTGAGTCGAAATTTGATGGTTATCTAAATTGTAAGACTAAATTTGTCTTGTCATTGAAATGACATTGTTGACGTTGTTGAGAGTAAAAAGCGGGTAATTTGAAATTGTCATGGATAGAGAATATTGAAATTTACTTTATTTTATTTTAATTAAGAAGGCGTCTATGTAAAGGAATGTAACTTCTGTTTAGATTGACTTGAGTATTTAAACAAAGGCAATTGTCTAGTAATTCTTTATTAATCTCTATGTCCTCCATAAAATCGAGTATGTTGAAATTTTTGGAAGATATATCATGAATAATCTTTGAATTGGAGGAGGGACTGAAAGTATGATTAGAAATTTTGAGGTGTTGGCCAAAAGCAGAAGAGGATCTCGAAAGGTGTTCTTTTATACGAGTTCTTAATGGTCTACAAGTGCGACCAATATAGGTGCTGTTACAAGAATTACAATTTAATTTGTAGATACCACTCTTAGAAAGATGTTCAATTTTACCCCTATCAGACCAGTGGTAAGTTTTACTAATACTCCCATCTCCAACCTTTCTACGTTCACACTTAATCTTATAAAATCATTAACCAATTTCAAACCTGCATATACAATACTTAACACTCTAGATTTGGTCAATAAAATTAAGGATTTAAATTTACCTCAAAACTTTTTACTTGTCTCCTTTGACGTGACAAACCTATTCACGACTGTCCCTAAGTCGGAAGCAGTGGACATTGTTGGAAATATCTTGAGATCAAAAAACTTGGATGAGGATTTGGTAATCAATACTCTAACTTTACTTAATTTGTGTTTATCCCAAAATTATTTTTGTTTCAATTTAGCTTTAGAACTACTTAATAAACTTAATCACATACACCCCAACATATCCTTCACCCTTGAGACAGAAAACAACAAAACAATCAATTTTTTAGACCTTACCATAAAAAAATCCAGTAACAACTTACAATTTCAAATTTACAGGAAACCAACTCAAACAGACCATGTCATCCCTTATAATTCAAATCATCCTCAACAACATAAATTAGCATCTTTTCACTGTTACATAAATAGACTTCTTAACATTCCCATGACAAAAGAAAATTACCAAAACGAAGTAAATATATTAATACAAATAGCTTTCAATAATAACTACGACCCAAGTATGATAGATTCCTTGATCTCAAAAACAAAATGCAGAAGAATTAGAAACGAGTTATACCCTCCTCCCATTACGACCGATAAAAAATATGTTGCTATACCGTTCCTAGATCAAAACACCAATTCTAACATCAAACAAATACTTACACAATCAATCCCTAATCTCAGTGTTTCTTTCAAAACCAAAAACAGTCTAGCAACACACATTGTAAATTCTAAGGATAAAATTGAACATCTTTCTAAGAGTGGTATCTACAAATTAAATTGTAATTCTTGTAACAGCACCTATATTGGTCGCACTTGTAGACCATTAAGGACTCGTATAAAAGAACACCTTTCGAGATCCTCTTCTGCTTTTGGCCAACACCTCAAAATTTCTAATCATACTTTCAGTCCCTCCTCCAATTCAAAGATTATTCATGATATATCTTCCAAAAATTTCAACAGACTCGATTTTATGGAGGACATAGAGATTAATAAAGAATTACTAGACAATTGCCTTTGTTTAAATACTCAAGTCAATCTAAACAGAAGTTACATTCCTTTACATAGACGCCTTCTTAATTAAAATAAAATAAAATAAATTTCAATATTCTCTATCCTTGACAATTTCAAATTACCCGCTTTTTACTCTCAACAACGTCAACAATGTCATTTCAATAACAAGACAAATTTAGTCTTACAATTTAGATAACCATCAAATGTCGACTCAAGAACACGTTCCACGTGTATTAAAATTTAATTATGAAAAAGAAAAGAAAAAACGATGGTTAATTAACTAAATTTAAAAAGTGGTTCGTCCCAGTAGTTCGTCTTTTTACAATTTTTACATGTTATTTGTTTTTACTAATTAGTTTTTTACATTGTGCTGATGAGGGCCCACTTATTTAATAATTGTGTCAATGAAGTTTCCTGTTTCCTGACGAAGTGAGTAAAAACCAAAAAATACACTTCTTAATACTTTTCAGAACAAATTTTCAACATATAAAATAGGTAAATAACTCGAATTTACATAAACTTTCTAACAACGACATCTTAAATTTTATAACAAAAATTTTTTACAAATTGGATTTTCCTCGCTTTTAGGAAGCACTGAAGATGGCCTAAGGCCGAAAGCGCTCTGCAAATTTAAAAATATTTCAAGATTATACACTTAATACACAAAAAACGACTCTCCTTCCTTCTATAATATTTATATTTTTCTTTTAAGAACATGCAGCAATTTACCCGGTGTCGAAAATAATGCAGATGCACCGGAATCCCAAGACAATGCAGATACAGAGGTATCTCAAGAATATTCGGAGATAGAGGTATCCGAAGACATTGCAACAGAGGTTTCAGATGCCAAAGATCAAGAAGAACCACAAGTAGAAAGAAATGAAACCGAGTCTCACGAGAATACTCAGCGAGAAAAAAATATAACTATTTTAAATAAATTAAAAACGCGCAAACAGTGCAGCAAAACAACTGCAGCAGAAATGGTCCATATAATGCAGGAGAATGCAAGTCTACGAAAACGGAAATATGAAAATCAAGAAGCAAAAAAGACAGATGCAAAGAAATCTTCGTCCTTGGAAATGGATGATATTGAGTTGTTTTTCCTCAGTATGGCAAAAATGACCTAAAAACTGCCAAGGTATGAACAAACATCTATTAAATTAGCGGTAAGCAACGCAGTACTCCAAGCTGAACAAAGAAGTTACGAAAGACCACCATATTATTCTCCACACACAAGAAGTGTTCCTACACCGCTAAGTTCTGTACAATCTTCATCTACCATGGAATCAGCTTGTTCACCTCAGAACTATTTAGGACAAGAAACTTTTGAAAATGAACACAGACCAACTCTTTTACAACTATCGTCTATAAATGATACAAACTACTTTCTTTAATAAACAATACTGAAATTCCGAAAACTTTATTTTCTGTTTTTTGACTTACCTTAAACAGACAGCTAATCTTTCTTCGGTACTAATCGCTTTTCGAAATTGAGTGTTTTGCTTTTTAATGTCTTCTTTAATTAGTCCGTGCAAAAAATTAAATTCTTCTTCGGTTATCCGAAAATACATATGATAACGATCTGGATGGTCCTTTAACTGTTGCACTAATCTATGATATTCTCCTAGTTCTTCCCTGCGTACATTTATTTCATGGACCCATTTATTCCTTTTTCTTTCGTTAACTAACAGAAATGCAGCTACGTTTTCTAATTCCTCCTCAAACTCTGAGGAACTCGTTGAGCTACAAGATTCACTTGCCATCCTGACAAATACAAAATATATGCAATAAAACAATGATCTGGTGTACGTAGTATGTTTCCAAGCCGTGACAGCATGTGATATCTTGCCGACGTGACAGCACGTGCTCTCACGTGATGTGCTAATAGTCTGTTTGCGCCTTAAGTCTCTTTCGTTCTTTAAAAAGCGCTGTGGCCGCGGTGCGGCTGTGCTCGAGTCTAGACGCAGCTCTTACCGTGGCAGTGAATAATATTTTCGTCTGTCTGAGTTTATGATTATTATTATTAAACAAAATATAAAATATGGACAAGTTTGTAACAAGATTAAAAAAGCCAAGTGAAGTGGCCACCATCAACACCACCAGTACAGCAAGTTCGAAAGATTCCCAGGAAGCCTCGACTTCAGTATCATCTTCACCATCTCATCGGAAATTTGAGATTCAGGTATGTAACTAATTAAATGTTGTTCTCTTTGTTAAATTATTGTTATTTCTTTTTATAAATAACGAATTAATATTTTAATGGTATTTTGACGTTTCAGTAGACATTGTTGCCGTCTTCTGAATCAATTTTTACATATTTAGATAAAAACAAAAGGATTCGATATTTTTTAATTTTATAATCATACATTTTAAAATTATAGTACCTACCTACTATTCTACCGGGTGTTGCATCGTCGAGCGGGACATAGGAAATCCCATGTAATTTTAAATGGGGTCAATTATTGGCTTCCCTAATTATTTTAGAGAAAAATTCTATTTAGGTTTATTAAAGAGCACTAAAACCCACATTCAAAAGAATAACTTTAAATATTTTTGATGAGCCCGTTTACGGGTTATCGCCGATTTATTTTTAACTATTTCTCCTTTTTATGGCCCCGTATTTCCGGGCACCAGTCAAGGTAAAAGATGACTGTCAAATAAAGTTGTCATTTTGAGGAATATTTGAACATCTTCTTAAATCCTAAAGTTCTAACAATTTAATAGTACCTACCTATTAATTAGTAAAATATTGAAACATGTAAAATGTCATAATTAACCTTGTAACCGGATACTTTATTTTAGTTTTATTCAGATTAATTTGAACTCATAAATACACCTTTAATATTTTCGATGTACGAGTTTTCATAACAATAAAGCACACATTTCAAAATGACAACTTTATTTGACAGTCATCTTTTACCTTGACTGGTGCCCGCAAATACGGGGCCATAAAAAGGAGAAATAGTTAAAAAGAAATCGGCGATAACCCGTAAACGGGCTCATCAAAAATATCTAAAGTTATTCTTTTGATAGTGGGTTTTAGTGCTCTTTAATAAACCTAAATAGAATTTTTCTCTAAAATAATTAGGGAAGCCAATAATTGACCCCATTTAAAATTACATGGGATTTCCTATGTCCCGCTCGACGATGCAACACCCGGTATATGTATATCAATAAGTTAAATGTTTTAATTTACAAACTATATTTGCAGTTTTAATGTGTGTATATAGTAATTTTATAATAAAGTATATAAACGTTGTTGGGGTCTTCTTGTTTATTCAAGGCATATTCTTGCAAATGAATATATATTATTATATACCTCTACTCTACATACAGAATATGTTAAATAATTTTTAAAAAATCATTAATTATTTAAACTAGAACCTAGTTTTAATAAATTATATTAAAATGTATATACTAGCTATATGATATACATAAATAAAATAAGTACCTTGTTGATTTCTTTTGTTTCTTATAAATTTGTAAAAAATAATTTTATTTTGAAGAAGGCAGCAATAATGTCTGCCGGAACGTCAAGATAATATAAAAATATTACCTCCTTATTTATTTCTTATTTAAAGAAGAAAAGAACGAAGAATAACATCAAAATTTACAAATTGTTCTTTTAACATGAGATATTTTTTTTATAGAATTTAACCAACTCTGCTGCTGCTGAAGGAATGGGACTATTCAGCGCAGCCTTTTCAGCACTGCCGTTTCTGCGCCGCCGTTTCACCACCAGGACGTTTCAGCGTTGCCCTTTTTAGCGCCGTTCATTTCAGCGCCAAAATTTTTTAATATTTTTAAAGTTTAATAATTTTATGATAATAATTACGGGTTATTATTATAATTATTATTACAAAGTTCCCTTTGTTATATTATGAGAGTAGGGTAGAGAGGGGGAATGGCGGCCCTGGAGGGAATACCGGCCATCGCGTTTCTCATATTCAGTAAACGTTTTTATGTTTTACACAAGTGGCGCCATCTCGTTTAATGTTGTGGAATCCGTACTTCAAATGCGATCTACCTGTTACATGTCGGCAGAAGTTTCCAGCAAAAGTTGTGAATTGTGCTCCTGTATTATAGCAAATCTACATTTTAAAAGGTATGTATTTATATCATAAACGTATTTTAAGTATATTCAAAATAAACCAACAATTAACATAGGATACTCATACTTTAGTGTAAATTGTAATATTGCAACCCATAACCTAATTTTTTTTCTAAGGAAATAAATGTCTTGCAGTGCTTATGGGGGCAATAGCGGACAAGGCGTATCGGACAATGGCGGCCGGCCGCTATTACCTCCAATCGAATAAGTGATAATAAGAATGCTTTTGTTTAATTTTCAGATGCCCCGTAAATATATTAGGAAAACGAATAAGGCGTCCTGGACTACTGAAGATTTAAATTCAGCATTGGATGCAATAAATAATGGTGTTGCATTGAGGGAAGTATCCAGGCGTTTCAACATTCCTCGAAGTACTTTGCAAGATCGTCGTAGAAACCAATGCGGATGGACAAGCATCAACATACGCAACTCTCTTGACAGACTACTTGGAAGAACATTTTCTTAATTCAGCAAAGAAACTACCGATAGTCATATTTTCCGATGGATGTACGGCACAAAACCGAAATAGCGTAATGGCTAATTCATTGCTTCATCTGTCTGAGAAGCATGATGTTTCAATTACCCAAAAGTTTTTGGAAAAGGGCCACACACAAATGGAGTATGACTCAGTCCACAGTTCAATTGAGACAGCCTTAAAAAACCGTGAAATTTACCTTCCAAGCGATTATATTAAAGTCACAAAAGAATCAAGGCGAAAAAATCCGTATTATGCAAAGAGTGTAGATTTCACATTCTTTAAAAATTTTAGCGAAAATACTCTATTAAAATACAACTCACTAAGACCAAGTAAAGATCACGTAGTAACGGAAATACGAGGTTTAAAATATACTAACGGTAAAATTTGTTTTAAAATAAATTTTCACGAATAATTTAAAGAACTGCCTATTAGAGCAAAAAATTTGGACCTGGCAGAAATAACATTTCCGCCTCTATATAAAAATAAGTTGCAGATTTCTAAAATTAAATATGACCACTTACAGTCTATTAAGTTAGTGATACCTAAGGATTGCTGGAGTTTTTATGAATCATTGCCACATAAAACTAAGTGATTTTTATACTGCCGCTTGTGCAGTATAGTTTATTGTTTCTAGATTTAATATTTTAGTTTGCTTCGTTTTAAATACTTTAAAATAAAATAATAATGTATTATTAAAATATGGGTTTTGTTTTATTTTTTTTGCCCTTAAATTATAAAAAAAAGACGTAATGCTTGCAAGTTCATACTGAATAAAAATTAAAGCATAAACTCGTAACTGTTTTGCAAAAACAAGCAGTACCTCGTAAGTAAATAAATAAATAAATAAATATCGACTTTATTGAAGACACAAACAGAAAGAAAAAAAAAACAAAACAATATTAAATTACTACAGAATAAGTATGATTAGTAAACAGCACAAGAAAGAAAAATAATATTAAACACACCCTATTTGCGGTATGTTGGCGAAGTCTAGCATGGCTATTCATACTCAACCCCCACACGGCAGTAGGGTATGAAATAAAAGTTATATTAATATAAAATATAAAAAATTAAAAAAAAAATATAAAAAGAATACTCTTAGACGGCAAATACACCTAGAGATAATATAATTGATATACATAATAATACCATTATCAAAATCAAAAGCACTCGAACAACCCCCAAGCACGCGCGGCAAATTAGTGTTAAATTTGTTTTATTGCTTGCTCAACAGTAAGTTTTTTAATTTGTATTTAAATTTATTAATATTAAATAATTTAAAATTTTTCGGTAGTGAATTGTACATTGATACTGACTGATAGATAAAGCTTCTTGTAAACATGGCAGTTTTATGTTGTGGCAATACAAAGTTTTCATTAAATCTAGTTTTCCTTGAGTGAAGATTATTGTGACGCTTAAATTTCTCTTTTAGACATGGCGGGGCTGCGTCGTTGGTAATAATTCTATGTGTAAAGACACCTAAATGTTGTTTTCTCCTATCTTCCATAAACAAGCATTTATCCTCTTTTATTTTATAGGTAATTGGTTGAAATTTTTTAATTCCATATATAAGTCTATAACAAGATTTCTGTATTTTTTGTATCCTATCTTTATCAATTTGTGTCAGACAAGGTCCATAGATAAAATCACAATAAGTAAACTGTGATAGCACTAAAGATTCACATAATTTTTTTTTAGTTTTTTGATTTAAAATGTACCTGTTGTAATAAATTAGTCTTAAATTTGAGTATGCTTTTTTAAATATTGATTTGAGGTGTTCTTTAAAACGCAAATCTGAGTCCAAAATTATTCCTAAGTTTTTAACAGTGTCTGTAAATATTAATTTCGTATTATTAAGGGTTATGTTTAAGTTTTGTTTAATAAACTCTCTGTTATTCTTATTACCGAAGCATATAACTTTTGATTTTGCAGGATTCAATACCAGATTATGTTGGAAAGATAAGTCATTGATAGTTTTAAGATCACTGTTAATATTTAAACATGCTGCTTCATACATATTCCGAGAAAAATTGCAGTAAATCTGAGTATCATCTGCATATGCCTGTATCTTACAACATTTTAATGACTTTAGTATGTCAGATGTATAAATAATAAAAAACAAAGGGTCCAGAATTGAACCTTGCGGCACACCAGATAAAATTTGCGCATTGGAGGAAAGTATGTTATTGACGGAAATTTGTTGATTACAATTACTTAAATATGAGTTTATAAGTAATAAAGATGAATTATCAAAACCAAAATACTTTAATTTGGCACTCAATAAATTATGATTAATCGTATCAAATGCCTTAGAGTAATCAAGCAGCACCAAAACACTGACCAGACCCGTGTCATATGCCTCAATTATATCACTTGTAACGGTCGCAAGAGCTGCAGCAGTACTATATCCTTTTCTAAACCCACACTGCACATCAGGTAATATTTTTTTTTCATTGAAGTACTCATTAATTTGAGTAAATAAAACGTTCTCGTATATTTTTGATAAGAGTGGCAATATGCTTATAATTCTGAGTTCTGAAAAATCCTTAGGGTTATTATTTTTTGGAAGGGGTCTTCCTAAAGCTACTTTCCATAAATATGGAAAATATTGCCTTTCAATGCAAGTATTAATTATATGAACAATATACTTTACTATAAATGGCCTGCAGTAATTAATCATGTTTAAGGAAATCTTATCAACGCCCAATGCATTAGTTTTTATTTTGTTTAAGATATCATTAACCTCTTCGACAGTTGTAAGTGAAAATGAGAATGTATTGTTCTGGGAGAAAATATGTTCATTATAATATTTTGTTTTATTTTCACAATTATTATTAGTGTTTTTAAAAAATTTTGAGAAATAATTATTTATTTGTTCAGGACAGGAAAGAGAAGATGGTAATGAAGCAGATCTTGATTTACATATATTTAGTTTTTTTAATGCTTCCCAAGATTTTTTTGAGCTATTTTGATTATTTATTGTTTGCAAATATCCCCTCTTCTCACTCCTCACCATCGCAACTGTAAAGTTACGAATTTCTTTATATGCATTCCAATCATTAGCAAGTCGCGTTCTTTTAAATGTTTGCACGGCATGATCTCTGTTTCTCATCAGTAATTTAAGATTATCTGTGAGCCATGGCGCCGGTGGCTTAGTTACTCTTCTTACCAATGTTGGCGCATGCTTATCAAAGGTTTGTAAAATAAATGAATTGAAAATATCAATTTTTTTATCTATATCATTTTCACGAATCAAAGTAAACCAGGGAAGTCTCTCTAGATCACTTAAAAATAATTCTAAATTAAAGTTACGAAAAGTACGATAGGTTATAATCTTCGGTTTCATTTTATCACTTTTGGTCTTAAGGTTAATAAATACAATTCTGCGATCCGAAATGCCGTCAGCAGATAATGTGCCAACTTCAGAAATAAGGTCACTGTTGCTAAATAATATAGGATCAATCAGTGTCGATGTAGTACCTGTCACTCTTGTTGGTTCGTTAAGAAATTGCGTTAGTCCGTAGGTCTCAAAGCAGGAAATTAAAGGATTACTTGTCACAACAAAGTTTACATTCATATCCCCAAGGCATAGTATTTCATCCGCACAAGGACATAGGATAGAAAATATGTCATCCACATCACTCATAAAGGCATTTGAATTAGAGTTTGGAGGATGATAAAATGTACAAACAATCAGAACCTGAATACCTAGCTTAAGTTTTATTACAATGTACTCAGTACTATTACTCACCGGATTATCAGCTCGTATTTCCTGAAATATGTATGTGTTTTTTATATACGCCGCAACGCCGCCACCCCTCTCTTCCCGGTCTCTGCGTATAAAGCAGTAGCCCGCGATCTGCACGACATCCGAGATTACTTGTTGAGAAAGCCATGTTTCTGTTAATGTAACAATATCAAAGCCATTTTCCAATATCAAATCCACAATTTCATTAAAATTTGTTAGCATTGAACGTGTATTAAGATGTGCGATTTTCATGAAAACATAATATACTTAATGACTATTTTAGAAAAAAAAGAAAAAAAAAACAGAGCAAGCCATTTTGTTGATGTTAGGTTATGCCAACATGCTCTATAGTAAGTGTAATTTAATTTGACTGCCCTTGAATCAACAAAAGACCAAACAAAAAAACAAAATAATAAAATTATCTACTACCTACTATTATTGACTTGACTTATGCAACGTGCCAGGAATGAGTGCAGGAGTGCTATGTTAAAATAATTATTCTTATTAGACCGAAATATATCCAGAGCTTAACCCAAAAAAAAGAAAAAAAAAGAACGTTATATAAGCAGGTAGGAGACGAATGCGCTCCAAAAGTAGTGAAAAAATCAACAAATTTAATACCAATAACATAAGTAGCAACAAAAAAAGAATAATAACAATAAATGAATCAGCAAGCCAATAAAAATAAATAAATAGTGGGACCATATTCCCTCTCAAAGTATCAAGTTGAGTTGTACAATACAAAAGATAGTTACTTATGGTAAAATAATATAAATAAATAATTTTTTTTTAGCACATTATTTTTCAGTACAAAAAATGATTAGATAAATGAACAATAGTATGATTGTAATATTAATCAGTTTAAAGGTAAATAGTTTCCTAATCACTATAAAAATCGATAGCACAGTTTCCCTTCCTCTTTCAATGCAAATTTAAATAAATAGATACTTGTGTACTTGTGTACCTACTAATATTTGACTCACACAGACAAAATTTTGATTTGAACATAGGATGTGCTCATTGAATATTATATTTCAATGGGTGTGCTTTATAATATAATGAAAGATACCTCTATATTAGTATAAAAAGCTTGATGCCATTTGGTGAAAAGGCTTTATGTAAAGAAGGAAGCAATAAAAAGAAAAAAAGAAAAAAAAACGAACACTGACCCTTTAATTAACACTGTGACTCTAAAACTATAAATCATTTTCACCTTTAATAATTTTTCTTACACCATCACTCTCCACACAAACTAATCCGTTGTAGGTCCACGATGATTTGCCCATTTTTTCACGAGCCTTTTTGAATAGCACTAGATTTTCCGAAGTTAACATTTCAGTCATAAACACTTTCGAGTCTTTTAGTTTACGTTTGCTCGAGTATACAAGATCGCGTGTCCAACGACGACAAAATTGAACTGATATGGGCCGTGGCTTATCAGTGTCTTGTCTTTTTTTACCTATGCGGTAGCACTGGTCAATGTCATACTTATTCAGTTTCAGGCCGACCTGATTATTTAAAAAATTTGTGATCTCTAAGCAAAGATCATCATTGTTTTCTGGGATTCCGTGAATTATCAAAAAATTATAATTTCTTTTTATTTCGAAATTCTTAAGCTTTTGTTTATATGAGTCCATCTCCATTTTAATAAAATTTATCTCCGTTTTAAGACCATCAATAGCCGCACTTATATTATTTTCAAAGGATTTTAATTTGTCCATAATATTAGGACCCGGTGCCTCGGTAGAGGGGACCCCAGAATATTCTTTCCGGAATTCTTCAAGGCCTTGTTTAAATTCCTCTGATAGTTTATCGACACGCGCACTTAGCTCCTTGACATTTTGATTAGAATTGGATTTACTCATCTTAGAGACCTTTTACACAAAAAATAACCACTTTCATTACTTTCCTAGGCTATAAGGATAGCGTTTATTCACAATTTTAATATTTAATTGTCAAAGGTATAATTAAAAATTCAAAATTTAACGGAGCACATGTACCACACTACTCACTGGTGTACAGCGCCATCTACTTACTCCTATTGTGAGTCTATTTTTGCAATAAAAGATTTTGAGGAAAAAAAACGTTATGATAATAAAAACATTATCATTTGGATCACACCCATACATGAAAATCAAATTTTTAATATCAAAATTGATGTTATAAACAGTTTTTTGTCCCTCCTGTAAAATTTGGGATATGTTACTTGCGAGCTACTGCCATGTGACCCTCGATATGTCTTTGCAATATTAATAAATATTTTCGGTTTCGGCTGTAAAATATTTATTTTTACGGCATGAAACAAGCCTAATTAATTATGTTTAATAGTGTTGGATTGCGAGATAAACAAAACATGATTCATTTTTCACTTCACGCACTAGCTAAGTAAAGAAAATTCGACACCGCGAGTTGCGGCAACAGCGCTTTTTAAAGAACGAAGGAGATTTATGCGCAGCTCGGAGAGGTGCAGGCACCTAAAGGCGCAAACTCCGCAAACAGACTATTAGCACGTCACGTGCTATCACGGCACACTCGAAATATCTGCAATACAATTTATGCGTGCTTACAAATAGGGTAGAAGTATATTGCAGGCACCTCATGCAGCTCACGGCAAGGTATACGTGTCAGCACAATTTTGTTTCTGCAAATTTACATTTTCGACACGCGTGATAGCACGGTTCAGGGTGTAGCGGCAGTGTGTTGAGTGCAGACAGTGGAATTTTACGTGAAAATGGACGAAATATTAATTGAAAAAGTGAGAAAGTATGAAGTTCTGTACAATCACTCATCCCGTGACTATAGGGATCAGCGCATGCGTCAAGAAGCCTGGGAAGAAATCGGCCGGGAATTAAAAATTACAGGTAAAAATTTTAGGACTTTATTATAATTAGTACATAATTTTTTTAAATTAATCGTTATCGTGATGTATTATTCTTCCTCTACGAACCATGTCTATTTGCCAAGGTACAGCACCAGTAGGCGAATTAAAATATTCCTTAAAGACCTCTCGAGTTGTAAAGGCATCATTAGCGTAATTCCTTCGTAGCCCTTGGAGATTTTGGAGAGCCGCTTCTGGTGAACGTAATGTAGCAATATCGGGTTCTAGCGACTCTGAACATAACATGTTATGTAGGCAGCATGAGGCCAGTACAATTTTATCTACTAAGTATGGTTGTATTTCCAAGTGTCTGCGAAACACTTTCCAGCGAGCAACCAAAATTCCGAAGGCATTTTCCACAACGCGTCTTGCTCGAGATAAGCGATAATTATATATCTTATTAGGTTCATTTTCTCCTAAGTGAAATCCGCTGTACGGACGAAGCAAATAAGTTTTAAGCGGAAACGCTTCATCGCCAAGAATAGCATGTGGCTGTGGTAGTCCATTTATTTCGAGTGGATCATTTTCAGGTACACCTAATGTTCCACTTTTGAGCTTTTTCCCGATATCTGACTTCTCGAAAATACCACCGTCGCTATTCCTACCATAGGCGCCAACGTCTATTGCGATAAAGTTATAGTCGGCATCAACGAGTGCCAAAAGCACTATTGAATGACTTCCCTTGTACAGGGTCCGGCAAAATGATCTCCCACATTTTGCACCGCCACTGTGCGCGAATCACTGGAGAGGGGGAGCTTAACGCAGTCGGTTGATAGCTCGAGCCTAGCCATTTCAGTTGTCGTCATGAATTGGACGGGCGAGCATCGTGCCTTCGCTATCGAAACATTTCTGAAAAGTAACGAATCTGTGATTACGACGCAAAGAACTTTTCGTACTCACTTCGAGCTTGGTAGACATGCTCCGGTTCCAGATCGCAAAACAATACTGTTGTGGGTTTCAAATTTTAGAGCCACAGGTTGAGCCTTAAAAAGAAAATCAACTGGTAGACCCAGAAGTGTTCGGACACCTCAAAATATTGAAGCTGTAAGAGAAGCAGTTGAACGATCTCCTAGCTGTTCAGCTGTTAAACATGCCTCTGCTTTGCGTTTGTCAGATCGTTCTGTGAGAAGAATTTTACACGCCGATCTGAAGTTCCATCCATACAAAATGATGATCGTGCAGGAACTTAGTGAACGGGACTGGGAAAATCGCATAGCATGTTCCAACGATATTCTTCAAAACGTCCCACAAAATGCTATTTTAATAACGAGTGACGAAGCTCATTTCCATTTGTCTGGCTGTGTCAACAAGCAGAATTTTCGCTACTGGGCACCAGAAAATCCGCGACAGCTCCATGAAAGGCCACTTCACAGCCCATGTGTTACCGTTTGGTGTGCTGTTGGATCTTTTGGCGTTTGGGGTCCCTATTTTTTTGAAGAGGGAGGCGTGACGGTGACCGTAAATGCCGATCGATATGTCGACATGTTACGCCATTTTTTGGAACCAAAATTTAGAGAACTTGAACATCCGGATGTGTGGTTTCAACAGGATGGGGCTACGGCTCATACGGCAAGAAGCACAATGGACGTTTTAAGGGAAATGTTTCCAGGACACGTAATCTCGTTACGTGGAGACGTTGGGTGGCCTGCGCGTTCACCCGATCTTGCCCCATGCGACTTTTTCCTTTGGGGCTACTTGAAAGCGAAGGTTTTTCAACACTATATCCGAACCATTGACGAATTAAAAGCAGCAATACGCCAAGAAATTACAGAAATATCGCCTCAAATTACTGCTCGAGTGATGGAAACTTTCAGAAATCAGCTTCGAATGTGTATCGAAAAAAAATGGTCGCCATTTGGACTCTGAAATTTTCAAAACTTAATAAAAACAAATGGCATAGCATACATTTTCAGTTAATAAAAATAAAATCTAAATAGCATTTACAATGGCGTTTTTATTAAAGATTAAAATGTGGGAGATCATTTTGCCGGACCCTGTAGTTATAAAATGTAGAGCCTGCATTAATGGGGCACTGAATATTAATATGCTTTCCGTCTATGGCAGCAATGCAATTTGGGAAATCCCATATTTGCTTAAATCTTGTTGCAGATTTCTTCCATATATCTGTCGTTGGTACAGGCATTACAATAGGCCCCAAGTTTTTCCATATGGCATCGAAAACTTGAAGTACTATTTCTCGAACTGTACTAAAACCTAGTCTGTAGCTAAAGCCTATACTTCTAAATGAATTCCCGGTTGCAAGGAACCTAAAACAAAATTATTATTAACATCACTTTGGTTTTCAGCCGACAAAGCCAAACAAACGTGGGATAAGCTTCGCAGATGTTATAATAATGCAAGAACTAGGCGACTCTCAACAAAAAGTGGTCAGGCTACCAAAAATATATCAGCTTGGAAATATGAACAACAAATGTCATTTCTTGTACCCTATTTGGAAGGTCGAAGGTATGATTAAAATTTATTAGAGTTAAAAATTAACTTTAAGTTGTCCCACTTTTGTGAAACACCCTGTATATTCAAAAATATTTTTAAAGCATGCACCTTTAACAGTCCCTTGATTTTTATATTTAAAGTTTTTCCCTATCTGTAATAGCATATGAGATATCAAAAGAATTTTACACTAAATGGACACCCTGTATTATTATTAAACTATAATATTTATGATCAGGTAGGGCTGTGTACACTTTTTGAAAAAAGAAGGAAGGAGAGTCGTTTTTTGTGTATTAAGTGTATAATCTTGAAATATTTTTAAATTTGCAGAGCGCTTTCGGCCTTAGGCCATCTTCAGTGCTTCCTAAAAGCGAGGAAAATCCAATTTGTAAAAAATTTTTGTTATAAAATTTAAGATGTCGTTGTTAGAAAGTTTATGTAAATTCGAGTTATTTACCTATTTTATATGTTGAAAATTTGTTCTGAAAAGTATTAAGAAGTGTATTTTTTGGTTTTTACTCACTTTGTCAGGAAACAGGAAACTTCATTGACACAATTATTAAATAAGTGGGCCCTCATCAGCACAATGTAAAAAACTAATTAGTAAAAACAAATAACATGTAAAAATTGTAAAAAGACGAACTACTGGCACGAACCACTTTTTAAATTTAGTTAATTAACCATCGTTTTTTATTTTCTTTTTCATAATTAAATTTTAATACACGTGGAACGTGTTCTTGAGTCGAAATTTGATGGTTATCTAAATTGTAAGACTAAATTTGTCTTGTCATTGAAATGACATTGTTGACGTTGTTGAGAGTAAAAAGCGGGTAATTTGAAATTGTCATGGATAGAGAATATTGAAATTTACTTTATTTTATTTTAATTAAGAAGGCGTCTATGTAAAGGAATGTAACTTCTGTTTAGATTGACTTGAGTATTTAAACAAAGGCAATTGTCTAGTAATTCTTTATTAATCTCTATGTCCTCCATAAAATCGAGTATGTTGAAATTTTTGGAAGATATATCATGAATAATCTTTGAATTGGAGGAGGGACTGAAAGTATGATTAGAAATTTTGAGGTGTTGGCCAAAAGCAGAAGAGGATCTCGAAAGGTGTTCTTTTATACGAGTTCTTAATGGTCTACAAGTGCGACCAATATAGGTGCTGTTACAAGAATTACAATTTAATTTGTAGATACCACTCTTAGAAAGATGTTCAATTTTACCCCTATCAGACCAGTGGTAAGTTTTACTAATACTCCCATCTCCAACCTTTCTACGTTCACACTTAATCTTATAAAATCATTAACCAATTTCAAACCTGCATATACAATACTTAACACTCTAGATTTGGTCAATAAAATTAAGGATTTAAATTTACCTCAAAACTTTTTACTTGTCTCCTTTGACGTGACAAACCTATTCACGACTGTCCCTAAGTCGGAAGCAGTGGACATTGTTGGAAATATCTTGAGATCAAAAAACTTGGATGAGGATTTGGTAATCAATACTCTAACTTTACTTAATTTGTGTTTATCCCAAAATTATTTTTGTTTCAATTTAGCTTTAGAACTACTTAATAAACTTAATCACATACACCCCAACATATCCTTCACCCTTGAGACAGAAAACAACAAAACAATCAATTTTTTAGACCTTACCATAAAAAAATCCAGTAACAACTTACAATTTCAAATTTACAGGAAACCAACTCAAACAGACCATGTCATCCCTTATAATTCAAATCATCCTCAACAACATAAATTAGCATCTTTTCACTGTTACATAAATAGACTTCTTAACATTCCCATGACAAAAGAAAATTACCAAAACGAAGTAAATATATTAATACAAATAGCTTTCAATAATAACTACGACCCAAGTATGATAGATTCCTTGATCTCAAAAACAAAATGCAGAAGAATTAGAAACGAGTTATACCCTCCTCCCATTACGACCGATAAAAAATATGTTGCTATACCGTTCCTAGATCAAAACACCAATTCTAACATCAAACAAATACTTACACAATCAATCCCTAATCTCAGTGTTTCTTTCAAAACCAAAAACAGTCTAGCAACACACATTGTAAATTCTAAGGATAAAATTGAACATCTTTCTAAGAGTGGTATCTACAAATTAAATTGTAATTCTTGTAACAGCACCTATATTGGTCGCACTTGTAGACCATTAAGGACTCGTATAAAAGAACACCTTTCGAGATCCTCTTCTGCTTTTGGCCAACACCTCAAAATTTCTAATCATACTTTCAGTCCCTCCTCCAATTCAAAGATTATTCATGATATATCTTCCAAAAATTTCAACAGACTCGATTTTATGGAGGACATAGAGATTAATAAAGAATTACTAGACAATTGCCTTTGTTTAAATACTCAAGTCAATCTAAACAGAAGTTACATTCCTTTACATAGACGCCTTCTTAATTAAAATAAAATAAAATAAATTTCAATATTCTCTATCCTTGACAATTTCAAATTACCCGCTTTTTACTCTCAACAACGTCAACAATGTCATTTCAATAACAAGACAAATTTAGTCTTACAATTTAGATAACCATCAAATGTCGACTCAAGAACACGTTCCACGTGTATTAAAATTTAATTATGAAAAAGAAAAGAAAAAACGATGGTTAATTAACTAAATTTAAAAAGTGGTTCGTCCCAGTAGTTCGTCTTTTTACAATTTTTACATGTTATTTGTTTTTACTAATTAGTTTTTTACATTGTGCTGATGAGGGCCCACTTATTTAATAATTGTGTCAATGAAGTTTCCTGTTTCCTGACGAAGTGAGTAAAAACCAAAAAATACACTTCTTAATACTTTTCAGAACAAATTTTCAACATATAAAATAGGTAAATAACTCGAATTTACATAAACTTTCTAACAACGACATCTTAAATTTTATAACAAAAATTTTTTACAAATTGGATTTTCCTCGCTTTTAGGAAGCACTGAAGATGGCCTAAGGCCGAAAGCGCTCTGCAAATTTAAAAATATTTCAAGATTATACACTTAATACACAAAAAACGACTCTCCTTCCTTCTATAATATTTATATTTTTCTTTTAAGAACATGCAGCAATTTACCCGGTGTCGAAAATAATGCAGATGCACCGGAATCCCAAGACAATGCAGATACAGAGGTATCTCAAGAATATTCGGAGATAGAGGTATCCGAAGACATTGCAACAGAGGTTTCAGATGCCAAAGATCAAGAAGAACCACAAGTAGAAAGAAATGAAACCGAGTCTCACGAGAATACTCAGCGAGAAAAAAATATAACTATTTTAAATAAATTAAAAACGCGCAAACAGTGCAGCAAAACAACTGCAGCAGAAATGGTCCATATAATGCAGGAGAATGCAAGTCTACGAAAACGGAAATATGAAAATCAAGAAGCAAAAAAGACAGATGCAAAGAAATCTTCGTCCTTGGAAATGGATGATATTGAGTTGTTTTTCCTCAGTATGGCAAAAATGACCTAAAAACTGCCAAGGTATGAACAAACATCTATTAAATTAGCGGTAAGCAACGCAGTACTCCAAGCTGAACAAAGAAGTTACGAAAGACCACCATATTATTCTCCACACACAAGAAGTGTTCCTACACCGCTAAGTTCTGTACAATCTTCATCTACCATGGAATCAGCTTGTTCACCTCAGAACTATTTAGGACAAGAAACTTTTGAAAATGAACACAGACCAACTCTTTTACAACTATCGTCTATAAATGATACAAACTACTTTCTTTAATAAACAATACTGAAATTCCGAAAACTTTATTTTCTGTTTTTTGACTTACCTTAAACAGACAGCTAATCTTTCTTCGGTACTAATCGCTTTTCGAAATTGAGTGTTTTGCTTTTTAATGTCTTCTTTAATTAGTCCGTGCAAAAAATTAAATTCTTCTTCGGTTATCCGAAAATACATATGATAACGATCTGGATGGTCCTTTAACTGTTGCACTAATCTATGATATTCTCCTAGTTCTTCCCTGCGTACATTTATTTCATGGACCCATTTATTCCTTTTTCTTTCGTTAACTAACAGAAATGCAGCTACGTTTTCTAATTCCTCCTCAAACTCTGAGGAACTCGTTGAGCTACAAGATTCACTTGCCATCCTGACAAATACAAAATATATGCAATAAAACAATGATCTGGTGTACGTAGTATGTTTCCAAGCCGTGACAGCATGTGATATCTTGCCGACGTGACAGCACGTGCTCTCACGTGATGTGCTAATAGTCTGTTTGCGCCTTAAGTCTCTTTCGTTCTTTAAAAAGCGCTGTGGCCGCGGTGCGGCTGTGCTCGAGTCTAGACGCAGCTCTTACCGTGGCAGTGAATAATATTTTCGTCTGTCTGAGTTTATGATTATTATTATTAAACAAAATATAAAATATGGACAAGTTTGTAACAAGATTAAAAAAGCCAAGTGAAGTGGCCACCATCAACACCACCAGTACAGCAAGTTCGAAAGATTCCCAGGAAGCCTCGACTTCAGTATCATCTTCACCATCTCATCGGAAATTTGAGATTCAGGTATGTAACTAATTAAATGTTGTTCTCTTTGTTAAATTATTGTTATTTCTTTTTATAAATAACGAATTAATATTTTAATGGTATTTTGACGTTTCAGTAGACATTGTTGCCGTCTTCTGAATCAATTTTTACATATTTAGATAAAAACAAAAGGATTCGATATTTTTTAATTTTATAATCATACATTTTAAAATTATAGTACCTACCTACTATTCTACCGGGTGTTGCATCGTCGAGCGGGACATAGGAAATCCCATGTAATTTTAAATGGGGTCAATTATTGGCTTCCCTAATTATTTTAGAGAAAAATTCTATTTAGGTTTATTAAAGAGCACTAAAACCCACATTCAAAAGAATAACTTTAAATATTTTTGATGAGCCCGTTTACGGGTTATCGCCGATTTATTTTTAACTATTTCTCCTTTTTATGGCCCCGTATTTCCGGGCACCAGTCAAGGTAAAAGATGACTGTCAAATAAAGTTGTCATTTTGAGGAATATTTGAACATCTTCTTAAATCCTAAAGTTCTAACAATTTAATAGTACCTACCTATTAATTAGTAAAATATTGAAACATGTAAAATGTCATAATTAACCTTGTAACCGGATACTTTATTTTAGTTTTATTCAGATTAATTTGAACTCATAAATACACCTTTAATATTTTCGATGTACGAGTTTTCATAACAATAAAGCACACATTTCAAAATGACAACTTTATTTGACAGTCATCTTTTACCTTGACTGGTGCCCGCAAATACGGGGCCATAAAAAGGAGAAATAGTTAAAAAGAAATCGGCGATAACCCGTAAACGGGCTCATCAAAAATATCTAAAGTTATTCTTTTGATAGTGGGTTTTAGTGCTCTTTAATAAACCTAAATAGAATTTTTCTCTAAAATAATTAGGGAAGCCAATAATTGACCCCATTTAAAATTACATGGGATTTCCTATGTCCCGCTCGACGATGCAACACCCGGTATATGTATATCAATAAGTTAAATGTTTTAATTTACAAACTATATTTGCAGTTTTAATGTGTGTATATAGTAATTTTATAATAAAGTATATAAACGTTGTTGGGGTCTTCTTGTTTATTCAAGGCATATTCTTGCAAATGAATATATATTATTATATACCTCTACTCTACATACAGAATATGTTAAATAATTTTTAAAAAATCATTAATTATTTAAACTAGAACCTAGTTTTAATAAATTATATTAAAATGTATATACTAGCTATATGATATACATAAATAAAATAAGTACCTTGTTGATTTCTTTTGTTTCTTATAAATTTGTAAAAAATAATTTTATTTTGAAGAAGGCAGCAATAATGTCTGCCGGAACGTCAAGATAATATAAAAATATTACCTCCTTATTTATTTCTTATTTAAAGAAGAAAAGAACGAAGAATAACATCAAAATTTACAAATTGTTCTTTTAACATGAGATATTTTTTTTATAGAATTTAACCAACTCTGCTGCTGCTGAAGGAATGGGACTATTCAGCGCAGCCTTTTCAGCACTGCCGTTTCTGCGCCGCCGTTTCACCACCAGGACGTTTCAGCGTTGCCCTTTTTAGCGCCGTTCATTTCAGCGCCAAAATTTTTTAATATTTTTAAAGTTTAATAATTTTATGATAATAATTACGGGTTATTATTATAATTATTATTACAAAGTTCCCTTTGTTATATTATGAGAGTAGGGTAGAGAGGGGGAATGGCGGCCCTGGAGGGAATACCGGCCATCGCGTTTCTCATATTCAGTAAACGTTTTTATGTTTTACACAAGTGGCGCCATCTCGTTTAATGTTGTGGAATCCGTACTTCAAATGCGATCTACCTGTTACATGTCGGCAGAAGTTTCCAGCAAAAGTTGTGAATTGTGCTCCTGTATTATAGCAAATCTACATTTTAAAAGGTATGTATTTATATCATAAACGTATTTTAAGTATATTCAAAATAAACCAACAATTAACATAGGATACTCATACTTTAGTGTAAATTGTAATATTGCAACCCATAACCTAATTTTTTTTCTAAGGAAATAAATGTCTTGCAGTGCTTATGGGGGCAATAGCGGACAAGGCGTATCGGACAATGGCGGCCGGCCGCTATTACCTCCAATCGAATAAGTGATAATAAGAATGCTTTTGTTTAATTTTCAGATGCCCCGTAAATATATTAGGAAAACGAATAAGGCGTCCTGGACTACTGAAGATTTAAATTCAGCATTGGATGCAATAAATAATGGTGTTGCATTGAGGGAAGTATCCAGGCGTTTCAACATTCCTCGAAGTACTTTGCAAGATCGTCGTAGAAACGGAAAAAAGTCCGGCCCATCTCTAGGCAGAAATTCAGTATTCTCTCCCGAAGAAGAAAACGAGTTGGCGGCGCAAATTATTAAACTATCAAAAGTATTTTTTGGGGTAACACCAAGTCAAGTAAAACAGTGTGCTTACGTCTATGCACACCAAAATAATTTAAAAAATCCTTTTCAAATAAATAATGAAGCTGCAGGAAGGGATTGGCTTCAAGGTTTTCTGCGTAGAAATCCAGGAATGTCGTTAAGGAAACCAGAAGCTACCAGTATAAATCGAATAACTGCTTTCAACAAAGAAGAAGTTTCCTTATTTTATCAAAATCTTGAAAGTTTAATGGAACAATTTAAGTTTTCGGAAGCCAGAATCTTCAATGCAGATGAGACTGGCATCACGACGGTCCAAAGGCCTAATAAAATTTATGCTAAGAAGGGCCAAAAGAGAGTGGGATTCGTAACGAGTTGGGAGAGAGGTAAAACAACAACGGCAATGTGCGCTTTTAGTGCTTCAGGTATTTATGTACCTCCAATGTTTATATTTGCACGTAAAAGAATGGCACCACAACTAAAAAAAAATGGCCCTCCTGGTGCAATATATATGTGTTCTGATAATGGATGGATTAACGAAAATTTATTTATTGAATGGCTACAACATTTTAGAAATTTTGTTAAGCCCTCTGTAGAAGATCCCGTGCTACTAGTTTTAGATAATCACGTAAGCCACTGCACGCTAAAAGCGTACAATTTTTGCAAAGAGAACTTTATAATACTTCTTACGATTCCTCCCCATACTTCCCATCGCACACAGCCACTGGATGTATCTTTTTATGCTGCACTTAAAGCTGCCTATAATTCTGAATGTGACAAATATTTGCGTAGTCATCCTGGTGAAAAAATAACCCCAAATGAGATTGCAGAACTTTTCAATCAAGCTTTTGGTCGAGTTGCGACCCCAGAAAAAGCTATAAATGGTTTTAAAGCCACTGGTATATTTCCAATGAATAAAGATATTTTTTCAGAAGATGACTTCATGGCTGCTGAAAACTTAAGTTTTGATAGGCACGGAACTCCAGAAGCCTTAAATGATAGGCACGGAACTCCAGAAGCCTTAAATAATATTGTCCAATTAAATCAAAAGGCCAAAATACCCTTCAGAGAAATTATCCCTATTCCTAGTACTTCAAAATCTGAGGGACAACAAAGAAACCATAATCGACAACAGCACTCCCAAATATTTACAATAACCCCCATGAAAGAGATTTTAGAAGAAAGAGAGAAGAAAAAACTTGATAGGCTCGAACCGAAAAGAAAAAGAGTAGAAAAGGTAAAGAAAAGTGTTTTTGGAAATCCTGAACCGAGTCCTGAAGTATCTAATGAAAATAAAGAAGACTTGAACAAAAAATTGAAAATAATTAACGTTAGAGAGAAGTCCAAACGAATTAAAACGGATATCAAATATAAAAAGCAGGAAGATTCTTCTGAAAGCGAATCTGGCGATTCGGGCGATGACAAGGAAGTTAACAATGACATATGTATAATTTGTGGAGAATTCGGTAAAAACAATGAGGTTTGGATAAGGTGTGTAGAGTGCGGCGATTGGGCACACAAAGCTTGCTCTGACAATGACAAGAAATCATTTGTATGTGATTTTTGCAAATAGTTTGGAGGTAATACCGGCCCTGGCCGGAATTACCCCACGAGTGTGGGTAAAACCGGCCATTACATATATATGTTATTTTAAATATAAGTTAAGTTTGATTTTGTTTTTATTTAAATAAATGCGTGTATATCTTACTTAAATAATTTGTTTTCAATTTGATACAGTTTTCAAACCTTTACAGTAAAAAATGCGCTTACAATTACAGAAATTGCTTACAGGGCCGCCATTCCCCCTCTCTACCCTAACTACATACTTAATAGTCAGTTAAAAAATAAAGAGAAATAATTTAGTGGATAAACTGTATTATAAATTAATTAATTAATTATTATTGTTACCCTTAATTGTATATATATTAAAAATGTTATTAGTTTGTAGTACCAATATTGTATCTTTTTGTAGTTTTATTTAATAAATTCTATTTATTAAACAAATTTTAGTTATTGCTTTTTTTTTAGTTTGTATTACCAATATTTTATCTATTTTTAATTTTATTTAATAAATTCTATTTAGATCATTTTTATTATAAATATTTAATTATAAAATCTTGAGAAATAATTTAGCGCTGAAATGGGCCGGCGCTGAAATGTCCTAGCGATGAAACGGCGGCGCTGAAACGCCTGCGCTGAATAGTCCTAGACCCGCTGCTGATGCTCATGGTCGAAAACGAAAAATCTTACCTAAATGGAATAGCACATATCTATAGATTAAATTTGATTCTACTAAAGATAAAGTGTTTTGTGATATTTGCATTAAGGCTAGCGAAATAAAAAAACCTAACTTTGGTTTACTAACAACGGGGTCTACAAACGCATTCAAGTGCTTTTGTGTAGACGGCTTTTCAGCATGGAATAAAGCTAATGAGAGATTCCAAATCCACGAGAAATCACATTTACATACTGAATCTGTGGCTTGTTTAGTAGCAGTGAAACAAGGTGTAAATGTCGTTGCAAGTATTAATTCTCAAAAAACTAATGAAATGGAACAAGCAAGAATCGTGCTGTTAAAATTTATTTCAACCCTGCAGTATTTATCATCACAAGGTCTTCCTATTAGAGGACATTCAGAAGAAAGTTCCAATTATTTTCGACTCTTAAAAACAAGATCTGAGGATGTACCAGAATTAGCTATGTGGTTGAAAAGGAATACATATAAATGGTCATCTAAAGACATAGCGAATGAGCTACTAGATATAAGGGCTAATGATGTTCAGGCAAAAATTGTTTCTCTTATTAAAAATGCCAAATATTTTGGTATTATTTTGGACGAAACTACCGATGTAAATATTCACGAACAAGTGACTATTTGTATTCGCTTTGTGGAAGAGGATTTACAAATTTCGGAGTACTTCATAGGATTTTATAAAGCTGAATCCACTACTGCTTTCACCCTATATCAAGTAGTAAAAGACGTTCTTACTAGGCTTCAGTTCGTGTCGAGGACAATGGTATGATGGGGCGAGTAATGTAAGTGGACACAAGAGTGGGTTGCAAAAAAGAATTCTCGAAGACGAGCCGAGAGCCTTATTCGTCCACTGTCTTGCACATAACTTAAATTTGGCAGTCCAAGATGCTATGCGCGTAAACAGAAAAGTTCGAGATTTTTTGTCCAATATGCGCGAATTAATTACGTTTATTCGGAAATCACCAAAACGTTTGTTGTGGTTTGAAAATATTCAAAAAGACAATATAGTCATAACATCACAGCACTGAAACCTTTCTGCCCAACCAGGTTGTGTGTCAGAATAAAATCATTGAAGACCGTGGAGAAAAACTATTCGAATTTAATAATGTTTTTAATTGAGGTACAAGCAAATTTTATAAGTGACATCGGGACCAAGGCAAAGGGATTTATGAAAACTCTTTTGGAATTTAAAACGTTGTTCTTGATTAAGATATTTATTAATATTTTTGATAAAGTTGAAGTTCTCAATTCTTCCTTGCAAAGAAGTAATCTGCACTTTAATGAAGCGAGTTCCCAATTGAAAGCTGTAACTGAAATTCTTAAAGAGAAAAGGAAGAATGGGTTCAATACTATTTGGGAAGAAGCCTTGCATTCAGCTAAAACTCTAAATTTAGATGAACCTGTTCTACCACGGCGACGAGGGATTCCCAAACGATTCGATGAAGGTGCTCCTGGATTTACATTCAAGACAGCAGAGGATATGTATCGGGCATTATTTTGTGAAATAATGGATCAAGCAATCAATAGTTTAGAAAGTAGATTCAACACTGCAACTGCGATTCATCTCAAAGACGCTGAATTATTTGTTCTAGGTCAAGCTGATGGATCCAAAATGATTAATGTCTATAAAAGTGACTTCGAAAAAGATCGCTTGATTTTGCATAGAGACATGTTATTGGACATTTGCAATCGACATAATTTAGAAGTAAACTGCTTTAATGATGTCGTGAATGCAGTTAAATCCACTAGTTTACAACACATTACAAATTTGATTCCGTAGATAATTAAATTCATAAAAATCATTTTAACAATACCTGTTACATCATGTACCGCAGAACGCTCCTTCTCCTCTTTTTTAAGAAGTTTTCACACATACTTAAGAGCGACCATGACTCAAAACCGACTAAACTCCGTATCAATTCTTCATGTGCACAAAGAACTAAATGATTCTTTGAACAAAGACGATGTCGCTGACGAATTCATTAACAGAACACAAATTAGGCGTAATACATTTGCAAAAAAAAAATTAAACCAAAACGGGATTGTTCGCATATTCGCAATAACTTTATTATTTTTTTGTATTTTTGTGTGTATGGTGAATGGTCTGGTAAATAAAATTTTTGGTTTAAGTTAAAAAAAATTTTATTTCTACGTTTTTGAGTCAGGCTATCGAAACGTAGATGCTCTATATTTTGATAGTTCAAAAAAGGGCGTGGCACCTAAAAAAAATTTGCCTGCGGCGCTTTTTTGAAGAAGAAACATGCGCCACGCTCCTGATTGCACCCAAAGAAAATATGAAAACCCGCCGCCCCTAGAACTAAGACTGTTTTTATTCTACACTGGTCCTGTCCTTCTAAAAACAAATGTAGCAGATAAATTTTTCAGAATTTTATGTCTCTACATGTGGCCGTTACTTTGCTATCAAAAAATCAAAATATTAATTATGCTTCTCAACTACTAAAATATTTTGTCGATACATTTTCTGTTCTCTATGGGGAAGAACATATTTCCCACAACATCCATAACCTCCTACATATTGCAGACGATATAAAAATTTTTGGTAGTATAGAAAATTTCAGTGCTTTTCCATTTGAAAATAATATGTTATTTCTAAAAAAAATGATGCGCAAAGGTAACCAACCACTTCAACAAATAGTAAATAGAATTACAGAACGTAAATACTTATCTCCATTTAATGAATTGAAAGTTAATTATCTTATTCTTAAATCTGAACATTCCAATGGTCCTGTAATTCAAGATAATATAGGTTTAACACAGTTTAAAAAAATTCATTTCGAAAATTTTTTGTTGTCTTTAGATGAAGCAAATAACTGTTGTTACATGGATGACAAAAGTGTAGTTGATGTAAAAAACATTCTTTGTTTTGATGGTAAATTAACAATAATTGGAGAGAAATATTTACTTCTTAAAAATTTTTACAATTCACCTTGCAAGTCCTCTAATTTAAATATATTTTTAGTAAGTGAAAAAGGTCCCTTACAATCATGGAACGTATCCCAAATTGTTCATAAATTTGTTAAACTAAAATTAAATAATGAAGTGGTTGTGTTTCCTTTATTACATACGTAAGGTGGTGATACTTTACAACAGTTTTTTGTATTGTTGTATAAAAGTCAGCTATTTTATTATTCTGCGTCAGTGCTGCGAATATATGTACTACATTTAAGACATAGCTAACAGTTTTTGTTAATAGTGCTTTCATACAAAATAGGAAAATGTGCTTTTTTTAAAAAAATAAAACTGTGTAAAGTCGCCCGGACATGGTGTTAGTTTACACACTCTTTAAAATATCAAGAAATTTTAATGTAGGTGCATATGTAGGGCGACTTTACACATTATTTATAATTTCAAAAAAGTTTTACATGTCACTACCAAGTAAAACAGTAAAAAAACTGCAGAATTATTAGCAAAATACAGGTTTTTATTATATTTGAAATAAGAACAAATGTTTTAAACTTAAAATACATTTTTTTATAAACAAACTAAACAGTACCTAACTGAAAAGACATTAAAAAATATATAAACAAAAAACAGCAAAATAAAACAACATTCTTGCGGTAACATAGGAAAACTAAATCTATTGGTATTTGTACCAAGTATAGGAACCATTTATAATCCTTATATAAAAAACTAGAACAAAATTAATACTTCTTTGGCTAGGAAGAAAACTTTGATTGAAAAATTGATTTTCTGGATCCCGGATCGTCAGACAAATTAGTCTCGTCGTAAGCTCCTTTCTAAATTTGCAAAATATTCCTGGATTTCATCTAGAGTTTTTTTTGCCCGGCACCGTTTTATATTTTGACAGCTTCTTTGGCTTACTCGATCATTGTGGCGGCGTTCCAAAAACTTTGCCACCCAATCAATTCCGGGCATGTTTGCATCAAATTGGCGGATAGTCTTCCCTGCTTTATCCAAATACATTTTTACCAATATTAGCAGATTGAACGCAGTTAACGGACTTCCAAATTCTCCAGCCACCAAAAGTACATCGACAAAGTGCCGTTCCTCAATTTTTGTTAGTTTTGTAGGACCTCCAACTTTTTTACAATGCTCGCCGTTTACCTTATTCCATATGGTTTTCCATGGTATTCCAAATCGCTTTCCGGCATCTCTATAAGAGGTTTTATTTAACACCAACCATACTGCAGATTCAAGATTTTGTTCCGTGTAGTTACGGTAGGGTCGACTGCTAATTTTTCTTTTATAAAAGTGGTCCATTTTTATTTTTAATCGGCTTCAACTAAAAAAAAAAAGAAAAAACATGTCTCAGATTGTGTGTAAAGTCTCACGTAGAATTGCGTGTAAAGTATCACAAGATCAAAAATAATTTAATATTTTCCCCACTCTTAAAAATTGTTTGCAAAATCACATTAATCTATTATCACAAAGGATGGGGCTAACTACCACACATATTGCTAAAATCTAATACCTTACAATAATAGTTCTACATACCTTAGCATTTCACGTATGCCACCACATGCGATAATCGACGTGGCGTTCTGCGCACTACTGTGTTGTCTACGATGTTACTAAAGTAACGCCGACGGCGCGCGTTCTCGACTCACCATGTCTTCTGACTTGTGCCTCACCCGATTTTAGCTTGGTTGCCAAATTTCTGAGATATATCTTATTTAGTAAAAATTCACGTGTTTGTGTAAAGTTACCCAGAAGTTGCAAAGTATCACCACCTTAGGTACTACCTTACAAGTAATTAAATGAATTTTACATATATGCCAAGAGTTGCATTGCATTTCTTTTTTTTTGTCATTGTAGTACACAGATATTAATTGAGTTCACAACTTTTCTTTTCATTTTGGTAGTTTATGTGCCTTTTTAATTTAATTTTCAAAAACAGAGTGGTAATCTATTACCATGTTAAACATAACAGTCAAACAGTATTAATTTGGTTTTTAGAAAATTTAGGTATAAAAATTTAATAAACATTTTAAACCTTCGATAAGACCTGATAGGTACATAGATACAGAAATAGACTACTCATTAAAACCCTTTCGTTTCCCATCCTGGCAGAGATTGTCCCGCTTCCTTGTGGTCTCTTCTGGACAACAACATTTTTGAGTTCGCTTTATTTGGTTTCAGTTGAATTTGATTTTAATAATACCTAAATATATTTAAGTGTATTATAATATACAGGGTTTCCCAAAAGAACCGGAACGGCCGAATATTTCACCAACGGCTCGACATAAAGTTATGAAATTTGGTATACGGGGGTAATCAGTAGTGCCGGATCTAAAAATAATATTTGCAACGTTGTCAGATTTACAGTTTTTCCTATGGAGCCCTCAACTTAAATTTTTTAAATGTAATGCTATGTTTATTTTTAGCGCATTCGATTTGTCGTGTTCAAATTACTATGATCGTATAATATCAAATTTTAATTCCCCTAATTTTTGTTAATATTGCAATTCATCATTTCGTTAAAAAATATCATAAAATTTCATTATCTCGAGAAATCGTGGCGATATGACAATGGAAATTAATTAATAGAAATTTTTTCGCAAGTCTGATCTAAAAATACCATTCACAACGTTGTCAAATCTACATGTTGGTTCCACGAAATCTTCCTATTTATTTATTTCCTTTTAAATATTGTGTATTTTGTTTGATTCCATAAAATTAAATTTTTTTAACTTAAACTAATAAAAAAAAGAAAACAATACAAAACTACGTAGGTAGTACAAATAATCCTTTTTATTACGGTAACTGATAAACTACATAAATATGATTAAATAATCCAATGACAAACATTAACAGGTCTAAATTAAATGAGAAAATAAAAGACTTAACGTATTAAGTGTTCAAAATGTTGGCCATTATTTGCCAAACAATAACCAAGCCTGTCATAAAATTCACCTATAGTATTATTTAACACTTCTGGTGTTATAAGAGTCGATTCGTATAGAATTGTTTCCCTCAGATGATCTAAAGTTAGTGGTCTATTTTTGTACACCCTATTTTTTAGATGTCCCCAATAAAAAAAATCCATAGGGGTCATATCCGGGGAGCGTGCTGGCCATTCTATCGTTCCTCTTCGTCCAATCCACTTTTCTGTGAATACCTCGTCCAAATATTGTCGAACTTCTCGTGCAAAATGGGGAGGTGCCCCATCTTGTTGAAACCATATTTCATGGATGTCAACGTTCAACTCTTGCAATTTAGGAACCACATTTCTTCTCAGAAGTTGTAAGTATTTTTGACTCGTCAGGTTTCCATCGATAAAAAAAGGTCCAATAATTGTGTTGTTAAGAATCCCTGCCCAAACGTTAATTTTCTGCGGATACTGTGTATGTAATTCTTCCATCCAGTGAGGGTTAGTTCTACTCCAAAATCTACAATTGTGCCTGTTTACCTGCCCATTTAAACAAAAAGTCGATTCATCACTAAATAAAATTTTGTTCTTAAAATCTGGATAATCGTTAATTTTATTCATTATGACTTCAGAAAACTCGATACGGCGGTCAGGATCATCTTCCAAAAGTTCTTGAGTGTACATTAATTTATAAGGCTTAATATTTTCTTCCTTTAAAATCCTGTGAATTGAAGATGTACTTACATCTTCCGGTAAATTTTGTTTTCGTTCTGTTATAGACATTTTAGGATTCTCTTCTACAGATAATAGGATATTCAACTTATTGTCATCTGTAGTGGCCGTTTTAGGTCGACCAGTTTTTGGAATAGGCTTAACATTCCCTGCTTGTTGGTATCTTTTTATTGTTCGACAAACTGTAGATTTTTTAATTTGCTTCTCTAGGTGTACAGCATTGAATAATTCACAAACTTCTTGATAGCTTCTCATTTTATCGCCGTAACCACGATAGATTAATATTTCAATCCGTTCAGTTTCACTTAACAGGAAAACCATTTTACCTTAATAATAACTCAAGTAACTTTCACAATAATGACGGATGGTTGACAAAAATAAAAATAAAAGTTGTTTATCTATTTCCAAAGGCCACTTGTTAATTTATACCTCATGATTAATGAGATAATGAAATTTTATGATATTTTTTAACGAAATGATGAATTGCAATATTAACAAAAATTAGGGGAATTAAAATTTGATATTATACGATCATAGTAATTTGAACACGACAAATCGAATGCGCTAAAAATAAACATAGCATTACATTTAAAAAATTTAAGTTGAGGGCTCCATAGGAAAAACTGTAAATCTGACAACGTTGCAAATATTATTTTTAGATCCGGCACTACTGATTACCCCCGTATACCAAATTTCATAACTTTATGTCGAGCCGTTGGTGAAATATTCGGCCGTTCCGGTTCTTTTGGGAAACCCGGTATATAATATATTTTCACATTGTCAAAGAAACTAAATATAAAAATTACTTAAAGTATATTCTTTTCTATTACAAAATACTGAATATTCAAAAATAATTCACACTATGCGTAATGACGACACACTGTCCCACTGACCCTTAAGTGACAGATGGGGCGTCCGTGTGCCAGTGGGGATGTTTCAGAGATTCTCTTGTATTTCAAAAACAACATATAAACATACGGCTACCATGGCATTCCCTTTCCGCTAGGTATGCCTTTGAGTGACAGACGAATGCGCTTATGTCAGCACTGTGATGTTTATGATTAGCTCAAAAAAGTCTTGTTGTCGCCCTTACGTGACAGGTCAGGAATGACGGTCAGACCACACTTAGAAATTAAAATAAAATAAAACATTCCACACTATAGCGATGCACCCATCATGGCTTCTGACACCAGGTGACAGTTGGTGTCTTGTGCTATATGGGCTAGCCACTAACGCCTCTCACAGGAGTTTCTCTGTCCTCCCAAGTCTTACGTTCACTCACATTATCTTAACTTACATGCAAAATCTTTTTCTGGCTTCTCCATAGTTCACATTGACAATTTTTCAGTATTCCTCAACTTTCCAACTAAAAAAGACTGGTAATAAATAAAATCGCCTCAACAACTAAAATAACTAAAAACTTTCGTGTGACTCTGGGTGACAGACAGAGACACATCAAAGTACAATGAAATAATCAAAATCAAATTAAATAAAATATTTATTACTATTTCCTTACTCCAAATAATTCCATTAATAAACAACGCCACCACTGGAATATGCGCACGCATTGGGTGAGTCAGGTGGTACCTGGTGGAAGCGGCGCATTGCCAACATTATTCCCTGTCTCTCTTTCAGTTGTCTCTCTCAGATTCATGCAACGCGAAGGCAGATATCCCGCCATTTTCTAAAGTGAAAATCAAACAGACATGTTCGCTGCCACATGGTGTTATCTCATAGTTATTAAAATTAAAAATATGTAACAAATAAAACAAACAAATCTCAAAGGTTCCTTCGATGACACCTACGACGAATTAAAAATGACATTTTTCTTTAAAAATATCTCACTTCACACGTAAGTCTTTAAATTGTATAAAATAAATATAAAAAAATATGATCTTGTTCTGTATTGCAGCCTTGAAAAAGGAATAAAATAATTCCGAAAGCTCGGCGTAGTAGAAAAGAGTTTTTCTTCAAACCGTCCAAACCCAGATCGATCCCCTAATATTAGGATTTTCTGTTTAACTAGTCGATCAAGACTACCTTCCCACTTTTTTTATATACATATATTGATATAATCCACGTTACCAGACCAGATACATAGAACAGACAACCTTAGACCAACCAAAAGAAGCTGAGATAAATAGGTATAAATGGCATATATATAATTTAACTCAGGTTTTAAATTCAAGCAGCTTTAGAGGGAAGGGAAAGTTCAAAAATATAGTTTTTGTTCAATAGATGTAGCCGTTACTTGATGAAGATCCATTATAGAAACTTGATAGGAAAAAATACAAAATGTATAAATCTTCACTTATATTATTTATTGCACACTATAACAATTGTTTCGACACACAGTGTCTTCGTGGGATAGTAGTCAATAGTAGCTTTAGATGAAGATGATTATACAGGGTTGGGCAAATGTTCCGGAACGGCTTAATTACAAGCGAACGAAAAGTGATATCGAATCGGGGTTTTGGGCAATCTATAGGACAAAAATTTTACTATTTGACTGGTATACCATATGTCAGTAATGTCACCAACTGTCAAGTGTCGACGATATTTTTTTATTTTTTTAAATGGAACACCCTGTATATTATCAGATATTCTAGATCTTCAATAAATTACAAATATTTTTCATATAGCATACCATATGATTAAATTCAACTGTTTCGGAAATACGGGCAAATGAATCTAGAAAGCCCATATCACATTTTGTTTAAAAATCAAGCAACATATTTCTTTTATTATGACATTCCAAATAAAAGTCTTAGTTTCCATGACTCCCAAGTGTCACTCTGACACATTTCCTATTTAATTTTTATTTATTTGTATTAAGTGAGTTGTGCGAGTTTTTTATTTATCGACTAAACCTCTGATATAACTGATAAAACTATGGTTCAGCTAACTGAACAAGAACGGATTACTCTGCTTATGATGATAGGATATGGGGATAGACGGAGATCTTTTCAAGAAGCAACCGACCTTTTCAATCAAAGTTTTCCTGTTCGAGATCCCATTTCTAAATCAACTGCTAATAGAATATTCCATAACTTTGAGCATACGGGTACGGTAAAAAACTTGCCAAAAACAGGTCGTCCGAAAACTGCTACAAATGACGAGAAATCCCTGGATGTTTTGCTTGCCCTGCAAGAAGAACCACAGACGTCAGTTCCAAAGCTTGCTCTTGCACATGAAAACAGCGAAAAATCAATTAGAAGAATCCTCAAAAAAAATAGAATGTTTCCTTATAAAGTCAGCTTGCTTCAAGAACTATCAGAGGACGATCCTGATAGGCGTATGCAATTTTGTAAGTCGTATTTTATTTTCTGACGAGGCTACATTCTGTCTTAATGGTTTCGTCAATAGGCACAACTGTCGATACTGGTCAGACCATAATCCCCATTGGATGATTGAGCACCGTACGCAACACCCCCAAAAATTAAATGTGTGGGCAGGTATAATTGGAAACCATATTATTGGGCCTTTCTTCCTTGATGGAAACTTGACATCTATTTACTACTTAGATCTGCTTCGAAATAGAATTATACCAAATTTGATTAATTTATATCATGATCAGGTTAACGATCAAATACTAGCGAATGACATTTGGTTTCAGCAAGATGGGGCGCCAGCTCATTTTGGTATACATGTCAGAAATTATTTAGATCAAACTTTTCCTGGAAGGTGGATAGGTAGGAGAGGGTCCATTGAATGGCCTCCTAGATCTCCAGATTTAACACCTCTAGATTTCTACCTCTGGGGTCATTTAAAGACTGTCGTATATCGTACACAACCTAAGACTTTGGAGGATCTTCAAAACAGAATTTTAGATGCTGTGCATGTTATTTCTCGTGAACATTTGCAAAACGTGCGTTCTGAATTTTCCGACAGGATTGGACACTGTCAGGTGGCTGAAGGACGACATTTTGAACATTTAATTAAATAACCATTATTTTATATTATTGTGTTTTAAAGTTATTACCTTGGTTTTGTTTAAATAAAATGTACTACATTCATTTGCCCGTATTTCCGAAACAGTTGAATTTAATCATATGGTATGCTATATGAAAAATATTTGTAATTTATTGAAGATCTAGAATATCTGATAATATACAGGGTGTTCCATTTAAAAAAATAAAAAAATATCGTCGACACTTGACAGTTGGTGACATTACTGACATATGGTATACCAGTCAAATAGTAAAATTTTTGTCCTATAGATTGCCCAAACCCCCGATTCGATATCACTTTTCGTTCGCTTGTAATTAAGCCGTTCCGGAACATTTGCCCAACCCTGTATAATCAAAACACTCACATTCCTAGATCCCGCCAAATTTCAAATAATGAATTCTGACCCAACACCAATATTTCAAAAATTAGTCAAAGAATGTATAAAAGACTCCAGCATATTTAATGAATCGGAAAAATATAAACTTACTGTAATGAACCCACAAACTCCAAAATTATATTCTTTAATTAAACTGCATAAAATTAATATGCCCATTAGGCCAGTGGTTTCTTACGTCACTGCACCTTCAGTGAAATTATCTACTACACTTATTGAAATCATCAATAAGCATTGTAAGTTTGAGTCAAAATTCAGTATTAAAAATTCTTATGAACTGGTTAATAAGATCAAGAACATAGATATCCCCAACAACGCCAAAATTATTTCTTTTGATGTACAAAACCTTTTTCCTAGTATACCACCCAACGATGTAATTAACTTAGTCGAAGGCTTACTTATTAAAAATAAAACAAATCCAATTATAACTCAAGATATCTTAGAAACACTTTCATTATGTTTAGACCAAAATTATTTTGAATTTGACAACAAAACATGTATCAACAGAATCTACATAAATGACCTGACATCAAACTTTCCATCCCTAAAATTTTCTTTATTTGCTGACGACACTAGCATCTTGTTTAGCCATGCCCATATAGATAGTCTTAAGCAAAACGCATCGGATAAAATTACAGAAGTAGCGGAATGGTTCGCCGCAAACAATTTGCTACTTAACTCCGATAAAACTTTCAATATAATCTTTCAACCTAATAAAAAAATTGGACAGTATCCTCTTAATTCAACTATCGGAACTATTAATCCGGCCACTAACACAAAGTTCTTAGGGATTCATCTGGATGAGGGGCTCGATTGGAAATATCATATACTACAATGTAATAAAAAACTTAGTTCAGCTATCTACGCAATAACAACTATAAAAAATAGCTTTGGCTATGAAACCGCGAAAATAGTCTATTATGCATATTTCTTGTCAATCATGCAATATGGAATTGAATTTTGGGGAGCCTCTGTCAATGTGGAGACCACGTTTCTTTTGCAAAAGAGAGCTATACGCTCACTTTTTGGAATTAACAAGCGACAGTCCTGCCGGGACTATTTTAGGGATTACAATTTTTTAACATTGACGAACATATATATATTGAAGCTATCATGTCTAATATACAAACATAAGAATAAACTACAGAAACACTCCGAACTGCACTCGTATAACACACGAAACAAAAACAACTACATTACACCTGACTTTTCTTTTGAGTGCTGCCGGAGGGGACCTTTATACATGGGGATAAAGATTTTCAGACACATACCAAAAAATATCACAACCCTTCCCAATTTCGGACAGTTCAAAAAACATTTAAAGATGTTACTGCATGCCAATGTGTTCTACACTCTGAGCGAATTCTTTGATTTCACGTTTGGCTAGGAAAATTAAAACTTATTCTAAGATTATTTTATATGAAATTGCATTACAACTATATTGCTTACTTCTTCATTTATTATTTATTATATATGCTTTAGTGTTATAACATTATATATTGAAACTTTGCGTAGCACCTATGTATATTCTTTTTTTCTCCACAGCTTTGTATATAGCTTAAATTGAGAAATAAAATGTTTGAGTTTGAGTTTGAAGGATTAATAATGGGAAACCCTTTAATTCCGCTGTTAGCTGAAATATTTATGGACAACCTCGAAAATAGAATCTTTAAAAATACTCGTGGTGGTAAATTTCTATACTGGTATAGGTATGTCGATGATATTCTAGCTTGTTTTGTCGGGACGGAACGCCAACTTCAAAGTTTTTTCAATTCTATCAATACTTTACATCCTAACATAACTTTTACTCTTGAAGTAGAACAGAACAATACGATCAATTTCTTGGACCTAACAATTACTAAAGAAAATAATAAGCACAATTTTGCTATATACCACAAACCTTCTCACACAGATATTTTGATACACAATAATTCTAGTCATCCTTATTCTCATAAAATGGCCGCTTTTAACTCTTTTGTGCATAGGCTTATCAGCATTCCGTTATCAGAGCAAAGTTATAACCAAGAGTTAAATATAATTAAACAATTAGCAATAAATAATGGTTATCAACCTAATATAATAGACCAAATAATAAACAAAAAACAATACAATAAAGCAATTAGCTTAGCTTATCCAATAGTTAAACAAAATGATACCTTAAGTTATAAAACCCTCACATATGAGGGGTTCAAAGCTGAAGTGGACCAAGTCCACATTTCAAAATTTTGGACTTAGACCCATCTAGCAGAAGCGTTTTACATATACATTTCAGTGCTATAATGAACCAAGTCCTAAGTTCAAATTTGTATCAACAGAGGGCGCTAGATGATTTTTCCAGTGAATATATTTTAAAAATGTTCAGTGCAAGAATGAACCAAGTCCATTTAACGGTTTTAATCATTTTGCGCGCATTTTAGATCAGCATTATTTCAACAAATAGTGTAGTATAATAATAAAATGTTGTTTACTGATAATATAGGTAAGTTTAACGTTATGTTTACTAAAAATTGTCTGTTATTACGTGAGCGGTTATACGTTTTTAAAAGTTTAAGGATAAGGGAGGTTATATACGTTTTGGTGTCTTATTTGAACATGAACATTAAGGTTTTCAATAATGTTCGCTGTTATTTTTAGACTTGGATTCTGATGAAGATCTACCTCTCATACATTTTGTTCGACAGAACCGACATTCTCCACATTTGCAGACAGTGGAACTAAACGGTAAGATGACAATACTTTTATTATTTTGTTCCGGTAATTCTGAAACTTTTTCTGTTTCAGAAATTCCAGTGCCTGTAGACCCAGAGCAAGATCGGGGTAGGAAGCGGTCCATAAATAAAAATAGCTGGACTAAAAATAAAAAAAAGAATTTAAGAAATAGTGGAAAATCATATGTGACAAAAACTGGTAAAAATATCCCAGAGAAAGTGTTTAATCCACATTTTGACTGTGAATGTGTCAAAAAATGTAAAGCCAAAATAAACTCAGAAAGTTTATTGGTATTCTTTGAATCATTTTGGAAATTAGCAGACTTTAGTAAACAAAATATTTTTTTGCGTGGTTTAATAAATATGTCAAAAACTCAACGAAGACGCCCGAGAAATGGTTTAGGAAAAGAAAAAACGTCAACATTTGAATACACAATACGGATAAAAGAAGCCAATATAAATGTCTGCAAAAAGTATTTCCTTGGTGTATTACAAATTAGCTGGGGTAGGTTGTACCGATGTTTAAAAAAAGATGAAGTTTTTGCAGTTATGGATAATCGAGGCAGAAATGCGCCAACTAACAAAATCGACGATTCTGACGTTATTGCGCATATCAACTCTTTTCCCCGTTGTCGAAGTCATTACAGCAGGAAAGATAATGAAAATAGGCGATATCTTAACCCAGATTTAAACATAAGAAAAATGTATGACCTTTATGTTAAAACATGTAGTGAAAACAAGAAGCAACCAGTAAAGAAAAAATATTACTACAAGGTATTTTCTACAAAATTCAATCTCCACTTTAAAATTCCAAGTAAGGACACGTGCCGTTTGTGCGATGAGTTACAGCTAAAGCTGCTTGCTGAAACTGAGGAGGAAAAGAAACAAGAACTGCAAACCCAAAAAAATATTCACTTGGCCCGTGCAGAACAGGCCAGGGCAGCCCTAAGAACTGACCAGAAAAAATCTTCTGATCAATGTTATGTTGGCACATTCGATCTTCAAAAGGCGCTTCCTTTTCCTAAGCTTTCTGCTTCAGTTGCATATTATAAAAGAAACTTGTATGTGTACAACTTTGGCATACATTCATTTAATTTAAATACAGGTTTTATGCATGCTTGGGATGAAACGGAAGGTGGTAGAGGTTCTCAAGAAGTGGCTTCATGTATTGGCAAACAACTAAAAGAAAATGCTTCTACCCATAGAAGCATTGTTCTTTTTTCTGATTCTTGTACGGGGCAAAACAGGAATATTAAATTATCTCTGACTTTACTAAAACTTGTTCAGGATCCTGAGATGAATGCAGAAACGATTGATCTCAAATTTTTAGTGTCTGGTCACTCGTTTTTGCCCAATGATTCTGAGTTTGGAATAGTAGAATCATCCAGCAAGAAACACCAGCATACTTTTGTTCCAGAAGATTGGTATGACATCATTGGTAATGCAAAGAGGAAAACTCCCTGTTTTAAAACCATCATAATGCAACGAAATGAATTCTTGAGTACATCTGCATTAGAAGATAGTGTAACTAACAGAAAAAAAGACACTGATAATCTTCCTTTCAGTTGGCTAAAGATACGATGGCTTAGATTTGAGAAAGGAGAGGAGTTTAAAATAAAATTTAGAGAAACTTTAAGTGATCTACTGCCCTTTCGTGAGATAGATTTAAAAAAAATCGGTACTGTAGGAAGGCAATTGTTATCTTTAAGACAAGTTGAACAAGAATGCCTATACACTACAAGACGTCCTGTAACTAGTGCCAAAAAAAAAGACATGGCTGATCTTCTTGCTTACATTCCTCCTGTACATCACAATTTCTTTAAAAACTTACCACTTGCCAGTTCTACCAGAGCTGCAGGACAACCAACTGAATTGGGGGATGATGAAATGGTTTACGATGACTAACAAAGCCGTTTGCTTATTGAATTAGTTTCCTAACATGTATTTTTTAAGTTGTTGAAGTAATAAAAATATGTTTACTGTATCGTATTAGTTAATTTTAAGACAATTAGGAAAACATTCACTGGAAAAGTGAACCAAGTCCAACATCATTGTCCAAAAATATCCTTGGAGTACTAAAAAGATTTTTAAAATCCCCAGATATAATAAAAATATTTAAGTTAGGGATATACTAAAACTATCCCCTAAACAAAACGAAAAGAAAATTTCATTCAAATTAATTATCTGTAAAAAACTATTTTCATTGATTTCTCCATGTTGGTTTTTTTGGACTTGGTCCACTTCAGCTTTGAGCCCCTCATATACAGGTAAACTTACACTACTTCCTAAAAAACACTTAACGAAACGAAATTTTAAAGTCGCATATAAAACTAATAATAAGTTAGGAAAACTAATCAAAAATAATAAAAGCAAAACTAAAAAAAAACATAAATGTGGAGTTTATAAACTAAAATGTGGCAGTTGTACTAAAATTTACATACGACAAACTGGCAGAAATTTTGAAAAAAGACTTAAAGAACACAAAACAAGCTATAATAAAAAACATAACAACTCCCATTACGCGTTACATCTTAATACCGAACAACACAATTTTGACGATAATCTTGAAATATTGCACGTAGAAAACAAATCAATAAAACTAAATTTTTTAGAAAGCATGGAAATAAACAAATTTAAAAAATTAGATATTTTATTAAACGATCAGCTCGACTTAAATAGTTCCCCACTGTTAAATTTATAATCAGCCGGTATTTCCAGATGTAATCATAACAATAGTTCAATAATATAATTTGTAAAAATAATTAGGAAAAGGTGTGTATTCATAATTTAAGTTTTATACCTTATTAACATAATTCTATTGTTAAGCATAAATTTGGGTACCTAAACTTGGGAGTGTGCTCTATATTGTAAAAGGATAATTTGTTATTCAGTTTCTACTATCCGACGAAGACACTGTGTGTCGAAACAATTGTTATATATAAATAAAAATATATATAAATAATATAAGTGAAGATTTATACATTTTGTATTTTTTCCTATCAAGTTTATATAGTTTTTGGTAAAATTTGATCAGCGTTATGAAACCAAACACATAAGACGGGTTTTCTAGGCCACTCGACATACAAGTAATATAATCTGTCGACGTTGTACCATGCGATGTTGGCAGGGCTGAAGCGACGCCACTTGTTTATTTGGCGCGAAAACGTTGGTAAAGTGAGGTTATTTATATATTAAAATTGATCTGTACTTCACACATCCAAAATGTATCGTGGAAAATTATTAGTAAATTTAGCTAAAAGAAATGTTTATAATGAAGGTAAGAAAAATGTTATGTTATATTATTTTCTGCTAGTTTGTTTACTTTTATCCCTTATTTTAATATATGCATGGTTATGTTATAATTATCTTAAATCTTTTAAGTAAAAATATTTGCTTGCTTAAGCACACGCCCCTGTTTGGAAAAAAATTGAAAGAAAAGCGTAGGTATGTTTTTGTTGTATGTCAATTAAAAACTTTCTTTTGTTTAAATCTCATTTTATGGTAACATCAACGACAAAGCATGTTTATTTTGTTTGGGGAATTTGTTTGTTTTTCCGTAGAAAAAATTACTTGATAAACTGTTCTCTTAGTACTATATTCATTAAAATTTAAGTTACAAAAAATTTGAACGAATTATTTAAATTCATTTTACAGGAGGTAAAAAAAAAAGCGTTTTAGGTAAAGACAGTTTACTTGTTATAGGTTCTATATTCGAAACACATAATATTAACAGCATTGAGGAGGTATACGGAGTAATCCAAAAATTTAAGATTCAAACACTAGACTTATTATAACGTTCCCTGCACGCTCCCGAGAGTTCGCCCATACTTACCGGATACCCTGTATTTAGTTGTTGTAGATATTCTTAGGATTTTTCTTTTATTTATTATAGATTCAGAAGCAGTACAAGATGTACCCTCTAGGGAAAAAGTGTATCATTATCTTCAAAATTTTTTCGGCCAATTTCCACTGATAATGGTCAAATAAGCACCGATTTCATTCAAAGGGATTTAAACGTATCTGAACCTAACACTAATAAGAAAAAAATACAAATATTAGACTATAAAATTTTATCAGGAAAATTATCCCTTGAACCGGTCGATAATACACTTTATACTTCCGAGGACCCTGGGGCGCGTTCATAGTTTTCACCAAATTGGTAAATATTACCCAGGTAAAATTTAACCGACGTCCATCCAGTTGCTATCTACGAAACAAAAAGATCTACTCACTGTGAACGACTCGGGCATGCGCCGAGAGCAACCCGAACAAACGTCAAACTTGTCAAATTATATTCTGCAATTTTGAAATGCGACAGCAACAAAACTCTTTTGAGCAAATTGTGGGTATCTTTTGAAATCGACATTCTCAAAAAGTTTTGGCGCGCCCAAAAAACTTTTATTTTAAAAACAACCTAACTTTTAACTTTCAGGTGTTTCACCATAAACAATAAACAATACATTTGCGCATGCCGGACAAACTTTATCCGTCTCCCGACTTGGTTAAAAAGTTGTTTCGTTCGGTAAAAGTTATCCACAACCGTGAACGAGTATAAATGTTACCCGGCACAACCGTAAACGAATTTTCCTATCGCCGTGTGCAATCGGTGCGCACCCGACGAACGTCCGACGTCAATCGTGAATGCGCCCCTGCTTCCATTAATCTCTATGAAAATGTCGGTAAATTGGTTCAACGAAATGAAACATGTACTAATATATCTATAGTGGATTCAGGATTACCTTTGCTTAACACATTCACTGCCCACAACGCGCATGGCGCGTTCACCATGACCACGATGTGGTGCCCGGACCGCGCTAGGTGCGTTTTGTGTATATCCGAATACTATGCTGGGTTAGGAAGGGGGGCATAGCCACGATACACCTACACACGGTATGCTACTATTTGTGTCGAATTCCGTCAGCCACGCGCAGTGACGTCATATCCGAGGTTTGAGGAGACTCGCCATTTGACATGTTGTATTTGTTTACATGTAATTTTTACTAGCGGAGAGAATATTTAATTATTTTAAGTGTGCTAAGGCGTCTAAGTTCATTATTTTGTATTGTATATTTGTTATTGTATGTGCGGATGTGATTAATTATAATTTGTATTGTATTTGAATTGTGCTGTAGCTAAGTGTACAAACTGTAATCAAAGTACAAAAGGCCGTAATATAAAATACTTTAGCTTTCCAAAGAAAGAAGATTTGGCCAAACAATGGATTGTCGCTTGCCGGAGAGTAGATAAAATAAACTTAAAAAATGGTAAGTAGGTATTGAAATTAAGTCTGTCACATAAGAAATACATTAACGGACCATAATAATAAGTAGGTAACTCGTAAGATTATAAAACTGACATTTTTTTCTCAAAATCTAGTTTTTGAAGACCAGGCGTCCGAAAACTAGATTTTGGGTAAAAAAATAGCATTTAACACCATCCAAAGAATGTACATTTTGTGACATATAGATAAAGTAGTAAGTAAATTTAACTTTTTTTTTTTGCAACGATTTGCTCAGTACATTTTGAAGAGAAATATTTTGAAATTCCCCTCAAAGAAAGGCTTTTGCATTACTCCTCAAAGAATGCTCGCCATTTAACGGCTGATGCAGTACCTACATTAAATCTACCTGGGAGTTCATCAGATACTGCCCAAAAGCAAAAATCTGAAGAGCGATCACTGAGGATCGCAAAGAGAAGACGCAAAGAAGATGTGGAAGATATCATTAACTCGTCAGCTAGTACTTCGAGTTGTAGGTTAGAAATACATAACACCGATCCTCAGCCTGTAACAATATCTCAGGAGTCAGATCTTCTAAAAAGTGACGAACAATTAATTCCAACATTACAAAATACTGAGTAAGTGAAAAACAATATTGAAAAATTTTAATGCAAGTATTTTGCATTTTTTCATTTTAGTATCAACAATATTTCTTAATGATTTTCTCAGTTTAAAGAAAAATATCGTTATGATGTACTTATGGACTTCCAAGTAACAGAATTATTTTATTTCCAGGAGAGATCAGGATAAGGATCAGGCTGAACTAGTTGAGCTCAGACAAAAAGTAAGCCTATTGGAGTCTCAGAACAAAAATCTTGTGAAGCAAATCGAAGAAGCTAAATCTTCCACATCCCAAAAATATAATACTCTTTTAGCAAGGGTGTTTACTCCAGGGCAAATAAAAAAATTGTTAAACCCAAAAGAAAATATGAGAGTTCGTTGGTCCACAGAAGATATCGCTTCAGCTATTTCGCTGCGGAGTGTAAGCCCAAAAGCTTACAGGTATTTGAGGGCGAATAATTATCCATTACCAGCCATGTCTACATTAAGAAGTTGGGCTGGGAATTTTAATGTCAACGAGGGGATTTTAAAAAGTGTTATAATATTAATGAAAAAAAAGTCCTCTGATTTCAGTATTCTTGATCGGCTATGTGTTTTGACATTCGATGAAGTTTATGTGTCGAACAAAATGGATATAGAGAAAAAACAAGAACAGGTTGTTGGACCACACAAAGCTTGCCAGACAGTTATGGTGCGTGGATTGATTTCAAATTGGAAACAACCCGTTTATTATAATTGATCAACCAATATCTAAAGAAATTCTTCAAGAAATTATTTCTGAACTTTTTCAAGCAAACTTTATTGTGGTTGCCATTTCAAGTGACATGGGTCCTGGAAATGTTTTATTGTGGAATAAACTCAATGTTGGGCATAGTAAAAGTTGCTTCTTTAACCATCCGTGTGACGATACTTTGAGGATTTTTGTTTTTGCAGACGTGCCTCATCTAATAAAACTTGTAAGAAATCACCTAATAGACCAGGGATTCACCTTTGATGATAAATTAATAAACATAGATTACTTTGAAGTGCTACTTAATATATCAACCTCAGAATTAACCTATGCCCATAAATTGACCCAACACCACATTAATGTAAAAGGATCCATGCGACAACGGGTACGTCCAACAGTGCAACTTTTGTCAAACTCAGTGGCAAAAGCCATAAATTATTGTGGAGAGAGTGGTCTCATGCCGACAAATAGCTTTTGGAAAGAAGCCTCTGATATGGTGCAACTTTTCAACGACTGGTTTGATTTGCTCAACTCGCGCTCAAAGTTTACTCAGAACTGCCCAGGAAAGAATGCTTTCGGTACAGACATTGACAGCCAAAGAAATTTGCTGGATAAAATGATTATATTCATCAATTCTATGAGAGTAGGCACTCACAAGAACTTGATTCCTTTTCAAAAAGGCATCTTACTCTCAAGCGGATCACTGTCGGAAATGCACCATTATTTAAAGGAGAAATATGATTTAGAATATATATTAACTTCAAGGCTAAACCAAGATGTTCTTGAGAACTTCTTCGCCTATATTCGAGGCATGGGTGGAAGTAATGATCACCCTTCCCCCCTAGACTTTAGGTACAGGCTTCGATGGTATATTTTAGGAAAACATTCGGCAGCAATTTTTACAGAAAATCGAAACACAATAGAATCAGAAGAGGAGTGTTTGTTGGATGTTTTCAAAGACACTCTCAGCGTGACATCTAATGTAGAAGCCGAAGAATTTTGCTTGAGTCAGAAAATGTTGTTTAACCTCTCAAACACCGGAGAACCGCTTGAAGAAAGAGAGCAGGTGGAAAATGAAATAATGACAATTTCTTTTGTAGAACCACCTTATTTGGAAGACGAAGTTATCGACGAAGAAACAATGCAGCTAATGCAAAATTTTGAGGTCAAAGAAAGAGTGAGTGACCAATCACTAAAATATATAGGAGGTTTTGTAGCATATCACTTAAAAAAAAAATACTCACTGGGAAAACCCACAGCCAGTATGGACACAAATAAGGCCCCTGACTGGATACAAGCTATTTCTAGAGGTTCTCTTTTATATCCAAACGACGAATTGTGGGAAGTTGCTGTGAAACTCGAGTCCGAGTTCCATAAATTACATGGTAACTCTTTGTCAAAAGAAAATCAAATTTTTCATAAATTAACTGATAAAGTTATATCGCAAATAAAAACTACATCTGTCCCATCCGAAGTTATCCTGTATTTTGCCAGAACTCGTACATACATTAGATTGCGAGACTTGAATAGAAAAATCAGTTTCCAGAATGCGCAAAGGAAACTGGACAAAAAAATGTCTAAGTTTACAAATATTAAGAAATAAAATTTCTCTTGACATTGTATTGACATCAATAAATTTATTTATTTATTTATTTACGAGTTTATTTATTAGTTGGTCCAACTATAGACATTATAATATATATTCATATATTTTTGAAAAGAGGAATGTAAGAAGATTTTAAAAATCTTATAAAAAAATATATATTTTTTAATTTGCTGATTATGTGATAGACATACATTTTTGTTTAATTAGCACAATAAAAATGTTCGAGTGGAATCCTGAAACTTTTATATTATCTATTTTTGCGTATCTCGTGAAATAAAGTCTGTAAATAAGGGGTAACAAATTATAAGGAAAATCCTGTACAATGTACAAATTTAAAGGAATACTACCTTATTATACAACTATTTTCTTTTTCAATCAGTTTTAATAAACAAAAATCGAAAACCATAATTTTAAATTCGATAAAACCCGAATGCGCGCGCGATTTTAACATTGAAACTTATGAACAACATCCTCGCGTTTCCTCGGACGTGCCGTCACAGTGGCGAGAGAGACAGCGCTCTCATGCGCAATGGCATACCGTGTGTAGGTGTATCGTGGGCATAGCCAGCTTACCACGAATAACTGCTTGGCGATTCAGTATCAGGGATGTTACAAAGTGCCCAATTGTGCATATTGATGCACATCTTCACGAAATATGCACAGCATGCACCACACTCTTAAAATATGCACACTTTGTAGTTTCCTCTACAAGTAGAGTATAAATTTTCATTTTTCAACCAATGCAAAACCGGATCGCATGATTAATTTTACGATAAGTACGTTCTCTGTGTTTTAATGTAGGTAAAAACCCGTAGAACTTTGGCAATGTCGTGTACAACAACTGGCAACACCGGAACGTTAAAGTCAAAAATCAAACAAACGTCACGTCAATGTCGTCACGTACGTCGTAACGTCAAAAAGTTCATTAATTTTAATAATTTATTCAAAATTCAAATCAAAACAAAACACAAAACGCTATTTTAATATGAAGAAACTTGACAGGTAGACTGTGGCTAATATGTTACAGTACAGGAAAGGTTTAAAGCAATTTTATATTAATTTCTAGCTTCTTTGTAACTGTGACGAAGAAGTGTCGTAATGAAACTCATGAATATGAAGAACAAGGACATGAAGAAGGACCAATGCCGTCTACATCAAGTATTGTGTACCAAAAGTCTCGGTCAGATGAGCCAGAAGTATCACAAATATTACCGGTAGAATCATCTAGCTCTACAAGCCTCAAAGTAACAACTTCTAAAAGTGTAAAAAAGTTGGAAAAAAGGGCGAAAAGAAATCTCTCGGATGGTATGAAAGTAAACTTGCAGGAACAATATAAGTGGCTAGATAGTAAAAAGAACTATTTTTATTGTAAAGTTTGCTCTTGTAATATAGCAGGTACAAAATTCCACATTTTAAGGCATGCTAGAGCTAATTCTCATATAAATAGAGTAGAGGCATGTAAAAGAACTCCACAGATTCAAAACATAATAAAGGATCCACTTAAAGAAAAAATGACTGTGTTGGTAAAAGAAGCAGAGCTTAGATATTGTGCATATGTGGCAGAGCACAATTTGCCTTTTATTTTAATGGACTCGTTACCGTCCTTTTGCAAATCTATTTACCCAGATTCACAAATTCAAAAATTGAAAACTGCACTGCAAATGGAATTTTCCATGAAATTAAGAAGTTGATTGATAAATATAAAATTCCCTATAAGAATATAATAGGATTTGCAGCTGACAATGCCAGCACCATGATGGGGCACCTAAATGGTGTACAAGCAAAATTGGCAGATCTATCACCCGGACTTTATGTTCAGGGATGTGCGTCACATTCTCTTCATTTGTGTGCGTCTGCAGCAGCAAACAAGTTACCAAATAACGTTGAACAATTTACAAGAGATATATATTCATATTTCAGTCATAGCAGCAAAAGGTTGGAAGAATTAAAAGAGTGCCAAATATTCACCAAAGAAAAGCCTACGAAGATTTTATATCCCGGCCAAACAAGATGGCTGTCTTTAAAGGTTTGTATATTAATTACTGCAGCTAATTATTCCTCTGGCTTATATTTATGTGTTGTTTCAGCAAGTTGTCAATCGCATCCTTGAGCACTGGAGTTCTCTTCAATTATTCTTTACGAGAGCAGCCTTAGAAGACGACCTACCAGTAGCAAAATCCATTTTAAATGCATTAAGAAGTGATGTATATAAGTTATATATGTATTTTTTGTCACATATCTTGGAAATTGTGGTAAAGGTGAATATTGAATTTCAAGCAGAAAGTCCCCAAATACCTTTTTTCTTAGAAAAAATTTCAAACCTATATAAAATTATAATAAAATGTTTCATTAAAAAGGAAATATTAGATACAGTGCCAATACAAAATATAAATGTGGGATATCCAAGAAATTATGTTGATACCACGAAAATGTATTTTGGTGCCAGGTCTGATTCTTTGCTAGAAGGACCAAATAATGTTACACCTGATGAACTGCAGTCATTTCGTTTGAAGGCACTTGATTTCTATATTGAGTTATCATCACAAGTTAAAAAGTGCTTCAATTTTGATGACAAAACATTGAAGTTTGCTTCAAATTTTTCTCCCACTAAAGCACTATCAGGTGAAATTCTATCTATTGGTGCATTTGTAAATCTCTTTCCCAATATTGAAGTAAATATTGAAGCTGCTAATACAGAATGGATATACTTAAATGAAATTGATTTTGGCGATATTAATAAATTTGATTTAACTAATTTTTGGTCCAAAGTTATCAGCATGACAAATGCTTTAAATGAAGAAATGTTTCCCAACCTGATGAAAATAGTAAAAGTGGTACTGTCTCTCCCTCATTCTTCAGCAACAGCTGAAAGAGGATTTTCTTATTTGACTCTAATTAAAACAAATATTAGAAACAGGTTACTGGTCAGTACTTGTGCAGCCCTTTTAATTTTTAAAGATATGCTGCATAAGCTAGAAGGTGGTTCTTTAAATTGGGTTCCCCCAAAAGACGTTATCAATTTTGACAATAAGGCAGTAGAAAAGATAATAATAGAAGACTAATATAATGACCTAGGTATATGTTCTTGTAATATATTAGATACATTTTTTTTTAATTCTTAGTTTAGTTACCTATAATAATTATGTATTATGATTTATGTGTAATATACATCGTTACTTTTACAACTCCTGCTTAAAATACCTATCTATCTTTCTATCTAATCTAATAGTTCCAGTAAGGCTCTAATAATAGACAGTTGGCCGGGATAATACCAGAGATTGCCAGAGAACTAGAAACGTTTTGGAGTTCTCTGATAAAATAAATACGCTACTGGACTAACGAATGACGTCAGAGCGACCATATGTTTATGATAGTTGGCCGGGTTATCCCCACTTACATTTTTCGGCTTTGTTTTAGCCGCTCCTCGGCTTTGTCAACCCTGTGACCAAAGCTGGCAACACTGCCCGATGGAAGGTGCACAATTCTCACTAAATATGCACAATCATTTTGATGCTTCATGCACGCTTTAAAATTTCTGTGTAACATCCCTGTTCAGCATGGATTTAGGTATTGTACGAAGTAGTTGGTTCGGAGTCTTCGCCTGCGTTGTTGCTATTACGTTCATATTTTTGAAGTGCAATTTGTAAAACGTAAGTATTATATTTTATTGATTTAGTTGGTGTTTAAATGTTTGAATATAACACAAAATAAAGAAATATGCTTGCCTTTTCAAATATCATAGGCCAGAGCACTTATAAATTTTTATATGGTTGACCCGGAACAAATTAATATAAAGATTAGACTGATGGCAAACGTTAGTGTTTAGAACACTGATTAACATACTAAAAGTCCCCATACCTCCACCTTGCATAACAGCCTTAATTTTAGGCCGCCATCTTGAATTTTAGCATTTTTAAAAAAATTTTTACTATAACCTTAAAACCAGGCCGAATTTCGGAAAATGATAAGATAGCAATTTTGTTTAAAACTAAATTGTGCATGTTCTAATACTAAAATTATTATTTTAGGTTATGTGATAACAGAGATACAGGTATTTCAATTAAAATCGTACCGAAAAATTTCAATTTTTTTCTCGTTTTTATAACTATATTGTAAATTTATATTATGGAGGCGCAACAATAATTAACCTGCCGCTTTTTTTCCTATTTTTTATACAATTTTTGGAAATTATTTCAAAATAATATATGTATCCTAAATACCTTGTCGGTATAGTAGGCCGCCAAAAGCGCGGTGGCTCTGGACTCTCTGAAACAAAAACATTACGCCTACGCATGCAGTGTTTGTTTGCGTGCACTATTTGTTTTTAGTGGTTTTGATTGATTTAAACTTTTTTAACAAATACACCGAACACTGAACCATTCATTCTTGGTGCTTGAAAACTTCAGTTGATTGTAAGTATTAGTATTATTATTAATTAAGTGTAATGGCAATAAAGTTTAGCGGCATATATCTAACCTAGAATATTTAAATATTTATGTAGGGAAGTCCTGTTTAAATATTCTAATAATAAAACCCATTGGGAAGTTTAAAAAGGCTAGGCATAATCATCTCTCTCTCACAAGAAATAGCAAGCCAAGCAAAATTCTCTGTATTAAGGCGGGTTGACACGGGTAGGGAAGCACGATCGTCACTCACGCTTTCGTGGGGCACGCGTCATGTCAACAGCAGAGTCGTGAAATAATAATGGAAACGAATCTCCACGAACGGCATCACGATCGCGAATAAGCAGATCAAACGTGTTTGATATTTCACGCCATTTTTCAGTCGTGAATAAGTAGTTACGCCGAGAAGTTGTGTTAAAAAAAAAGTAAATAAATACGATGAGTGCTGGAAATGTACTACGAATGAGCGATGCAGAAACCGTAAAATTTTTGGAATACTACAGAAATGAACCTGCACTATGGGACCCTACAAATGATGGTTATAAAAAAAGGGACACGCGTGCCGCAGCAGCCCAACGAATTGTAGAGGCTTTAAATTTGTCAGATTTTGCATCTTCTCATGTAATTACAAAATTTAAGAATCTACGAAGCTCCTACGCGCAAGAATTAAAAAAAATTGCCGCAAGCACAAAAAGTGGTACTTCTACTGACAATGTATATGTGCCAAAAGTTGTATGGTTCAAAACAATGGATTCATTTTTAAGACCACATGTAAAGTCCCGAGATACACAGTCCAACTTGGTAAGTAATAAAAAAATATGTAGTATTTTACTTTAAATATGCACTGCGGGACAAATTAATAAACTTGCACATATTTTGTTAATAAAACAAAATAATATGTGCAAGTTTCCTAGATTTTGGTAAAGAAAAACAGGGGTAGGACTCTGTAAATTATCTCTATATGCAATTCTCTATTTCCTAACCTAAAAAACGCAATCGGACAACTTCAGTCCTATTCTCCATTCAGAGCGAAGTCACCCGATCGAATTTTTTAGGCTAGGAAATAGAGAATCGCACATAGAGATTTTTTACAGAGTCCCACCCCTGGTATTTTATTTGTACAGGGTGTCGAAAATTCTATGAAATACGTGGGTATCTGGAATTTCCAAAGGAGATAAAGAAAAACTAACTTTCACTAACGAGCCTTGAATTTTAAGAGAAACCCAAAGGTAAAACTGTATCTTGATATAGCGATCCGTTTCCAAGCTACGGGGTGTTTGTGAATAGTGTGCATTTTGGGACCCCCTATAACGTTGTTATTTATAAAAAAAATTCTTTTCGTGCAAAGAGCTTTTTTATACAACTTTTTATAAAGAATCCAACTGTCAAACATAATTTCATCCGTCGCTTTTAGTTTTCAAGATATATTAAAAATTCTATTTTTTCTTATGGGAAAACCCCTTTTTTGTTTAATATTTTTTCTGTTTGTTTATATTTTTTGTTAATATTTTTTTATTAAATTTTCCTTTTAGCATCTAATATAATAAAAAGAGGATTGAAGAATTTTAAGGGGAAATGATGACGTAATTTAAAAAAAAAATACATACTGTACGGTATTTTGTAATAATTTCTTTAGTTCTATATCATTTATATATTATCCTCTCATGTATGTAGCCTATTTAATTATTCTATCATTTTCCATTGCCATGGAACGGCTCCTTCTTCATTGAAATACGAACAAAATTGGTCACGTTTCTGTGATGCAACACGAGATGGATTTCTATTATGTGATCTTTCCGATATGGGTAAAAGCCCACCAGATTGTGCACTTCTCCAGTTACCCGGAACATGTAAATTATTGAGATCCTCGTCGTCTACAAGGCCAGGATTAACATAGGCATTATTCGTCTTCCGTAACCAATTATGTAAGGAGCAAGTAGCCATAACAATTTTGTCAACCTTGAATGGCTTGAGTTCTATAGGTTTCTTAAATATTTGAAATTTGCTGACTAATATACCGAAAGCATTTTCCGAAATTCTTCTTGCCCTTGACAAACGATAATTAAATATTTTTTCTTCTAGTGTCAAATTTCTTTTACTATATGGTTTTAAGAGATATGGTTTTAAAGGGAAGGCATCGTCGCCAACTACGACTGCATCTTGCGGTATCTCCAATAAATTGTGTTCTAGCGCTTCAAATAAAGAACTATTTGCAAAAACGCCACCGTCTGAAGCTCTACCCTTCGCTCCTATATCGACATATGTAAAGCAATAGTCGTGGTCTACCAATGCGAGCAAAATAATACTATGATCCTTTTTGTAATTAAAATAATCGGAGCCACATCTAGGTGGGGCTTTCACCACCACATGTTTTCCATCAATGGCTCCGATGCAAGATGGAAAATTCCATTTATTTTTAAATCCAGCCTGTATATAAGTCCACTCTGCACCACTTTCTGGAACCTGAAAAAAATGAAAACATTAATAATGCAATGTTTATTTACCCACCACTTATTTATTTTTTCGGAAACCGACAGGAACACACCTCCCTATCAATTTATTTCGTTTTGTCGTAGGGAAATTGTGCCTTCACACGAAAATTTCAAATCATAGAATAAATCGCGATGCAAAAATTAAAGAAAATCGTCAGAAGAAGTTCATTAATGTATTTATTTCTTTGTTTACAGTCCAGAGTATCACAAGAGTCTACAGAGATAAACATAGATGAAGAAGATGCTGAAAACTCGCGAAATGAGACTGAACTTGAAGATATGGGTGCAGATCGTTCCCCGCAACCTGGACCTTCAAATGAGCAGCAAAAATCTTGTACCCAGCAAACGAAACATTTCACTGAGCTTCAGCCTGCAAAGTCTGCACGCGCTGTTTCTGAAGTCAAGTCTAATTCTTCTTTAGTGCGTAATAATAATAATATGGAAACGCCAACAAGCAAAAGGGCATCGACAACGAGGGAACGGATAATTGAAAAGAAGCGACTTGTAGAAAATGAAAGACCTGATATGCTAATGACCGCAATGGATAAATTGGATAAAATTTCGGAGAAAGCCACAGCCACAAAAGATGACAATTTTGATCATTTTGGCAAATACATAGGTTCTCTTTTACGAACCCTTCCTACTGAACAGGCGTTAAAGCTGCAGCAAGAAATGATTACACTTGCACTAAATGCCCACATGGCCAATTCCATGTCACCTCCATCGAGAAGAAGGGATGCGACTCTGGCTGATGATTTTTCGCCTGAAAGTGCTGACACATGGTTTAGCGATCTGTCTGCTGCGGTGGGCAGCTACCAATAAAATATAATAAAAAGCTAAATGATTGTAAATGATCAGAAATAAATAATAATATTACCGAAATTCGATTTCTTTATATTTATTTATACTTACTTTGATAAACTCCTTTAACGAAATTATTATAGCATCCAGAACTTCAACTAAGAATTTGCTTATTGTTGATTTCGGAATTTTAAAAAAGAATTCCAAACTCTTAAAGCTATCGCCAGTGGCTAAGTAGCGTAGCGTTATCATAAGTTTTGTTTTGGATGGTATTGCTTCCCTCATATTTGTATCTGCTTTTTGTATAGATAATGACACTCGTTCCAATAGGAAGGCGAAGTCGTTTTCAGACATCCTTAGTAAATTTTTAAAATCCTCTGAGTATTTGAACTGCAACTCCTGCTCTATCAAATATATTGCTCCAGACCTATGTCTGTTTTTAATCCATTCTCTCACCCACCACCTGCGCTGTCTCCGTTTTTTTTTAATCACTTCCGAACAATTGATAAGTTCTGATACGATATACTGTCTTAATAACATTTCACCCACCACTGCACAAGCTTCTGCTACCGACGAAGCCATATTCACGACTGACACTCCGACTCCTTGCGCTGCCGTGTAAACAGCAAACGATCGTTTTTCCCTCTTTCGTATTTCACCATCGATTTTTGGTACTTTCGTAACTAACGAAAGCGTGAGTGACGATCGTGCTTCCCTACCCGTGTCAACCCGCCTTTACTCACTGGTATTACTTTTCGCGCGCGGGCCCACTATGCATAAAAAAATCCGTAAAGTTTTATCTCTGGTATGTATATTATTTTCATTTTTTTTTTAGAAAGATGTCTATGTGTTTTCTTTGTAACCGTTCCCTAGAACAGTCGCCAGTGGTAAATGTGGGAAAAAAGGGTCTTCTGACACTTATCAACTCAAGCCATGCTCGAAATGATGGCAAAATAAATTTGCTAAAACGTAAAAGTAAATAATGTTACTGTACATGTTAAATGTCGGCGGAATTACACCAGAGTAAATAGCATTAAAGCAGATGTAAACATGATAGCTAGTTCAAGTAACCAAACAAGTGTTACTCTTCGTTAAACAGTAGATGGAGAATTTGATTTTAAATTACACTGTTTGTTTTGTAACAAAATATGTTATAATCGAGGCTCTAAAAATAAACCCGCTATTATTCGAACTATAGAAATTAAAAACACAATTTTAAAGTACTGCCTTAAACGAAATGACGAATTAGCAAATCTTGTACAACTGCAAATAAATTCACAAATAGATTTAGTTGCTGCTGAGGGTAGGTATCATCCTAGTTGTTACGCAAAATTTACTTCTTTAAAAATCAACACCACAACGGGTCGCCCCGAAAATATAAATACAACTGAGGCTTTCCAAAAACTAATAAAATACTTAGATGATAATAAAAATGATGTTTGTTAGTTTTCTTTTCAAGATTTGGTAAGAAAATTTGGAGAGTTTTTATCAAATCAATCTGAAACTTGGTCAGTTAAATACTTAAAAACAAAAATTATAGAACACTATGGCAGTGATCTAGTAGTTATTGAGAGTTGTGGAAAACCAACAGTATTTTGTTTTAAAGATGTGTATGTTGACTTAGGCAACTGCTACAATTTAAAAGATATGGATTCTACACAACAACGTAAGCAAATCATATCACTGGCGGCCGATATATTAAAAGAAGAAATCCGGTCTAAATTTTTTATTTTAGACGAGTATCCCTCTGATAATGATATAATTAGTGGTGGAAAAAGTGATGTGCCTGACTTGCTTCTTAACTTTCTTGAGTTACTAATTGAAAAAAAAGCCGAAAATAACCAAAAAGTCATATCTCTAGCGAATGCTGTAATTTCAGCAGTTCGACCTAGGTCATTTATATCTCCACTTTTGTTGGGTATAGGAATTTTCATCCATCGTAAATATGGCTCAAAAAGTTTGATAGACGTATTAAGTACCGTAAAAGTGGACAACTTTGCCCATTGCGGCCAACATTGCCCACTGACGGCATATTTTAAAATATATTCATTTCAAAGTCTGGCAACATGGTAATTGAAATAAACGTTTGAACGTTATTTTTTGACCTGTTGCTTCCGGGTATTTCGGTTATTAAAAAGTTACCGGCAAGCTTGCGGCTAAAAAACGGTAAGTAAATTATTGCCATTTTTTACTAGTTTTAAAGGGTAAAAGCTAAGGTATGGTATATTGATTGTACTAAATATATTGTTACGATATTTGACTTATGTGTTCTTTAATGGTTGTTTAAGGAGGTGGTGGATGATATTTGAAACATAACCTTAAATTAGTCTGGATTAGAGGTAAAATTTCCGCGGGCAATGTTGTCCGTCAAAGGGCAATGTTGCCACTAGTTGTTATTTTGATAGATTTTTGTGTTTAATCCTTTAAATTGTCACTGCAAAGTAATTATTATTTTGTTTTTTATCATTTTGCTATCGTTTTTTCAGCAATGGTACGTCACAGAGAACGGAAAAAATTAGGTGTCCGAAAGTATCGTAATTATTCAAATGAGAAGTTGAATGCTGCTTTAGATGCTATGCGAAATGAAATGAGTTCCAGAAAGGCAGAAGAAACATTCCAGATTCCAAGAAAGACACTGCTTAACAAACTGCAGCAAAAACATATGTCAAAAATTGGACACCCTATTGCCATAAGCGAGATGGAAGAGAGGCACTTAGTGGATGTGCTGATTGCTTGTGCTGAGTTTGGTGCACCTCGCACCCAATTTGAACTGCGCATGATAGTTAAAGACTATTTAGATAAAAGAGGAACAAAGGTTCCATATTTTACCGATAATTTGCCAGGTCCTGCGTGGGCAGAACAGTTTGTTCAACGATACAAGTGTTTACTAACCAAACAACATTGTCAAAATCTAAAAAGAAATAGGGCAGAAATAACAGAAGCCGACATAGAAACTTACTTCCAAAATCTTAAAAAAACATTGGATGGAGTCGATCCTGGGTTTATTTTGAACTACGACGAAACTAACTTGAGCGACAACCCTGGTTCACGAAAATGTATATTTTTTAAAGGAACAAAATATCCAGAGAGATACCACAATTTTTCAAAATCTGCAGTATCTTTGATGTTCTCTGGAACTGCAACTGGTGAAATGTTGCCGTTGTACGTTGTTTACAAGGCGGAACGCCTATATGATCGATGGGTGTCAGGAGGACCACCCAATACTGTCTATAATAGAACTAAATCTGGATGGTTTGACGCCGCCACGTTCCAGGATTGGTTCGCAAAAATCGTAGTTCCTTGGGCGAAAAAGACACAAGATCCGAAAGTTCTAATAGGCGATAATCTTTCATCGCACATAAATCTTGAAGTGTTGCAGGCTTGTCAGAGATACAATATACGTTTTGTGTTGTTGCCTCCTAACACAACACAACTCACTCAACCATTGGACGTAAGCTTCTTTCGTCCACTTAAAGGTGCTTGGCGTTCAATTTTAAATGATATAAGGGCAATTTTCTGAAAAGGTGCCAATTTCTGTAACTTGGCTATTTTAGCCGAATACCTTGTTTAAATTTGGATTTTTCCTAATATTTTTATAGTATGCGAACTAAAGCTTTCGTTTCTAGACAAAAAAACCATTCTGGACTAGGGTTTATAATTTATTATTAATGCCTAAGTTAGTAAATCTCAGGACCGTCACGCGTAACTTCGCCGAGTTATAATATTCAATTAAGTATTAAATGCAGATATGTGAACATAATGGGCACTTTTTAATTTCTAATCAAATAAAAAACTCAAAAGTATTTCAAATATACCAAAATAAAAAGCATATCTTGATTGCTGTTTCTACAAATAACGTATTTATACTTGTAACCAGGGTCTCGCTCAAGACCGTCACAAGTAAAAATTGATTTTAAAAAAGCCCGCGTGACCGACAGCGTTTGTTGGAGCCACTAGTCTGGTGCCGTTTTAAGTAAACAGACTAGTATTAATTCTGCGACGCGGTATGCAACACGTGCAAGGTGAAATTTTGATTTTTTGTGGTGTGATTAAAGGTAAGATGTGTTTTTTGTATACTTACTTTTTTATTGGCCGTCACTGTGTTTACTGGAGCAGTTTTTTATAAATATATTTTCATTTCTTGCGGCTCAGGACGGATTTTGTTGCCGCTTGCTAATTCTAACCTCAAAATGATGAAACCAAAACATGCGTAAATTTAATCGCTTATTTTAACGAATTCTCTCAGAACCGTCACACTCAAGTCCGTCACAATTAGTTGTGACGGTCCTGAGACCAGTTGTGACGGTCCTAAAACCAGTCATGGGATTGACCCCAGAGTTCATTTTAGGTCTTAATTTTACAATGGTTTTATCCTTTAATTCTAGAAATTAAAATATGAATGAAGAGCCAGGAATGTCAAAACCTTGGTCAACAGAGAAAAAAGAAAAGTTTATTTTAAAATTGCGGCTTGCAAGAGAAGAAAACTATTTAAAAAAACATAAAAAGGAAGAAGAAGCAAAAAAAGAAAGAAGATGCAAAAAAGGAGAAATTAATTAAATTAGCAGAAAAAAAAAGATATGCATTCCGAGAAATCTAAGAAATTTGAAACAGACCAAAATTTAGAATGTGCTGTGAAAAGGTCGGCAGAGACCTCGGCAAAGCCACATAAAAAGAAAAGACAAAAAAAAGAAAAATAAAAGTACTGTAAATGATTCGTCTTTGTTAAAGAAGCGACAAAATGCGGCCGAGCGGAAAAGAAAGCAACGAGCTAGGATGAGAGAAAATCAAGAAGCATACGAAAAGGCCAAAGAAGCAGAAAAGCAGCGCACTAGAAAGCGACGAGCAGAGGGGAAAATTAAGTGCATATCGGATTTAAGCGACCGTGATAAAAAGAAACAGCGAAAAAGGTGGCGTGGCTACTACTATGCGCATAAGGCTAAGGTTGCAAAGGCCAAAGAAAATGAGCTCTTTTTACAAACAAATACTCCTCCTGAGTCTGATAAGGATGAGCTCGAACCACTAGCTAACTTGAGAAATATAGACGTCCTGGAAACAAATAACAAAAATAAACCAGTGGTAGATTACAAAGCCGCAAGGCGCAAGAAATTATTGAGAAAAACCCGAGAGGGTTTTATGAAAAAACTAGAATTGGTGAGTAAACAAGTAGAAGAATATAAAAAAAATGCTAATCGATGGAAACAAAAGCACTTTCGACTTGTTCAATCCATAAAGGAAAAGGACTCGCCGTCTCCGGGAAAGCAAGCCGATATGACAATTAAAAAAGGTGTTGAAGAAGTAAAAAGAAAACTGATTATGGAAAATATTCTTAGCAGGAGTGTTAAATCTTTAGTACTAAAAAGTCCGAAAGAGACTTCTGTCGTTAAATGTTTCTCAGAGTCAAAGAAGAATATTGAAAAATATAGGTTAAAGTCTCAATTTAGAAAACTAATCGGAAAGTCTCGACAAAATTTGTTTTTTAATAACTCCTTAAGAGGAAAGGGGGCAAAAAATGGTAAAAAACGTTTAATATTGGAACACATCAGACCAAAGATTGTAGCATTTTTAGAAGATGATGAGAACTCATTTCCTGCACCTGGTAAAAGAGACTGCGTCACTAAATACAAAAATAAGAAACAAAAGCACTATCTACGGGATTCGTTATTTAACCTTCATAAAAAATTCATATTGCAAACTAAAATAAAAATATCTTTTGCTACTTTTTATCGATGCAAACCATTTTGGATAACACGCCGCAAGATATCTAGTAGAGATACCTGCTTATGTAAAAAACACGCAAACTTTACTTTTTTATTTGAAAAATGCAAACTGTATAAATTCTTGTCACAAAAGTCTCTAACTGAATTTATTGAGTCCTTAACTTGTGACAAAAACAATAAGAATTGTATGTATGGCGACTGTACCTTATGCCAAGATCGTTTACTGTTTGATCAGGGTACTTTAAATAAGTCTGAAAAAATATTTTTTTACGAATGGGTAACCGAACCGGAAGACCGAATTATTAAAGGGAAGGAAGTAAAAGTAAAAGTAACCAAAAAGATAAAAAAGTACTGTACAGTAGAGCAGCTTATGGAGAAGTTAAAATCAAGTCTTCCCGAATTTTTGCAGCACGCGTACAGAGTGTGGCATCAACTCAGCTTTTCAAAGAATCTAAAATCAACAATAAAACTAAACGAAATATTTATGACTATTGATTTTTCAGAAAACGCTGTATTAAAATATGCTGAAGAAACCCAATCTGTGCATTTCGGTGCATCAAAACAGCAATTAACTTTACACACAGGGGGATTTTATTACAAAACAGATGTTGACTCACCTCCTAGTGTTAAAACTTTTTGTTCTATATCGACTTCCCTTAGACATGATCCTTCAGCTATTTGGGCCCACTTGCTACCGATTTTTGAAAAGATTAAAACAGAGTTCCCGCAAGTAAATACCGTTCATATAATAAGTGATGGGCCCACAACACAATACCGGAACAAAAAAAACTTTTTTCTCTTTGAGTATTTTATGAAAAAATATAACTTTTCAAAAGCTACCTATAATTTCAGTGAATGTGGCCATGGTAAAAGTATTGCCGATGGTGTTGGAGGGCTTATAAAACGAACTGCGGATCAGGCTGTTGCCCATGGCAAAGACGTGCATGACATTGAGACGTTTGTGGATACTGTAAAACATACCAAAACCGAGGTTTTTGTCATTCAAGAAGATCAAATCACTGTAATGGATAAACTTTTTCCTGAGCACAATCTTAAGGCTATTCCTCAAACAATGAAGCTTCATCAGTTGGCTTGGAGTATTTATAATGAATATAGATTTAATCTGCGTGCACTCAGTTGTTTAAGATGCCGAAATGAATATGAGTGCTGTCATTTTACATCACTACAAAAGAAGTTTTTTAGCTTTCAGCTTCAAGATGATGACTGTATCCTTTTAATTAATTATGTCTGTTTAAGATATCAATTGTTTTTTTTTTATTTATAACCTGTAGAAATAAATTGTGTTTTGATACAATGTAAGCACCTTAACTTCAAAATTAGTATTATTAGCTGAGGATCTACCTAAAGATACTGCAGATCAAAATTTACAACTAGAAGTACTGAATGCAGCCGAATTAGAATCTGTAACCACTAGTAAAGGTACATTTTAAGATTGTAGTTATTTTAGGCTCTGACAAAAATACCATTTTAGATAAACTTAAAGAACTTACAATCAGTGATCTTCAAATATCAGTTGGCACATGGGTTGGAGTAATCTATGACAATAATTGGTATGCCGGGGAGGTAACAATGAAAACGAAACAAACTATCACCGTTCAGTTTCTACAACGTCAAGCATCTGGACATTTTATATGGCCAGCTAGAAAAGATATACAGCAGCTAAATATTGATGGGGTTTTTTGTACTCTAAATGAACCCTTAAAAGTTTCTTCTAGGACCTATAAGTTTACCAACCTTTCCGACATAGACACAAAGTTTGCCAATTTGAAATGTTCCATTTAAAAAAGACACATTGTTTTACTCTTGAATTTTTTATTAGTTTTTAAGGTTTTTCTTGTTTGGTATCACTGTTTCATAAATATTTGTTTGAATCTCTAAATGTTGTTTACTATATTTCAGGACCTTCACATTTTTGCAGGACCGTCCCTTATTTAAAGGACCGTCACAAGTCACATTTTCCAGTTTTTTAACAAAAAACGAATACCTATATTTGATACTGATTTTTTTTTATGTACTTTTGTCACTTTGGCATCCAAACAAAATACATATTGGCGACTGGTAAGTTTTTTTTATTAGCTACACTAAAGTTTATCGATCAGTTTTCAAAAAAAGTCTTTACATCAGTATCTTTTACGTCACAATTTAATTGTTAGGCATTCAACTTTATTCTGCTATGTCTTAAATCATTAACTATGATTTGTTTATCTAAAATTAGCCTTATGGTTTTTATAAATAAAACTTCCTCTTTTATTTATTTTTTTGCAAAATTTAGTGCGTGACGGTTTTGAAATTAAGGCATGTATTATTGTATTTTAAACGTTGCAGAATTTACAAGGATGGAGATGGTTCAGCCCCCGATTAAAATCGTTTCAATTATACTCTAACCTTTCTAAAAAAGTATTAAACCTACCCATATCGAGAAACTTTAAGAAAAAATTTTTTTTTTTTATTTTGGACGGTTTTCAGAAAATTGCCCATAAAACTGAAAGAGCCCAATCTTAATTGTGTCGAAAAATGTATATTTCCCCAACTATTGACGAAGCTAATTGACAAATTAAGATGTAACTCCAAGAGAAATATGCAAAGTGGATTTAGGGCCTGCGGAATTTATCCGTTTAATCCCGATGAAGTCTATAAAAAAATGCCAAATGATCGATTTAAAAAAAGAGTAAGAGAGAAAATTGATGCAACATTTTTAGAATTTCTCAGAAATCAACGAAAACCTGAAGAACTTTTAAAGAAAGGAAATAAAAAGACATTGAAAGTTCAGCCTGGTTGTTCTTTGACATATGAAGAAGTAAACAAAGGAATCAAGAATAAAAATAGTTCTGATTGTGCATCTGATGGCAGTGACGTGGAAGTAAATCAAAAAGAGATGACAATGAAAAGTCAAGAATTAGATGATGAAAACAGAGAAGACATTATAGACATTCAAGAAAATATAGAGGCTTTCGGATCAGATGATATCAAAAAAGGAACCTACATAGTAGTCCAATTCGCAACAAAGAAAACTGTAAAATATTATATAGGGATAGTGACGGAAACCAAAGATGATGACCAATATCACTTAGATGATAGGTATATTGTCAAGTTTATGAGAAAAGCTACTAAAACTAGCCTTGGATATATATTTTCTGATATCGACGATATATCAATAGTCAACTTCCTTGACATAAAGGCAATTCTTTCAACTCCTACAGTTGGCAGAAGAGGGACTGTTTCATTTAAAGCTCGGCTAGATAAGTTTAATTTATAAAAACACCAATCATGTTTGTTTGTGCAAGTTTGGATTTACCTTCTTCTGAGTTTTTTGTCAACTATTTTTTTTTAGTTTGTGTAAATTTTTAGTTTTTAGTTTATCTGTAGGAATATTTTTACCTGAAGTGCATAAAAGGGGTTTATTTTTGAATAATTTTTAAAAATATATGTTTTTGTTCTTTAAGTTGCGTTTTTTTTAAATTTTTGCTTGCCCAAGTGTAAACATTACTTTTTAAAAAGTATATAGACGGGCAATGTTGTCCTGGAATCGTCCTACCTTGTCTTTTAGGGTTAATGTTATGGCTGGGCAAAGTTGGAGGGATCGTGGACAACTTTGCCCACCAACGATTTAAATTTTTTTCTTAGGTTTATAAAGTCTTAGTGAAAAAACCGTTCATATCGCTTGATGGGTGACGTGCATATATATTTCATAGTAAACTTAGCAATGCCAAATATCGTAAATTTTAGTTTTTAATTCATAAAATGTTTAAATAAGTGGGCAAAGTTGTCCACTTTTACGGTAATATGGGATTTTCACAAAATTACAAGGAAGTATTGAGGTTTGAATCTGCAGCATCTTTAGGCAATCAATTTGATATGACAAATAATGCATTTCAGCAGTTTGTTTTTGATAACGCTGACCATAACATTAAATCACTAGGTGGATATGGGACTTCTCATAACATGGGCGGAATAGTTTGCATTTCACCCAATAGTACGTTTCTCTCAGCCACAAATGTATCACGAAAAACGAAAAAATGTGAAAATGTGTTGAGTGGGACATTTACCTCAATTCCTGTAGTGCCTTACAAGAAGATAAGATTAGGTCTTAAAACAGTTGTAATACAGAACACATCGAGTTTGGATTTAGCTTTAACCATTCAAGATTTTAGGCTTAAAAACTGTCTTTGGTTGACAGGATATTTGTCTGACTTTGACAAAAAATCTAGTTGGAACGGTTATATGGCTCAGACAGTCACGGGAGAGTTTGAAACATCACTGGTGATTCCCTTGCCTTTTATCAATCTGGAACCAAGCAATTTAACGACCATGCATTCAGCTCTTCTTTTTGCTGTAAATCAATGCGCGAAACAAAAACAGACATTATGTATGGTAACATTTGACCAACCACTATACATTAAAGCGGTGGAAATTGTATTAGCTGCCGAGGAAAATAGCCCACTTAAGAAAATATGGGTACGCCTGGGGGGTTTCCATATGTTAATGTCCTTTCTCGGATCTATAGGCTACACCATGGAAGGCAGCGGTCTTGAAGAACTCTGGAACAGCATTTATGCAAAAAATAGTATTCCGGTTATGTTAAATGGACATTCGTATGCACACTCGATACGGGCTCACTTCCTTACTCAACTGGCCTTATCTCTAATATTGATAAAGTCGGAAAATGTTAGCATAAATGATGATAATATTAAACCCCTATACAACGACCCCATGGGATTTTTACATCCGGATGTTACACAGATTTTTGATTCATTGGTAAATGCTATTTCGATTGAAAGTAATAAAAGCAGAACAGGATAGCTATGGTGTCAATATTGGGATCAGGTTGAGCTCGTAAGAATGTTTGTTTTTGCAGAACGAACAACAAATTTTGATTTACATTTGTTGTGTGTAGAGAAAATGATGCCATTTTTCCATGCAGCTGGCCATCTGCCTTATGCAAAATCATCTCGTTTATATCTTCAACAAATGTTATCGCTAAAAGACCATGCTTCCAGTGAAGAAGTAAATAGATTTTACAAATATTTTGCGCTACGAAGAACTAACGAGACATTCTGGTCAGCTGTGTGGTCTGATATGACCATTGAACAATAATTGATTAGGTCTTTAAAAGCTCAGGAGGGTTTAATTCATGGGCGAGGATTGTCAGAAAATACTTTAGCTAAGTGGGTGCTGTCTATGCCACAATGTATTAAATTTTGTGATGAGTTGGAAGAATTTTCAGGAAGTAAAACAATTTATTCTGAGCAACATGTAGAACTTAGACCATCTCGTATTGACCGCGACTCTAGAGACCTGGATCGTACATCTGAATGGCTAAGATCACAATGACATAGTCCTTTTGAAACCGAGACGGACGAGTTAGTTTCACTATCAACTGGTATCATTGCGTCAGCTGATGTCAACTGTGATCGAGCCGAGGAAATAGGAAAAAAGATAAGTGAGCAGATGATAGGAGTATGTTTTGCTGATTTAAAACTAAAAAGAAATAACAAAGTCAAAACCCTTGCCTATTGTGATAAAAAAGTTAAAGTTTACAATCAAACGTCTCCTGTAAACCCAAACCAACTTTTTAACACAATTATATGCGTCTACAAATCTGAAAATAATTTAAAAGAGTGTTTTAATCATGAACTGTCGCCATACCCTCCTTCACTTTTTGAAAATGTCTCATTAAGAAAAACAAACAAAGCGGCTCTCTTTGCCTTTATGGACAAACAATCTCCTCCCACAGATACGATACCAGAAAACACTATTTTTGTTAAAGACGGCGGACATCTATTACACAAAGTTGGCTGGCAATTTCCTTCTACATATGGCAGCGTCTTCTCTCAATACCTTAAATATGTCGAGTATCATTACGGCACAAATTGCACAATTGTTTTTGATGGCTATAAAACAGTGACCACTAAAAACCAAGAGCAATTACGTCGTCATCCAAAAACCTGTGCCGATATATCCATTGCCGATTCTGCGGTTTTAACCACTTCTCAAGAAAAGTTTTTAAGTAACCCTCGCAATAAACAAAATTTTATACGTGCCCTAATATCAAAACTTCAGGCTGCTCAAATATCCACAATTCAAGCTGAAGGTGATGCTGATACTAAAATTGTAGAGACAACGATAGCCTTAAAGGAAAATAATAGTTCTGTAACATTGGTTGGAGAAGACACAGACTTACTCGTTCTTTTAATTCATTTTTTCAAAAATTGGGGAATTTTTATGATGCGACCCGGTAGACAATCGAAACCAGACCGAATTACAGACATAGACAAATTACAAAATAAATTAGGCGAAAACATAAAAGATCACATACTATTCTTGCATGCGGCAACAGCTACTGATACAACCTCTTGTCTTTACAAACAAGGGAAGCTTAAGGCCCTTAGAGTTATTCAAAACGAAGGGGTGGCTAGGTTGGTGGGAGTTTTTAAAGATCCTTCAGCTAATAGATTCGATATTGTAAAAAATGGAGAATCATTTTTAATGACATTGTATGGGAAAAGCAAGTGTGCTAAGTCGTTAAACGATATGCGATTTTATAAATATAATACTCTAACAGCACGTCAAAATCTTTGTAGTAACTTTGAAGTTGCAGTACTTCCCCCTACTTCGAATTTGTCTAAGTATCATTTTCTTAGGGTATACTTACAAGTACAAGAATGGTTGGGCAACAAACTAGATCCAAAAGAGTGGGGGTGGGTTGCAAAAAATAATATTCTCTTTCCTCAAACAACAACAGATCCGATTGCTCCTAGTTATATTTTAAAATTAATTCACTGCAACTGTAAGAGTGATTGTAGAAATTATTGCTCATGCAGAAAATCGAACGTTTATTGTTCCAATCTCTGCAGTACTTGTAACGGTAATGCTTGTGGCAATATTCCTCATTTTAACGAAAATGATCTAGAAAGTGATGAAGAAGCTTAAATAGTTGGGGTTATTTTTAGAGCCATATTTTATTATTAGTTTTTAGTTTGTCATAATTAACCTATTTGTCGTTGCAATATTGTCAGAATAAACACTTTCATAAATACACCCTGTATGGAAGAAATTGTATCTATAAACTATGTAAATTTTAATGTTTTATATCAATATCAATGCACATTGCCCTTTTTCTTTGATTTATATAGTATACAGTATAGCATCTGTACCTATGTAAGATTAAATACAAATTTATTTTGTTATTTTTTTACTTAATTTTTTTTCATCGGCCAATAAGTAGTAAGAATAAATATGCGGCGATCTGAAAGTAACTTTATCTAATGTGATTTTTTGATATCTTTATTTTTCCCCTCTTGATTTTTTTTTTTTATATGTGGAGTGGTTTTTGAGTTATTGAGGTTTAAATTGAAAAAGTACCAAAAATCAAGATGGCGACCTTAATTTGAGGGTGTTATGCAAAACGGAGGGATGGGGACTTTTAGTATGTTAATCAGGGCATTAAACACTACCACTTGCCACTAGTCTCATCTTTATATTAATTTGTTCCGGGTCAAGTCGTAAGTGCATTGGCCTATCAATGCCGAATATGCCTGATGAGTGCATTGATGATCAACTAGATGACCGCACCAGGCGCGTTGCTGGGCACATGCGGCACATACTTTCAAAAAATATTATATTTCATTTTTTTGTTATAGTTTATCATGTAACCAAAGCCTGGGACATCAAAGGAAAGTGAACCTCCAAAAAAAAGGGGAAAATATGACAAAAATAAAGGTCTAACAGATGACGAACTTCTTGCATTGCTTGAAGAATCGGACGAAGAGGATCCCTTTGTAAATGATGATGACGATCCCGAATATAATCCGAGCAGCGATTCTGAAGAGGAGTTACAACCACCTTCACCTCCGACTACACCAGTTGCTTCACAATGGTCATACGATGAAGTACAACAGCCAGATATCCCGTTTACACGTCCATCAGGTATTCTTGTCGATGTAGAGGGGTCAGAGCCAATTAATTATTTTAACTTATTAGCAACAGAAGAGCTATATAACATACTCTGCGCTTATGCTAACGCACATGCCGTGGAATTGCTGTCGAAAAGTGAAGGTGTTCAATCCAGAATTAGTCGTTGGAAGGACATTACTCCTACTGAAATGAAAACATTCCTCGGACTTTTATTTCACATGGGCACAATTCGTCTGAACAGAATAAACGACTACTGGAAAACACATTACTTATTTAACCTTCAAGTTTTCGCAACATTTATGAGCCGAAATCGTTTTCTACTGATATTACGAGCGTTGCGTTTTGAAGATTTCGAGAACCAGATATCTCGCACCCAATTAGGAAAACTTCTTCCACTAGTAAACTTTTTCAACAATAGGATGCAGGTTATTTATTATCCAGATAAACAGTTATCCTTAGATGAATCTATGGTGCTATGGCGTGGAAGGTTAAAATTTCGCCAATATATAAAAGAAAAACGGCAAAAATTTGGTGTCAAATTGTACGTCCTTTGCGAACCAAATGGGTTAACTTTAAAAGTAATTGTATATTCTGGATCCGCTGATGCCGAGTTATCTGGTTTTCAACATACAGAAAAAGTTGTAATATCCCTTTTACGAGAAAAGTTAGGTGTTGGGCATTCCATATTTATGGAAAATTTTTACAACAGTGTAAAATTAACCAAGGAGTTGTTAGATAATAAAACATACGTTACGGGAACTATGCGAGCAAATAGGAAAGGAAATCCACCTGAAGTTTTATCAAAAAAGTTAAAAAAAGGTGAACTGGTGATGCAGTTCAGTACGGAGGGAATTTGTGTAATTAAATGGAAGGACCGTAAAGAAATTTTAGCAATTTCCAGCGAATTTAATGGACATTTGGTTAAGAAGTAACTACACAACGTGGTAGAGTAGTGATGAAACCAAAGCTTATCAATGAATATAACAAATGTATGGCAGGGGTTGATCACTGCGACCAAATGTTAGCGTATTATCCGTGTGAACATAAGACTCTAATCTGGTACAAAAAACTAGCCATCCATATATTTCAGATCATGTTATTAAATTCATATCATTTGTACAAGAAAGGGGCTAGAAAGAGTAAAAGTTTTTACGAATTCAGACTAGACGTAATAGGAAGTTTGCTTGGACCACCTCCGCCAAATCCAATACCTAAAATAAACCTTCAGCACCTTCCTGAGTACTGTCCAGTTGGAGAAAATGGAAAAGCTAAGAGAAGGAGATGCACCGTCTGCTGGTGTGAAGGCAAAAAACGAAAGGATTCAGTTTACTACTGCCCTCAGTGTCCTAGTGGTCCTGGACTTTGTCTTACGCCATGAATTACCCTGTGCCCACAACGCGTCTAGCGCGTTTTTGTTTTTTTTGCATAAATTTTTTTAAAAATGTATAGTTATATTCATTTTAATACCAATTCACTGCTTTTAAGTTTAACATACAAAAAAAAGTTACGTGGCACATGGCAGAACACAGCCTTTTCCTAAGGGCAGTTGAATGTGTTAATAACAATGAAACACTTCAACATGGTCAAATAAGCAACGATTTCATTCATGTATCTGAACCTAATACTAGTAAGAAAAAAATACAAATACTAGACTCTCTAATGTTCCCACGAAAATTATTCCTTGAACCAGTCACACAGATTAATTACTATGCGGTCGAAAAGACACTTGGTACTTCTGATCACCTCGCTTCCACCAATCTCTATGAAAATATTAATAAATTGGTCCAACAAAATGAAACATGCAGCAACATATCTATAATGGATGCAGAACTATCGCTGCTAAATAAGAATAAAACAATTGAACATGGTCAAATAAGCACCGATTTCATTCAAAGGGATTTAAATATATCAGAGCCTAACACTAATAAGAACAAAATACAAATATTAGACAATCAAATGTTTCCAGGAAAATTATCTCGTGAACCGGTCGATAATACACTTGGTACCTACCTTTGATGATCCTGCTTCGGCCAATCTCTATGAAAATATTCAAAAGTTTATTCTTGAAAATGACGAAATAAAAGCAGATAAAGTTGTTTTTACAGATGAAGACATTTTTTTTACGAATAAAAAGATATATAATACGCGCTTGGTTAAATCAACGTTTGTTGAAAAATCATTTTCGGATGACAATTCATGTGATGTAGACTATGCTCCTCCATCCGATTCTTCAAGCAGTGAAGATAGTGATTATAGCGAAGTAATAAATAATGTAAAAAAAGAGGTAAACAAGCAATATATTTCTTTTGAAAGAGCGGAAGAAGGAGTCTGTGTGAGAGAGAACGACCGCGAGAATGAGAGGGAGAGAGCGGGAGAGAGAGATTTTTTTTTAAATTTTTGTTTATTTAAGTTAAAGTAGTTGTTACTCAATACTTCTGTTTCAGGGTAATTTTTTATTAGCCGAACGTCACAATCAACCACAGGTCAATTGTAAATCTTCACCGTCACCGGTTGAGTCGTCTCCACCAGAAAAGATTCCAATTTTTGACAATTTTAAAAATAAACTTAAAAAAGATCTTTGTCCTTTATGTTTTGACGAAGTAGACCATTTTGCGAGACATTTATTCAAAAAGCATTTTGATGAAGAAACAGTTAAAAAAATTGTAGAAATGCCTGTTAACAGTCAAGAAAGAAGAACGGCAGTAATGTCTTTAAGGAAGAAAGGAAACTTTATTTTAAACGAACAAAAAAATACACCTAAAGTCGTACGATTGCCAAACAAAAGTGTTAACGGAAATAATCAAAATAATAACGATTATTTTCCATGTGCAAATTGCCTGGGGTTTTACAAAAAAAGCTACCTGTGGAGGCATAAAAAAATTTGCAAATCTAAAATAGACAGCAAAACAACTGGTCCTCAAAAACATTTAACTGAATCTCAAACATTTTTAGCAACTACTGGAATGCTTGGAAATTTCTTGAACAGAAGCCGAATAAAAGAAGAAATATTTAGTATCATGAGACCAGATGATATAAGCTATGCGGCTAAAACAGACTCCTTAATTTGCCTATTTGGGGAATCTTATATCAATAAACATAAAAGAAAACAAATGAATACAGTTGTGTCCAATGAGATGCGGGAACTTGCCAGACTAAAACTTGCTTTAAAAAGATCATCCACCATTGAAAATCTAATAGATATAATAAAACCAGAATGCTACGAACTCATAGTAGCTGCGACTAAATTAATATGCGGCTATGATGCTGAAATGAAAACATTTCCAGCTTCTTCTTTAGCTCTACATATGGGAACTACTTTGAAATTCTTATGTGATGTGGCAGCAAAGGCAATTTTGACTAAGAATCCTCTATTTATGCACATTAGTCGTGACTCAAAACTAAAAGAAATTAAGCAGTTACGCGATATGGTTAACATGCATTGGTGTAATGACGTTTCTAGTTTGGCAAATAAGGTCTTGAACAAACAAAAAGTTGTGAAGCCCAAACTGTTACCGTTTACAGAAGATATTAAAACATTAAATATTTACATAAAAACTTTGGCTGATACAGCTCTTAATAACTTAAAGAATAAGGACGATATAAAAACCAACTACAAACTTCTAACTGAATGCACCCTTGTTCTGGTTTTAGTTTTTAACCACAAAAGAGTAGGAGAAGTTCAGTTTTTAAATATTGAGACTTATGAAAATAACACTTTCTCCGTAAATCAGGAAGAATGTTTAAGTTCTCTTAGTGAATTAGAAAAAAGTATGTGCTCAACTTCTAAGCGAGTTGTAGTATTTGGTAAAGGTAGCAAACCTGTACCAATTTTATTTACCAAACTCATGCAGAGGTATATTGAAATGATATTAAATGTTCGAAAAACTACTGAAATAGTTCCCAAGTCGAATAATTATGTTTTTGCCAACCCTGATTCAAGAGATAGGTGGATGAGTGGACCTTCCGTTTTAAGAAAATATGCTTATAAATGTGGCGCAAAAAATCCAGAACTTCTTACCGGCAACCGATTTAGAAAACAATTAACTACAATCCTCCAACTGATGAATTTTGAGCCAGATGAGATGGAACAAATTGCCACATTTATGGGTCATACAGAAAAGACATAAAGAATTTTACCGGTAATAACAAACATTTTATCCTTGTTAAAATATTTTACAGCAAAATAACATTTTTTTGTTCTAGCTTTTTCTAATAAACGAAAACGGTGAAACTTTGCATAATTGCATAATACATTATACAGGGTGTTTCCTTATTGGCCGCAGATATTTTACGGGACGATTTTTGAGACATTTTAAAGATAAAAATGTTTTACATAGGTCTGCAAACGTTTCCTCTTTAAGACTGAAATTTTTTTTATATTTCTTTCTGAAATAGATATTTTTGTATAGCAGTAGTCGTTTATAAGTAAAAAAGACACTTGTCTTTGAGTGAAAAAGTTAAATTATATTTTTTACATGCTTTAAGTTTTAAATTGTGTTTATCAGTTTCTGTTAAAAAGGAGATAGGTTAGTAATTCTTTAATGAACATACTAAAGAAGAAAACTTTATTTCAGATAAAAACGGTAGCGAACCATGTACTTCTTTTCAAAATTTGGCTTATAACCATGAAAATGTACCTATAGTTATGCCGTTGTAGCGTTTAGCAAAATCCTATGAAATATTTGGAGACGTGTTTATTAAGAGATTTAAAAAACATCCTGTATCTTGTAGAGGAAACGTTTATGGACCTATTTTTAAATGGCATTTTTATCGTAAAAATGTCTCAATAATCTTTCCGTAAAATTTCTGTTATTAATATGGAAACACCCTGTATGGTTAAATATGTTGTAAATAACTCTTTATATCATGTTCTTAAGTTAATGCAAACCAAACACCCTGTAGATTATTAAAAAAAAATTCATTTTTCATGAAATCAACAATCAAATATAGAATATATTTTTATTTTTTAGCCTAACAGAAGATGTTTATGAAACCTCCAAAGTCGCTAAGGTACTAATGCTATTAAATGTTGGGAAAGGTTCAGAATGTAAAGGTAAGAGTTTGGCAGAAATTGAAATAGCAGAGGACCTTATGGATTACGGGGAAGAAATAGAGGCGGCAGCCAATAGTGATGAAGAAGACGAAGTGAAAGAAAAAAAAGAGAAAAACGAGATTAGCTCTATGGACATTAGCCGGAAACCAGATGTGATTGGAAAAACTGGAGTCGGCATTAATGAAGCCACTAACATTAAGAAAAATAATCGTATGCGCTGGTCAACTACGCAAAAAAAATCAGTCTGAACGCACTTTAAAAGACACATTCAAACAAAAACTGCTCCTAAAAAGCAGGAATGTTTAAACTTTATTGATAAAAATTTAGATTTATTTTCTCAAACAGACTGGGTACGTATTAAAACTCTTGTGTTCAATACATACCGCGACAAGTAAAATATTATAGTTTGAAGTTTCATATCTTATTAGTTTTTCATCATCTCTCATAAGCTGTAAACCCCGCTAAATTCGGAAGTGGCCAGAAGATCTTACATATTCACTCCTGTTTAACTTAAAAAAAAATATTAAAATATTTTTTTTATAAACATTTACCGCCAATTAAAGGTTATTAGAATTTTACATATTTTTATTTTAATTTTGCCTATTACAGCATCTGAAGAGAGCTATCCTATTTTAAATATACAAATATTTTTGGTTGAACATCATAAATAGCTAAAGAAAATCCTCTATTGCAGTAACCTCTTATTTTTGAAATGAAAAACATTATCGGGTTATTTTAAAATACACAGTTACTTGAAAATGTTTGTCATTTTAATTTTTGACAATTTTTAAAATTTATAACTTACTAACCCATAATTACGTTTTAACATCTGTTATAGGTCTAAAAAATTATAGTTCACCCATCAGTTTGCAACTGTATTCTATCTGAAAATCAGTTTACAACTGTATTCTATTTGACACTGTAACGTTATTGATAGTTATTCAAATGATGTTGAGTTGCCTCGGCTAAAAAGACTTTTTTTTTTGTTGTTAGGTGTGGGTTTGTCTTATTATCTGACAAATTTTTTTTAGGGCGCCATCCTACCAGAAATGATACAAAATTTTACAAACACTTAGTAGTTTATTAAACTATACTTGTATAATAATGGTTGTTAAGATTGGTTTCTGAGGAAACAGTTTACAGTATAAAAAGGTGAAAATTAAAGTGAAAATAAATAAATGGTCTACTGGTCTTTACAAAGTTATCCTTCTGACTGACAAATACTTAGCTCTGCTTGTCATCCATGAGGTGTGTCCAAGATTCAGTCCTCTTCACCTGAAGTTGTCTCGATGAGGTGTTCGGTGTTCCATGCATATACTTCAGCAACGGAGAAGGTGTTCCATGCATAGACTTCAGCAACGTAGAAGGTGTTCCATGCATAGACTTCAGCAAGGGAGGCGAGGAGGAAGACGTCAGGACTTGATTAGACTTGAATTCTTGTGACAGCGATTGATAGGAGTAATGACATCTGATGAGCTTGTCAGTTTGTCAGCCTCAGGTTTGCTCGTTTACATGTAATGTTAGAAAAGTGGCATTAGACCAGCGAATATTATTGCAATAAAGGTTTGAAAATGAATACTTATGGTAAACAGTACCAGTTGTAACTTAAATTTCTATACTATAGTCACAGGATGTTTTTACTCCCTGTTACTTAAGTGAATATGCATACAGTTTTAACTTAAGAAATGAAATAACCATGTTTAATTACATAAGGTCAAAAACAAATTTTCTTTCGTGTTTAAGTATTACGAAAAACAAATGATTTGATTGACTTAAAATATATTTAAGTTTTAAGTTAAAACAAAAGAAGCATATATTGTGCCAACAAGATAAAAATTAAGTAATTTATATTCTACAGAATGTACCAATATATACAATACAGATGTTCAAAACTAGAAGAAAATACTGCATTCAAAGCATCCACAACTTTGTGTAGATTCGATATGCATAACGAGCAAAAAGGCAATCGTTTGCTAGATAAATATGGTTTAGCGAGCTACGGCATTCGTTACCACATGATATTGGCGTACCAGACTAATGTCTTAATTATGGCACCCAAGGTAAGATACGAACAAGATAAGTTCAAGATACGGTACAAGAGAAATTGTATATACAGTGTGACTTAAGATACTATCCCTCCAGTACAAGCATGTCACGCTAATTGAGTGAGAAGTTTAAGGAAAAAGAAATGTTAAACTAGAATTGATTTCTGACAGATATCAGAGAGAAATTGGGTGAGTTTTTCAACAAATTCAATTAAGGTTTCAGCTTAGAAACAAAAAGAAAAACTCACCTGCTTTCCTCGATATCAGCTTCCTTGGATATTCTGTCAGTTACCAGTTCTGTAGAGCCTGGATCTGTCGGTTTCCTTGTAAATGGTCCAGCCAGGTTTACCCTATATCTGGTTCTCACCAATGTTCATCAAGAACTTAAATAAACCACCAACTGGCCAACGATATTTGCTAAAACATAAAAGAACGACAAAGAGACCCGAAAACAAAGTTAAATTAAGAGTTTAGATATTAATTGATGAAGAAAAACACACAAAACCATGACCTGTCGATTAACTTAAAAGATATTTAAATTGAATGCAAAATTATTAAAATATTGATTGAAATCCACACATACTGAAGAAATAATCTTATGACTGCGTTCTGTCTGTTAAGATGATGCTTTTAGATCTTTAAAAACACTATTCTTTACAAGGATAAATGAGATGAATGAAGATTATTAAAATATGACGCCATGATGGTCGGCACGTCTTTATTTTGTTAAAACATAAAAATGTGGAATTTAGTTCGTGTAAAAATAGACTAAAAGGTCATGGCTACTTACAAAGTAATATTTATGGTTAAATTAGTTCAACTACATACTTATTATCAGATAAAATATAAATTTAGTGAAACAGAAGCTTAGCGTGACATACCTGTATCAGGATGATAAAACCGAAAGTGAAAGTCAAAAGAACTTTTCCCTCCCAGTAGAGCCTTTCTATCTACGGAGCCAATATCAACTAAATTAAATGTAAGAAATCGATAATCTATATTAAAAAATAACCTAGAAATCTATATTATAGAACGGCCAATTTACAGTTCGTCTAAAGAATCGATATTCTGCAGTATGCAGAGTTATCCATAGATGGCAGCGCCAATACCTAAATATACTTTAAAATCCAATGTAACGAAATAACTTTTATTTCGTTACAACACCCTATTTATAATGATGTCTGATTCATTAAGTCACACATAAATATCAAAGTTAAACTTTAAGAAGTTTATTTGATTTTCTAATCGGTCATTTAAAGATCGCGCCAAATTTTGAACATCATCTTTGCCTGGAGAAAGAAAACATTAAAAATTTCATTATGAATTTATAATAAACACTGGTGCCAAATCTCGTGTACACCAACGTGGATCTCATATAGTGATATTAAATATTATTATATACGACATCTGTATAAGGCACGAGCACCCTCTAACCGTATAGCGTGCCAACTAAATCTGTATAAAATGACATATTAAGCCGACTTTTTAAGCCAACCTAAAATTTCGTCCTCTTTACCCCACTTCTCTTCTCAATGCTCCTATATGGTGGAACGTTACCAGACCAATTATTTGGTCTGGTAACGTTACTTTTGGTCTGCTAACGTATACTAAATATAGCAAAATTGGTCTGTATCGGCGGTTGAATATATATATATATATATATATATAGAAATCTATAATTTCTACTGCAGTTTTTAATGTAGTAAATCCTGGCACCTCTTTTTTGCACTTTGCTTCTTTTATTGCCTTTTAATGTAGCATCGTCGGAATCGTCTTGCTCAGATGTTTCAAGCAATTCTCTATTTGTGGCAGAACCTAAAAATAAATTAATTTACTTCTAATGGCTTATATCAGTCTGTATTAAAATTCTCCTAGAGCTATTTAGTAGACTAACAATAAATCGACATTTTTAAAATAGTAACCAGTAATGCAGTACCTTGTGTTTGCGCGTGTCTCTTATTTGTAATTGGTTTGTTATTACTTGAAACATTAATCTCTAATGATCTCTTATTTTTTGCATCAGAATCTAAAAAATAGAATTATTGAAGTTTAATTTATTTATTAAAAAATAAAATTAATTTTACCTTTAATGTTTAGGTTATCAGTTATTGTAAAAGAATCTTCTGTAGAAATGTTTTTGGATGAAACAAGATTATCTAAAAATGCAGAATTAATCATATTATATTTTTTTCGGGCAGTGTGACTTAACCTTACCATAATTTTCTTCCGGAAACTCTATATCTATTTCAATTTCGTCGAGAGATTTGCCTTTATATTCAACGGGTAATTTACCTTTTTCCATCATAAACAACAATTTCGATACCTTCGCAGTTTGGTAAATATCTACGGGCAATCTAAAAAGCCAATTTCACTTTAAAAAATTGGTATGATATTCAGTGTAAACTTTATGCATTCATTAATTCATTCAATAATTATTTAAATCAGTAGCCACAATATATTATAACAAAAATTAAAAATCGCAGTTTACTGAATATACTTATAATTTACTTTGTAACTTACTCGTAAAATTCAGCATGGGTTTTCTCAGTGTGACCCATAAACTTGGAAAATTGTTTGGAGTCTTCCTTTGATAAATTGAGAATTTGAGTTACAGTGGCTATATGTTTTCTTAGTTTGTTGCTTGTGATAGCGTCTGGCTTTTGCAAATTGAATTTTTTAGCAAGATTACGAATTGCTACATCTCCTTGGCCCCATTTTATTTTACTATGGGGCAGCGCAAAAACGTATTCATTTTTATCGGAAATATATTTTCCTCTAAAGCGCAACAAAGTATCAATGAACTTTTGTAATTCTTCAGGAACCAATATTACGACAGCTCTGGATCCCTTACCACTGTTCAGAACTCGTTTATACCTTTTAGTTAAAGCCTTTTCGGAGTCCGTTCAGGCATGTTCAAAATCGTTAAAATTTGATGTTGTCGTCTTAGAGTAATCTCTAAGTTTAAGATATTGTACATCACCAATTCGCCTTCTGTTAAAGAGAATTAGTAACGATAAAGCACAATTAACCAGTAATTTATAGGTTTCAACATTATCTTCATTATCATAAAACGTTTTTTCGCACTCGTTAGCTAATTCCATAACACCATCTCTAAAAATTTTTATGTCACTCACTAATGGAACCAGTAGTGGTTTATTCCACCGTTTTTCCTGCATATCTTTATTCGCCACAGATGCTATTTCAGTATTCCAACGTGTAATTAGAAGTTTTTTTAAATTTTTAATATCCTGTTGCCAATTTTGAGTCTCCTCCTTAGATCTGCAGGTAAACCCAGGGCTCTCCTTTAAAACTAAGTGATTTAATTCATCGCACACAACTTTTAGGTACGTGCCCATATGCATAGCTAGACTAGGCGCGGAAAATACTTTATTGTTGGCGTCATATCCAGAAATAAGTCTTGTTGCTGCTAATATATTATCAAAATTTTTTGGAACCAAAATTTCTTTTAAAGATATTGTGTTATTTTGGGTAATTTCTCGAAAGGCAATTAACAAGCGGGACAGTTCACGCATCCTGTTGCTGCATGTATATTCTTTCCGCTCACGCTTATGCTGTTTTAAATACGACTCTCCAAAGTGAACAATAAGTAGATCTTTTTTCGCTTCGAAAGCAATTTGATCTCTCTTCATAATTGTAAATACCTTCAAAAATATATATTTGTTAGTTGTCTATTGTGTTTTTAATGCTACAAAAACTTTGAAACAACGACTCTTTAAGGAAAAAAACATTGACTGAACATACTCCACCATAGAATCATTAAATTGAATCCACATAAAATTTTTCATATAAAAATCTTTTTAGTAATTTCTTGAAATTATGATGAAATGATTTAGGAAATGTACCACGCAGGCAATTGAAACTGAAAGCTACTTTGTTAATACGATTATGTTACACGAATACGAGAGTGACGTCAGTTCGTGAGATAAAAGTACACTCTCAAATATACCGGATGTTTCTCAAAAGTGGCCCACTCCTGTAACTTTCCTGTTACCTATTAAAACAAAATTTTGGTTATGGATTTGCATATTGGCATAATTTTCTATTTTATAGCAGTTCTGATTTTACTGGAAGTGACCTTGACTTTGGTATTTTAAATGGAACGCCCTGTAAATTACTTATTTGGATTGCGCAAGATATTCTGAGTAAAATGACACATCATTTGTAATTTTTTGACGTGTTAATATAAGCATTTAGAAACTGAAATATTATAACACGTCAAAAAATTACAAGTTTTACTCAGAATATCACTACCTACCTATTACTTAATACAAATAGGTAAAAATATACAGGGAGTCTCATTTAAAATACCACAGTCAAGGTTACTTCCGGCCAAACCGAAAGTGCCACAAAATTCAAAATTGTGGAATAAATGCTAATCTAATAATCCCCAAAATAATTTAATTTTAATATCTATAAAAACAAAAAATTTGTAGGGGTGAGCCACTTTTAAGGAACACCCGATAATAATATTTATATATTATATAGTAGCCTTAACTCAATTTCTCAATTATTTAGATAATCCAATATGTGAAAAGAATGATGGTTTAAGCAAAAAATAATAAAATAAAATAATGAAGAGTGTAATAAAAATTACAAGTACCTGGTCTCTAACGTTTAATTTAGATATAACATTAGTTGGATCAATGGCACAGGCTGTAAAAGTGTGCGAGTCAGATACGTAATTTTTGGATTTATCATTCTTTATTGATCGTTTATTACGACAGAATACAGAATGGCGTTTTAGGTACTCCTTTTTAAATAGTCCTTTACAATATACACACGGATAAAATATTGATTTAGGTTCTAATTCTTCGGGCTGTCGGGACGGACGTACTTCCCCAGCTAGAAATAATTCAAAATTTGTATCATTTCGTAGTAAAGTAAAAGCGTCTCTTCGTTCTTTGCTTTTCTTTGGTAGTATTAAAATTTTTTTTACTTCATTTTCATCTCGGTGATATGTTTCCATATGGCGTACAAAATTTTTTGACATCATGTCTTTATTACAAAATTTACACCGGGTTTCTTTTTTTGTACTTTTTATTTTTCTTTGCATTCTCTCGCCAATAGTTAACTGGTTTAAATTTTTTGTCGTATTCTCATGTTGTGTTTCAGTACTTCGTATTACTACTGTTTGCTTTTTGTCAAATTGTGTTAATAAATTATTTTTTATAATTTGTATTTCATGCACTTTGATTTTGGGAATCTTTTCTGTCTCAACTAACTGATCTTTTTCTTTATCACTTAAAATTTTACTATCAGACGACGATGAATAGTCATCAATATTGAAATCTTTATCTCTGTCGTCATCGTTTACAGTTATTGAGCTCTTGCCACTACAATTTTCATTACCATTATTTAATATTTTTTCTGTTTTACCAGTGATAGCATGTTGTTCTGTTTCCTTACTGTAAATACTATCATGGTCATTAGATCTTAATTCTTTATATAAAGATGTAAAATTTTCACAACCTTCATTTAAGTACATGTTTTGCCCTACACAATATGTGTCATTTATTGTTTCAGAGTGTTGGCATTTTCTATGGAGTTTGATTCCCAATCCATCAAAATCAGAGCTTATATCCTACGAAAAATAAGTCATTAAGTAATAGGAAATATAAGAAAATCATAATTAGTATCGATTTTCTTTAAGTCGTTCATTTGACAAAAAAAAACGATAGCTCTGAAGGAATCAGTAAAGCCCGGTCTTTTAAAATCTGATACTCTAATAATAAAAAATCGATTAAAAATGAAAATTTTGTTGATTTTGGGCTTATAATAAGTTTTATTGCCCGATACGTTTATATTGAAGGTCTAAGAAATAAAACAGGTATTATTGTAAAATTTTATATGTAGTATGTCTCACTTTTCATGACTCCCATATAATAAGCTCCCTTATTAAGAATGCAATTTTTATAAAATTTGGGTGGTACTTACCCATCAAGAAATTGTGACACGGTAGAATATTTTAAATTAGATCAATTATAAGCATAATTTTAACTGTAAAATAATATTATAATCTCATTCGATGTTACCGAAAACACCTCAATACTAAATTTCAAAGTATAGTGTCCAGGGTATTTATATTATAAGCAAATAAACTTTTTCACTATTTACAGTTCCTATACTCACCAATTATTATTATTATAAGGCGGTTATTTGTCATGACCAACTTATGTTTAAAATGTAAATGTTGTGGAAGCACTTTGAACTACTTTGAAAATTCGGTATTGGGGTGTTTTGGTATTGCCGAATAAGATTATGGGATTATTTTACAGTTAAAATTATGACTAATATCTTTGATATATTAGGTACATTTTTCTTCATAGCAACGAACGCCGCAAGAGAAACTTGAAATATTCTAACGTGCCACGATCTCCTGACATAGGTTACATCCAAATTTTACAAAAATCGCAAAGTTAATAACGAAGCTATAATATGGACGTCATGAAAAATGAGACACACTTTATTAGAATGGTGAAAATGTTGAGTGGAATATCAAATTTTAATTTCAATTCTTTTAAAAAGGATTTAAAGTAAAGTTTAGCTGAAAAGGTGACTAAAACACGTCAATATTTAATACATTTTTAAAGGTACTCATCAGCTTCTTAACAAACCTTGTTTTAATAACTTACTTTATTTTCATTTTCTTTTTCAACAGTAAATTCATAAATATTGTTTATTTTGTCCTTTAACTCTAACATTTTAGGACTACCGTTAACTATTTTCGCATTATTATGATTAAATCCAATACTTTCGTCAGTAATCGGGATCACAGCAGGATTGAATAGATTCTAGAACATAATGTTACACCATTAGGTAAAAGCAAAGGCAAGAATATACTTAATAACGTTTGACATGTTGAATTGTTGCAAAATTTTGGTAGACTACATAACCAATTTAATTTAAAAGTTTTAAAGTCTCAAGATAGGAAGAAAAGTTTTTTAAAAAACTGTTTCAATAACTTACATCGCTGTTCCCTTTCTCAGAGGTAAATTCATAAACATAGTTTATTGGGTCTTTTAAATCAAACATTTTAGGACTACCGTTAACTATTTTCACATTATTATGATTAAATACAATACTTTCGTCAGTAATCGGGACCACAGCAGGATTGAATAGATCCTAGAACATAATGTTACACCATTAGGTAAAAGCAAAGCCAAGAATATACTTAATAACATTTGACATGTTAAATTGTTGCAAAACTTTGTTAGACTACATAACCAATATAATTTAAAAGTTTTAAAGTCTCAAGTTAGGAAGAAAAGTTTTTTAAAAAACTGTTTCAATAACTTACATCGCTGTTCCCTTTCTCAGGGGTAAATTCATAAACATAGTTTTTTGGGTCTTTTAAATCAAACATTTTAGGACTACCGTTAACTATTTTCACATTATTATGATTAAATACAATACTTTCATCAGTAATCGGGATCACAGCAGGATTGAACAGATTCTATAACATAATGTTACACCATTAGGTAAAAGAAAAGCCAAGAATATACTTAATAACGTTTGACATGTTAAATTGTTGCAAAATTTTGGTAGACTACATAACCAATTTAATTTAAAAGTTTTAAAGTCTCAAGTTAGGAAGAAAAGTTTTTTAAAAAACTGTTTCAATAACTTACATCGCTGTTCCCTTTCTCAGAGGTAAATTCATAAACATAGTTGATTGGGTCTTTTAAATCAAACATTTTAGGACTACCGTTAACTGATAAACAGGCCACACTGGCCATTATGCTTTCTGATACAATGCTGCTATTGCTGTTTGCGAAATTATTGGTGAACTGTTTATTTTGGGGCAATGAGATCGACTCCTCCATAGGATTAAAATTATTGGTTTTGACCCAATCCTAACAAAAGAAAAGTGTATTTTAAATAACTAACTGGAATAGTTAATTTAATACAATTTGGAAAAAAAATCTGTGAAAGTTTTAAGATTAGATATACTTACATATGTTCGTTGTAGTGCACTGAGAGTTCCATTGTGTTCTTCAATTTGGAGTTTATTTTCTTTATTTTGAGTCGAATCATTTTGTTCAGTTACCTGATCCTTATATAAAAATTATAAATTATATTATACCATTGGAAAATAAAAAAACAAAAACTACAACAATTTACAATTTTTTTAGGAATTTGGTTAGAAATAAATAAAAGAAAAAAGGACCGAAACCATCTCTTCCTAGGATCAAATACCACATTCCTGAAATTACCAATTATTCTTCGAAATTTTTTTTTAACCCACTGATTCATTGGTTAATGGTTAATTTCGTCGAAAATCTGGCGAATTAATTGGAAGATTTATAAAAAACTGAAAATACTCCCAAATATTTTTATATTTAATTTGAAAATAAATTGTAATTCTAGACTCACTCTTTTGCTTTATTGAATGCTACTTTAGTAACCTAAAATATTCCCAAATACATACCAAATTTCTTTGGAATCATAAAAAAATTTATACGTATACCTTATATTTGAGTTTTTCAAAATAGCCACTATTTACCTTAAGCTCATTTTAAAATTATTTAAAAACTACAAAATTTTGTGAATTTTACCTCAGAAAATGATTTTTTGTCATCCCGAAAAACTTACATCAAAATTACAGGCGATTAGTATTAACCATTATTTGTTTGTACAACAGTTTGTAACCAATACAAAATAGCATTTTTAGTATTTAACAGTGTATTAAAAAGTACTGTTTAAAAAGAATTGTTCAAAAAGCTATGAATACATACATAATATGACACATGGACTTGCTTGACAATGTTCATATGTCAAAATCATTCATGTTCTTAATTTAACGCGTCATAACTTTTTTGTTTACTTATTTTTAGTGTTTTTTTTACAGAAAACACGCTTTTTAATAATGAATTAAGAGAGTAACACATTGACGCACCCTGTAAAGCATTGTGGCCCGCAGTTGGGGGGGGGGGGACGTGCCTCCCACTTAGATTCTCATTATACTTAGTTTTTCTCGGACGAGTGGCCACATATCTATTGTTTTTATAATACGTAATATTCCTTTGTCGAGCAATTATGATAAGTTTATTAATATTATTGAAACCCAGTCTTAGCTCTGGTCTATCAGAACACTTTACCGTGCTGGACAACACTCCTGAAATCCTACCTAACACAGGACGTCTGGTCATTTGGGCAAAATAAACAAAAATTAAAATATTTGTAAAATTGTTTATTTAACATGTTTTCTTTTTCCCTTGTTCCCTTGTATAAATGATTATAAATAAAATCTGTACTAAATTATTTAAATTTTTTAAAAATCTGTTTCGTGGTCAGTCGTTATACAGGACCGTCAAGCATTTAGGGATGTTGTTCAGCAACACAAAGTGTTTTCCACAACAAGCTTTCTTGGCCGTAGCATCCAAAAAAAACTCTCCTTCGACGCTTTTCTTTCTTATGCATTGGAATTTTAAAAAGTTGCTCACTTCCATTTTGCCTTCCCTGAGAAAAACGACTGCGGGGGATCATGTTTTAAAGCTAATAATAAGGTCATGCAAGTTTGGCATGGCAGAGCATACTTAATTATTTGCTCAAATTTAATAATTTTCAGAAATGTATCAAACATTCTAAAAAATTTTAGTAAATATGTAATGCATTTGTTTATAAAAAGATGTATTTGTTTTATTTATTTCATTTTTATTTTATAGTTTTGGTTTAGTTCATAAAATTTTTACATTATAGGTGCTTACTTATGTTTTATTAAAGTAATTCTTCTTTTCATAAATAATATTATTATAGACCCTTTTGTGTTTAAAGTTTACTTTTCATTGGTTTTTTAGGCTTACCCTGTACTCTTTTTATTATTCCGCTCATGAAAGAAGGCTGGAACTTTGGGAACTTACCAGAAAATTCCAGGATCTTCTGGTACCAGCAAAAGGGTATATAAAGGGTCCAGGCATGCTCGGGCAACTCTAATTACAAAGTTCGTCCGCTGCGAGTTTGAAGACTACCCCCGATAGAGGCGCTAATGTCACCAACATTGTCAGATTTACAAAGCAAAAATCCTTACTACTTCGACATTTTCTTTTAAAGATTTCAAAAATGAAAAACCTCTTTGTCCTACAATTAAGATATTTTCAGTATATTACATAACTGCGTATTTACAACTTTTATCGTTTAATTTTATTAAATATATTTATTATAAAGCATAGAATCTAGACATAGGGAAATTTTACCAATAATTTTGCTATGTGGCAACATGGCTATTTCGTCACCGAGACCTGACAGTTGTCATAATAAATAGACAGACGCGGCGAAAATTATTTAATATTTGAGTTTTGAATTTGTGCGAACCAGAAGTCTTCATTAATAATCTTTTAAGTTTGTGTCTTATTATGTATTATTGTTGTGTGCCAAAGTGCAAAAGCAGGGGCGATAGTGTAAAAATGCATCGATTTCCCAAAAACGATGAGGTATGTATTTATCTACAGCTTTTTATATTTTGAATCTGAAGTAACAATAGCAAATCTGTATGTTGACCGCTTTGTTCATTTAGGATAATTTTAACAAATTACCAGCTGATATTTGATTTTATAATTATTATAAGTCACTAATTGTTTATTTCTTCTTTAGTTGTTTATGAAATGGCTGCAAAAAATTAACAATGGAGTTTTGTTAATAAAGGATCCGAAGTTGGTTATAAATAACTACAGAGTGTGCGATATACATTTCGAAAGTAATTCTCGCCTACATGGACGCAGTGACTCTAATTTAAAATTAGATAGCATTCCCACTCTTTATTTAGCAGACATTGCCCTAGAAGGTAAGTTATTATAATTATAATAATATAATTGTGGCTATTCAATGTTTAAAATAATTACCTACTAGGAAAAAACATATTCACATAATGTATGATGGGGCGTATGATATTTGAAAAAGTAAATAATAAATAGAGTAAATAAAAAATATTGTGTAATACTACTGATTTTTTGTCAAGGTAATGAAAATGATAACGACCAAGAGAAGGAAAATGATGAGAACCAAGCCAGTATAATTGACTTCTTTGATCAAAGACGGAGATCTTCAGAAGAAAGCTCTACTTTGCGATCTTCAGCAAAAAGATTAAGATTATCTGATGAAGAGATTTGTCATGTTCCATTTAAGGATGTTTCTAATTCTCTGTTGCAAACCCAAACATCCATGACTCTCTACCCGCAAAACACGTCAAGGTAAGATCAATAATATGATATTAGTTTTTTATTTAATTGCCTATAAAAAAATTTGATAATGCTGTGTAACAAACTGATTCGATGATCACATCTTTCTTTAAATATAGGTATAATAATTTCCTTACATGTTGGAAATTCCGTTGATTCCTGTTTAAAATATTTGTGATCTATTTAAATGTTAAATATTACACACCCTTAAGTTACTTCACTGTATTGCAGATTTGCCAAGAAGAAAACTTCTCGACTCAATAAATGTTCGAAAAGTAAGTGAGCTTAGTCCACAAGCCAGAGAACTACATAAAATAGCAAGCTCAATAAATAAAACTGCAATAAGAATGAAAAGGAGGACATTGGATGGAAAAAGGCGTTTGAAAGAAGCGTTCAAGTTCGCAGAATCAGGTGCATATATGCGAGCGAAGCTAAATGAACAGTCCTTTAACTTTGTTATGACTCAACTAAAGCAGCAAAAAATTGCTCCAAAAGGACGGAGGTATTCATTGGATGATAAAACTTTTGCTTTAGGATTACTAAAGCAAAGTCCTAAGGGTTATAAGATGCTTAAAAAAACTTTTGCATTACCAAGTAGAAAGACTTTAACCGATTTGCTAAGTAGTGTGCCCTTTAGAACTGGCATTAATAATGTAATTTTTAAACAGTTAGAAAAGACTGTATCTACAATGCAAAAATTAGACAAATACTGTACGATTATTTTTGATGAAATATCCCTAGATCCATCTGTCCAGTACAATCATGGACAAGATATGTTGGATGGCTTTGAAGACAATGGAGGTGAAAATAGAAATCAACGATTAGCAGATAAAGCTATGGTATTTATGGCACGAGGCATTCATAAAAAATGGAAACAACCATTGGCTTATTACTTTAATAGTGGTGGCATGAAATCTGCAGTCCTGGCGAAAGCGACAAAAGATGTTATACGTGCTGCAAGAGCATCTGGATTAAAAGTGGTTGCCACAGTTTGTGACCAGGGTGGACCAAACAGAGCGGCAATAAACTCGCTGTATGAAGTTACAAAGAGAAATTTTGCCTTGCAGAACAAAGAAAATCATGGTTTTGGTTTTTTCATTGATGATGAAGAAGTTGTTCCTCTATTATACGATCCACCTCATCTATTAAAGTGTATGAGAAATAATCTATTTGAACGTAATTGCATATTTACTGGGACTACAGGAGAGATGACTGCAAAGTGGGAACATTTAAGGAAACTGTACAACCTCGATTCCAATGAAGATCAAGATTATAAGATGTTACATAAAATTTCTGAACAACATATTAACAATTCAAAAAAAATGAAAGTATCTATGGCTGCTCAAATATTTAGTAGACGAGTTGCAGCTGTCTTAAAAGGACTAGCACGATTAGGTAATTTTTTTTTACATTATATCTATAAGTACATAATATGTTACACTATATACGCAGTACATATAGTGACATAATATTATTTTAATCTTACTTTTTAGCTCCAAATGAAGAAATGCCTTCTGATGCGAGTGAAACAGCAGAGTTTATTTTGTTTATGAACAAATGTTTCGACAGTCTAAACGGTGTTAAAGTTAATACATCAAATGAAGAAAATTACCTTCGATGTGCTGTTGATGAAGATTCTCCCCATATGGCATTTTGGATAGAGGCTATAAAGACTCTACAGTCAGTTAAATTTATTAAAAGTAATTGTGCAAAGTATGTACCTCCTTCAGTAAACAACTATATCCATACATTAAAAGGGTTTAGGTATCTTTGGCCAAAATTAAAAAAAGAGGAATTTACATTCCTCTCTGTAAGAAATTTTAACCAGGACCCTTTAGAAAATTTTTTTGGCAGTATAAGAAGTCATGGTGTTAGAAATATCAATCCAACATGCCAGTCATTTGTTAATTCATTTAAAGCTTTGTTAATAAATAATTTTCTTTCACCACATTCTCCGGGTTCAAACTGCGAAAATGATGAAGCTGTCGCACTAGATCCCGTAAGAGATTTTTTTTTTTCACAAAAAAGTTTCAAAAAAAATGCGAGATATGAAAAATTTACATTAAATTTTGAAAAATATCCGGATAATTTAAAATGTTATATTATTTATACTTTTACCATGTATTTGTATTTTTGTAGTTAGGTTCTAAAGGCACAAAATGTTTCTTAGCAAATCGGTTTTAAACTTTTTACTGTTGAATGGTGACATAAATTTTTTTTTTATATTTTAGTATAGGTTGTTTAATATTGTTAACACACAGTGGTTTAAACTTCCGGCGGGCGCATTGCGGCATTTACACCGCATTTCACTTTTTCAGTTTTAAATCCTAACAGCGGGGGAAATTGGTAAAATATAAAACCGTTGTTTTTAAATTTCTTGTTAATAAAAAGTTAGGATATAGAAATACATTTTGTTATAAAAAAATATAAAAAAAGGTTTATTATAGTTCCATTTCCCCTTTATTTATTTTATATTACTATGTTTTTTGTAAAACATTGTTTCCGCACTGATGACAGACATATTTGGTTTTACTATTTTTATGTTTGCCACAGATGTAACATGTCCCCGGTTTTGCAGTTTCTATAGGAGTTGTCTGATCGTTTTTCTTCTATCGATCTTTCTTTCAAAGGGTCAAATAGAAAGCTGTATATGCATTTGGGCGGGGGTAGACGATTCGAATAACACACACCTAAGCGCGCGAAGACCTGCGATTTTCTGGAATTATTTGGTGAGCAAAAAATTAAAATTTGCGCCTTTTAGCCGCGTACGCGCCCGCCAGAGGGTTAAAAATGTAAATTTGTCCAAGTGGCAAAAAAAAATATATTTATTCTTTAAGCACCAATTCTTCAAATTTATATTGTATCTTATATTTATAAACATTTTACCTTCTAGCGTTTTAGTTGGATATAGGTTCATAGTTATACTATGTATAGGTACCAAGGCTAAAAGAAACTATGTGAAGAACAGCTTAAAACTGCAAGTTTCAGACACTCCTCTAAACTTTGTCAATTCTGCTAGAAACTTGGGCTTAATAGTAGATGAAGAACTGCGCTTTCGTGAACATATAAAAAATCTCAACAAAAGAGCATTTGCTTCACTTAAACTTTTATACAGTAATCGCCACATACTGCCTACTCAATTAAAGAAAACCCTTTGTGAAAGCTTGGTGTTGTCGCACTTCACTTGCTATGACTTCATCTATGGCCCGTGCCTCTGCGAGGAGGACAGGTACAAAGTGCAGAAGGTGCAAAATATGTGTTTTAGACTAATTTATGGTCTTCGCAAGTATGACCACATTTCGCATAAGATAACTGAATGCAATTGGCTTAATATGAACAATCGCCGACTCCACCACCTTGGTAATTTCATCCACAGATTACTTACCTCGCCTGACTCTTCCAATCTGGTAAATAGTAAATTTATTCCTAGAACGATTGTTCATAATAGGAACATGACATTTAGAAATAACTACACATTACCCCAACATAGAACAGCAATGTTTAAGAGAAGTTTTTCATTTAGCGCCATTAGTCTATATATAACTCTCTGCCTGAGGAATTCAAATTGTATATACAATATTAATAAATTTAAATTTAAACTATACGTGATTATTTGCTAAGTTTATAGTCACATGCTGCTGGAAATCTAGATATGTATTGTTATTTTCTTACGAATTTCATCACGCATAGTGGCTTATTGAGTCGAATTTCTTCTTTCTTCTCGTGTATTGCATTGTATTGTGTTGTGTGTATGTCTCAGACAAGGAAAGAGAGAGGACACGTAACGCAATAGGCCGGTGTGTTACCATTTGGCACCAAATAAAATGGCGGTTTGAAAGAACAAAAAGGTATTGAATTACGGATATTAGTTAAAATTTTCGAATTAAAACCTTAAAAAAACCTATTATAAACATTATATAACTATATTTATTAAACCCAGAACAATCCACAAAATAATTTCGCATTGCACTCGGTTTCTTGTACACAAATAAAATGGCCGCCTCTGTAGAAAAATTGGTCTCAATTTTCACCTATGCGGTTAATAGCAGGCGCGGTATCCTCTCTCTTCCTTAATCTAAGGTGTATGCATAATAATCTCGATAATAATTGTACGAAAATCATTTATATGAGCCTATATATACCTTTGGTTAAGTAATAGTAGCCAGATGGCTAGACTTCGCCAAAGTGGGCTTTGCCTATTTTATTTAGATGTAGATAATTTATAAAAAAAAATATTGAAACTTATGGATAATTATTTTGTTAATCTATTTAATCTGCTAATAAAAGACATTTATTATTATTTTTATTATTAATTGACTGATGTAGACTGATTTTAACTCAATATTTGTGTTTATATAAATTTGGAATTCTCCTTCTTGCAGCAAAATGGAAACTGTTCCATGGCTAATTTTAATTAAGAAAAACTGTATAATAAGTATAATAATCTTCTTAACTTAGCAAATAAATAATAGCTAAGTACAATAATGTAGTTTTATTATGTTTATTATTCCTATTTTAACATTCACTAAAAAAATATTATAATTATTTCTCTAGTGGGCGTAAAAAAAGGATTAGCATAATAAAGTAAAAACTTTTTAAAATAATTTGAATAGATATTTGAATGTCTCTTTCGCACTACACCCGCTGGAGGGCGCAGTAGTCACGGAACAAATCTTGAATACTAAGTTGCCTATCTATAACTAGCATAAACTAACCCGAAATCCCTTGTCTATGGGTCCAGGCTTGCTTTCGGGAGTCATTATTTGTTGCTCGCATTAATTTGATGTGTTAGCAATGAGTATTAGTTTAAAGTCATTGTCAAAGTCAAAAGTTTGTAATATAGTTTATATTCGGGTGACAAATAAAGGTTAAAATTTTACAATATTGATAATGGCATTTTAAAACTAAAACAATGTACAATAAGAAGCCATACTTTTGCTATGCAATATAATAGTAGTAATTAATAGAACGAATATTAATTCTCATAGTTATTTTGCTAAAGCAAAATGTCATCACCCAAGACCTGGACAGTGGTAGTGTTCGAGGCCGACAATACTGTACAAGCAGTCCCAACAAAATGGATACATGGAGACAACAATTGCCTCTGGCCAGTTTTGCCTCAAGATAAGCTAATGAGATCCCTACGAAATTGTGACTTTAATAGTCACTGGCCTTCACATAAGATAAAAATTTTTAGAAATGCAACTTACGGTACGTATTGGTAATCTAGGGCTTTTATTTGATTATTTATACTCATGGTAATTGACTGTAAAAAAGATTAAACTATTATAGACATTAAGCCATTAAATAAGCCATTGTATGATGATATTGCAAGGCTTACTGTCTAACACTTGAAAATAAGTTTTATTTTTAGCAAGTATGTTATTACTGATTGTCGTAGTATATTTCGAATTGATTAAAATACTCTGTATTGGGGATTCATTTCATATAATATGAGCGCAGTCTTAACATTATCGACCGCTGGTGCGTTTTGTTGACGCCCGTAATTAAATGTAAAAATTAAATAAATAATTCAAAGCATACTGTTGAAACTTTGTATCGATCGACTAGAGACCCGCGGAACCAGATTCGAGGGGGGGAAAAGATGGATAGCCGCAGCTCAAGACGCCGGCCGACAAGATCACGTAGAGATTCGCGAGATAGCCCTGAAAGTAGTTAGTCACGCGACGCGTTGTGTGCGTAACGTCGAGGTGTTAGAATTCACAGAAAAAATTGAAAGTAAGAAAAATAGTTTATTCTCAGTGAAGTTTTGGAATTGAATAGATCAATAACATTAAATAATATCTCCGAGATTCCGAGATCTCTCGTGTTTATAATGTTGAAATTGTTTCAATTTTTAACTTTTCGGGAAAAATTTGAACCACGTTAGAATTACCGAGAATAGAATTAAATCAAGGAATAATATATACATTTAAGAGAGTAAAAAGGGAATTTTTTTTGTTAGCTTGGTTGCGAACTGGATTAATTGAAAATTTTTTGTTTCTCATTGAAATCTCAAAATTTTTTTTTATTATTTTATTACTAGTTAGGACTTGTCTTATTATTTTATTATTAGTTAGGACTTGTCATATAATTTGGAGGATGAGGTGATTCCCCGTATCCCTAAAGTTTCTGGACCAGTGAATAGTGGCATGAATAAAATTAATAACATTAATAAGATAGTAGCATAGAGTAATAATCTCTAGCAGTTTTGTTTCAAACGTATCGTGCCTGAGGACCCGTTCGTACCGTTACGGTACCAGTATTCTTGAAGGTTAACGTTAGGGAACTTTTATTTCTTTTTGTTTGAAGTACCGTGCCACGTGACAGGGGTGAGATATCAGAACAGTCGAGCATTCTCGTGCTGTTGAGTCAACCCCTCGAAGGTTAACACGTATAGGGCGCCAGCTATCCAGAAACGGAAGGAATAAAGGGATATTAAGGGTTTGTTAATTTATTTGATGTATAAAATACTTAGCAAATGTTTTTAAAGTCATTTTCATAATTAGAAAAGTTCAAGTTCGGCTTATCCATATCCAAGAATTTATTTTGGAACCCGAATACTTGGAGAATGTTTTGCTAAGGTGTTGAAAGTCTTTTTTACAGCTGAAAAAAGTTCATTTTCGGCTTATCCATATCCAAAAATTTATTTTGGAACCCGAATTCTTAGAAAATATTTTGATAAGATTTTAAAAAAGTTATTTTCACAACAACAAAAGTTCATTTTCGGCCTGTCCTTATCCAAAAAATTATTTTGGATCATGAATACTTTGAAAATATTTTGCTGAGAGTCTTAGGGGTTATTTTTAATATTTTTCACGGATTCTTTTCGGTCACCCTATATCGAAATATAGATAAGATATATAGAAAAAACAAGGCCAAAAGACCTTGTAGTAAGGTTGAGTTGGATAACTTAAGACTGCGTCTCATCCCCCATTACGGTCCCCAAGAATTACGTGATCTTCCGAGGCAAAGCTTGCTCTCGATAATATTTTAGATCTATATTGGACTTAATCATTCTGTCCGACAGGAACCAGTGCATCTGGATCCCCCTGTCCTTTAGGTTAAGCTTACCTGCGAGTAGTATTAAATTAGCCACCGCTGTAGTCAGTGGTATTTCTGTAATCTTCAGATGGGCGAGGTCGTACTACCGTAGGTCTCTTCTTTTCTTCCAATTAGCTGTCAAGATAGGCACTTAGATAGCAAGTTAAACCGGCATTGCGTGCGATGTCTTTCCCAGCCTTTGATTGATAAATCAGAAACTTTCGGGAAAATTCGATAAGTATCAAAAAGAAGTGCCACCGCCCTTTTTATAATTTTAGGTTTTGGGCCTCTATTATAGTTGCTACAGGTTGAGCGTGCTCCCGATTGCATTATTAAAAGTTTTGTATTTGGATATATTATTGGGATCTCGGACCTTTATTAGGATAGGGATCTGGGGGGGAATTAATTACAAATAATTGGATTTTAAATAGGCTCGTCTAGTGTGAGCCGGGTCTAAGTATAAAGGGGGAGATTGCCCTCCGTTACTTGCGATATTGAAACTCAAGAGTGCTAGAAGAGCGCGAGAACTTTTGGTTGGACGTCAGTTAGCCCGATTTCATAGTCTTATCTCGGCGGTGTCTAGGGATATACGTGAGGAATTTCTCCGTCAACTTGCTGAAGGAACTCCCCTGTGGAGACATCTGTGTCTCTTAAGACAGCATTAAGTACTTGATATGTACAGCTATCTGCGAATAGCTATCCGAATAGTCCTAAGCTAGGTATAGTATAGGTTTTGTGTGAATCGTAGGAATTCCAACCAAAGACGGCGGCCGGTTTTCTGAAGTGGGGCGCACTATTCCTTTGTGGATTTATGCACACAGGGACGCGGCAGTAATTAAGGGAAACGAGTGGGTCAGTTAATCTTATATAGTTGGATATTCTTCCGAGTGAATTAGAATATGTTTTAAGTCTCGATAAATTTCGAACAAGTAATAAAAGATTGATCATACCTTTCGCGAGTGTTTTCCGACCTAAAGCATGACTTTCTATAGGTCTTAAAGAAAGGATAAATGTATTTTAAGTACCCGTTATATAACCGATACTAGTTAGCGCCAACGGGCGACACTGTATATTGATAATAAGAAAAAATTTGTTAAACTAAGCATTTATTGACTATCTTGACGTACGTAACGACAGACCAGTCCCTCCTTGATATTCAGTAGTAATTTAAATATTAAGTCCTCCTTGTTTACGCACGGTCTCTAGAAGGTGCACCCCTAATCTTATACCAATTTCATAAAATGAATCCAAAAACACAGACCGTAGCCCCTTCTCTCCCTCGGATGGATTGCACTTCTCCTGTTAACCGTGGGGAGGTTGATATTCCACATCAACCGGGTGAAAGGTGGGTCCCCTCAACGACAACCCCTGTTGTGTCTGTAGTGTCGGACGAGACCGGGCTGATGCCCGAAAACCCTAATATGTTGCAAGTACTGGAGCGTAGCCTCGACCAAATTAGCGACCCGGATGAAACGGAGTCTCACTCATCGGGCTCATCAAGCGTAATATTTAACCCTCCTCAACGTCAGTCTCCTCAAGGTGAGGACCCCCAAGACCTTAGAAATCCAAAGGACAAGAATGTTTATAGGTTAACTTGTAGTCCGGCCCCTCGACGGCTTTCGATCGAGTTCGCGGTGATTCAGCTGGTCAAGCTGAAGGGAATACTGATCAAAACAGGTACGTAGCCCTTGAGCCTAATCGGTTGCAAGAAAATAATTTCCATAATAATGTAGATATTCATTTTTTTAGATGATTATGCTATAGCAAGATCAAAAGCTGTGAAAGCTGAATATTGCAGTGATCTAACATCAGAAGAAGACCAACCAAGGCCCAGAAAGAGAAGAATTATCAGCTCTTCAGATAGTGAAGATGAGGCTGAAAGTAACCAGAATAAAAAAAAAATTACAAAACTAAACCACTTCCTAACCCTCCCCCACCTCCTCCAATTGGAGTGAAAGTTTTGTAGGCGATACTAACAATACATATGCGAGATGTTACACGTGGCGACATCTCGTAGCAATCGAGCTATCCACCTAATCAGACCAGCGAAGTCTTAGAGAAGACCAAACGCTGGAATGGATCCCGCATATGGGACATTCTTTTACAAATCGTACGGATTTGGACCAAAAAAAATTTCCACCTCTTCATATTTCCTCAAATTTTTTTTACGAAGTTCTTATTATATATAAACAGACACTTATACGAGGTTTTTGTTCAAAAAAATTTTTTTTCGGAAATACGTCCATTGTGAATTTTAATGCTTTATCCCATTCTGTTGCATGTTAAATTCATTATCTCTGGTTCTACTGATGATATCGTTATATTTTTTTTTATTTTAAAGGTAATAATATTAGCTTTCAGTCACGTGAATGTTGTACCTTCAACTTGAGTACCTTTAAAATAATAACAATTTAATTGTTTAAATAATATTATAATAATGTTAACCACAACGAAATCGATTGAAAAATTACTATCGTATTCGTAATGTTTTTAGCTACAAAAGCCTTTTTTCAGAAAGATGGGGCCATTACTAGTTTAAGCGTGAGAAAATAATTTCAACTGCGCTTCACGTAGCGCGGGCAGCGCGCGACGAGTTGAAACGTGTTAGAGCGTGTCTGAACATTCAGTCTCGAACTGCTTACGCAGTTCACTTCGGAAAAGCGTAGTACGAGCACCCATCTTCCTTTTCGGCTTTTTTATTTTTAAAAGTGAGTAAGAAAAATCAAGTTAGGGAAATTTACACGTAAGAAAATGTCACAACCACCACTATCATCGGTACTACCAAAAATTCGAAAGGATAGATGTTTTAATCCCTTTGGTTTATCTCCTCATGGAAATTGCTTCGGAAATTACCTCTTTTTCCTCTTCATACGGTGCAGGACTTGTTGGGCTAAGGGCTTTTCCACTTCATCGTCAGTCGAAGCTTTAGGGTCAACATCATCAACTTCTTGGTCCTACGAAATATATTTATTTACATTGCAAAACAATTTTACATATTCGCGACAGTATAAATCACAAGATATAATAATATAATTTATCTGTCCTTCAACAAAAAATGAATAAATTCAAGCAAAAAAATATATATTGACATTTTTTAGAATTTAAATACAAATAAATAATATAATTAATTCATGAATTTCGTTTACTGAAATTAAATGTAGTGATAAGTACCTGATCGTCTGTTTTGGCTTCATTTTTGATTTCAGTGTTCTGACGCAATTCCGGCAATTTCTTACGGCACGTGTCACAAATTCTCTGCTCAAGAGACTCTTCTGTTACGGGCTTATTTAATGCCAATAAAATTAAATATTCTCTTCGTACTTTCCTGAGACTTTTTATGTTTTGAATTTTCGGATGAGGAGATAAACCAAAGGGATTAAAACACCTATCCTTTCGAATTTTTGGTAGTACCGATGATCGTGGTGGTTGTGACATTTTCTTACGTGCAAATTTTCCTAACTTGATTTTTCTTACTCACTTTTAGAAATAAAAAAAGACGAAAAGGAAGATGTGTGCTCGTACTACGCTTTTCCAAAGTGAACTGCGTAAGCAGTTCGAGACTGAATGTTCAGACACGCTCCAACACGTTTCAACTGGTCGCGCGCTGCCCGCGTTACGTGAAGCGCAGTTGAAATTATTTTCTCACTCTTAAACTAGTAACTAGATAGCTAAAAACATAACAAATACGATAGTAATTTTTTCAATCGATTTCGTTGTGGTTAACATTATGATATTATTATTTAAACAATTAAATTGTTATTAAATTATAAGGTACTCAAGTTGAAGGTACAACATTCACGTGACTGAAAGCTGATATTATTACCTTTTAAATAAAAAAAAAGTTGTACCGATAGCATTTGTAGAACCAGAGATAATGAATTTAACATGTAACAGAATTGGGTAAAGCATTGAAATTTACAATGGTCATATTTTCGAGAAAAATTTTTTTTGAACAAAAACCTCGTTAATACGTGTCTGTTTATTTTCAGTATAGACTCTAAAAAAAATTTTTGGGACCAATCAAAATTGTAAAGTCAAAAAAGGTGTTCGATTTGTAAAAGAATGTCCCATAGGCAGGTATCTAAAGTGAGGTGGCGCTGAAAGCCAATCGTCGGTTTCTGTGAACCGAAAACGTGATATTTTATATATTATTATTTTCAATATATAAATATCGTTTACAACTAAGTACTGTGTTTTAAATATTTTACTAAAAGACATAGCAAAACGACTTTACAGTGGACATTTTCAATATCATTGCGTATTAAAATTTTATGATATAAAAATCATATCGATCTTTATAATCATTGGTGTATTTTAGAAAAATCAATAAAAAAATTCAAATTAAATAAGTGCCATTTTTTATAATATAGTTGTAAGTCAGTCAATTAATTTCAATTACAGAGATGATAGAAATTCCAGTGTTTGATGTAGATAAGAAAGCAACTCCAGTTTTAGCAGAATATAAAAAAATGAATAAACACAGTAAGGGAAAGGGGGGCATATTCGACCATGGGGCACATTCAACCACCGCCTATAATTTAAAACCAGATTTGAATTTCCCGCGTCCAATAATCAATTAATCATATGTTGCTTTACATTTCAAAACCCGCCAGTACGGAAAATTTTGTTGATGTAAGTGGATGGTGTACCGGAAAATCACAAACGTTCCAAAAATTGCCTTAAAAAGGTAAGTTTCTGGCTTGAAATTTATTGGAAAGTGTACAAGTTTAGAGATATATCATTTTTTAACCCATATATTTGGTTAACTTAGGAATTGAAAAAATATAACAAATTTAACCTCAATTTACTTCTACGCGGGAAAAGATTGTGTTTGATAAAATAAATGCCGCGGGGCAGATTCAACCACCTATGTGAGGGGCACTTTCAACCAATGGTCGAATCTGCCCCACAGGTTAGAATATTTACAGAAATTTAAAGATGAGCCAAAATAAGGGGGAAAAGTTAGATATATAAAATCCAAGCTATATAAAATAGATAAATGTTAAACTAGTTAAGTACCTACCATATCAGTTTTACAATTTTTCAGATGGTAAGGAGTTATAAAAAGAAAACAAACAGGAGCTTTCTTGATGAAAATAGTTTTAAAAATGCTATTCGACAAGTTTTGCGTCATAATATGTCTGAAAGGGTGGCAGCGAGAGCTTATGATGTTAAACATAGTACGTTGCATTCCAGAATTAAAAATCTTAAAAAAAAATTCACACAGGAGCACCTAGCTAGAATGTTTAAAGAAGACTCAGGAAACGAAAGTAGTGACCTAGAGCTTGCAGAAGAAGCCATATATTCAAGCAAATATACTGTAACTCAAGTATTTAGTAATACCTAAGAAAAGGAACTTGTTAAATATATTAAATCTTGTTCAGACATGAATTATGGCATGACATATTCACAGATTAGAAAATTGGCCTATGAATATGCGTGCATCCTTCCCAACTGCAAATACCCCAAAAAATGGGATGCTAACCAAAGAGCTGGAATTGATTGGCTTAAGTGTTTCATGAACAAACAAAGACGAGCTAAGTTTAAGAAAACCCGAAAGTACGAGCTGGGCAAAAGCCACGGGATTTAATAAAACAGCTGTTTCGGAATTTTTTGATAACTACACGTCAGTTTTAAAGAAATACCAGTTCAAGCCGGAAAACATTTATAACGTGGACGAAAGTGGTGTCGCAACTGTCCTAAAGCCTGTGAAGGTCGTTGCTCCTAAGGGAAGGAAGCAAGTCAGTCAAAATAGCTCGGCCGAACGTGGCGAATTAACAACATTTGTTGGGATAATTAATGCTGTGGGCAATGCCCTACCTCCCGTGTATGTATTTCCTAGGATACGCAATCCAGACAAGTATCTTATTGATGGCCCAACTTCCAGCCTTGTCTTAGGGAGCTCTAATGGTTGGATGACATCCGACTTGTTTTTGGAAGTCCTGAAGCACATTAGAGATCACACCAAATGCGACAAAGACAATAAAATACTTTTGTTGTTGGACAACCATGATAGTCACACAACTGTTAGGGCTATTAATTTTTGCCGCGATAATGGTATAGTTATGCTATCCATACCTCCCCACACATCACACAAAATTCAGCCTTTAGATATCGGAGTCTATGGGCCCTTCAAAAATTATTGTGCCTCTGCTTTTAACGACTGGATGACAATGAACCCTGGAAAGCCTGTCACTATTATGCAAATTGCTTGCTTAACGAAACAAGCATTCCAATTAGCTTTTTCTCAGAAAAAGATAGTAAGTTCATTTGAAAAACCAGGTTTATGGCCCCTGAACAGACTTGTCTTTAAAGACGAAAACTTTGCTGCGAGCTACGTCATCCAGCCGAATTTGGCATCATCAGCGAGCTTAAATGCTGAGAACTATTTAGCCACTGAACAAGGTAATTTAGGTTACTTGCGTAACTTTTACAATTAAAAAATAACCAATTTTTTTTTAGGAGCAGTTCAGTCAGTTTCAGCGACTGAGGCTATTGAGTCAACAGATAAAGATACCAATAATTCAGTAGGTAAGCTTTAACAGATCAAATGTGAATTTTGTACTCACTTCACATTTTAAATTAGGTTTCGGAATTTTCGGAATTTCCGATTGTAGTTGTGGATAATTTATTATTTTTTTTCAGCAGTTAAAAGCTATGAGCTGCAGCCCTCAACATCACGTATGACGGGCGAAAATACTGAAAATTTAAAGGGACTCAAAAAAGGTAGGTAGGAGGTGAATCATAGCTAGTATGATAAAAAATATAGTTTTGATTTTTCTGTAGGTTTGGTATTAACGCCAGAGGCGGTTAGACCGTTTCCCAGACCATGTGTAAGAAAAACTGCCAGAGGAAAAGACAGGCGAGGCAAATCAAGAATTTTTACTGATACGCCGGAAAAACATAGATTAGAGGAAATTGAGCGCGAGAAAAACAACCGAAAGAAAATTCAAGAGGAACGGAAACTTAGAAAACTATCAGTCACAAGACAAGTGTTTGTTGATAAAGCTAATTCTCAAAAAGTGAAGACCGGCTATAAAAGATCAAGAAAATTAAGTTCCAGTTCCAGTAGTTCTGATTCAGAAGAACATTTAAGTTTAAAATCAGACGATATAAGCGATGATTTTAGCGAGGAAGAAAATGAGCCCCAGTTATTATGTCCTAAGGACAAAATAGTTGCCGAAGATTTTTTACTGGTAAAATTTCCAGGAAAAACACAAGTTAAATATTACATAGGAAAAGTAACGGAGATTATAAATGAAAACGAATATAAATTAAAATTTCTGCGACGAAAACCAACCAGTGACACCTTCTTTTATCCAACAGTTGATGACCAATCGGTCATTGAGCGTAATGACGTGATCTTCAAATTGCCAACACCAAAGTCAGCGAAAACTGCTCGAACTGCCAGCCTTTTTACATTCGACCTTAATCTTCATTCATATAATATTTATTAATTTCTTTTATTTCTTTGTATTATTATGTTTGTCTATGTAAAATAAACATTTAAGTTGTTGTTAGTTTATAGGTAAACAGTTTTTTACGTTTGTGCTTCTTTGCATTTAAATAAATAGTTTAAATAAAAAAAATCAAATTTTGACCTCATTTATCTTTAAAATCAGGGTGGTTGAATCTGCTCCTAGCTAAGGTTGAATGTGCCCCTTAGGAGGGGCACATTCAACCATTTACAGGGTTGCCGGAAAACATTTTTTTTATATAGTTCCAGTTTTTTAAACCAATTAATAATATGGCAGTTTTTACCTTAAAACTTAAAATTTGTAACATGCTATCTTTTGAAAGGTTTTGTGTACTTATACAGTAGTTATCTACTATTTTGTGTAAAATGGTTGAATCTACCCCCCTCTCCCTTACTCCAAAAATGCCCGTGGGAAATGTAGAAACTTCAGTCTCAGTTGAAAATTATTCTGTGAATATGGATGATATAACTCCAAAAAGACATGTTGTCAAAGGCAAAGAAAATATAATTGGTAAGTTCTAAGCTATATGTTATAAGTAACAGAAAATACATTTCTTAAGGATAATAAATAACAATCAGTGTTTTTTACTTTCCAACTGATAAACTATATTTGTTTATAAATATACCTTTTTGTATAAGAGAGGTTTGTTTATTCTTAAATAAATATTCAGGCCTTTCGTTTACATTTAGACCACGTCTAGAGAAAACCTAAACTACAAAATTTTTAAGAGTTCTTTCTAGACCATTATAATTAATATAAAAATAACAAAGGATGGTGACTTTAAATTCTGATTGTTTAGAAAGAACCTTTAAATCTTTGAATTTAAATTATTTTTCTAATTTTAACAGTTTTCCTTCTAGACAGTGGGCTAAATATAAATTAATGAAAGACAAGACATAATGTCTCTAAATAGAACTGCCAGCTCGTCAACCTAAAATTGATGAAATATTTTACTCCGATGCTAAAAAATAGTTAAGAAATTATCAGATCTTGTGCATTCAGTATATTTACTTATTATGTTAATTTCAGGTTGTACTGTCTGCCACTGTAAACCCTTGTTGTTAAACGTTCAGTCATTGTTAATTGATCTTCATGCTAAAGTGGACCGCTTAGAGCCGAGACCCATTGTTACTGAAGAGTCTGGAGGTGGAAGTATTCTTCTACAGAGTCAAATTGATTTTCCCATTCAGAGTGAAGAAAATTTAATAAAATTTGAAGAATTTTTGAAGTCCCAACATAATTTTAATTCCTTGGTAAATATATGTTTTCATTGCCAAATCAATGCCCACATTTTTACATATTCAGCGATTTTGTAATTTATGATACCAAATAAAAGTTTTTTGTTTAATTTTGTATAATAAAATAATTTGTCTTTTTACTTACAGGTTTCATTTTGGTCGAGAATGGGAGGAGGTAATGTATATGATTTTATAAAAAGATGCTTGAGAGAAATCCTTAGTGATGAATTAGCAACTCAATTTTCATTTATTGGAAGGAAGGGGAAAAAAATTTAACATTTTGTTAATCACTAGAGCTTTAATAGGTAAATATTACATTTTTATTTCAAAGAGTAAAGAATCTTTTTATTTAGGGTTAGTAAAACAAATTTTAATATCAAATACTCTATAAAATTTAATTAATAACCTGCTTCTGCCAATAAGCTTATCTTAGAAAGTTATGCCAATGATAGATTATTAACACCATTTATTTTATCTCTTCTCAAACCAGTCTTAGATATCGAGCTGACTAATATAAACACAAGACTAGAAACATTGTCATTTCTATCACCTCTTGAGACACTTACAGTTCATTTCAAATTCCAAATTTTAGCAATGAATGAGTGGAATTTGAGTTCAATTTTGATATGTGGCAACGTAAACTTTTTTTGTTACTAGAATCTGCTGAAAAAGCTGGAATTTCCAAGACAACCAAGGAAACCGAATTAGCCATTGGAGGTTGGCTACGGAAAGCCAAAGATAGGTCAAACAAGCAATAAATAAGTAGGTGCCCAAGAGAAATCCCTAGTGATAAATTAGTAACTCAATTTTCATGTATCGGAAGAAAGGGGAAAAAATTTGATAATTTGTTAATCACCAGAACTTTAATAGGTAAATATTACATTTTCATTTCAAAGAGTAAAGTATTATTTTATTTTGGGTTAGTAAAACAAATTTTAGGTAATATTGCATAGCAAATTAGGGGTTTATTGTTTAAGAACTTTAAGACATTGTATTCAGTTTCAAATAGGCCTATGTATATTATATTACAAATATGTTATTAAATAATCAACTGGACCTAAACAACTCACCTTTACTAAACTTATTTTAATATTCTTCTCACAATAGGACAATAAAACTTCAAGACATTAAATTTGTAAATAACCCACCCCTTTTATAATATTAATTAAGTTAGGAAAATACCAACCTTTTCTATATTTAAGACCAATTTCAATTGAAATTTAATTTAAATTAGATTGTAGAATATACTAATTATCGGAAAAAAACCCCATCTTTTACAATACCAACTGGCACTGTCATTAGCCATGCACTTAAATAGCGTAACCTTAAAATTAATTGTACATTACCTGACGAAGCTGCAGTGCAGTGAAACATGTCGTATTGTCCTTACACGTCGACCTGTATTATAATATTGTACCTATATTTTAACATTTTTATTTAAAGATTTATACAAGAAGAAATCCAATAATATTTTTAAAAGTAGTTGAATACGATTTGGAAAGGAATATTCTGTTGGAAAACATTGGAGTTGAAAAGCTGGAAAGCTGGAAGATAAGAAATTTATTTAAAATATTGTGATAAATTTTAGACATTTTATTTGACATATTATAATGACAAGAAAAAGTACAAGGAAAACCACCAGTCAAAATAAAAATGATGAGTCAAAAATAAACCTTGAAAATCAATCAGATGAAGAAGAAGGGTATTTACCATTAAAATATCCAATAAGAGAAAGTCAGAATAAATGTACAGAAAAAATACAAAACTCTAAGATCAGTATAGAAGATAGAAAAGAAGCGGGATCGTCAAATTTAAAATTTTGTGATGAATGCAAGAAAATTATCAAACAAAATCAAGATTATGTACAATGTAAAGGAGACTGCAGAAATTGGTACCATTTAAAATGCTCAAAATCAAATATTAAATTATTGGACAACTTTATTGAAAACAAAAATGGAATAAAATGGATATGCGAAAAATGTACAGTTAAATCGACAGGTAATTTAATGAATTATATTAAAGAAATTGAGAAATCAATAAATTTTTTATCTGAAAAATATGATATAATATACCAAGAAAATAAAAAAATTTCCAAAACATTACCTGAACTTAGTAGGAATCAAAATGAATTAAAAAAAGAAAATATATCTTTAAACCAACATATAGAAACTTTACAAAATGAAATATCAAATATTGAACAAAAAAATGACTTTAAATCACAAATTTCATTAAAAAATAATATTGAAATTAAAGGAGTACCTGAAAAATCAAATATTGATGATAAAGAAATAACGAAAAAAATTTTTAAACAAATTGGAATAAATACCGAAAAAGAAGATATCATAGAAATTAAAAGACTAGAAAATAAAAATGAAAATATAATAAAAATAAAATTAAAAAATGAAGATCTCAAAAAACAAATTTTGGAGAAGTCAAAAAAATATTTTAAGACTAATGGAAAATTAACAACATGCGAACTTAATTTGAAAGGAAATCAAAATAATATTATATATATCAATGAAGAATTAACTCCAAAAATTAAATATCTATTTGGAAAAACAAAGGAACTAAAGAAAAAAGGCTTTAAATATATATGGATAAAAAATGGAAAAATTTTTGTAAGGAAAAATGAAGAAGAAAAAGTTATAAATATAAATACAGAAGAAACATTGAAAAACTTGATAAATTTGAATAGATGTTAAATTAAGTTTATATTTATTTTAAATTTTATTTCATTATTAACGCCCTAAAATATCTTTATCTACATTTTTAAAATCAATCAAAATGGACTATTTGAAAGAACTAAAAATAAATAATATTCAAACAAATTTGGTAAGTAATAAAAATGAATATAATGATTTTAAATTTAATAATAAAACATTTTCTATATATCACAATAATATACGTAGCATTGCAAAAAATATTGATGAAAGTAAATTATTTATTTACAATTTAGAAGACAACTTTGATATTTTAATATTTACTGAAACTTGGAAAATTTTAGATACAAATTTGTTTAATATTCCTAATTATAACTTAATATATAATAATAGTATTTTAAATCAAAACGATGGAATTGTTGTATTTATCAAAAATAACCTTAATTATAATTATGAAATATTACCTATTGGTGAATTAAAAATAATATACATACATTTATTCATTACAAAAACCACGAAAATTAATATTATTGCAGTTTATAGACCTCCATCAACTTGTATAATAAAATTTAATAATGATTTGCAATTATTTTTTAATAATCATTATAATAACTTTAAAAATGATGATACAACAATTTTTATTGGGGATATTAATATTAATATACTCTCAAATAATATACATACTAACGAATATTTAAATATTTTAAGTGAATATAATTTTACATCTTTTGTAAACGATGTTACAAGGAAGATAAATAATCAAACTTCATGTATAGATCATATTTTCATTAATACAAAACAAAATTTATCAAATTTTAAATCATTCATATTCCAATATCAAATAACAGATCACTATCCAATTATTTTACAAAATTTTTCAAATATAAATCAAATTAAAAACCATGATTTAATAAAAAATTAAACTTACATTGATTACAATAAATTAAAGACATCTTTAAGTAAATCAAATTGGGATAAATATTTTTTATTAAAATCTTCTGAAGATTTAAGTAATTTTTTAATTAACGAAATTCAAAATAATGTGGAAAAATGTAAAGTCAATATTAAAAATAGAGTAAATATATCAAAAAAAGAGTGGATATCAAAAAGCTTATTAATATCAATAAATAAAAAGAATGAACTTTATAAGAATCTCAAAAATTCAGATAATCAAAACCTGTTAAATGAATATAAAATTTATAAAAATAAATTAACGGAAATTATTAAAAAAGCTAAAATAATTTATTATAAATCTCAAATAGAAAATAAATGTCAATCAGCAAAAGAAATATGGAATTGTGTTAAAAAATTATGCAATGAAAAATATAAAAAAAATAATTCAATAAATTACATGACACTTCAAAATGGAGAATTAACTAATGATCAAAGTGTAATATCTAATAATTTTATTGAATATTACTCAAAAGTTGGTGAATCATTGGCTAATAATATATTAAATAAAAATAAAAGTAAAATTTTATATGAAAGTTTATCAAATAACTTAAATTCCTTTTATCTAGAAGAAACCAATTATTATGAAATTAAAAATATTATAAATAATCTTAAACCTAAAAAATCTCCTGGAATTGATGGAATAACATCAGAGATATTAAAATCAATTAATTCAGAGATATCTAAACCGTTAGTTTATTTAATAAATACTATATTTAGAACAGGAATATATCCAAATGCTTTTAAAATAGGTTTAATAAAACCAATTTATAAAGATGGAAACAAAACAGAATTTCAAAATTATAGACCTGTAACATTAATTTCATCATTAGCAAAAATATTTGAAAAAGATAGAATGGACAAATTCTTAAATAAAAATAAAATAATACCAGCGAAACAATTTGGCTTCAAAAAATATAAATCAACTCAAGATGCAATTTGTCAACTAACAACTAAGATTTATAACTCAATGGATAATAAAATGCAAAGTATTTGTATTTTTTTAGATTTAGCAAAAGCTTTTGATACTGTAAGTCATGAAATACTTTTAAAAAAATTAGAAAATCTAGGTTTCCGAGGAAATGTTTTAAATTTAATTAAAAGTTATTTAAATAATAGACCACAATATGTCAAAATTGGTGAGACGATCAGTACACCAAAAATTTTTAATTATGGAGTCCCACAAGGAACAGTTTTAGGACCATTATTTTTTAATATATATTTAAATGATATATTTACTCTAAATTGTCAAGGAAAATTACACAGTTTCGCAGACGATACTGTAATATTTTACGAAGGAATGAATTGGAATATTATAAAAGATATAATTAAAAATGATTTTATAAAAATTAATGAATGGTTTAATAATAATTTATTAACAATAAATTATAAAAAAAACAAAATATCTTCCATTTACTTCTTATAAAAATAATTTACCAAATGCAACAAATACACTAAGAATTAATGAAAATATAAAAATAGAGCAAGCAAATTATATTAAATATTTGGGAATAATTATTGATAAACATTTAAAATGGAATTTACAGAGCGAATACCTTACTAAAAAATTAAGAATGCTTATTCCAAAATTTAAACATCTTAAACAATTTTTAAATATAAAACAGTTGGAAATAATATATTATTCTTTAGTACAAACTCAAATAAATTATGGAATATTAGGTTGGGGTGGAATAAACAAAAGTCATCTTTATAATATAGAAGTCCTTCAAAAACGGATTTTAAAAATTATTTATAATAGAGATTATTTATATTCCTCTGATATGCTTTATAAAGAAAGTAAAAAAATGGATATCAGACAATTATTTACTTATAATATGCCAATTTATATGTTTAAAAATAAAAATCAATTAAATTTTATTAGTCATAAATATAATACCAGAAATAAAAATCAAATTACATTAAAAAATAAAACCAACAAAATTATAGGACAAAAACATTTTTTAAATATAATTCCTTATATTTTTGATATAACACCAAAATCAATTTTATCAATCAGATCAATAATAAAGTTTAAAAAGGAAATTAAAAAATGGATAATTACTAATCAAAGATATATCTTTCATAATATAATAAATTAAAACATTTATTATTTACCTACCTATATTATTGTGATAAAAAACATAAAATTAGAAAATTATATTCATAGATGTTATAAATTATAATAATTACCTATACTCACAACAAGTTTTCTTCGTGAGTTAAAACAAATATTATTTTTGGTTTATTAAAAAATCTTTATATACATATTATATTATACTTAAAATATTGTATTTATATATGTTTGAATAAACTTTTTTATTATTATTATTATTTTATTTATTTAAAGTGGAAATTGAAGTAAAAAAGTGTTTTACTTTAAATAATATAACAAAATTATATTATATTTATTTATTAATGGGCTTTACACTGATAAACAGGTACAATATGACAATAATGTTACATGTAGACATTTATGGTATTGTTGGTATTTTGTATTTAGGCTTTATTTTGGATAACAAACAACTTTGTTTCATAAACATTTTGTCTAAAATGATAAATAATGGTACTTCTCTTCTAAAGCATTTTCATGTTTTCTTAATTTATCAACACCCTGTACATCTGATCTAAAATTTTTATATGGTAAATTCATTTTCTCGACAAGCAGAATTTTTTATAAAGAATAACCTTTCGTCGTAAAATCAATAATAAAGATCTTTTTCCTCTTGTCAACTCCATCCGGGGACACACTACGCTGTATATACAGGGTGGCGCACCCTATACGACGCGGTCGTTTAATGGAAAACGGCTGAATCCTTAAAATTTCTTTTTATTGGGTAAATGCAGGAACTTTCGGGGTACAATTTAAAATTATTTTGAAACATACCGGATGTCCCAAAAAAAGATCCATATCAAAGTTATATTTTTTTAAATGGAACACCCTATATTTTATGACATTTTTGAATTCTAAGGACCAAACTAGGATAAGTTACTGTCAGCTTCCCTATACCTAACTCCTGGTTTCTGAGATATTTTAGAATATGTAGAATTGCATAGTATATTTTAAAATTTAATATCTTCTAGACACATTAATTTTGAAAATTCATATGAAACTCCAATTATCAGCTAAGTAAATGAATTTCGTAAGTTAATAAAGTTTTGGTCAAAAAGATATATAGGGGGTTCAAAAAGTAATGTTTAATTTGAATTAAATAGAAAGCAGGTTAACTTCTTTATTTTAAATGGAACACCCTGTATATTATTAGGGCAAATAATGGCAAATTAAGTTGTCTTTCAAAATGTATTATGGTTTCCTATACCTAACTTAAACAGTTTTCTAGTTTTTAAACATTATTTATTTAACTAACGAATTTTTTAACATTATAACAATATTTTTGACTAATCTATGTAGAATTCACTAACGTATAAAAAATATAAATTAAAGTAAGTGCTCAAAAGGTTGCCCATTCTTTTCAATACACCATAGGACTCTCTTTTTAAAGGAAAATTTAACTTTAATTAACGAGTTATTGTTTGAAAGGCAGCTATTATCCGTTCTTTCATATTTTCTGGAGTTGTTGGCGGGATATCATAAACAATATTTTTGACATATCCCCACAGAAAGAAATCCAGACAAGTTAGATCTGGTGACCTTGCCGGCCAGTTTTGTGGGCCGCCTCTCCCTATCCATTTGTTAGGAAAATGTGCATTTAGATATTGCCGCACATCTCTTTGAAAATGCGCAGGCGCCCCATCTAACTGTAGCCACATTCTCTCTCTTGTTTCTAATGGCACATTTTCCAATAGTAGAGGTAAATCTTGACACAAAAATTTTCGAAATTTGATACCGTTTAAAGTGCCATAAAAAAAGTATGGACCTATTACATGTGATCCCACAATAATTCCACCCCAAACGTTAACTGACCATCTATGTTGGCGATCGAGAGTACGAAAAAAATTGGGATTGCAGTCGCTATAGTAGTGAAAGTTGTGTCTACTGACTAGCCCGTTGTTATGAAAAGTCGATTCATCGGAAAATAAAACATAGTCAAAGAAGTTTTCCTCCTCTCCTTGACTGTCAAGAACCCATAAACAAAATTCAAGTCTTCGGTGAAAATCCATTTCGTATAGTGCTTGGTGCAGTTGAATGTGGTATGGGTAAAATTTATGTTTTTCAAATATTCTAGAGATACTTCGTCTGCTTATATTTGTTTCTTGAAAAATTTTCCGTTGGCTTATATGGGGGTTTTTAATAGCAGGGCCAATCACAAGAAATTCATTTTCTTCATTTCCCAATATGGGTTTTCGCCTGTTTACCTTTTCGTAAGCGACACTACCAGTTCTTCGAAATGTTTCTAGAAGTCTTTTAAATACGGCTCTGTTTGGATGGTTTCGCTCGGGAAACTTTTGAGCGTAAATCCTTGATGCCAAAAAGCAGTTTTCTTCGCACTCACCAGCTACCAATATCATATCAGTTCTTCCTTGAATAGGATAAGTCTTCATTGTAATAATTTAATAACACTTTATTTTCACGCACATAACAAAATAGACAATTGAATTATAAACGAATATGGCCGCTGTTTCAAAGCCACCCTGATATTTCAAAAAAAGTTTTGAATAAAAATATGAAAGTAAATTCTCATTATAAAATTAAAAAAATGGAAAAACTATTAAAGGTAGGTATCGCAAATCTTTTTAATGGATAATATAATTTAACTTAACCAATAATAATACAAAAATTCATTGTAGGTAACAACGACCCTGTCGCGCCAGCCTAATTGTGTTAAATGTCTTAACTGATGTACTTTTAAAAATAAATTATTTAAAAACTAAAAAACTATTAAAGATAGATATAGGGAACCCCAATACATTTGGAAAGATAACTTAATTTGCCATTATTTGCCCCAATAATATACAGGGTGTTCCATTTAAAATAAAGAAGTTAACCTGCTTTCTATGTAATTAAAATTAAACATTACTTTTTGAGCCCCCTGTATATCTTTTTGACCAAAACTTTATTAACTTACGAAATTCATTTACTTAGCTGATAATTGGAGTTTCATATGAATTTTCAAAATTAATGTGTCTAGTAGATATTAAATTTTAAAATATACTATGCAATTCTGCATATTCTAAAATATCTCAGAAACTAAAAGAGTTAGGTATAGGGAAGATGACAGTAACTTATCCTAGTTAGGTCCTTAGAATCCAAAAATGTCATAAAATATAGGGTGTTCCATTTAAAAAAATATAACTTTGATATGGATTTTTTTTTTGGGACATCCGGTATGTTTCAAAATAATTTTAAATTGTACCCCCAAAGACATTTTAAGGATTCAGCCGTTTTCCATTAAACGACCGCGTCGTATAGGCTGCGCCGCCCTGTACATATAAAGTGGTTTTATAAATTTTAAGACATGTATGTATAATAATAATTAAACTATGTTTTTTTGAATGGAACGCCCTACTTTTACATTTTCGGATTCTATGACATGAGTTTATAGTGGCATGGTAGGTACTTGTTATTGTTCAGTTGTTACGAAGCTACAGAAAATTTAATATAGACACTTTAGTTATTTTAAGACCTTTATTGTACCAAAATGGCTTGAAATTGAATAAAATATGTCTTCACATTCCGATTTTAGTTTTTTTTGAAGTGATAACTTGTGTATGCAGAATTTTACATAGAAAGTTTAATTATATTTCATAGCAATGTTCATTATTTATTCCCAATTTAATAAGGGGATAGACCTGGCTCTGTTACTGGAAAGTGCCAAAATGTTCCTAGAATGTTCGAAATTCTTAATTAATGGTGGGTCCTTGAATGTCTAGAGAACGTCTGAGACGATCAGAGAATGTTCTACTGGTACATTCTGACACAGGCGTTTTAGGGAATGTTCACTGAATGTTTAGGGAATTTTTGGCACATTCATGGAATGAAGCATGTTTCAGTCATATGGCTAGACAGTGAAATAAATAACCACACTTTAAACTTTAATCGTTGACAAAGAAACCGGCACTAGACTGAATTTGACACTATTTTCTGAAACCAAAAACTAAAAGGATTCTTTTTGCTCAGCTTTATAGGAGAAATATATATTGAGGCCCCTGTAATTTTTGATTTTTTCTAAATAATTTTTTAAGTCAAATTTACAAAAAAATATATGTGGGTCGTTCTCTAAAAATTTATAAAAAAATGTCCTAATGGGACATTCTTCAAGGAACGTTTAAAGTTTAAAAAACATTTTAATAATGAACTAATAAGTTATAAAAAAATGTTTGAAGCGTTATTCAGAGTTTTAAAGCATTATAACATATTGTTAGGTAGTTTAATGCACAAAATCACAGGTTCGAGTTTAACAGACTGTGCGGGTTGTATAAAAAAAATATGTTTAACTGTAGGACTGGAAAACCCGGTTCTTTTTGACTCGAACTTTTAAATTCCTTCCAGGTTGTTGTGCATTGTAGTTTTAGGTCCTTTTAAATCCGACACACGGATTTTTAATAAATCACACAGTATTATTTTTATTCCTGGGAAAGTATTGAAGAACATATAGATCCTGGGGATCGTCCCGAAAATGAAACACAGAATATGGGGGAGCCAAATATATTTTTATATTTAGGAAGTAAATCTAAAATTCAGCTTCCGAATTATTTGGAAAAAACATTAAATTACAGCGGCTTTGACAATATTCATTCCATTGCCACCATTGAGGAAAATACAATAGATGATATCGAGAAGTTTGCCCAAACTGATTTATTTGACGTAGCACAAGAAAAGGAAATGAAGAATATATGAGTGATAGAAAAAAAAAATCAAAATTTTACCAGGGCACAAAAACTTATTAAAAGAACTCATCAAATATTGTTTAAAAGAAAAATCAAAGATAGATGTCTCGCCAGAGGCTATTACGACCGAAAATGTCAGAGGGTTAGAACGTTCAAGATGCTCATGCACCTGTGATTCCACCGAAGATTCCGCTTTATATCGGAATAAAAAAGTTTTAGTAACAAGCGAGCGAGGAAGCGGGGAAACAAGTTCTAACCAGCCTGAAAATTACAATATTAATAAAATACTAACACATGTAGAACATTTAGCCGTGTCTTATGTTCAAAATTTAGATACAAAAAAAGAACTTGCCCAAAAAGTTAATTATGATGATGTAACGTGTTACTTTCAGGTTTATTTTATATTGTGTCGTAGATCCGCGACTTTGTGGTTCTGCCTCTCTTCGCTAGACGTATTTCAAGGTATGGCACAGTTCTGTGGTTACGGTCTAAATATATGGTATTCCCTGTTTATCTGTGGATGTTCTGGGCTGACAGGAGAATCTCTCACCAACGTCACTCTGTCAAATACATTCTCTGTGACTGGCCAGAACATTGCCTTTGTGTAAGAATATCCGGAAATCACTTTCCATCTCTGATTTTTCTACCCTAAAACCTATTTGAGGCACATAAATGGTAAGTTCGGGAAAGGTATTTTCATGGGGGACCGATATTTTTGAGACATTTTTTTTTGCAATATAACCTGAAAGTTCATTACCCTTTTAGACCAGTTCCTAGTTCCTAGTTGTAGTTGATCGATGTCCCTAGCTTGGATATAGCTAATATGTTACACCGATAGCTTGTAGCTGACTACAGCTGATTGTTAGCTCCTATTTCCAGGCCTAGCTATAGACTTTCCGGCCAGGTTGGATTTTTCTTTGATTGCCCCGACTTGAGGCCAATTGAGAGCCATCAACGTGGCTGACCAGCCTAACTAGGACCAGTCACTGCAAGAGGACCTCCTCCGATAAGTACCCCTTCATTATTTAAAGTCCACATCATTTGATTTTTTTAAACTTGAGTATTAATACACAGCCGAATGTAATATTAAAATACCTAATTAGTGATTATATAACTTACCCTTTCTCTTAATAAAGCCATCAGCTAGGTTACATTTAAATAACATACTTTCACAGTAAATTTCAACACTTTAAGTGATACACCCCGACAGTTTCAGATTCAGAATGTATTGAGCACAATGTAAGAAAGTTGCAACTTTTACGCCCTTTTAAATTAGTACATAAGGCCCACACTTTCTTATTTCTACTTAATTAGTGCAACTATGGAACAACTGTCGAAGTTTGCCTGCCTACATTTTTTTATTAAATAACTTATCAATCTAATTTTGTGTTGTGTTTTGCCACCGTTGCGGACCCCATTGTCTACTCACAGAGATTTGTTGTTGTTAAAGGCGGGCCAGAATTAAAAAGAAACTGTGAGTGGCGCTCGAAATAACATCATTTGGCTTAGCTTGCCTAGCAGCATCCTCTGGGGCCCGCACCTGTGCATTTTGTTGGCCCACTGGCAAGTACCCCTGCTAAAACCCTATTAAAGGACCACCCCAACCAATAATTGCCCCAAGCTTGGGCTAGCTGAGGCAAGTGATAGCCGTGGACCATGTATAAAAAAAAAGAGATAAGTAACTTTATTTAAGTACCAGCTATCACGGTTAAAGAGGTTACAGTGGCACCGCAACGTGACGGGCTTGAGGGTTTTTTCAGTTTCAGTATTTTTAATTTTTTTGCATTAATGATTATGCTTTTTTGGTGTATACTTGCCCAGTGAGCTTCAATGTGTACAGGGTGTGTAAAACCTTTTGAGTTATTAATTTTTTTGATAACATTTCATATTGATACATTTGGCTTTTCAGTTTTACGTAATAAATTTCGTTTTTTTCTTTACAACTATCCTTGTAGGTACTTATCATTCGTTTTTGAGCTTTTGCTACTGAGTAGGTACTAGGTACTTATAGTGCTGGTAATTATTTTGGCAATCTTGGTTTATTGGGTAACATTCGACTAAAACCATTTTACTTTTGCGAAGTTTTTTAAGCTTATAGTATTTTAGACCTTATGAGTCTTTGAAATTACTTTATGCATGAATAATGTCATTTTTTTAGGTGGAGCCTAAGTTTATTTGACCTTGAATAAGGTATATTCCCTGTCTAATTTATTTAGATATTTGTTTTTTTGATATTTTTGCTTAAGCGACTTTATTGTTTCATTATGTGTGACATCATAGGTGAGATTGACCCCTGGCTTTTAACTGAGGCTGAATTAAATTATGAGTTACAAGTACGGTGTATAAAATTGTCGACTCGGTCTCAAAGGGATTTGGAAGCACGGCGCAAGGTCTTGGCTAGCAGTTTGGTCAGAAGACAGGATTTTGAAAGTTTTGTTGATAATGATTTTAATCTTCAGATTCAAACTGATTTTATTAAGAATACCTTGACAGCTCTAGAGATGTTGATTATCGATTTTAATGGCACTGAGTCTGATGTACTTTGCAGATCTCTAAGAGCACGGTTGATGTCACTGTTTTTCAGAATTAAACGCTTTCAGATTCCTGTTGATGAACAAGACGAGTATCAAGATTTGGTTTGCGATTGGACTTGTAAATGTTTGGAGTTAAATACAACACTTCTTTTTAAAGTATCGCCTCATATGAAGCCTGGAGCTAGGTATACAAATCCTGGAATTGTTCCTGTCTCTATCCCTACTGGTGTTAATCAGACGCCAACTGTCATTCCAATTTCGATACCTGCAGTTTCTTCTACCCCAGTGTGTAGATGGTCTGTCACATTTTCAGGTGGCACTAGTGTGAAAGCTTTCTTAGAGCGAGTAACAGAACTTGCTAAGGCTAGATCGGTTTCAAATGATCAACTGTTTCAGTCTAGCATTGATTTATTTGAGGGTCCTGCTTTGACTTGGTATAGAGCAAACCGTGATAGTTTTAAGTCCTGGAATGATATTGAGGCACGTTTGTTGAAGGATTTCTTGCCATCAGACTATGACGAGATTTTATTAGACCAAATCAAGGGTCGTTTTCAGGGTAGGTCCGAGCCTGTAAACCTTTTTGTTTCTTCCATGCATAACTTATTTTCTAGACTTTCGACTCAGCCAAGTTTAGTGGATCAGTTGAAGATAGTTCGTAGAAATCTTTTGCCCAAATACGTGAATGCACTAGTCCTGCAGGATATTAAGTCATTAACTGAGCTTCTTGATTTATGCAAGTTGATTGATGAAGCATCGCAAGCAAAATCACGTTATGTGCAGTCGAGTGCTGCGAATTGTTTGGAAACTGATCTGATTTTTAAAGAGACTTCTTGTAGTGCAACATCTAGTTCTTCTGGTAGGAATTTTTCGAGGCCAGAGAATAAAGTTGCTGTCGTCTGTCATAACTGCAAAAAGGACGGGCACCCTTTTAGGGACTGCACTGAGCCACTTAAGAAGTTTTGTTTTAAGTGTGGTTTGAATAATGTGACAGTTTATTCTTGCCCTAAGTGTAGACCAAAAAACTAGTTAGAGAGTTTGTTGTGAACCGCAATCAAACTCCTAGAGTCAAAATATATAGTCGGTTATTTTTTAATAGTAAATTTTCAAATAGTCACTTAAGTAAAAGTAATTCTAGAGTTTCTGTGCACCCTACTACTGACCTTAAAGATTGGAATTCGTGGAAGTTGTTAGTTAGGGATTTTTTTAGACACACAGCGCCCGTTTTTATGAATAAACCATTAGACAACAGACCATACGTATCAGTCACCTTGTATGATGAGAATGTAACTGCACTTCTAGACAGCGGTGCTAATCAAACCTGCATCGGCAAACTTGGCCTTAAGCTTCTTGACAAGTACAAAATATCAACTGACTACTCACTACCTCGTACTGTAACAGTAGCTGACGGCAGAAAGCAAGAGAATACAGGTGTTTGTCAAATCCCATTGTGTTTAGGCAATGTTTGCAAAATTTTAGAAGTTTTAGTAGTACCTTCACTGAAATATGGTCTTATTTTGGGAAGTGATTTTTGCAGAAAATTCTCATTAAATGTAAATTTTAAAGACAATACATGGAATATCTTGTCTGATCACAATGATCTATCAGTTTCTCTAGTTTCAAATTCAGACCAGGTACAGGTTGATGATGATGTTGGTCTTAGTTCATTTTTAGCACCAGAACAAAAACGTGTTGCTGATGGTGTTGTAGAGTTATTTAGGGATTTATCGTCAAATGATAGGTTGGGTCGAACTGACAAGTTAAGTGTTGATATCGATACTGAGGATGCCAAACCAGTTAAAAAGAGGCAGTATCGTTTGTCGCCTTTTATGATGGGACACCTCAACAAGGAAGTTGATGAGATGCTTAGGCTTGGGGTGATCGAACCTTCTAAAAGTCCGTGGAACTCGCCCATTCTGATGACTCCGAAGAAGAATGGCAGCTACAGGTGTTGTTTAGACAGTAGAGGTCTTAATTTACTGACCAAGAAGGACAGTTATCCTTTGCCTAGGATTGATGACATACTCGCCATGCTGAGAGATGCAAGGTTTATTTCTAGCATTGATCTCCGGCACAGTTTTTGGCAGATTCCCTTGTCTGAAAGTTCGAAGGAAAAGACTGCTTTTTCGGTGGCTTCTCGAGGTTTATTTCAATTTGTAGTTTTACCTTTTGGCCTGACTAATGCTGCGCAGAATCAACAGAGGTTGATGGATTCCATTTTTGGTCCTGAATTGCAACCCAAAGTTTTTTGTTATTTGGACGATTTGATTGTTCTTGGTAGCAGTTTTGAGGATCATATTTCTGTTTTAAAGGAAGTCCATCGCCGTTTGCTTGATGCGAATCTAACTGTAAATTTTGAGAAATGTCAATTTTTCCGTGAATCCCTGAAATATCTTGGTTTTGTTGTTGATGGTTCTGGGTTGAGAACAGATCCATCCAAAGTGAAAGCAATGATTGAGACATTACCTCCCAAAACTACCACGCAGGTTAAGAGTTTTGTTTCTATGTGTTCCTGGTACAGGAGATTTATTAGTCATTTTAGCACCTTAGTTGCTCCTTTAAACGATCTCTTGAAAGGTCGAGGGAAACATCAGCCTGTTGTCTGGACAACAGCAGCCGAAGAAGCTTTTAAGGAAATTAAGGAGAGATTGGTTTCTGCTCCGATTCTTACTTCACCAGACTTTTCGCTTCCTTTTACTATTGACTGCGACGCAAGTTTGTATGGAGTTGGTGCTGTTTTACTTCAAGTACAGGATGGTGTTGAAAAGGTAATAGCATACGCTAGTAGGAGTCTCACTCGTCCGGAGAGGAATTTGTCAACTACCAACAGGGAACTTCTTGCTTTGCTTTTTGGCCTCAAACAATTTAGGTGTTACGTTGAAGGTCAAAAATTCCAGGTACGAACTGATCACGCCAGTCTTCAGTGGCTTCGTAACATGGAAAATCCTCAAGGTAAACTAGCGAGATGGTTGACAACTATTCAGCAATATGATTTTGAAGTAAAGTATCGTCCTGGAAAGGAGCATGTTGTGCCAGATTTTCTATCTAGATTGGAACCGACCGGCAATGTTGACGTTCTGGACGTATCTTTAAGGGATTTAGACAATTGGTTTACCAGTCTTAGAGAAAAGATTTTGAGGGATCCAGACAACTACCCTCACTGGACTGTTAAAGATGGGTATATTTACAAACATACTTCCAACAGATTGCCTTTAAAGACTAATGTTTCGGAGTGGAAACTTGTGGTACCTCGGGCTGAAAGAAAAAACATCTTATTTTCTTGCCATGATAGTCCTACAGGGGCGCACTTAGGTTATTTCAAAACTTTAAAAAGAATTCAGGAATCTTATTATTGGCCAAATTTAAGGTCGGATGTATTAAAGTACGTTCGTCGTTGTGAAACTTGTCACAGTCAGAAAATGCCTAATTTTTCGCGTTTTGGTACTATGGGTGTACAGAAAAAGGTTTCGTTCCCTTTTGAATTATTGGCAGTGGATGTTATGGGTCCATTCCCGCGTAGTTCCAGACAAAATGCCTTTTTAATCGTTGCTGCTGATCACTTTTCCAAATTTACCCTTGTTAAACCGGTGCGCCAAGCAACCGCCCAGGCGATTTCTACCTTTTTGGAGGACATTTTTCTAACTTATGGTGTTCCTCGTATTTTAATTCTTGACAACGCGCCGGCTCACACTGGCAATGTCTTTAAAAATTTCTCTCAAAGGTTTAAAATCAATAAAGTTTGGTTTAATTGCCGATACCACCCACAAGTAAACCCAGTTGAAAGAATAAACAGAACTATTGGTGCAGCCATTCGATCTTATATTAAGGATTCACATAAAGAATGGGATCTCCATATACAGGAGATTGCAGCAGCCCTCCGAAGCGCTGTGTCAGAGGTTACTGGGTATAGTCCAAACTATCTAGTATTCGGGAGAAAAGTACCTATCTCTGGGGACTTCTATGATCAGGTGGATTCAGGTAATTTAGACCTAAACGCTTGTGACCGGGTAGCGTATGCTCAAGAACTAAAAAAGTTTCCACCCCTATACAAGGAAATTCAAAATAAGCTTGACGATGCATACAAAAAAAATTGTCATCAATATAATCTAAGGCGACGTGATCAGGTTTATCAAGTAGGTGATAAAGTTTGGAAAAGAAATTTTGTTTTGTCGAATGCAGCTAACGATTTTTCAGCTAAACTGGCAGACCGTTTTGTTTTATGTAAAATAAGAAAAGCACGTTCAAACATCGTATACGAACTTAACAACTTGGACGGTACTGATGCTGGAGTTTGGCATGTGTCCAAATTAAAGCCATACCTAGGGTCTAACTCTAACTTGTCAGGGCCCTAATTTTGCCCTGAATATTTGTCTAAGTTCTTTTCTGTTCTTTGAACATGAACAATTTTTTAGCTGGAATAGGCATCAATCGGGACTAAAATATTAATTTTTTTTTGGGATAATTAAAGATGTCAGCTTATTGGTGACCTCTGAGGTCAAATTTTTCGTTTTACGGCCATTAGGGTGCGTTTTTTTTAATCATTATGGTGATTTAAATTTCTTTGGTTTTGAAAACCATTAGTTGGGTTAGGTGGACTCGATGTGTGTAGCAAGAGCTCTTGTAAATATGTATAGATCGATCTAGTTTAGGGAGAAGTGGTGATTTTATCATCAGGTCTTATTTGCTTCAGCCAGTACTGCTGATATAGTAGGTTAAGAACTTGTATAGTAAGATTAGGTTACCATGGCCATGGGTTAAGATAGATGTAGGTATCGATATGGAACTAGCTCTAGGGTTTAGCATTATATATATATATTGTATCGATATATACCAATATTAATATATAAGTAGTATAGGGTAGATTTAGAGAGTAGTTTGCCTTTTTCAAGCCTAACTTTCCGGTTTATGACAAATCGCATACAGTAGTTTTAGAATTTTAACTTAACACCCCTTCCACTCAGGAAGCTTAGTTGTGGCTTATTTGGATGCGTGGCGGGCTGCAGTATCGCTACGTCGTTAGAGTTGTTGGCCGTCTGAGCTCCGGTCGAAGAATTGGCTCAGAGGTTTGTATCAACCTAATCGTAAGAGGCGAGCAAATGAACACCACTCTTTATTTGAGCAATCAACATCCTACTGTTCACGTAAAATTGTCTGTCAGGATTGGCGTGTGTTAATGGCAATTTTTCCAGATTTACGTTTTATGGCTGACTGAATTTAAATGTCTTGTTGTCGGGTCATTTTAACATTAATTATATCATTTAAACACTCAATTTAGAGGATGGCGAATGGTAAGCTCTCAGGCGGCGCGAAACGTGTGCAGGGTGAACACTTGGCTGTTCAAAGAACATAGTGTACCGTTTAAATTTTATCGTATCACTCGATTTCGAGGATGGCAAAGGTAAGCTCTCAGGCGGCGTGAAACGTGTGCAGGGTGAACACTTTGTTGTTCAAAGAACAGGGTGTGCGGTTTTTTATAATTTTGATCCGTATAGTGTCACTCTACTTTTTTTTTCTAATTTTCTTGTAATATAATTAAAATTTTTACAGTTTAGGTCTACAAATTTCACTATTTTTTATTAATATTTGGTCCGCTCAATTTCGTCTAATTAAGAACCTCAGCTTAGTCATTTAACGTGTAATCTTTGCGTTTTTGATTTTTTTTGGCCGCAAGTCGGTTTTGTCTGGACCTACTAGGGGGTTATAGCCTATCACGTTAACGTTATACTTTAGCGTTAAAATTGTACGGGCGTTTTTTTGGTCTGCATTTAGTTAACATCAGCTTTGGTAAGTCGCTTGGTACCGAGTGGTACAGGTTTCATTAAGTTAAATTTTTACGGGACTGTTTTTTGCCAGGTGTTGGCAGATTTCGAACTGTGGGTTTATAGTAAAACGAGCAGTGGCGATGGAAGCCTCGTATAGGGCAACGTTATGTTAAATCATGTGAAAGACCATGAAGGCATAGCGACCTGGGTATCAGGTACGCTCCCCATTGTCAGAGTTCGGAAGGCTATCAACAGTGTCTAATCACGGAGTATCCCATTTTGTTTTCATTTTCAATTTCCATATAAGGTCAGTCGGGGCAAGTGCGCTTTTGGGGCAAGTGCGACTCTGTATAATATATATTATTTATGAAGTTATTTGGCGCTAAAATACAACTTATCTAGTAACGCACGTCTCAACCCATCTACTAAATTCGATTTGGCAACATTGCGGTGTTCCTTCTGTCATTTATTATTGTAAACGTCAGTGCATTCGCCGGTAACTGAAAAGACGAGTTCACAGCGAAATTTTTAAAACCTGGTAAGTATCATTATATTTTGTATTATTTTATATTTCCATGTGTCTATAATCAACATAAGGGTAAAATTATTAATGTATAAATAATGGCAGCATTTAATATAAAGTATAACAAGAATAATCAGGGGGTCGCACTAGCCCCGCACAAATGTGAGGAAGAGGCAAGTGCACCCCGTAGGGGTGCACTTGCCCCAACATGTGTAATTTTATCGTAAATAAAAATATTAAGTTCGTTTTCTTGTTCAAGGGTAAAAATATGGTTAGATGCTATAAAAGAAAGTCAAATCGGGGAACGACTTATTCAAAAGAACAACTAAAAGACGCCATTAATGACGTTGCAATGGGAAAAATGGGTGTAAAGAAGGCCAGTAGATTGTATAAAATACCGAGAAGTACTTTAAGAGGCCACGTCAAAGGCAAAAGGGGTATAAAAAGCGACACATTTGGAAGAAGTGCCGACATTTGTTTTGAGGAAGAAAAGAAAATTGCAGACGGCCTAAGAGTGATGGAAAAATGGGGGTTTGGACTGTCAAGATCCGAGGTTCTAGAAAGTGTAGCAGATTTTGTACAACAGAACAAGATTGAAACTCAGTTCAAAGATGGATATCCGGGAGCCGATTGGTTTATAAACTTTCGGAAGCGACATAGGCTATCTATTAAAAAGCCACAAATGGTTGAGGTTGCTAGAAAAAATAGTTTGGATCCGTTTGTTATTTATGAATATTTTGATCTATTAAAAACAGCAATCGATCAACTTCATTTAGAAGACAAACCATCCCACATCTGGAACTTAGATGAGAGTAGCTTTTGCTCTGATCCAAAAAAAACAAAAATAGTTGGTCAAATAGGATTTCCGGCCACTCGAACAACAAGTGGTCCTGGTAGGGAAAATACCAGTGTATTAGTGGCGTGCAGTGCAGCTGGCGACAAAGGTACAGCATTAGTAGTTTTCAAAGGCAAAGATGTGTATGATGAATGGACAGCGTGCGATATTCCTGATGGGCCAAAACTGGTATATGCAGCAACCAAGAAAGGATGGATGGAAAAAGAAGTTTTTGAAAATTATTTCAGGAAAGTTTTATTAAAAGATTTCGGGGAAAAACGACCGATACTTTTAATTTACGACGGACATTCCACCCACCTTGGAATAAACTTAATTAAAGAAGCCATGAAAGACATTACGATTTTAAAATTGCCTCCTCATTCCAGCCACCTATTGCAACCGTTAGATTTAGCTGTTTTTAAATCGCTAAAAGACAAATGGGACATAAATCTGGTCCAGTGGCAAAGACAACATCCTGGTAAAAAGATAATTAAAAAAACGTTTTCAACACTATTTCAACAAATATGGAAAGAGACAAATCCTACTATAATTAAGAATGGTTTTATGAAAGGAGGTATTTATCCATACAATAAAAATGTTATCCAGTCTCACAGTTTTGATCCGTTGGCCTATAAGAGATGGAATGATCATAAAGGCATTTGCACCCATATAACTGGTGACAATCCCTCCACAAGCACATATGAGACAGATTTATCCCAGCCATCTATAGGTAGGGTTCAAGACCAGGCATCTACAAACACCGCCGAAGACCAGCCATCTATCAGCACCGCCCAAGACCAGCCATCTACAAGCACCGCCCAAGACCAGCCATCCACAAGCACGGCCCAAGGCCAGCCATCTATAAGTACCGCTCAAGAAAAGGTATCCTTTGAGGAAATTTTACTAAATTGTTTAAAACCTAACAAGACATCGTCACAAGAGCTAGCAAAGAAACCAAAAAAAAGAGTAGCTAAAGGAGCCGAAATTATCACGAGAGAAGAGGTTGTACAACGTCTAAAAGAAAGAGAAGAAAATGACATTAAAAAAGTAAAGAAGAAAAAAGTTCAAGAACCCGTTGTTTCTTCAGATAGCGAAGTTGATGAAAATATTACGTATGATGAAGATGATGAATATGAAACATTTGAACAGTTTGCTGACAACGAAAGGCAATTACAAAGAGAACAATCTAATTATGAGAGAGACATTTATCAAAAGACTGTAGGTGATTGGGTTCTTGTAAAATTTGCAGGAAAGAGATCCATTAAATGGTACGTCGGTCAAATCATAGATGAAAATAACATGGTAAAATTTGCCAGAAAACAAAAAATGCTAAACAAAAAATCACTGTTTAAGTTTCCAGTTATTGATGATATTTCGGAGGTAGACGACGAAGAATCACAATGCTTCTACCTACTCCCGTCATTGAAAGAAGAGGTGAAATATCGTTTGAAGTTTCATTTGCAGGATTTGACGTACAATAACTTTGTTTTCGTTAATACTTTTGTTCATTTACAATAAAAATATATGTAAAATATATCTGCGGAGTAGTTTTATATTCACGTATGGGTTTATAACTTTTGAACTACGAAAGATAAACCAATTTCGTAAATTCTAAAGAAAATCAGAGACATTGGGGAATAAGCGCACTTGCCCCAATAAAAATTATCGCTCACGTATTAGTTGTAACTCCATGAAACGCACTTGCCCCATCTAGCGGGGCAAGTGCGATCCCCTGTCATTAAAAATAAAAAAAAATCATGTAGGTCTTTTACGAAATATAGTATGATATTTTATTACAGAATGTGTTTTATAATATTATCAACTTTCTATAAAAAAATTACCAGCACTAAAAGAAACTTAGATACATTTTGAACAGATAAAAACTTTTAACCCATTAATTTAGGGGGTGCACTTGCCCCAACTGACCTTATTTAGTATATGTCTTAGCGCGGTGTTTTGCTATAAAGATACCAGGGCATTGGTCATGTCCCGGGCGTGAGTCCAAATTGGTTTGTTTACTTAAAATTTTTATATTAACTTTTCTATGATTTTGTTTAGACCCTTTGGCCGTTTATTTGGTTGTGCATTGGCTTGATTAACTTCGACGGTATTGTTATGGGTGGGGGATTTTGTTGTTCTGTTAACTCCTGTTGGAGGTTTTAATTTTCGTTTTTAGGTGCCAAAAGAAACCGACGATCCACCATTTTGACATCTTAGTTGGAAGGTTCTTTTCGGTGCCCCACCTATGATAAGTCTGTGGTTTTTTTTGTGTTGAGCATGATCAAGTAAGTTGGTCACTGCATACAGGTGTACGAGTTACAACCTTTTTACTCTATATATATATTTTAGTTGTCTTCATAATTTCGGATGTAGATCAGAGCTATGTAAGTTTTGGCTGTAGTTGCTTTTATTATGAAAATTTGTCAATTTTCCTTTTTTGGAGGGGGGCAGTGTAACGTGTTACTTTCAGGTTTATTTTATATTGTGTCGTAGATCCGCGACTTTGTGGTTCTGCCTCTCTTCGCGAGACGTATTTCAAGGTATGGCACAGTTCTGTGGTTACGGTCTAAATATATGGTATTCCCTGTTTATCTGTGGATGTTCTGGGCTGACAGGAGAATCTCTCACCAACGTCACTCTGTCAAATACATTCTCTGTGACTGGCCAGAACATTGCCTTTGTGTAAGAATATCCGGAAATCACTTTCCATCTCTGATTTTTCTACCCTAAAACCTATTTGAGGCACATAAATGGTAAGTTCGGGAAAGGTATTTTCATGGGGGACCGATATTTTTAAGACATTTTTTTTTGCAATATAACCTGAAAGTTCATTACCCTTTTAGACCAGTTCCTAGTTCCTAGTTGTAGTTGATCGATGTCCCTAGCTTGGATATAGCTAATATGTTACACCGATAGCTTGTAGCTGACTACAGCTGATTGTTAGCTCCTATTTCCAGGCCTAGCTATAGACTTTCCGGCCAGGTTGGATTTTTCTTTGATTGCCCCGACTTGAGGCCAATTGAGAGCCATCAACGTGGCTGACCAGCCTAACTAGGACCAGTCACTGCAAGAGGACCTCCTCCGATAAGTACCCCTTCATTATTTAAAGTCCACATCATTTGATTTTTTTAAACTTGAGTATTAATACACAGCCGAATGTAATATTAAAATACCTAATTAGTGATTATATAACTTACCCTTTCTCTTAATAAAGCCATCAGCTAGGTTACATTTAAATAACATACTTTCACAGTAAATTTCAACACTTTAAGTGATACACCCCGACAGTTTCAGATTCAGAATGTATTGAGCACAATGTAAGAAAGTTGCAACTTTTACGCCCTTTTAAATTAGTACATAAGGCCCACACTTTCTTATTTCTACTTAATTAGTGCAACTATGGAACAACTGTCGAAGTTTGCCTGCCTACATTTTTTTATTAAATAACTTATCAATCTAATTTTGTGTTGTGTTTTGCCACCGTTGCGGACCCCATTGTCTACTCACAGAGATTTGTTGTTGTTAAAGGCGGGCCAGAATTAAAAAGAAACTGTGAGTGGCGCTCGAAATAACATCATTTGGCTTAGCTTGCCTAGCAGCATCCTCTGGGGCCCGCACCTGTGCATTTTGTTGACCCACTGGCAAGTACCCCTGCTAAAACCCTATTAAAGGACCACCCCAACCAATAATTGCCCCAAGCTTGGGCTAGCTGAGGCAAGTGATAGCCGTGGACCATGTATAAAAAAAAAGAGATAAGTAACTTTATTTAAGTACCAGCTATCACGGTTAAAGAGGTTACAATGATATAAAATTAGAATATGAAAACCCTAAGTTAATTAAAATACACTATTTCTTAGATAACTGTAAAATAGTGTCTAGTATAATATCAGCAATGTCATTAAAATTAGGCGGAGAAAAATGGATCCTCTCTAATTTTAATAGACATATTTCAAAATTTCATTTGAAATATTGTGCAGAACCTGGTGCAGGCAAAAGTGCAAAAAGCTCCACAAAAAGTAAGAACAAAACTTCTTCCGAGACTTCTACTAAAATTTCACAACAACGATCTTTATTATCTTATATATCAAGACAGAAATTAATACAACGTAAAAAAAACAATGAACCAGCAACGAGCAATGAGTTTTCTTCCGCTAACCTAAATCGAGATCCGGTCGTTGCAGGTATTAGTTTCACTGAAACATCAATGGATTCAACTACCATACACAACAAAACAAATAATATTTGTCAGACAAGCGCGAATTCAATGTCAGTGAGTCTAGACAATATTGCAGAAAATGAAGATTTAATAAATAATTCAATAAGGACTAATAAAAACAATGATTCGGACAATAATCTTTTTTTTGTTGACAACGGAAATGTGACACACTCGGTGTCAGCGATCGAAGAGGAATTTAGCATTAGCAATTCTACATTACCAATGGTTCTAAATAAATGGCCAGAAGAAAGATACTCACGCCGACAACGGCAACTTAGACACTTTTCTGCGTTTGATAGTACACAAACAAAATTGACGGATTTTTATACAGTTATTAACAAACTTCAAAATTCATATGAAAACATATTAGCCGATCCAGATAAGTTAAGAATATTTTTCAACGAAAATATCTTGAAGAATACTGAGGAAAATACTTACCACCTACAAACCCAAGAAAGTATTAAACCAGAAAAATTCAGGGGACTATTATTTTTTTTGTTGGAAGCTACAAAGAATAACTTAGGAAGATGCAAATTTGCTAATAAGTATACAGAGGAATTTAAACAACTTGCACTTTTTATTTTTTTACACAGTGGTCGCATGTTATATGAAATATTGCAGTCAAACATGAAAAATACTCTCCCATCTTTATCAACACTATATAGAACATTAGACCAAAATCCAAAATTACAGGAAGGCAAATTAAGATTTAGCGAGATGATAAGTTTCTTAAAAAAAAAGAAAGCTTCCTTTAAAAGTATTTATTAGTGAAGATCAGACTGCGTTAGTAAAAAGAGTTCAATATGATTCCACTTTGAATAAAATGATAGCGTTTTACCTGTTGACCATAGAACAGGGCTCCCCATTTGCTCTAAATTTGAAGTAAATAGTGTCAAGGGCATAGAAGATTCTTTTAAAAATGATACATTAATGTGGTTACGCAAATGTTATAATGGCTCAAGCATTAGACGACACAGCCCCAGACCTTTGCCAAGGTTTATATGAAAGTGATAATAAATTTTTCGCTTGTGACGTAACAAATAGATGGACATATATAGAAAAAGAAGCATGGAACGTATTTCTTCAAATTTGCGCTTTCAGCTTAAAAGGTATATTTATTAAAGGAGTAAAACACTTAAAAGACAAAATTGATTAAAGCAATTTAGAAACGCCCGTATTTCCGAAACGGCTGAAAATAAATATCAACAACTAGAAGAAGACCTTGCCAAACAACTATCGTCCAGTCCAGTCGCATTGCTTTCAGTTATATCAAAGGTTAAGGAGAAGCTCATCAACGAGAAATTATTAAAGTACCTGGAAGGCTTCAACATTATTAGTGACCAAAATATGGGGTGACAATTGAAGGATTTGCAACTGACGGGGATACCAGGTGCTTGAAAGCCATGAAAATAATGTCTAAATTGCCCTTGGTGACTGGGAACAATTACAGTCCATATTTTCAGGTAATTATGTTTTCTGTACATTTGTTACACGTTCTTAATACATTTTTATTTCTAGATTGAATACAACTTAAAACGACCAGCATGTTTTCAAGATGCCGTTCATATATGCACTAAACTAAAAACAAGACTTACAAAACCGGTAATAAAATTACTAATGGGAAAGGAAGACGTGCCAGTTGCACATGTTGAAATTTTAATGAATAAATATAGCAAAGACAACTAAAACAACATTACCTTAACAGTAAGTTTTATTAATTCGTTTCATATAGCCTTTCCAAACGAATAGGTACATAAATGAACCGAGTTATAAAATTACACGTATCCTTTTTTTTTAGATGCTGACAAAATGATTTTTAAAGCAATTGATATGATATCTGCTCCCGAAGTAATACATCTCTTTAAAAACATTCCAAACAGTGAAGCTACTCAAACATTTTTAAGCTTAATTCGGAATATTATTAGTGTGTTTCTGAAAAAAGATACAAACACCAATGACAGAGTATACCAAATATGGTATACAATTTTCTTTTTACGTCTTTGGAGACAGTGGCTTATTGAGAACAAATTCAGCAATCAGGAAAATTTTATCACCTTAAATGCATATACATGCATTGAGTTAAATGGGCATAGTATTCTCTTGTTGTTGGATAAATGTCGCAAAGAAAATACTCCAGAGAATTTTTTACCCTGGCTTTATTCAAGTCAGCCCTGCGAACAAATATTTAGACAAACGCGATCTATGACGAGTACCTACTCCACAATAGTAAACTTTTCCTTATATGAAATTATGAAAAGACTCGATAGAATTCAATCATTAAACGACTTTACTGCTGACTTTCGTAAGTATTATACTAAAGAATATTTCGCTCGTATTTTTAGAAGTTGATAAACTTAGCAACACAATTGGAAGGGTTATCAAACATCAATGTTTTAAGCTTTATTTTAAATAAAATTTAAAAAATCCTCATATCGACTCTAAAAACAAATAAGATATATTTAAAATTGAACATTGTGCCTTACCTACTTATTAATTATAAAAATATTGCCTTTTTAATGTAAATCTCGAGGTAAATCCTGATGGAAACATTGTTTTCGACATCTTATCAACAGTAAAGGTTAATATGGATTTTATAAAATAATTAAAATGGTATGTTTGACGTTTTTGTTAAGTACATCATTGGTTGCGTTCATCAGAACGTAGCGCTCGAGTACCGCTACTTCGTATCGGATGGTTCTCATTTCCACTAGCTGGGCGACTACTGTGCGTGGGAGTAAGAACGAGCCGATATGAGGTAGCGCTACTCGAGCGCTATGTGCTGATGAACGCGACCATTGGCTTATCAAAAAAGAAAAACTTTACAAAAATTAAAGTTAGATGTATGGTGTGTGTATAAAGCAAATTTAAATTATTTCAATGAAATATCAATAATCATTGTCAAAAGATAATTTATAGTTTAAAGCAATTACTAACACATTGTCTGGTATTGACCAGGGTCGGACTTACCAATAGGCAAACTAGGCACCTGCCTAGGGGCGCCAAGTTCCGGAGGGGCGCCGGCGTCAGCCCGGTCGCGTAAACCCATTCTCCAGTACAGCACAGCACACTGTGTTAAAACACACTGGCATTTGTTATATGCATGTTTGCTATATCGTAGACAATGGCTTTACGCAGCCCGGTCAGCCGGCTTTCTTAAGGTGGATCCAGACCAAACGCGCTGCTCTGCGCCGCTTAAATCGGCGCAGCGCAGCACGGCTTCATTGATTTGTACAGCAACACGCGCTAAATCGCGCCAGATTGCGCTACTCTGCAACAAGAGCGAACACGACCCGGTAAGTGTCGGTAGCATCAAAGGAAAACGTTTGTTTGTGCGCGTTTGATTTGGACGGTGTCTTGTGCCTTGTGATTTTTAATAGAGTAAATTACACCCAATTTCAATAATACTTGAAAATGAGTACACAAGTTGAATGGACACATGAGGTTATCGAAAATTTGATTGACCTTTATCGCCAAAAACCTGAATTGTGTGATCCCAAAAATAATAACTACCATATCAAAAATAAAAAACACGATGAATTGGATGAAAATTTCTTCGGACATGGGATGCGATGTTGCTGCTGTAAAAGCTAAAATTACTTCTTTGTTGTCTTCATATAGAAGAGAAAAATCTAAAATGAAGAATTCGACTGGTACAGGAAAAGGTTAATAATTTTACGTTATTTAATAGCCCTTTCTATATTAATTATACACCTTTTTAGAACAGGACGATGTTTACATCACCAGTTGGTTTGCATTTAAATTTTTTGATTTTTTGGCTGAAAAGGACACACCTAAAGACACTGTCAACACACAACATGTAAGTAAAAGCAACATCATTTACTTATTATACCTATACCTATTTACATATTATTATAACAGTGAGAGCAAAAAGGTTGAAACAAATTCATTTAAAATTCAACCTTCAATTTTTCGAAAAAACGCGAAGACACGTCGATTTATATTTTTTGAAGGGCATTTTCTAAAACAATTTTCATTTATACAGGGTGACTCAAAAAATAATTTCATGTGACCCTTCTATTTTTTAAATTGAAACCCCCATTTTTTATTTTATTTTTGGATTCTACGTCAAATTTTGATCACATTTGATGTATTACAACTTAGGTATTTATTTAAAGTTAATTAGTTATAAAGCACGAATATGAGAGGAAATAAGATTGACAGAATCTCAAATAGTGCACAATGTTTTGCAAGAATTCGAACATCGCCTCGGATATTGCCAGGATGTAGCTGGTGGTCAATTCCAATATTTATTAAAGTAATATTTCATAATTTTGTCATTTATTATTTAGAATTAAATATTTTTTCTCAATTAAATTGATATTCTTATAATACAACTTAATTTAGACATAGGTTATAATATATGGAATATGATCAAAATTTTACGTAGAATCCAAAAATAAAATAAAAAATGGGGGTTCCAATTTAAAAAATTGAAGGTCTCATGAAATCTTTTTTTTTGAGTCGCCCTGTACAAATGAAAATTATTTTAAAAAATACCCTTCAGAAAATATAAATCGACGGGTTCGAGCGTTTTTTCAAAAAATTGGAGGTTGAATTTTAAATGAATTTGTTCCAACCTTTTTGCTCTCACTGTATATCGCAACATAATTATTACATATTTATTTAAGCGAGATCATTTTGCCACGGTGTACGTCCGTTTGTAAAAAAATATTCAGCCAATTCTGCCCGTATTTCTTGTGCGTTACACGGACTTTTTCTTGGGATTTTTCTTAAATTGCACATTGAGGTTAGGTTTATATTATCTCTTCGCCACGTTCCGTCAACAATTGTCCCGTCATTTAGCTGATAATCAAAAGTTCCTGCAGGAGTAAAGACATTTCTTGAATTTTTACTTTGTCTTAAATAATTTATGTAAGTATACATAATATAAACTGCTGATCAATTGCGTGGCACGAAGGCAAAGTATGAGTTAAACTTAAATCCAAGTAGCTCTAGAAATTTTTGGCCGATCTTAACGCGGTTTCCAGATTCTTAAAAAGAAAATGTTTGAAAACGAGACTTCTAGACTCATCTACCTCAATATCATCATATGTCTATAATACAGGGAGTTTCATATTTACCTAGTATCATTTATAAATCTTAAAACGTTCCCAAATTTACAACCGTTAATTTTTTTCCAATTTTCTCCTAAAATTATTTTTGCTGGGCTCTTATATCGGGACATTTTTCTCGATATTGCTCTAGTGATGAAAAATCAAAAAATACGAGGGTTTAATAAAAAATGGCATTTATTGATAATTTAATTTTTTTAAATTACAAAACTATCAACATTGTACTATAATTTTTGATGTTTCTATGATAAATTTTATGATAATTAACAAATTGTTATATACAGAGTTGAACAAAATTTCTCATTTTCAGGAAAATTTACGATAATAATAAAAATATGGACGGAAGAGCTGTATTCAATAAATTTAATATTTTGTTGGCCCTCCTCGATTGCGTATTACATCTCTACATCGATTTGGCATTGTTAAAATGTTGATCTAGCAGATTCCATTCCTCCAAAATACCTTCCCTTAGTTGTTCAAAATTTTTGAACCCTCTGTCACTGGACCTCAGGGTTGCAATCGGGAGAATTTGGCGGCCATATCATTCGATTTACGATTTGTGCCCTGTGTGGCCTAGCATTATCGTCAACTAGGAGAAAGTCCTCTCCGATGTTCTCCGCAAATGGAATAACGATAGGAATAAGACAGTCGTTTGCATAAGAATAACCATTAATTGTATTATTGGTTATAAAAAGTTCCGTTTTCCCATTAAAAATTATGCCTCCGAAAACTGTAAGACCGCCACCCCCATGCCACTCGAGGATCCATATTTTCCTCTATATACCTCTCATTTTGCCCTCTCCAAACAAAAATACGTCCATCAGGCTCTAAAATGAAATAAAATTGTTTAAGGATTCGTATTTTAACAACAAAAAATGCGTGTAACAACCTTAGGCCAGATTCGTGTAACCTTTTTCTTACTGTTACATTTGACACATTAACTTGAGTCGCAGCACGTTGACTTGCGTTAATTCTTCTGGAAGTATATGTTCTATTTCATACCGAGCGTGTCGATTATTTAATATCCTAGGCCTGCCGCCACCATGCCTGTAATTAGCGCTTCCATGCTGCCTTAATCTTCTCATTACTTTCGTAATGGTGCTGCGGTGAACATTATACAGAGTGCCTACATCTTCATGACTCCTTCCGTCCAGTACTAAACGTACTACGTTTTGAATTTCATTTAAACCTAACTTTGGAGCTGGCATTTTCGGGTTTTTAATAAATAATCCAGCAAAAATTGTAATTTAGGAAAATTAATTCATACACACAAGATTACCGAATGTCATGAACATTACCATAGAAACGTTTATTTCAGAGCCACCTTTGCACTTTTTTTTTAAATATCTAAGACTGAAATGAAATTGTTTCCATTATCTCGCATTTTGAAAGGTTTTACCAAAAATAAGAAATGTTGTTTAACCCTGTGCATGGCAATTTGTTAATTATCATCAAATTTATCATAGAAACATCAAAAATTATAGTACAATGTTGATAGTTTTGTACTTTAAAAAAATTGAATTATCAATAAATGCAATTTTTTAATAAACCCTCGTATTTTTTGATTTGTCATCACTAGAGCAATATCGAGAAAAACGTAAGAGCCCAGCAAAAATAATTTTAGGAAAAAATTGGAAAAAAATTAACGCTTGTAAATTTGGGAACGTTTTAAAATTTATAAATGATGAGAGGTAAATGTGAAACTCCCTGTATTATAGACATATGATGATGTTAAGATAGATGAGTCTAGAAGTCTCGTTTTCAAACATTTTCTTTTTAAGAATCTGGAAACCGCGTTAAGATCGGTCAAAAATTTCTAGAGCTACTTGGATTTAAGTTTAACCCATACTTTGCCTTCGTGCCACGCAATTGATCAGCAGTTTAGTTGTCAACACCACGTCTCTAGCTTTATTTGGTTCAAGGAGCATTGGTTTTCTCAAAACCCTAAAGACAGCAGTAAGAATCCCAAACGCATTTTCTGTAACTCGCCGTGCCCTGGAAAAACGATAATTGAATATCCTTTGTTTTGATCCGTTTTCATAGAGACTAGAATAGGGTTCCATTACGTTTTCATGCAGAGCAAATGCTTCATCACCCAGGATGACGTAAGGAACAAGCTTTTCCCGCACAGGAAGTTCTTTTGGTTCTGGAAAACTTAGGCTTTTTTCTTGTATTTTCTTCCATAATTGACTGTGTTTAAATATTCCTCCATCCGATATCCGACCCTGACAACCAACATCAGCGAAAATAAAATTGTAATTCGCATCAACAAGTGCAAACAATGCAATGCTAAAAAATGACTTATAATTGTAATATTCGCTGCCACTGTTAATCGGTGCTTGTAACATAACATGCTTTCCATCCATAGCGGCCACGCAACGCAGATAATGCCATTGTTTTTCAAATTCTTTAGCACCTTGCAGCCATCTTTCTGTAGTAGTGGACATCTGGAAATAAAAACTTTCTTAATGATGTAATTTTTAAAAGAACTTTTTTAATTCGCAGATTTCCGACGAAGAAGATTCACAAGAAAGCTTACAACCTCCTATAAATGATAGAAATAGTCAAAGCGAACTTCAAAATGAAAATCAATCTATTGAACATCGCATTGCGTCCGACTCTCAAAAAGTGAAGCAAGTAATTTCATCAAAAAAAAAACTTTCAAAAGAAAAATAAAAAAAGAAGACGGAAGGCTGACTAAAGCATATGAGATCATCGATAGTGTTTTAAGTCAACCAGCACTCCGGGATGAATGTTTAGTATATGGAAAACACGTAGCTAATAAATTACGAAAGTTTAATGAACACCGTAGAGCCATTCTTATGCATAAAATAAACACTTTCATTTTTGAAGCTGAGATGGAAGTATATAATTCACAGAAGGTATTTTCGTATCAAAACAATTACGGTGAATATGAAAATACCTGCTCCTCTAGTAGCGTCTCGTCTCATATTCGTACGCTGCAAGGTAGTCCTTTTCCTGTACAACTACCTACAGCTTAGCCTGTATATGCTTCAGAACACTCGTCTGATGTTAGTACGCCTCAAGGTAATTCTTTTTCTGTACAACCACCTACAGCTCAGCATGTATATGCTTCAGAACACCATTCTACATCTAACATTGGTGAACCTTTATCGCCTCCGTATGATACAGCGCAAGGTTTTATTATAAACTTTAGTGTGAAAGTATTAATAAAGTGTACTTACCTTGACTTGTTGTTTTAATACTTCATTGAGAGCTCGACAAACTTCAATAACTATAGTTAAAATGCTTTGTTTAGATATTTTAAAAAGATACATTAAACTGGCGAATGAATCTCCTGTGGCCAAAAACCGTAGAGTCACAGCAAATCTTTCTTTGGGAGAAATAGACTCACTGACAGCAGCAGCAATTTCAACTTTTTTGTGGTATTACATATTTATACGCGCGCGCGCCAGTTGGAACTAGCTAGAATCAAAATATTCCTTCAAATAATTTTGCGCTGTTTTGCGCCGAGTTGTGTAGTTCCGCGCGGTGTTTGCCGACGCGGCGCAGCACAGAGCGGAGCAGCGCGTTTGGTCTGGATCCACCTTTACACTTACACTTGGATATTGGATATACTATACTAAATCATCTACGTAAAAAGGACGTTTTTCGCCGAAGCGCTTCCGATCTTATCCGATTTATATTATTATGTCATAATAACCTAAAAGCCTGCGCGTGTGTGCCGCGAAAACGCACTAGGCCGGTAGCCGAGCAGTAGGTGTCGGTGTCGCTTCCTATTTGTTTGGTTAAGTTAAAAGTTTGGTAGAAGTCCATAAGTGGAGTGTAAATATATAAATAAATAAATAAATAAAAATAAATAAAGTCTTTATTGTAATTTTGAAACGTTAATTACATGATCTAATCTAAATGATAGTTAAATAAAAGTCTTCTCTACGGGATAAATGAACATTGCATTTATCCTGTGGAGAAAACTTTAAAGACTTTTATTTAACTATCATTTAGCATTTAGATAAAATAGTTATTTAAACTTGTTAGTAGTCAGTTGCATAATTTGTACCCGGCGTCCGCATTCTAATAATTTAAAAATGAATCCAAAATTAAGCGGGTCTAAAAGACGAAAATTAGACCACGAGAAAAAAGAGAAACAGGAAGCTGAGCCGAAACTTGTCCCTAAGATATTTACTTATTTCTCAAAGTTAAATACCGGTAAGTGTTTAAATCGATTTTTTTTTATCTAGTGTCAAGACTGTCAAGTGTTCTGTATTTTTTGTTCATAAGTGTTTTTTTTTCTGTTTTAAACACGCTATAAAAAAACATGTTTTAAACATGATTAAAACATGTTATAAACACTAAGTTCTAAAATTATGTGATAAAAAAAGATAATATGTTATTTTCCTGTTTTTTTTAGTTGGGTTCATTTGGGTTTGAGTGGTCATTTTTGGGTTCGAGTCGTCATTTTTAAATGGCCGTAAAAACCAGCGTTTTAAACAATTTTTTAAACAAGTTTTAAACAGTTCAAAACAAATCTGTTTAAAGCACTAAACCATAGGAACACTGTTAGTAAGCATTGTTTTACGTACAGTTCAAGTCATTAGTAAATCCTTTCTTACGCACAACTGTGCGGTAATGAATAAAAACGCACGACTGTGCGTTATGATACCTAGTGTAATAATCAAGTTAATTAAATGTTAATGCGTTTAGAACTTTGTATACCATCTAGAAAGACAAATTATATTTATTTATATTGTAATTCTGAATTCATCTGCTATGTAACTGAAAAAAAAATACTAGGATTGTATTTATGTTTACCAAAAATAACCTTTTTTCTCAAAAACTCATAGCATAAAGGTCGAAACGTTGGGCAAAATACAAAATTTGATTTTCCACGTTTGCCTCATTGACCATTATCAAACACCAAATAAAAAACCTTAATAATAATAAATAGTCCACAAGTAATGTTCAAAAACGGGAAATAGGTACCCCTCAGTCGTATATTTTTTTTAGATCCTAAAAGCATTGAGACAGATGCATTGAACACGGAAGCTTCTTCATCAGCAAATCCAGAAATTGTTTATATGGTCCCTACCCTTGCCAACACTATGTTCAAGCACCACAAAATTATGAAATTGCTGGTTCCAGTAAAGAAGAATTTTGCGAAAACAAAAATAGTACGGATTTACTTAAATTGTCAGGTGACAACTTTGTATTAAATATCGACCCTGCAAAATGGGATTTAAAAACACACACACAATAGACTCCCTGATAAAAAGTACACCAAAACAAAATTTGGAGAAAATTGACCTAACTAAATCTGCACGATTTTATAATCAAATAAATCGGCATCGATATGCATCAAAAAGTATATTTTTTTCAAAATCGTTTAATGGGGAACTAAACAAGAGAGACTTGCTATTATTTTCTGAATCGACTGGAACGGTGGTATGCTTATATTGTAAAATATTTGGAAAAGATAGTTCTTTTAAATCAGGTTTTAATGCTTGGAAAAACGTTTATCGTATAGATGAGCATGAAAAATCATGAAAACATTATGCGTACTGGTAATTGTACATTTTTCTGTTTACTTACCATAAACTTGACTTTTTAGTTACCTACCTATATACTTTCACCGTTTTGTTCGGCACTTTCCTACTTAATGTACCTTTACATACATGAATGGAGGTAAGACCGTAGATAAGCGGTTCAAACCCTCCCCCCCTTCCTGCCATGACAATACAAGATATCCTCTCCCACAGCAAGAGAAGGCACAACTAACTTTGAGACAGTTTAGGTGTTGAGTGAATTCTAAAAGTGGGCGTGGTCCCAAAAATTTTTCGTCTGCGGCACTTTTACTACGGGTGACTAATATAGGGGCGTTTTCACTAAATGTGCCTAGGGGCGCTTTTAGTGTAAATCCGGCCCTGGTATTGACAAGAGTATAAAACACACGTTGACATTCCACCCTTCCATTTACAAAGCAAAAATTAGTCGTTGAAAATTTTATGCTTTCAAAAGTACATCAAGCTTTGCAGTCAAGTTTGTAGTATTATATTATTTAACTTTCTTTAGGAGAAAAAATTCATTTTCCTCGAGATGAAGGTCGATTGGGTAAATCAAAAATGCTGATAGTATCAGCCATCCCAAGTAGAGAGGAAATAAAAAATATCTTGGAAATAGCAAAAGTTGATGCATTTAATCATGCTACTAATCTACGAATGATATTAAACGGAACCGAAAATAGAGTGCCTTTAATTTCTATACCAATTTCTGAGTTTTCTGTAACTGATAAAAAATCCAAAGACCGCAATAAAGACGTATTACCAGATGAAGACTCTGATGTAGATGACCATCTTGATGATCATTTAATGGAAAATATGCCCGAAAATGACGCTTATATATCGATTAGAGAGATTGAGCAAATTGAAAAGGATGTATCTCTTTTTAGAAGTTTTGATGACCTAAAATTGAAAGATTACTTGAGTGACAAGAATGCCAATAAAACTCCATACATAAAAGTAGTACTTAATAACAAAAAAACATGCACTGTAAAAAAATCCAGACAGTGCGGTCGATTATTATCAAGCGACAGATTGCTTAGGGTCCAGAGGAATGAAAAAGAAAGCTTGAAGAAAAGTAGGAATACCATAATTGAGGCATTTAAATGGAAAAGGGTGTAAGTGCCAGAAGCCCCAAAAATTATTTTTTTCGCTAAAAAGGTTCTAAATGCGATCGCCAATACTGTAGAAAAGGTTGTATGTGCCGCCGGCTACTAGTTTTACAGAAAGTAATGCTTTATAGGTGTCACTACTGGTTAAACTTACATCGCGCGTTACCTGGAAAGCGGTGTAAGTGCCACCGCCATGATGAATGTGTCAAACAGTACAGAACGGCTTTGACAGCGTCAGTTTAATTTTATCATCTAAAAGAAAGCGTTGTGTCACGTTTAGTTATTTTGTTAATATTTTTGCGCTGTGTAGTTTGTGAAAATGAGTAGTTTAGACGGTGCTGGTGGTGAAACAAAAACCACTTCGACAAAAATTCGTCGTGTGGCTAGGCAACAAGGAAAACCTTACGTTACAAAGTCGGGAAAAGAAATCGTAGGCAAAAAACCCTCACCGCAATCAAACTGTTCATGTAAGTACTCCTGTAAAGGTATCTCGCGTGAACAAAGAGAACAGTCCTTTTTGGAATTTTATAAAATCGAAGAAAAAATGCAGGGTACTTATTTAATGAACCGAATGCAAATTCAGCACATCGCTAGAAGGCGTCACGGCAGTTATGATGAACCCTCCGAGAGTAGACGTCAATGTACTTTCTCGTATTTTATGCCAAAGGGCTCGGGTCAAAACGTACAGGTGTGCTCTAAGACTTTTAAAGAGATATTTGCAGTTTCGCCTAAAAGATTGCAGGTTTTGCAAATGAAGAAAAAAATGAGAGCTTTAGTTTTTGAGGACAAAAGGGGACGCAATCCTGGATCTCATAAACATAAATTTAAATTTACAGAAAATGACAAAAAGATTGTGATGGATCATATCAACTCTTTTCCGCGAACTGAAAGTCACTATTCGCGACACAAATCCGAACGTGAATTTTTATCACCTGATTTAAATAAACATCGCCTCTTCAAAGCATTTCAAGAAAAGTACCCAAATAATGCCGTTTCCTACAGATTTTATTGCAAAGTATTTGATAAGAATTTTTCAAAATTAAAGTTTAAACGCCCGACCGTAGACGCCTGCAAGAAATGTGACCTGTTAAAAATTACTGCAACTTCTTGTGAAAACGATTAGGAAAAAAGAGAGGCTGCTGCCAGACTTGAACTTCATCACAGGAAAGCGGAAAAGGCACAGAAGTTTATGACAGAAGATTTGAAAGTATCTCAACCTCCAACTGGTTCTTTCACGACAATGTGTATGGATTTACAGCAGGTTATGTTCGTTCCCATGCTGACTCATAGTACCATGTTCTACACCAGACAGCTTTCTAAGTACAATCTGGGAATTCATTTAGGAGATAATGGTACATCATTTATGTGTACGTGGCATGAGGGTATTGGCGGTCGTGGAGGAAACGAAATAGCGTCCTGTTTTTTCAAAATCGTAACTACCCCCGGAAATATTTCTCGAAATAGACTTGTGCTGTGGTGTGATAACTGTGCCTCGCAAAATAAAAATAAAATGCTTTTCATGGCTGTTATATATCTTGTTTATAAAGGTTATTACCGTTCAATAGACTTGAAGTACCTTGTAAGCGGTCATAGTTACATGAACTGTGATCGAGACTTCGGGGTTATTGAAAACCGTCGCAAAAAGTGTAGCGCTATGGTTTCTCAGGATCTCGAAAATATTATAAAGCCTGCCCGTGTTAAAAATCCATTTCGTGTTGTTCCCATGAAGACAGAAGAGTTCGTTGACTTTTCAAGCCTTGCGAACCAGTACATTAACACACAAGCATTACAAATTAGCAAAGCTTCCCATATTCGTGTATCTCACAAGAAACCTCAAGTTATAAAAATATCAACAGGCTTTGGTCTTGAACATGATGTCCCTCCAGTCCGGACAAAAATTGATGTTCTAAAAAAGAAAAAAAAATTGAACTCGCTCTCAGATAAGGACCTTTTGCCAAAAATTAAATTTACGCCTAAGATTAGTTCTGAAAAAGCCAAAGACTTAATGGGGATGATACCTTTCCTACAAGCTGATCGTCAGTTTTATCGAGACCTTCTTCGGACGCTCCATGAAAATTCAACACATGAAGTTACACCTGAAGAAGCTTCTCTTGTAGAAGTCCCACTTAGGGAAGAAGCTCCACCAACCCACGTGAGGAGTTACCGCCTATAAAAGCTCCACCTGAAACTTCTCCCCCCCCCCCCCCGCAAGAAGAGGAGAGGACGAAAACCAAAAAAATAAATAAGTTTAGTATTTGTACATTTTTGAGAAAAATAAAACAGTTTAAGCAAAAGCTTTCAGTATTTCCAGCCTTTTTTAAAGGAACGTTGTGGACTTACACCCTTTTCTAGGAGATTAGGTTGGAGTTACAGCATTTTCCAAGTAAATGACATTGGACTTCCACCCTTTCCTGTGCCTATCCTTTATCAAAAAAAGCAAAAAATCTAACAAGATTCATATATAACAAACAATGTCATATTCTAACCACCTATCGAATTTCAACTTTTTAAACTGTTAACATAACAGGCCTGTGGTCTGCATAGTAGGTGTATTAACATAACAGGCCGGTGGGCTGCATAGTAGGTGTATTTAAGATTTTACTCCGAATCCATTGTTTCTATTAATAGAACCCGTCACATTGAGCGCGGGGATGTTTTTCCGTTTTGTCTAGTCGGGTTCAGGTTAAGTTAGTTCTTATTATTCTTTTGTACTAGCAGGGCTAAAATAAATGTTTCGATGATCGAAGTGGCTTTTAATAATACTTCCCTGTTATATTAAACATAAACCAATATTTTAATATTGAAGATATTATATATTATCGATTTCTGAACATTTTTGATTTTGGCACTTACAACCTTTTCCATTTACATGCCTCAATTGCTCCGACTAAAATCCAACGGAGAAAAAGAAAAGTAAGACGAAAGGTTTCAGTAATAGACAGCGCAAGTTGTGACACCTCAAGTGACAAATGATGCTTATTCTGTAAATGGCGATACAGACACCGAAGACTTTGACGAATCAGATAAAGAGGAGCTATCAGAAAAAATTATGGAGAAATATTATGCCGTTTTTTACGACAGTTCGTGGTAGGGGGAGTTGGGGCAGATTGATGCACGGGGCACATTGATACACTGCTGTTTGAGGCAAAGGTAAAGCAGATAAAAAATTCAACTATCTTGTAATAGGTGGCGTTTGTGTACCAAATTTAACCAGCGGAAATTTGAAGCGATGCAGTGACAGTTCTGATGTTGACGAATCCAAACGTTTTTCGGTCCGTTCAAGTAAATTTCAAAACACGCATATTTTAATCTATTTCATTTGCAAATACCATTTTTATAGTGATATTTATTTTTCGGTGAGAAAGTATGTGTAATTATTGCACGTGAGCGAGATATTTTGTTAATTTCCTGTAGTATATTTTTGAGGTTAATGTTTCCTAAATTAGGTTCGGTGGGGCGGTTTGATGCATTAATGCACGGGGCACTTTGATGCGTATCAACGAAGTTCTCAATAGAGTCTCATCAAGTAGAAAAGCAGCAAAGAAATATTATTTAAAAGCTTCTACGTTGCAACATCGAATTGAAAAAATCCGCGAAAATGCAGGACAGACTCAAGAGCCAAGAAGAGAAAGTTATTCTACAAAATATACAACATCACAAGTTTTCAATAAAGATGAAGAAAGGAAACTGAATGAGTATATAATAAAAAGCAGCAAAATGCATTACGGTTTGACGCTGGCTCAAACTCGATGTCTGGCCTATGAATATGCCAAAAAATTGTCAGCGAAATTCCCCCTTCCTGGGATGGCAAAAAAATGGCTGGTATTGACTGGCTAATTGGTTTTCGAAAGCGAAACCCAAATATAAGCTTAAGGAAGCCAGAGAACACCAGCGCGGCAAGATCTTTCTCATTCAATAGAACGTCTGTCAATCAATTCTTTGAAAATTATGAAAATGTGTTAAAAAGATTCCATTTCACCCCAGATCGGATTATTAACATGGATGAAACGGGAATCACAACTGTCTTGAACACCCCTAAGGTATTAGCAGACAAAAAGGAGAGACAAGTTGGGCAACTTGTCTCCAGTGAACGCGGTGAACTAGTTACATTTTGTGGCATTGTCACTGCTGCAGGAAACACCTTACCTCCGGTTTATGTGTTTCCTCGCGTTCACTACAAGGACCATTTTTTAAAAGGCGCTCCAGAGGGTAGCGTAGGATTGTCCAATCGGTCAGGTTGGATGAATGCGGAGTTGTTTATACAAGTTTTAAAACACATAAAAAAACATACTTTATGTTCAAAAGAAAATCCGGTTCTACTAATATGCGACAACCACGAATCACATATTTCTATTGAAGCAATTAGTTTCTCTAGAGAAAATGGCATTGTTTATTTGTCGTTACCACCACACACGTCCCACAAATTACAGTCCCTGGACGTGAGTATTTTCTGTCCTTTTAAGGGGAAACTTAAAATTGCATTTAACGACTGGCATCTGACCAATCCTGGTAAAACAATATCAATTTATAACATTGCTGAACTTACCAAATTGGCATTTCTTGAATCTTTTACTCCAAAGAACGTCACTAATGGATTCAGCAAACCTGGTATTTGGCCTTTCAACAAGATGGCGTTTGGAGACGATGACTACGCACCTTGCGAAGTTTTTCAAAATTGTCAACCAATTAGCGAATCCCAGGAAAACACAACAGTTCAACTTGCAACCGAAAATGAAGTTGCTGAGCAAACAATATCCCATTTACAAAGCCCCATACTAATACGACCCAGTACACCACTTCCATCCACCTCAGGCATTCTTGTAACACCTGAATCTATTAGACCTTTCCCAAAGGTCCAACAAAAAACAAATAAAAGAAAAGGCAGAGAAAAGGGAAAATCAAGGATCTTTACAGACACTTAATAATAATAACTTGCGTTTAACAGTTACTTATTTATTTATACAGTTTCCTATTAGGGGTATAGAATTATTTGACACGTCACTGGGTTTGGTTTTTGCCTGGCAACATAGAAAAAACGAAGAGAAAAAACAAGTCAGATACGTAAGAGAGATAGTAAAGAAAGTATCGTTCGTTCGTCCGTAAAGGATTTCGTTATATTTCGTTTCGTCGAAAAGTGCATTCGTAAAAATCGGGATAATTGTCATAAACCGTCCTATTCGGTAAGAAACCTTTTTCTACTTCAATTCATCGTCAATTCATCGTTAAGAATTTTATATTTCTTTTAATAAAAATACAGTCCACATTTATTTCAATCGTCTACTTATTTATGTAAGATAAAGTACATAAACATTTGGTCCCAGTCGAGCCGGATCTAAAAACGAACAGTTCCTATGGACAAATTTAAATAAATCATTAAATTTTATTCAAAATTATTTTGATCCATCAATTCGACATTGGCAGACACGTCACCTAGGAAATACACATTCATTGTTGACAAGAAAAACAAAAACGTCAAAAAAAAAGAAAAGTGTCAAAGAATAAATTCGTCCACAATAAACAATTCGTAAGAAACCTAGAAAGGTTTTTGTTAATGAGCAATAAAACCTCGCAGACTTCATCGCTTTGATATTTGTCAAGAAACGTGGGAAAAATCAATACTGAGCCTCAGACGTCCCAAACCAAGGAACAAACTAAGTTGCAGTTCGAGTTGCAGACTGAGTTCCAGATTGAGTTTCCGGCCGAGTTCCCGAGCGAATTTCAGATTGAGTTCCAGACTTCGTCGCTACTCCAGACTTGATCCAGAGACAATAAAAAAAAAAAAAAAAAAATGCAAAAGTGTTTCTCTCATAATAGTTGTCGTAATTAAGGTACCATTCTAAGTAAGTACCTACCTACCCTTTGTAATTATTACTAATTGTCATTATTGTTGTTAATTATATATTTTGTATAGTTTTAGAATCATGGATTTAAACAAATTGAAAAGAAAGAGGTCTTACGCGAAAGGTTTAATGACAAAAATTGAAAATTGGACAAAATTAAACATTGATTCGGTGGATGATAAAAGTCAGTATGATATTCGTAAAAAGAATCTTTTAGCAGCTTATCAGGATTACTTAGATATACAAAAGGAAATCGCTTCACAAGATGAAGATGAAGTAATCGAATCCGAGGATATAGAGAGTAAGTTTTGCAACGCTTTTTCTATGTTGGAGGGTAAAATTGAACAACTGACCAGTCAAATGAGTCATAACCTATCAAACGTAGATTTAGATGCGTCTTATCGTGATTTATTGCAAAATTTTCAACAGTCGAATCGAGATTTTGCTACAGAGTTAGTACAGGGCTTAACTCAAAATATTATGTCAAATCGAGCATCTGTTCAAACAGTTAAGTTACCGGAAATAAAAATACCCATTTTTTCGGGCGACGCCGCAGAATGGAACAGTTTCTATGATTTGTTTGTTAAATTGATTATAAACAATCAGGATTTAGAGGATGTTCAGAAATTAATCTATTTAAAAGGTTATTTACGTGGTGAAGCATTAAGCTTGGTTCAAAATTTATCGCTAGTGGGTTCTAGTTTAGATACCGCGATAAAGTTATTAGAAAATCGATACAAAAACGCATACACAATAATCGAAGCACACATCACTAATTTATTCGAAAATTTACCGACATTAATCAAGCCAAGAGCTCATCATCTCCGAGAATTCTTAACCAAAATTAATCAAAATATCGAGAGTTTAAAAAATCTTAATGTGCCTGTGCAACATTGGGATCTAATTTTAATTCATGTTTTTTCCAAGAAACTGGATTTTCACTTGCAAAAGTCATATTGTCTACAGCGAGACACTAAAAACTTGCCAACTTTAAATGAATTTTTAAATTTCTTGGAAAAACAATGTAAGGCTCTAGAGGAGCTAGATGCTAAAACTGCCAGCACAAAAAATGTCACACATTTTAGTAGCATAAATTCTAATTCGAATTATCAAAATTCATTGGCACAATATCCTTTACAATCAAGTTTAAAATGTATTTATTGCTCAGGTCATCATACAATTTATAAATGTTCGTCGTTTAAAGAATTAAACGTAAAAATCAGAAATGATTTTATTACAAATAAAGGATTATGTAAAATTTGTCTAATTCGAAAACATGCAACATCCTCTTGCAATGGAAAGGGTTGTATGCAGTGTGCAAAAAGACACAATACGCTTTTACACATTAATTTTAACACTTCACGTCATGGTCAAAATCATTCTAGTGAGAATAACTCACCAGCGAATGAACGTCAAAATTCAGGCCAGGGTTTCCAGAATTCTAGTTCAGGTCAAATCAACCAACAGGGAAGTCGTGTATTTACCAGAAATCCATACCAAAATAATAATAATACGTTTAATAAAAGATTAAATTCATCAAATAATGGTTTAATAACCAATAATGATCAATCAGCTATAAGCAACCAATCAATTTCGCGAAATAGTGATACCCAAATAACACCTGAACAATCTTTGTCGTGTTCGTCTACTTCCACGTCAACTACTTTTAATGAAAATTCTCAGGTAATATTAACCACTGCAGTGGTAACGATCTTCAATTTGAGCGGTAAGTCTGTAAAAGTAAAATGTTTACTAGACAGCGGAAGTCAGATCAGTATGTGTACTAAAGAATTGATTCAAAAATTAAATATAAATACTTATGGTAAATCTTTACAAATTTCAGGCATTTCGCAAGCAAATATGTACTCAAATGAAATGGTTGATTTAAATATATATTCGAGGGTACATGCAAATAAAAAATTTAATGTATCATGCGCTGTTTTGGAAAGAATAACGTGTAACCTACCGCAAACAAATATAAATATTTCACACTTAAATATTCCAAAAAATATATGTTTAGCTGACCCAGAATTTAATATTTCGTCAAAAATAGATATTTTATTGGGAGCGGACGTTTATTACGAATTACTAGTTCCTGGCGTTATAAAGTTAGGAAAAAATTTACCACTACTGGTTAACACCATTTTGGGATATATTGTTGGTGGAAAATTGTCAAATCAACAAACAAATTTCTTTATAAATACCGAGGCTGAGGATAACGTGATTCAAAATTCATGTTGTCAAAATTATGAAAGTTCCAGCGTAAGTTTCTTCACATGTGCATTGAATAATACTGACGAGCTTATCAAAAAGTTTTGGGAGCTTGAAGAAGTAGAAAGTAAATGTATCGTGAGTCCTGAAGACGCAAAATCTGAAAAAATATTTCAAGAAAGTACAATTCGATTAGAAAATGGCCGATTTCAAGTAAATTTGCCATTTAAAAATACCGATGAACACCTTAAATTAGGTGATTCGTTTTCCCAAGCAAGAAGGCGATTTCTTGGTTTGGAAAAACGATTCTCTAAAGATTTAAATTTAAAACAAGATTACAGCAATTTTATTAATGAATACTTAAAGCTAAATCACGCAAAGGTTCTTCCGCTACATTTGCAAAATGAAAGAGGTGAAAATAAATATTTTTTGCCACATCACGCGGTAATTCGCGAGCAAAGTGAAACTACTAAATTGCGTGTAGTTTTCGACGCGTCTATGAAATCATCAACAGGTTATTCGTTAAACGATATATTATTAAAGGGATTTACGGTACAACCAGAACTGTTTGACATAGTCTGTCGTTTTCGTCTAAACAAATTCGTCGCTATAGCGGACATACAAAAAATGTACCGTCAAATTTCTATTAATCCAAATCAAACGTATTTACAAAATATATTATGGCGCAACACTCCGGATGAACCATTTCAATGTATAGAGCTTTCAAGTGTAACATATGGCACAAACTTTGCTCCATTTGTAGCCACTAGATGTCTTAAAGATCTTGCCGAAAAAGAAAAAGAAAATTATCCTCTCGCATCAGAAATATTATTAAATCAAACTTACGTCGACGACCTACTGATAGGTGCAAATTCACAAACTGAGTTAATAAAGACATGTTCTGAGTTAGTAGATTTACTAGGGTCCGCAGGATTTCAATTACATAAATGGCATGCCAATTCAGAAGAATTTGTAAATATTTTTTTTATCGATAGTTCAAATACTACATATTATAACATTCAAGTCGAAAATACGTCAAATAAAGTGCTTGGTTTAACATGGAATTCGGAGGAAGATTATTTTTCAATTTTACCTCCGGAATCACCTAAAGAAAGATGTTTAACAAAGAGAGAAGTACTGTCCAAAATTGCATCTATGTTTGATCCAATTGGATATTTAGGCGTAGTCGTAGTTGTTGCAAAAATTATTATGCAAAAAATATGGATTAGTAAAATTGATTGGGACGATAACTTAACAAATGAATTAAATATCGAATGGAATAATTTTCTTGAAAAAATGGTATATTTAAAGGACGTAAAAATTCCTAGAAATTTATTTCTAAGTTTTCCCATTGAGAAAATTGAAATTCACGCTTTTTGTGATGCGAGCGCAAGGGTGTATGGAACCTGTTTGTATCTTCGTGTTATATACTCTAATAAAACTACTTCTTGTCGATTAATTTGCTCAAAATCTAGAGTCAGTCCTTTAAAAACCATCACAATACCACGATTAGAACTTTGTGGAGCTGTTCTAGCGGCAAAGTTGGTAAATAGAATTTTCAAAATTTTCGAAAATAAAATAACAATTTCTTCAGTAAATCTGTGGACAGACTCAGAAATTGTTCTATGCTGGCTAGCCTCGCACGCTTCACGCTGGTCAGTATTCGTATCCAACAGAGTAGCCACGATTCAAAGTCTAACTGCAGCTTATATATGGCGACACGTTATATCTGAAAATAATCCTGCTGATCTTCTGTCGCGTGGAGTTCTACCTGACAAAATATCTGCTTGTAAATTGTGGTGGGAAGGTCCTATATTTTTACAAGATTATAATCTTGATTTAAACATGTTAAATTTTTCGCCAATGGAAAATTCTGTTGGTATCAATGAGGAAAGAAATACCTTATCGCCCCACTGGGGAGGTCTTTGGGAAGCGGCAGTTAAAAGTATTAAATTTCATCTTTATCGTATAATAGGAAATGCTCATTTAACATTTGAAAGGTTATACACATGTTTAACTCAAATTGAGGCAATTCTTAATTCGAGACCTCTATGCGCATTGTCAACTGATCCCTCAGATTTTAATGTGTTAACTCCTGGACATTTTTTAATCGGAACTAATTTAACCTCATTTCCCGAAAAAGATATAACTTCAATTTCAATGAATCGACTTTCTCAATGGCAACATTGTACTAAACTTCAACAACATTTTTGGAAAAGGTGGTCAATTGATTACCTAAATCAATTACAAAATCGTCCGAAATGGTTAACATCTTCTGAGAATTTAAAGGTAAATGATCTCGTTTTACTTAAGGAGGATAACATTCCCCCTTTAAAATGGCCCAGAGGTAGAATTCTGGAAGTTTTGCCTGGTAAAGATGGGAAAGTACGTATGGCTATTCTTAAAACCCAAAGGGGTACGTTCACGAGGAACATATCGAAAATATGCCCTCTTCCTGTTGAAATTTAACGCAATAAATTGTTGTCTTTGTTGAAGTAGGAATACTTCAACGCCCGGGAATATGTTCAAACTTGCGTTTAACAGTTACTTATTTATTTATACAGTTTCCTATTAGGGGTATAGAATTATTTGACACGTCACTGGGTTTGGTTTTTGCCTGGCAACATAGAAAAAACGAAGAGAAAAAACAAGTCAGATACGTAAGAGAGATAGTAAAGAAAGTATCGTTCGTTCGTCCGTAAAGGATTTCGTTATATTTCGTTTCGTCGAAAAGTGCATTCGTAAAAATCGGGATAATTGTCATAAACCGTCCTATTCGGTAAGAAACCTTTTTCTACTTCAATTCATCGTCAATTCATCGTTAAGAATTTTATATTTCTTTTAATAAAAATACAGTCCACATTTATTTCAATCGTCTACTTATTTATGTAAGATAAAGTACATAAACACCCGAGAAAGATAGGTTACAGGTGATTCACGATGAAAAAGAACAGAAACGAAAAAATAAAGAACTAAAAGAAAAAGTAAAACAATTGAAATCCGCAAAGAATTTACTGGAACTAACTAACACACAAAAAAGCAAAAAGAAAAAACTACGAAGATGTGACTCTGACTTAGATTCCAGTTCTTGCGAGTCTGATGAGCCTGTTCTGGATAATAGCAGCGACACGGACATATTAGAAGAGGAAGACGAAAACTGCAACATAGAAGAACTTGAAGAAACCGTAAGTCCACTGACCCCGGAAAATGTAAAAGTTGAAGATTTTTTGTTGGTTAAATTTGCAAAAAAAAATCAGTCGTTCACTACGTAGCAAAGGTGGTTTTAAAATATGGATTTTCTGAATTTGGAATATCTTTCCTAAGAAAAAAGCCCGCATCCTGGGTCTTTGTTTACCTAAATGTAGAAGACGAATCTAGTGTGGACATTTCGGACATTATTATCAAATTGCCAAATCCTAGCGTGAGTAAAGAAACAAGTAGGACTGCTTCGATGTTCGATTTCCTTTTGACTGTAGTTCCTATAACGTTCAGTGAACTAAAAAAATTACGTTGAACCTTTTAAGTTATTTTTATGTTATTTTTTAAACAAGTGCCTCTATTATTATTTTGTATTTAGTTTGTTGTGTTTTAAGTGTGAATAAAAACTCCAAGAACATAATATATCATTCAAATTCTTATACCTATTAATGTTAGATATTGAAATCAAATATGTACCGCATGGTGTACCAATGTACCCCATGTCTTATATCAATGTGCCCCATATGCTTTGATTTGATTTTATAACATTTTTATTTAATTGGATATTTTAAAATTTTCTCTAAAGATATAAAAAAACTATAGGATATTAATAAACTACATTAAATTATGTATGCATTAGCGGATCAAGTTTTTCTTCAAACGAATTTTCTCGCTCGCACTTTAATTTATTAATAAAAGTGTGCCAATGTGCCCCAACTCCCCCTATATAGGACGAGTAATTAAAATTTCGGTAGAAAAATGCAAAATGAAGTTTATAGAACAATTTCTCGAAAGTTTAAGATGGCCAAGAAGGATGACGTTCAAATTCTGGATAATAAATTTTTATTCTTTGGACCACTTAAGCTGCAGGCTGCTCATCCTTTTAATCTGAATAGATCAGATTTTAATAATATTAAATCAAAGTATAAAGAACTGAAATGTTTTATTTAATTATCCAATGGAAATATTTGTTCCTACTTATTAAAGAAATAAAATGTAATTTTTTAGTTCTTTTAATATTTTCCATACAATTTCTCCTTAAATTTTAAAAACAAAATATATATACATACGTATATCTTTCATAAAGGCGGCTGGGGTTTTGGGGTTACCCCCCAGAGGTCAAATAAATGTTCCCAAACAACATTTACATATTGACAACCCCCCCCCCCCCTTTCAGGACCTACTTCTGACTGCGCCATTGATCAGAGGCAGTTATCGGCAATCACCGGCAGTCATCAGCAATCACTGGCAGTCATCGGCAATCACTGGCAGTCATCGGCAATAACTGGCAGTCATCGGCAATCATTGGCAGTCATCGGCAATCACTGGCAGTCATCGGCAATCACTGGCAGTCATCGGCAATCACTGGCAGTTGACTGCCAAAATCGGCAGTCGGTGTACAAATTTTACCTAGTGAGACACCCCTCGTTTTTCCCTTAACGGTACGTCTCTGGTCGATTTTTTTTTTTTTTTTTAGCAAGTTGACATAATAAGCTCATAATTTTGTTTAGAACATAAGTTGGCTATAATGTGTTTACGTACGCGTGCAACACGATAATATCTAAACCAACTCGTATAAGAGAATAATTAACTATTTCAGAGTGTCTCAAACGTGACTTTACTAATTTATATACTGGGGGCCGGTATATCCATGTCCTGGTAACTAACAGGGGCATTATACTGAAATTGATAAATTAATATTCATAATGACAAAATGTTGTTCTAATATTGTTATTTGTTACCAAGAATTTAACAGGGTATGGATAAACTGGCCCTGGGTGATTTAATTAAGTATTCGATTTCAGCTGTAGTAGCTTTTTATATGCAGATTTGAAAAGACCTAAATATAGAAGTTTTAGGTACCTATTTAAATCTATATAGAAAAGCATAAATGTGTAAATTTTTTTTTAGAACAAAGAAATTATCAGCAATTAGGCACTAACAACGTTGCTGCAGATTGCTTTAATAAAAACAAACAAAGCTTTAGCCCATCAAGCCTTTATTATATTCCACCTACACTTATTCACCAGCACCAGGATAATAGTTTATATGAGATTGACCAAAATGTGGGTAAGTCACTGAAAGCGCGATAAATAATTTGTGTTTTCTTAGTGTGCGCGCGCATGTGGCTATGTATATAATTTATAAACTTAAAATATGAATTTGTCTGTGAAATTGTGTTCGAATGTTAAAATAATTTATTTCGTAAGTGGGTTTTTTAAGTTAAAAATATATATTTTTTAGGTCCAATTACAGACTTATCCAGCGGTAGTGTTAACGAAGTCTCAATTGAAACATATACCGTTGTCGGAACAGATTTACTTCCTATTAATGGTGAGTAAAACTAATAGTATATTTTGTATAAACAAGCATAACAAAACTGTTATTAATAATTACAATGAAAACTCAATTTAACCTGCGGCTAGGGTGCGTACAGTCATTGCAAAAAAGTTTAAAGCAACACATTTGGACAGCATAGTACTTTATGAATATTATGTGACACATGATATTTTTTACTAGCGACGACTGTACAAGAAACTTAAAATAAACAATTTTGTGAAAATTGGCACTTTTTTGTTGTAGATGAAGAAAACACTGCCAAATCGAATGCTCAAAACAGTTTTTTAGACCATAGTGAAAACAATAATGAGGGTGTTATTAATTTGGATATTTTAACCCACATCAAATTTCTGGGGAAACAAGGTTTCCAGAAGAAAATGTAAAAAGAAATATTTTTGATGTAGAGCCATCATGCTCGTTTAACTGTAGTAAACCGTCGGCAACATGATGTAAATATTACTTCAAGCATAGCAGGTGATGTGAGTTCTGACGATGAATATGTTCCACATGCAAATATATCTACCACTGAAGAATCCCACGATGAAAGCGACCCGGAAAACACTTTAAGTGGAGCAAACAGAAAGCGACAAAGAAAAATGCCAAATAAAGGTCCAGGAAAAAAGAGATATAGAAATCCAAAAATATGGAAAAGAAATATTGCAAAGGCCGACAAAAATAGTGGCAAAATGTATGTTAATATTAAAGGAAAACAAGTTAAAGGAAGAGAAATGAAGCCAGCTTGCAATGAAAAATGCAGAAAAAAGTGTTCTACTTTTCTTAGCGACAACTAAAGAAAATCAATTTTTGAAAAATTCTGGTTAATGGGCGATTATAATCGTCAATCAAGCTTTGTTGGAAAGTATGTGAAAAGGATACCTAAAAAGAGACAAATTATAAAATTAGATGGGCAAGAATCAAGACGAACTTCCAATTTAATGTACAACCTTCCCAACAACGACAATAAAGCTGTTGACGTATGCAAAAGTATCTTCCTTAATACGTTGGGTATTTCTGATATGTGGATAACAACTGCGCTAAAAAAAAAGACTGTTCAGAGATCGGAGAAGTTACTCCAGAGAGAGGGGATTTCATGAAAACCGACCAAATAGAGTGCATGAGGAAACGCGAAACCGAATCAAACAACATATTGAAATGTTTCCAACCATTGATTCGCACTATTGTCGAGCAAGGACACAGAAACAATATTTGGAGCAGGGTTTAAACAAATCAATATAGAGAAATATTTAACCGCGAATATAACATATCATTTTGGGTACCAAAAAAAGACATGTGATATCTGTTATGCCTACAGTATAAAGATGGAGAAATCTGAAGAAGACAAAAACGTTCATATTAAACATCTTGAAAATAAAGAAATAGTTCGCAGATTAAAGGAAACAGATAAGCAGAATACTGATACAAAATTGAGTACTGCTTGATTTAATTTACAAAAAGTTATTTTAATTCCTCAAAAAGAAACATCGCAATTCTATTATAAATGCAAACTTTCAGTTTATAATTTTACAGTTTTTGACTGCTCTACGAAAGGATTTTGTTATATTTGGACAGAGCAAATTGCTAAGCGTGGAGCTAATGAAATAGCAAGTTGCCTTTTACACTTTATAAAATGTATGGCTGAAAATGGTTAAGAAAATTTACAGTTATATTCTGATAATTGTGTCGGACAAAATAAAAATAAATTTATAGTATTTATGTATCTTTATGCAGCCAAAAAGTATAAAATTAATATAGTTCATAGGTTTTTTGAGCCGGGTCATTCTCAGAACGAAAACGACAGCATGCATGCTCTTATAGAAAAAAATAAACTAGGACAAGATATTTTTACACCTGATCAATTTATTATGATAGCCAAATTATCTAAAATACATGGAAAACCATACATTGTAAAAGAAATGACCCAAGATGACTTCTTAGATTTTAAAGCTATAGAAAAAAAACTACTCCAACTTTTGTAAAGATAAAGAAAATAATAAAATAACCTGAAATTCTATTAGAGAGTTTCAAATAAATTGTAAAGACCTTGATAAAGTAGTGATAAGGTACGACCTACTTAAGGAGAATATTGTAACCCTTAATCTTAAATATCCTCGACCAAGTAACAAAAGAAATAAAGTGGAAGCTTTTTGTGACGAGCCATCTAGGGCTTACAAGCAGTTGTTAGATCTTCCAAAGAAAAAGGTCGATCATCTAAAAATCCTAAGCACAAAGGTACCTTCAATTTATAAACAATTTTATTATTCGTTGACGTGTGCATCAAATAATCAATGCGATTCTAACGACGAATCTGCATAATTATTTTATTAGAGCATTCAATTTCGACTTATAACGTCACATTATTTTTACGTTGTTTTGTTTTTCTTTATAGGTCGAAGTTCAATAATAATTTTAGTAATTATTTATTGTATGTTTGCTATGTGTTATATATTATTTGTTTTATTTTTGAGTTAGTTATTTTTGTACTAATAAGTACCTAATACCTAATAAAGGACCATTTTTTAAATACCTATTACTGTTTTATTGTATCATATTTTACAATGTTTATTATTCAAAATTTAATCATTTCAAAGATTGTAAAATACCTTACTACAGGATTTTCAAAAATATTTTTTCTAAAATCATGGTAAACGAAGTTACAATGTTATTGCTAAAAAAATTTGTATTTTCTAAAAATGGTAAGCGACAAAATTATTGGTTATAACATAAATTAAAACAAAACTGGCTTATTAAATAGAAAGAAATTGTAAAACCTTTTACTTTTGTAAATAGAATCTTTCTAAAATCAGCAATGGTAAATAGATATTACAATTAAACATACACCCACATCTACCATGACTTCTCCTGTAAACGCAAGATTTGTCGCTTACAATGTTATTCGATGCATGTATCGATCTGCATTTTTATACCTAAACTGACTTTATTCCCACCCTAAACCATTATTAACCTCACCAGGTTTTAACGGTTGCGTTTTTTTAGTTCGCAAAACGCCATACGCCATTATACGTGCTTATCAAGTTTTGCAATAGAGATTTTTAAATTTATGTAGTAGTTGTATTTATACAGAACTCTCGCTCATTCTGGCAGGTAAGTCGATCCTAATAATGAACTATTTTTTAAATTGTTGTAAGTAGGGGAAAGTGTTCCATAATGAGACATGTTCCACAATGAGACATTCGCCATAACTTTTTGAACTTCCCACCTATTTAGTTTAAAAAATATGGCCGATGAACATATTTAGTTGTGCATGTGCTCCACCAATTTTTACGAAATTTAGAAAATTCTAAGCATATTTAGTGACTTACATAGCTCAAGAGGTAAGTTTTTTTTTATGGTCGATATTTCAATTGGTGATTAAATAAAATCCGGTGGTTTTTGATAAATCTGAAATTCAGAAATTGTTTGGGCATTTCTAGGTTAGGATTCTGTATAAACTAGAGAAGTACAAAACTATCGAAAAATGTTTGCCAACTTCTTTAAATAATATCGAAAAAGTTCCACAATGAGACAGTTGGTTTTGTTCCACAATGAGACGGTGTCTCATTGTGGAACAACATTTTTCAACGTGTGAGTATCTAATGATTTTCATTTTATTTCCATGTTAGGGTCAAAACTATGGCTCGTGGAAGACAACGAAAATCGGAAAAAGGTTAAAGGTTCTTTCACAGAGGACCAAATGAAGGCAGCTGTGCATATGGTTCTTGAGGAAAAATTAAGTTTAAGACAAGCATCTGAAAGGACAGGCATTAAATTTCAAACGCTGCATCGCTACGTCAAAAAACAAAAACTTTCAGGCGAAAATGTGAAAATAAGATACAAGCCTAACTATGCCTGTCGGCAGATTTTTACCTCAGAACAAGAGAAACTTATCGCGGAATACGCCATAACTTGTTCGAAAATGTGCTACGGAAAAACTAGGAAAGATTTGCGAATACTTGCTTTTGAAGTAGCCGATGCAAATAAATTTAACATTCCTGAAAAATGGAAAATTAATAAATGGGCAGGGATGGAATGGTTATTAGGTTTTATGCCACGGAACCCCGAGTTGAGTGTAAGACAACCAGAAGGCTGTAGCCTTTCCAGAGCTACTTCATTTAATAAGCACAATGTAGGCCAATTTTTTGCCAATTTGGAATCGATCTATCAGCGTTCAAAGCATTTTGCAGATGGGACTTGCATCTACAACCTGGACGAGACCGCAACCACTACTGTTCAGAAACCACGTAAAGTTGTAACAAAGAAGGGAATTAAACAAGTTAGCTCAGCAACTAGCGGTGAACGCGGAATATTAGTAACCACCTGCTGCACTGTGAACGCCACTGGAAGCTTTATTCCACCAGTTATGGTTTTCCCAAGAAAGAAATTTAAACAGCACATGTTGCACGGCGCTCCTCCCGGTACCTTAGGCCTTGCACAACCATCAGGCTGGATGACAGTAGATTTATTTATAGAAGTCATGAATCACTTTATACATCATACCACGAGTAGTGTAGACAATCCCACACTATTAATTATGGATAACCACGAAAGCATTTTGTCGGCTTATGTTCTTGACCTAGCAAAGAAAAATGGAGTTATAATCTTGACATTGCCACGGCACACTTCTCACAAATTGCAGCCTTTAGATCTTTCGGTTTTTTTCCCATTGAAATCCCAATATAATGATGCAGTTGAATCGTGGATGCTAAGGAATCCAGGGCGTCCGATTTCAATTTATGAAATAGCTGAATGTGTTGGTGTTGCGTTTGAAAAATCTATGACCCCCAAAAATATAACAGCAGGTTTCAAAAACTCAGGTATTTTTCCCTTTGACAAGAACATTTTCACGGACAACGATTATATTGCTAGCAGTGTCACTGACCGATGTAAGCCAGCTGATGAAATTGCTGGTCCATCTGAGCATCACATTACTGGGGATTGCGGAGACGAAACATTTGAAACCCATACGGCTGATAATCAGGATTGCAATGGCACAATAATTGAAACCTCTAAGACTGATATTCAAGAATCTGAACTAACCAGAGGAACGAATATTATTGAAAAATTTATATTGCCGGCAGTATTGAAAGGCTATCCGAAAGCACCAAAATTAAAACAAAAGAACAGGGTTAGAAAAAAGAAGAGAATCATAGCTACAGACACGCCAGAACTTAATGAAATAAAAGTGAAATCCAAGGAGAAAGAGAGGCAGGCGGAATTAAAAATGAGAAAAAAGCAGGGAAAATTAAATGTCGTCAAGACCAGAGTGTTTAAAGAATCTTCTAGTAAAGAGTCTGATAGGGAATCCTATCAGGAAGATACTAGGGGCTCCTCTGAAGATGCTAGTGATATTGAAGATGCCTTGGATAAAGATAACTTTCTTGCACTGGAGCGACAACCAATCGCTGGGGACTACGTTTTAGTTCAATTTGATTAATTAAAAACTGTTGTCTTTTATGTCGGAAAAATTTTAAATAAAAAAGAAGATGAATTTGAAATTTCATTTCTTCGTAAAAGTAACAAGTCTGACCACTGTTTTTTCCACCCCGTAACAGAAGATATAATGATGATCGACGAAAAAAACATCAAAATAATACTTTCCGAATATTCAACGACTGGGAAAACTAAGAGGCAACAGGCTCTAATACGTTTTGAACTAAATTTCAACTCATTAAATGTGCGCTAATATTTTGAAGGATTTTATTTTATTTTTTAATTGTCGGATTTATATTTTATGTTGTCCTATCTAGCAAAATAAGTTTTTTGGATACTGTTTTTTTCAAAAGAATGTTCATTTTCCTTTAATATATATTTTTTGTATTGTTTTTGGTCTAAAAAGTTCTGTCTCATAGTGGAACATACTTGTTCCACAATGAGACAAAAATCACGATTTAAAAAAAAAATCCCTATTTATTTTCTAAATCGATATATTAACCCTGTAATACTGTTGTACGTAAAAATTACGTATAATTTCGAAAACTCCCTTGCGATAACGAAGCCATTTGACCCCTCCACTCCAGCAGCCAGCAGTGCTTTATGTCAAGTGTTCTAGTCGTCTCCAGCGTGAATCAGTTTGGTTTGGCTTCCGTGAGTGGTCATCTCAAAGTCTTTTACAAAAATCGGTACGTAAAATTTACGTGTCAACAGTATTATGTGATAAGTTTTTGTAAGTTAGTTCGACTTGCCGATAGAACCTTGTGGTCATTGTGTATTCTAAAAATGTGCAGAAGAGGGTTAACCGACGCAGAACTTGAACAATGTTTATACGAGAGTAGTGATAGTGAGGTAGATGATAAAATTGAGATAGAAGATACTGATACAGAGAGTGAATTTGATGATGATGATAACATATGCGATCCCGATTACATCCCTGTAGATTGACTAATAGACTGCTGTCGAGACCTTACAAAATGACAATGGTTGGAACAATACGAAAAAACAAGCCCCAAATTCCACCAGCGTTAATAGAAAATAAAAAAGACCGTTCAATAAAAAACTCAATGTTTGCTTACAGCACAAAAAGTACTCTGGTATCATACAAACCAAAACAAAACAAAATTGTGACGCTGTTGTCCACCATGCACACATCTGGAACAATCAATAATGACACCCATAAACCAGAAATAATTCACACATACAATTCCACGAAGGGTGCCGTGGATACTTTTGACCAGATGTGTCAAAATATGTGCGCAAATAGAAAAACCGAAAGGTGGCCAATGTGCATTTTTTACAATATGATAAACATGGCGTCTATTAATTCATATGTAATTTATTGTCATAATGTTTTATCATATGGTGGAAAGCCGATGAAAAGAGATTTGTATATGATAGAACTGCATAAAAAGTTATCAATGCAACAGCAAATTTACCGTTTGGAAAACACACCTAATATGAAACGAGACCTAAGGAAAATTATTTCAGAAGTATTGGAAAGAGAAATCGAGGAGGAAGATCAAGGAGCGAAAATAGTGGAAAACCAAAAAGGTCCAAGAAAATATTGCCATATATGGGCAATTTTCTGAAAAGGTGCCAATTTCTGTAACTTGGCTATTTTAGCCGAATACCTTGTTTAAATTTGGATTTTTCCTAATATTTTTATAGTATGCGAACTAAAGCTTTCGTTTCTAGACAAAAAAAAACCATTCTGGACTAGGGTTTATAATTTATTATTAATGCCTAAGTTAGTAAATCTCAGGACCGTCACGCGTAACTTCGCCGAGTTATAATATTCAATTAAGTATTAAATGCAGATATGTGAACATAATGGGCACTTTTTAATTTCTAATCAAATAAAAAACTCAAAAGTATTTCAAATATACCAAAATAAAAAGCATATCTTGATTGCTGTTTCTACAAATAACGTATTTATACTTGTAACCAGGGTCTCGCTCAAGACCGTCACAAGTAAAAATTGATTTTAAAAAAGCCCGCGTGACCGACAGCGTTTGTTGGAGCCACTAGTCTGGTGCCGTTTTAAGTAAACAGACTAGTATTAATTCTGCGACGCGGTATGCAACACGTGCAAGGTGAAATTTTGATTTTTTGTGGTGTGATTAAAGGTAAGATGTGTTTTTTGTATACTTACTTTTTTATTGACCGTCACTGTGTTTACTGGAGCAGTTTTTTATAAATATATTTTCATTTCTTGCGGCTCAGGACGGATTTTGTTGCCGCTTGCTAATTCTAACCTCAAAATGATGAAACCAAAACATGCGTAAATTTAATCGCTTATTTTAACGAATTCTCTCAGAACCGTCACACTCAAGTCCGTCACAATTAGTTGTGACGGTCCTGAGACCAGTTGTGACGGTCCTAAAACCAGTCATGGGATTGACCCCAGAGTTCATTTTAGGTCTTAATTTTACAATGGTTTTATCCTTTAATTCTAGAAATTAAAATATGAATGAAGAGCCAGGAATGTCAAAACCTTGGTCAACAGAGAAAAAAGAAAAGTTTATTTTAAAATTGCGGCTTGCAAGAGAAGAAAACTATTTAAAAAAACATAAAAAGGAAGAAGAAGCAAAAAAAGAAAAGAATCTAATCAAGCAAAAAAGAAAGAAGATGCAAAAAAGGAGAAATTAATTAAATTAGCAGAAAAAAAAGATATGCATTCCGAGAAATCTAAGAAATTTGAAACAGACCAAAATTTAGAATGTGCTGTGAAAAGGTCGGCAGAGACCTCGGCAAAGCCACATAAAAAGAAAAGACAAAAAAAGAAAAATAAAAGTACTGTAAATGATTCGTCTTTGTTAAAGAAGCGACAAAATGCGGCCGAGCGGAAAAGAAAGCAACGAGCTAGGATGAGAGAAAATCAAGAAGCATACGAAAAGGCCAAAGAAGCAGAAAAGCAGCGCACTAGAAAGCGACGAGCAGAGGGGAAAATTAAGTGCATATCGGATTTAAGCGACCGTGATAAAAAGAAACAGCGAAAAAGGTGGCGTGGCTACTACTATGCGCATAAGGCTAAGGTTGCAAAGGCCAAAGAAAATGAGCTCTTTTTACAAACAAATACTCCTCCTGAGTCTGATGAAGATGAGCTCGAACCACTAGCTAACTTGAGAAATATAGACGTCCTGGAAACAAATAACAAAAATAAACCAGTGGTAGATTACAAAGCCGCAAGGCGCAAGAAATTATTGAGAAAAACCCGAGAGGGTTTTATGAAAAAACTAGAATTGGTGAGTAAACAAGTAGAAGAATATAAAAAAAATGCTAATCGATGGAAACAAAAGCACTTTCGACTTGTTCAATCCATAAAGGAAAAGGACTCGCCGTCTCCGGGAAAGCAAGCCGATATGACAATTAAAAAAGGTGTTGAAGAAGTAAAAAGAAAACTGATTATGGAAAATATTCTTAGCAGGAGTGTTAAATCTTTAGTACTAAAAAGTCCGAAAGAGACTTCTGTCGTTAAATGTTTCTCAGAGTCAAAGAAGAATATTGAAAAATATAGGTTAAAGTCTCAATTTAGAAAACTAATCGGAAAGTCTCGACAAAATTTGTTTTTTAATAACTCCTTAAGAGGAAAGGGGGCAAAAAATGGTAAAAAACGTTTAATATTGGAACACATCAGACCAAAGATTGTAGCATTTTTAGAAGATGATGAGAACTCATTTCCCGCACCTGGTAAAAGAGACTGCGTCACTAAATACAAAAATAAGAAACAAAAGCACTATCTACGGGATTCGTTATTTAACCTTCATAAAAAATTCATATTGCAAACTAAAATAAAAATATCTTTTGCTACTTTTTATCGATGCAAACCATTTTGGATAACACGCCGCAAGATATCTAGTAGAGATACCTGCTTATGTAAAAAACACGCAAACTTTACTTTTTTATTTGAAAAATGCAAACTGTATAAATTCTTGTCACAAAAGTCTCTAACTGAATTTATTGAGTCCTTAACTTGTGACAAAAACAATAAGAATTGTATGTATGGCGACTGTACCTTATGCCAAGATCGTTTACTGTTTGATCAGGGTACTTTAAATAAGTCTGAAAAAATATTTTTTTACGAATGGGTAACCGAACCGGAAGACCGAATTATTAAAGGGAAGGAAGTAAAAGTAAAAGTAACCAAAAAGATAAAAAAGTACTGTACAGTAGAGCAGCTTATGGAGAAGTTAAAATCAAGTCTTCCCGAATTTTTGCAGCACGCGTACAGAGTGTGGCATCAACTCAGCTTTTCAAAGAATCTAAAATCAACAATAAAACTAAACGAAATATTTATGACTATTGATTTTTCAGAAAACGCTGTATTAAAATATGCTGAAGAAACCCAATCTGTGCATTTCGGTGCATCAAAACAGCAATTAACTTTACACACAGGGGGATTTTATTACAAAACAGATGTTGACTCACCTCCTAGTGTTAAAACTTTTTGTTCTATATCGACTTCCCTTAGACATGATCCTTCAGCTATTTGGGCCCACTTGCTACCGATTTTTGAAAAGATTAAAACAGAGTTCCCGCAAGTAAATACCGTTCATATAATGAGTGATGGGCCCACAACACAATACCGGAACAAAAAAAACTTTTTTCTCTTTGAGTATTTTATGAAAAAATATAACTTTTCAAAAGCTACCTATAATTTCAGTGAATGTGGCCACGGTAAAAGTATTGCCGATGGTGTTGGAGGGCTTATAAAACGAACTGCGGATCAGGCTGTTGCCCATGGCAAAGACGTGCATGACATTGAGACGTTTGTGGATACTGTAAAACATACCAAAACCGAGGTTTTTGTCATTCAAGAAGATCAAATCACTGTAATGGATAAACTTTTTCCTGAGCACAATCTTAAGGCTATTCCTCAAACAATGAAGCTTCATCAGTTGGCTTGGAGTATTTATAATGAATATAGATTTAATCTGCGTGCACTCAGTTGTTTAAGATGCCGAAATGAATATGAGTGCTGTCATTTTACATCACTACAAAAGAAGTTTTTTTGCTTTCAGCTTCAAGATGATGACTGTATCCTTTTAATTAATTATGTCTGTTTAAGATAAATTGTTTTTTTTTTTATTTATAACCTGTAGAAATAAATTGTGTTTTGATACAATGTAAGCACCTTAACTTCAAAATTAGTATTATTAGCTGAGGATCTACCTAAAGATACTGCAGATCAAAATTTACAACTAGAAGTACTGAATGCAGCCGAATTAGAATCTTTAACCACTAGTAAAGGTACATTTTAAGATTGTAGTTATTTTAGGCTCTGACAAAAATACCATTTTAGATAAACTTAAAGAACTTACAATCAGTGATCTTCAAATATCAGTTGGCACATGGGTTGGAGTAATCTATGACAATAATTGGTATGCCGGGGAGGTAACAATGAAAACGAAACAAACTATCACCGTTCAGTTTCTACAACGTCAAGCATCTGGACATTTTATATGGCCAGCTAGAAAAGATATACAGCAGCTAAATATTGATGGGGTTTTTTGTACTCTAAATGAACCCTTAAAAGTTTCTTCTAGGACCTATAAGTTTACCAACCTTTCCGACATAGACACAAAGTTTGCCAATTTGAATGTTCCATTTAAAAAAGACACATTGTTTTACTCTTGAATTTTTTATTAGTTTTTAAGGTTTTTCTTGTTTGGTATCACTGTTTCATAAATATTTGTTTGAATCTCTAAATGTTGTTTACTATATTTCAGGACCTTCACATTTTTGCAGGACCGTCCCTTATTTAAAGGACCGTCACAAGTCACATTTTCCAGTTTTTTAACAAAAAACGAATACCTATATTTGATACTGATTTTTTTTTATGTACTTTTGTCACTTTGGCATCCAAACAAAATACATATTGGCGACTGGTAAGTTTTTTTTATTAGCTACACTAAAGCTTATCGATCAGTTTTCAAAAAAAGTCTTTACATCAGTATCTTTTACGTCACAATTTAATTGTTAGGCATTCAACTTTATTCTGCTATGTCTTAAATCATTAACTATGATTTGTTTATCTAAAATTAGCCTTATGGTTTAAATAAAACTTCCTCTTTTATTTATTTTTTTGCAAAATTTAGTGCGTGACGGTTTTGAAATTAAGGCATGTATTATTGTATTTTAAACGTTGCAGAATTTACAAGGATGGAGATGGTTCAGCCCCCGATTAAAATCGTTTCAATTATACTCTAACCTTTCTAAAAAAGTATTAAACCTACCCATATCGAGAAACTTTAAGAAAAACATTTTTTTTTTTATTTTGGACGGTTTTCAGAAAATTGCCCATATGTCCAATAGTAAAGAAAAGAATGACCACAACTTACAGCCCAAAGTGTAGAAAACCAATTTGTGGAGAGCACACAGTTAAAATATGTCTTAAGTGTCCCACTTAAACCATGTTTTTTAAAAAAAATCATATCATTTAATGTTTGTCGTTACAATTTATAATTAATATTTAATCATTATTATTATCTTTGTTGTTTTCTTTTCCTTTAAGTAAATATTCATAAAATATTTTCATATTTTTACTACCTACGTAAATTTTACGTGTCAACAGTATTATGCGACATAAAATAACAACAGTGTTCTAGGGTTAAACTTATTGCGTTAAATGACGAGGAATATGTCAATCTATGTGCATGAAACAACAAAATTACAAAATTTAATCTAACCTCTGGCAACTTACCGAAACGTAATTTTTGTCTCATTGTGGAACACTTTCCCCTACATTGTTTCAAAAAACATATTTTCGACAGGTATTTGTTCCTCCAGAGAATGTTTCGGGTATTATGGGATATTCCATATTTCCCGATAGTTTAAGTTGATGATTTAACAACTTATAAAGATACTAGGGGGCTAATTAACGTCATAATATAGAACGTTCTGTCCAAAAGACAACTTTTTTTTGCAGATACCATGCCGTCAAACTCTTCAAAGAAAAGAAAGCAGTGGCAGGCAGATGATATGCGACAAGCAATTGAAGCAGTTAAAAGCCAAACTTTGGGCTATTTGTCCGCGGCAAAGCGTTATAACGTCCCTCGTGCTACACTTCATCGTCTGTGTAAGAAAGATGGTTCTCCTGACACCGTTTCCAAAACGAACGGCCGAAAGACAGTTTTGACACCAAAGTTGGAAAAAGGACTTGTAGAATATTTGTTGCATATGGATCAGAGGTATTTTGGTTTAACTCGAAGAGATTTACGATCTATGGCTCTTTAGCTGGCTCGGCGTAACAATCTGAGACATCCGTTTTCATTTTTACGTGAAACCGCTGGAAAAGACTGGCTTTACGCTTTTATGAAAAGCCATGAAACTACCCTGAGTTTCCGAAGACCAGCTGGAACTTCTCTGAACAGAGATCTCGGTTTTAATAAGGAAAGCGTCAGTGAATTTTTTGACCTTCTTGAAAAGCTTGACAGAAAAGAACTTTAAGCCTGACAAAATTTACAATGTCGATGAGACAGGGTTGTGCATCGTACAATCTAAATGTCCACAGGTTGTTTCAAAGAAAGGCAAACGACAAGTAGGTGCACTCACATCGGCCGAGCGAGGCTTCCTAGTAACAGCAGTTTTGTGTAGGAATGCTACAGGTGGGTTCGTACCGCCCTTGATCATTTCCCTCCGCAAAAATTCAAGCGAGCAGCTGAAGGAGCGAGCGCCTCCAGGAACATTGTTTGCATTTCACCCTTCAGGATGGATTCAGACTGATCTTTTCACAAAATAGTTTGATCATTTCTTGGAAAAGACAAAACCCACTAAAGATAGTCCAGTACTTCTTGTGTTAGATGGCCATCACACCCACACCAGAAATTTGGATATTATTATAAAAGCCCGGGAGAATTTTGTGTCAATATTATGCTTGCCACCGCACACTTCACACAAAATGCAACCCCTAGATAAAAGAGTAATGGGTGCCCTAAAAACATTTTACAATGAAGAAGTTAGAGTCTTTATGCGAGAGCATAATAGAGCCATAACACAATATGATATGAGCGAGGTATTTGGACGAGCCTATATAAAAGTCCAGACTGCGGAAAGGTCCATAAAAGGGTTCAGTACAACTGGCATATACCCGGTTCAGAGGGATGTTTTTACCGATGAAGACTACCTATCTGAACAGCAAAAAGAACTTCATGTCACAGCAGATTCGGAACAAGTGTCATGTCAACAACAGAACATTCTTCCCAAGGATGTCATACCCATACCACTACTAACAAAGAAAATTGGCACTAGAGGACGAAAACCTTGTCGTGCAAAAGTGGTAACCTCAACTCCCAATAAGAGGAGTCTATCAATCGCTCGCGTGATAAAGTTACCAAAAATTTACTTAATGAAGCTGGTTCAAGTTCACTGAAGATAATCAATGAAGCTGGCCCAAGTTCTCTAAAAGATTCTACCAAGAAAAAGCGGAAGCAACGTTCACCATCAACGCATCTTCAGATTCTCATTCTGAACCCTTTCACGCAGACTCCTCTGATGATGATGACATCCTCTTGTCATACTTTGTTAGTCGCAAGCAAGTTGTTAATGACACGGAATGTATTTTCTCCACGACCATTACTGAATGCAATAATTCCAAAATCATTTTTGATAACAGAATGTAAAAATTCTCGCTCTTGAGTTGGAATATTTATTCTGAAACACTTGCTTCTTATGCGTTTTGCGTGTATTTTCATTCCATAACAAGATACGGAATGAATATTCTGTAATTGATCTAAACGACATAGGTTGCCATGAATTTCGAAACTGTCAGTGTCAGATAAAAATGGCCGCGTTGTAATAATTATTTTCAGACAAATTTTAGTGTAAGTCAAAAAATGAGTGAAAAATCGGATGAATCAGATATGGAACTGGATAATACTCCACCTGAAATTACGAATATTGCGAATAAATAACTTAATTGCTTTGTACAGATTTTATTTGTTTTTATTCGTACTTTTTGGTCGTGGAGAAAATATAGTCTGCTACTCGGTTAGAATGAAAATTCGATACTCGTGGTTCCTCACGCTCGCTACACTCGCGTACGGAATCTTCCACTCGGATCGAGTTTTCATTCCAACCTCGTTACAGAATCTACTATTCTGTGAAGAGAAGTTTACAATGAGTAAGAGCAGAGAGATGTGGGTGCAGTGCGTCATTTGCGACGGATGGGCTCATGAAGCTTGCACATCTGGTGCAAGAGATGTCTACGTTTGCGATTTTTGCAAGTAGTTAGCTCAGTTAGTTACAGTTAGAACAAGTTATTTGTTTTTTTTTTGTCAAATTGCTCAGTATTTAGAATTAAACTTATTTTCGTTTCTTTCTTCCTATGCTTTACTCTATCCCATATTACCCTATATGGGCCATTCCAAAAAATGTTGTACATCAGGTCGCACTATGAGTGCAATACTATCGTATATCAAATTATTTGATATACGAAGATAATAACGGCAAATGCCTTAATTTTTATTAACTATTGTACGTGCAAAACTACACTATCTCAAAATGTATATCGTATGCCATTATTTTATATATGATATTATTATCTTAAAGAAAAAGCCAAAAGGTCTGCGTGCAAAACAATCGCATCACGTATATGATAGTCTAGCACCCATTGAAACTGCTTAGCGGTAAAATTTCGTATCGTATATCGAGATATGATAGTATTGCACACAAGAAATAATATAGAAGTGCTCAATTTGATTTTGTCTTACGCCGTGTTAGCGACCAGTTTGTCGTCGTGTTAATCGTTAAAAATGATGTCTAGAGGAAAATTAATAGCCAATCTAGCTATAAAAAATAATATCAACGTAATTAATAACAAGGTAAGTAGATAAAATACTAAAAACAAGATTTTAAAATAATTATTTGGTTAAGAAATTAGGCCGATTATCGTTTATAATATTTTTAAGTATTTGTGTTGCTTTTTTATTTTTTATTGAAATCAATCAACATGCATTACATAGTTTTCATAAATTCGAAATGTTAATTTCCCAGTATTAGTAATAAGTTTAATTATTATGTGTGGATATAATTACTATATTTATGGGAGGCGACTGGTGAAAATATTCAGTTTTAATCGTAGAACTTGATTTAGGCATAAATAAGGGTTTTATACCATTTCTTGGTATTTCACATATTATTTTGAATAATTTATCCATAAGAATGTTTGGTCCTTGTTTAGGTAATTTTTATTACCAATATTGTTTTGTTTATATCATGTTATAATACAGAAAAAAAAGTATATTTTGATTAATATTTATTTTATCTATAGTGCTCACAAAAAATTAATTTATAAAGTAATTAAGTAGTGTAATGTACAGGAAGCAAGCAAAAAAGCAACATAAATATTATGATTCTTTGCAAAATAAAAATATTCTGATATGTTGGTATAGTTCACCACTCATAATTTGTTTCCGGTTTAATGTTCAATGTAAGATCTCAGACCCGTACCTATATTATTATTAAAAAAACATTTTAGGCTGAAAATGAAATCCATGAAGATGAACCACACAGTATATTCTTAAAAAATATACAAAATGTTGAGCCGGCTACACAATTTGTCAACTTGTTTTCACACGCCACTTTAAGAAAAGATATTAATGATGTTCAATCCGAAAGTAATTTGGCAGGCTGTTCTTTCTCACTCATTACCAGTGTGTGCAACGGCCCAACCAATATCGAACAAACCGACACAATTTTGAAAGAATTACAACCAATGCGCTTCGAACATTCACCATCACATCATGAAGATCGTGAAGATCCGTTTCATGCATCGTCGGATGAGGATGAAACTTGGGAGCCTCCTAAGAAAACGAAAACCTTAACTGAAAAATTGAAGGAAAGCGAACTAGAAAAATCCTATCAAGAAAAACAAAGGTCTAGAAAAAAAGCCAGAAAACCAGAGACATGGAAAAGAAGCATAAAAAAAAGTAAAGTTAATCATGGAGAATCCTACACTTCGTCCTCTGGCAAACAAATTGAAGAGAGGAAAGTTAAAATAGGCTGTAATGAAAAATGCAGTTTTAAATGCAGTTTAAATATTGACAATGTAAAGCGTCACACAATTTTTCAGCAATATTGGGGACTCGGTAATATAGACCGCCAGAGAGAATTTTTACTAAGACATATGGAAAAAATTGAACCCACATACAGATATGCTAAAACAAATCGAGGTAAAAATTTTAAATATTTTTTTGAGGTCGAAGGCAAGACAATAAGAGTTTGTAAAAAGTTTTTTCACGATACTCTCGGAATTAGTGATATAATGTCCAGAACTGCCCAAAAAAAGGTAACAGGAGAAGGTGTACTAGAATCTGAGAAAAGAGGAACTCATAATAAACAAAAAAAATTGGCTGATGAACTAAAACAGAATATAAGAAAACACATCGAATCCATACCCACAGTGGAGTCACATTATTTAAGGGCCCAGACAAAGAAAACTTATTTTGAAGGAGATTTAAATTTAAGTGGCTTATACAAACTCTATGTTGATAAATGCAAAGAGGTGGGAGAACCTTTTGCTAAATATTATCATTATGCGAAAATATTTAATTATGAGTATAACATAGGCTTCTTTAGTCCAAAAAAGGACCAGTGTGGATTTTGTGAAACGTACAAAAATTCTTCAGTAGTAGAAAAGGAGAGCATACAACAAAAGTATGAAGAACATCTTCGCAACAAAACAATTGCACGAAAAGAAAAGGAACGCGACACTGCATTAGCTAATGAAAATCCTAACCTAATGGTGGCGGTTTATGACATGCAAGCAGTTTTGCTCACGCCATGCTCCTTGGTAAGCGATTTTTATTACAAAAGTAAGCTTGCAACAATGAACTTTACAATATATAATATTCCTAGTAAACTTGGCTACTGTTATGTGTGGAACGAGACAGTCGGAAAACGAGGCGCTAATGAAATTGGCAGTTTTTTGCTTAGTTTTTTGAAGGAAAATGACAGTCATAATGATATTATATTTTATTCAGATAATTGCTGCGGGCAGAATAAAAATAAATTTATATCAGCAACTTACCTCTATGTTGTTAGTACTTTCGATAATATAAATTCAATTACTCACAAATTTTTAATTGCTGGCCACACCCAAAATGAGGGCGACAGTATGCATTCTGCTATAGAGCGAGAAAAAACCAGGATGTTAAAGGCCAACAATATTTATATACCTGCACAGTAGGGTGGAGCGAATTATTTTTTTCTCCCGATTTGATTTTCCTGTATTGTGGAAAGTTGTGTAAATAATCAAAAAATATTTGTGTATTTTTTATTTTTTTTTTCTATTACCCTCTCCACCGCCACAGTGCCATCGTAACTTTTTTTAATTTAATCATTCTGTGGCGGTGGAAATCGTTTTCCGATTTTCTTTTGTCATTATTAAAAAATGTTTGTTTATCGTGTACAGGGTTTTCGCTTATATTTAGACCCCTATCTAGAACGAAAACAATAAGAGATAGAAAAAAAACTTTAAATACGAAAGTTTTAGGATTTTTACTGAATCATCAGAATCTTAGCAAAAAATTTTCAAAAGATGATTACAATGCCGAAATAAATTAGCAACTTATGTTTTTTTAAATGGAACACCCTGTATATATTTTATTAAAATTATAGATATTTATTTCCTGATTCCAAAATATATAGTTTGTCTATATTAGCTCAAACCGTTTTTAAGATATCAGCAATCAAAATTTTAAAAAGTTGTATTTATTTTCGTTTATAAGTCTAGAATGCCTTGAAAATCAAATGACCTACATTGGTGATGCTTCTCTTGCTATTAAAATAACATTTAGAAGGCGTTGAAAAATAAATGCAACAAGTTTAATTCCATTTAATATCTATTAATTTGTAGTTTGCTAATTGCTAAATTTTAATTTAATCATTAAGTATTAATATTTTAGTAACAATAATTAATTAAAATAAAAAAAAAATACTTTTATGATTGTTATTTAAATTTTAAAAGAAAATTAATACAATGTTAAAAAGAAAAATAATTAAACATAAACAAAAAATTACTGATTTTCAACGTAACTCCCTTAATTTATTATACATTTTTGAATATTTCCTAATAATTTATGATTTATTGAGTTCATTATCAACCCTTGATAGTCTCTATTTAGCACCAAAATTTCTTCTTGAATTCTTTGTTCCAAAACTTGAATGTTCTCTGGCCTATTGTAATAAACTTTGTTTTTTAAATAGTCCAAAAGAGAACTATCCAACACGGTGAAATCGGGGCTGTTTGCCGACCACATTATTGGCCTGTTTCTTCCAATCCACACACACACACACGCGGAGAGGTGAGCCAGTTCCGCAGGGTCTCACCAAAAAGTACTTAAGGTACTTTTCCTCTTTAATCTGGGGGAGGGGTTAATTATGGGTTTTGTGGGGTGTATCGGGGGGGACTTTTGGAGGGAGGTGGTGCTACATGGCGCACCTAGAGAAGTTGGTGACGGGGTCTTTTATGACGGTAAGGGGCATCGATGTCATAGTTGGAGGCTTGTCTGATAAGGGGGTTTGGGTGATCTGGGGCGGAAGTTAGAATCTTCGTGTTTCTCTCGTGGAGAAACTGAGAAAGTGGTGGTGTTGGTGCCGATTGAGAAGAGGGTAGAGAAGAGAGTAGGTCATTTTGGCTTTATTGAGGTTGCCTTGGATATGGCGTTGCCAGTGGAGGGTTTTATCGAGGGTGATACCGAGGTATTTCACTGCGTCGGACCAGTCTTCCAATCCACAAATTATATTTTTCATTTAAATACCTTGTAACAGGGGCAACATTATGGGCTGTCGCACCGTCCTGCTGCCAGATAAGCGTAGCGTGTTGGTTGAGAGGAAGCTCTTCTAAAAAGTTTACAAGGTCATTCTCAAGAAATTCCAAATATCTTAGGCCAGTTAAAGTCCTATTATAAATTATTGGACCAATGACTTTATCTCCTATAATGCCGCACCAAACATTTATAGGCCTACGGCCCTGAATTCTAACAGGCTGACATTTTGTAGGGATTAGGAGTTGCCCAAAAATGTTTATTGTGTTTAAAAGATTTCCATCAATTTGCGCCTTCTTGAAATACTCAAACAAAACTCTAACCGCTGTCTCTTGTGATCTTCTGTTAATTTTTGGACTGGTAAAAATTTATAGGGATAATAACAGTATTTTTTTTTTAATTTATTTTTTTTAAGTCTAATTCCTCATCCCTCATTGCTGTCCTCTTTTATCCTTTCTAGGCTTTTGCTCTCTTCAAATTTTTTTTAACATTATTAATAGTGCTTTTGGAAGGTAAAAATCTATTGGGAAATAACCTGTGGTATTCATTATGAGTTGTAAATGAATTTCTATTATTTGAAAAATATAAAGGGATAAAATCGAATTTTAAATTAAATAAAATTATAAATACGAAGAAAAATGTTAATTTATTACCAGCAAACAAGTAGGCAATGCCAAAAATGTCATAATAACATTTGTTTTCCATGGCTTTCTAGACGTAATAATTGCAATAAGAAAAGGCCGGCAGACTTTATCTTTTGATTTTCAAGGCATTCTAGACTTATAAACGGAAATAAATACAACTTTTTAAAATTTTGATTGCTAATATCTTAAAAACGGTTTGAGCTAATATAGCCAAACTATATATTTTTGGAATCAGGAAATAAATATCTATAATTTTTTAAAACAGATACAGGGTGTTCCATTTAAAAAAAAATATAAGTTGCTTATTTTTTCGGCGGTAATCATCTTTTGAAAAATGTTTGCCAAGATTCTGATGATTCAGTAAAAATTCTAAAACTTTCGTATTTAAAGTTTTTTTCTATCTCTTATTGTTTTCGCTCTAGATAGGGGTCTAAATATAAGCGAAAACCCTGTACGCAACTTATGAAATGTCGGGGTGCTAAATTTCCAAAAAAAGTTTTTTAATTCCCCCTCTTATCTATGATGCGCCATGACGCGGCGGGCGGTTGGTTAACGTACGACGGTACAGTGCGGAGTGATTTGTTTTAACTTGTTCAATACAGAGTTAGTGATTACGCCAGGTGCATGCTGCACGATGTCCAGACGACAAAAATTAGCTAAGTGCCCAATTTTTGGGGATCCAATTGATTTATACATGTTTATTTTGCCAACGCGCGAGGATGTATTGAAGCATTTTCTTTGGATTCGTGACAATTTGGAGCAAACAAACATTAATCGAAATACACTTATATTTGAAACACTGGAGACCGTTGCAAGAAAAGTGGAAGAAATCTGGACTAATGCCTCTATACCAATATTAAGTCATCAGAGAATCGTCTAACTAATTAGAGAGTATCAACTGAAGCGGAAAAATCTACTAAAACCTTATAAGCAGAGAAGTAACGTTCCTAGCTATAAATTGCAATTAAAAGCCTTTGCTGCATCCAGCAAGACATTATTTGATTTTGCAACTTGTAAGTGCTAAAGTTTTGATACATGTGTCTGTGACAAACAATACAAGGTAAGCCACTTTAATCCTTTACTCTCAGTTTAAAAATTAAAAAAATTAATAAAAATTGTGAGAGCCGGGGCAGCTATAGCTTCGGCTGCACTACAAGATTTTGGCATCATTATAGCAGAAAAGGACGAAAATATCATTGATCGACACAAAGTTAGAAGGGCCAGGAACACCAAACGTTGTACTTTACAATCGGAGCAGCATGAAGTAACTATTCGTGGGCTTTATTTTGACGGGCGTAAGGACAAAACTTTAACTATGACTGAAAATCGAAGGACGACCGTAGTAGAGGAACATATATCTCTAGTTCAAGAACCTGGTTCTAAATATATTGGCCACACCATACCTATTTCGGGAACATCTTCGTCGACTTTGGAATCGCTGCTAGAGTTTTTGCAGAGAACAAATGTATCTCTGGAAAGATTAGAAGCACTGGGTTGCGATGGAACCAATACCAACACTGGGAATAAAAAAGGTATCATCACATCATTTGAAAAAAGAATTAATAGACCATTACAATGGTTTGTTTGTCAGTTACACGCAAATGAACTCCCTTTGCGGCATTTGATGCAACACCTAGACGGAGATACTTCTGGTCCCCGGGGTTTTTCTGGAACTATCGGGAAACAGTTGCAGACCTGTGAGAACCTTTCCGTTATCAACTTCTCGAGGATTGAGTCCGCACTTCCTGTAATTGACTGCAATATTTTAAGCACAGATCAGAAATATTTATACGATATTTGTACTCTTGTGGCAAGTGGAACTTGTTACGAAGGACTACCCAAACGTGATCCTGGAAAGATGGTTCATTCCCGGTGGCTCACCACCGCCAATCGGATTATCCGCTTATATATTGCTACTAAAATCTCGTCACAGAATTTGATAACATTGGCAAGATTCGTTGCGACAGTTTATGCACTAATGTGGTTTACCATAAAAATTCATAGTTCATGCACCAACGGAGCGAAACATCTCTTCCAAACTATTCAGCTAGCCAATTATCTACCAGACGAGCTGAAACATGTTGTTTTCCAAACGATTCAAAGGAATGGGTATTTTGGGCATCCAGAGAATATCCTTCTTTGTTTGCTTTGGGATGATCGCAAGCACATACGACAGCTTGCTTATCTGAGGATCATAAAAGCCAGAAACGCATGGGATGGCCTAACGCTTAGAATATTCTCAATTCCAAGGTTTAATTATGGAGCCCAAAATTATTACGACTTAGTTGACTGCCATGATATTTTGTGGACTGAACCACCAATAACAAGTCGTTTTTCACTGGATCAGTTAAAAAAACATGTCGATGACCCAAAATCCTCCGATCTTTCCTATATCAGGGAACTACCTTGCCATACGCAAGCGGTTGAGAGAACTGTGAAATTAGTGACTGAGACATCCCTTGCTGTGTGCGGTAAAGAAAGAAGAGACGGAGTCATCAGAAGCAAATTGGAATCCCGATCGAAGATGCCTAAATTTGAAACGAAACAAGATTTTAAGTTGCATTAAATTAATATATTTTATGTTTATATATTTTTCTCTCTTTTGTTGTTGCTTGATTTAAGAATTAAGTAATATATTATTTATTATTAGATTGTATTATTCTTTAAGGTTATTAGTTTTATCTTTTATACAAAAAATTAAAAATATTTTAAAAAATTAAGAATTATGATTGCCTCGTGGCGGAGGAAAGACACTTTATAAAGGAATAAATTTAACACCGTTTTCTTTCTATTGCACTCAGTTAAGTTTATTTTTATCAGGCAAATTTTCTTTCCAAAAATAAAAAAAATTTGCCCCTCCCTTTTACGTTGTGGCGGTGGAAGATAAAATAAAAAAAAATATAATAAAAATGGATTACAGCTTCTACTCATTAACCACAGCTTTCAGTAATACAGGCATGTTGAAAGGGCAAAAAAATTGATATTGTGCATGATATCGCTCCACCCTACTGCACAGTGGGTACCAATTATTGCCCTTGCTAAAAAGAAAGGTACTCCCTATGTAGTCAATGAGGTCCTGCAAACTGATATCTATGATATAAAAGACTTGACTAGTAAATTGGGAAAAAAGTTTTCACTTAATATTAACAATAAAAAAGTCATTTGGAATGATATTTAAAGTACTGCAATTTAGGAAAGATGCTCCACATTCTATATTTTATAAAACAAGTTATGAAGCAGACCTCTTTGAAGAAATTTTAGTTAACCGGACAAACAGACGTAAAATAACAGAAACTAATATTAAAAACATAAACCTTGTAAATGCTTACACCGGTCCTTTGGGAATAAGCAAGAAGAAAAAAGATGGACTACTATCCCTTTGCCAAAAAAATCTCATTAGGAAGGAATACCATGAATTTTACCAAACACTCCCAATCGCTACAACCTCGCAAAATAATTCAGATTCTGAGTAACTCTTAATGTTTTTAAATTGTTTATCACACGTTTTGTATTTAATAAACTAATTGTTCTTTCTTTTTAAAATAAATGGCTTTTATTATTACTGAAGTAGGATCGTAAACGGTAATTTACATAAGTTAGATCAATATGACTCCAGTGCAAGAGTATCTTAACTTCAAATATCGTATTAATTATAATATATTATGATTTTGTAAAAATAATACCTAAGAAAGTTTAATATAACTGTAAAATTTTTATTTACAGTGTCATTATATTGTTATTAATATATTTACAGCAAAATATTCAAAATTAGTGGCAAAATATCACACGCGTTATTTTAAAATTTATCATTCTTGAGTTGCGATAGTATTGTACTCATAGTGCGAGGTGTCCGCTATATTTGAATTTAATTTGACAGTACTAAAGTAACATATTGAAAAGTTTTTTATAATCAAACTGCTTGTGTTTTCATCCTGGGGCGCGTTCATAGTTTTCACCAAATTGGTAAATATTACCCAGGTAAAATTTAACCGACGTCCATCCAGTTGCTATCTACGAAACAAAAATATCCACTCACTGTGAACGGCTCGGGCATGATGGACTTATAGTAAAGTTGATAAGATTAGGTATGCCAAATTACTTGATTAAAATCGTAGTTTCATTTCTCGAGGACAGGTCGTTCGCGGTGTCGTCAGAAAACGCTGTGTCCAGTGTTAGGGTTGTTAGGGCCGGAGTCCCGCAGGGGTCCCCTCTTGCGCCGGTCCTGTACAATATATACACCAGCGATATCCCCAAGCACCCACAAACACAACTTTATCTGTTTGCGGACGATACGGCAATAACCGCCACCTCGAGACAGCCTCGAATAGTAATCTCACGCCTGCAAAGGCACATAAGCCTTCTGCAAAAATGGCTTGATACTTGGAAGATCCGTCTAAATGACTCCAAAACTCAGGCCATCTTTTTCTCAAAATCGTGAGTCAGATTACCAGAGAGCAGAGTCAAAGTAAACAACAAGGAAATACCATGGAAAAGCAATGTCAAATATCTGGGACTCGTGTTTGACAAAAAGATGGCCTGGAACGACAATGTTGATCACCGGCTAGCTTGCGCACAAACTCAATTGTGTGCAATGTATCCTTTGATAAACAAGAACAGTAGAATAGATAACAGGACTAAGACAAACATTTATAAGATAATAATTAGACCAGTACTGACATACGGTATACCGACTTGGTGTACCGTAAACAAGACAAAATTTAAAAAGTTGCAAATTTTTCAAAACAGAATTTTACGAATAATAACAGACGCACCAAGATACATACCTACAAGAGTACTGCACAATGACATGCACATGGACACAATACACCAGTTTTTCGATAAAATACTCACAAAATATTACGCACGGACAGACGTATCGGACAATATTCTAATAACACACTCACATACACACGCGCCCCACCAGGCAACATACAGACTCCCCCGTGACTGGCTCCCACCCTGAAGATAGTAACCAAGACACCCAGAACCTTTTAAACATTCAACATTGAAAACCACTCTACAAGCGAAAGCACACCATAAGTCAGCAAAGCTGAATAACAACTGTTTATGAAGATATTCCAAAAAAGAAGAACGACAAAGAAAAGGAGTAAAGAACATTGTTCAACTTAAAGATTAAATATGTCATCATCGTCGCCGAGAGCAACCCGAACAAACGTCAAACTTGTCAAATTATATTTTGCAATTTTGAAATGCGACAGCAACAAAACTCTTTTGAGCAAATTGTGGGTATCTTTTGAAATCGACATTCTCAAAAAGTTTTGGCGCGCACAAAAAACTTTTATTTTAAATACAACCTAACTTTTAACTTTCAGGTGTTTCACCATAAACAATAAACAATACATTTGCGCATGCCGGACAAACTTTATCCGTCTCCCGACTTGGTTAAAAAGTTGTTTCGTTCGGGAAAAGTTATCCACAACCGTGAACGAGTATAAATGTTAGCCGGTACAACCGTGAATGAATTTTCCTATCGCCGTGTGCAATCGGTGCGCACCCGACGAACGTCCGACGTCAATCGTGAATGCGCCCCTGAGTTAGAATAAAATCCCAAAAACCCTTTCTGAATGACAAAAATTTAATTACGTCACAGAAATCATGACAGGTTACTGAAAAATACATTGTCCCCCATACAAATTGCCATGTTAAAACCTTGTTTAAAAAATACTCAGGTAGAATTTAATTTGCTTGTGCATTTATAACATGCATATATATAACCTACTTTCCAGAAACGCTTAATAAGATATTGTACGTTTTTTCTCTCAACCCCTAATATTTAAAAAAAATGTGTCCCTGAATTTGGTCACCTGCGTTACCTCACCTGGGTTACCAGATTTTCTTACTGTTGAAAAACCAAAAAGTGGCAACATTGTCTAACCCAATGTCAAACAGATGATACTTCAGTCTATTGTTTGCTTTTAATGAGATAGAAACCACGTTTGAGTGAATTTTGATATTAAATCGAATTTTCTAAGGTAAGTGGCAAAATTAAATATCACCTGTGTTCCTAGTATTATCCTGAAACGCATTATGTTAAGCAAGGTTTTGTGGCACCTACCAAATCTTTGTTTCTTGAAGATAATTTCACTTAGATTTCATAACCTAAAAATTCGTTATTCTAGAATAAGGGGGAATTAAACAGCTGATTGTACCTTGTGTTACTAATCACCTGGGTTACTGCATGGTAACACAGGTGATAAATTAAGTAACCTAGGTGACAGAGTTACCTCTTTTTACTCTATCAACAGAAAAAATCAGCCGTTTTGCTATTTTAAATAGTCAACAATTGCCTTTTGACATTTTTTAGCCTTTTGACATCTTTCACTATATTCATTATTTTAGCCAATAATGCCATTGTCGGCAGCAGAAAAAATGAGACGCCACAGAGAGCGTCAGAAACTGGATCGAAATAAAGTAGAAGAAGTGAAAAAAGAAGAAAAGGGAATATTAGCATAAGAATAAAAAGCTTGTGAAAGACATGACAAAAGAAGAACACAAGAAACTAAAAAATAGATGGAAAAGAAGCCAAAATGAAATGAGAATTAGGAAAAAACAGTTAGCACCTATAATAGAGGTTACATCTCCCTCTAGTCCGCAATTATCAGACAATTGTGTGCAAAAACGACGAGGGAGAAAAATTTTAAGAAGAGACCGGTCAAAACTATATCGAGAAAATTTAAGACTGAAAGCACAAATTGATAAACTGGAAAAACGAAAGAATCTATATAAAAAGAGGTATCAGCGGTTAACAAAAAATCTCGGAAATAATTATCCGTCTACTCCACCCTCGGAGTTGGGAGAATTAACACCTGCTGCAAAAGCCGAAGTAATGGTGAATGAACTTTTGCTAAAAACTCCCGAAATGAAAAGGAAAATTGTTGTTACCAAGAATTTGTTTTTGAAGGCAAATCTCCTTGAAGATTCAATGCAAAAAATTTATTACAATAGTGATCAGTCAGGAAAAAAAGTTATCAAAAATGTTTTAAAAATGACAGCTTGCTAGTAGTGTAGGGCTAAAAGGAAGAATGAGAATTAGAAATCGTCATCGCGATCGACGAAACCGAACTACAAATAAAGTTATTTCATTCTATTTAAGAGACGATGTTAATGTAATATTAGTAATGTTTTGCAAAGTTGTTTCTGTTTTCCATTATGTATGTTAAGGTTTTTCATTCTGTACGTGAGTAAAAGAATAGACTTTTGGTTTATAATATGTATAATTTTTATTATTTCAGCCAAAGCGCCAAAAAGGAAAGAACAATTTAATCTGGTAACCTAGGTGACAAAACAGTAACACAGGTGATAAGGTAAAAACTGCCTTAAAAATCAAAATAAGGAATATTCAGCGCTGCTAACCTTTATATGTCCCATTGCTTGTGTTTTAGATCACATATCTTATAAAAAAATCCTTATTTATTTTTCGGTAACCTAGGTGACATTGTACAATATCTTCTGGAATGGCCCATATACCTATTCCATATCACCCTGCACTTTTGTTCAGCACATAAAAGTGATTAATTTGACTTTTTTTTTCTGAGCTGAAACGGTGTTTTTATAATCAAAACTGATTATAAGCTACTTATAGATAATGCCCTGAACTCATTTACCAAATTTCAGAGTGAAAAGTGTATTATTTTTCCAGTTATTCAACAAAATGAGAATGGTATTCCATATGCCCCGAAACTACTCTAGGTATTTTTTTGCATTTACAGAAATATTTTTAAATTTCATTCAACTAAGAAAACATGTTGCTATCTCGGCTGCTATAAAATATACTGTCTATAGTGAAAGAACTTAACTTCATATACCTAGTTTGTGTAAATAATTCTGACTCTTGCACATTGTCTTGAGAACAGAGCTGGCTTTTTTTAATGTAGATAGTGTCAAGGATTCGGAACTGTTTGGTTGGGGATATGGCAACGCCGCAAAACAAGAAAGACAGTTATTAAAATAGTTTTGTTGAGTTAGGACGGAGAAAAAGACTCCGTCCAAAATTGTTAATTTTTATTTAATTAAAGTAATACAGTCCACTAAAAATACGAAGACTTTCATTCCCCCACATTGGTCCTTCGAGCCGGATATTGGATTCAGCGATTTATGGGGTATTCATCACGAAATCGGCGAAAATTAGTGAGTTCGCAAGAATTGGAAGCGGCCATTTTCTGCAGCAACAGAACCGGAGACCAACGGAGAGAAGTCGTTGTCGTGTTCCACCAGGGGTTCCAGTCTGCCAAAAAGTAAGACCTTTCCAATATTTCCTTGAGTTTATGAAGAATTGGAAGCGGCCATTTTCTGCAGCAACAGAACCGGAGACCAACGGAGAGAAGTCGTTGTCGTGTTTCACCAGGGGGTCCTGTCTGCCAAAAAGTAAGACCTTTCCAATAATTCCTTTATTTTATGAATAGTTTCGATTTTTGTCAAAATCATGGCTGAATTGGTTAAACTAAGGGCAAAAAGAACAAATATTAAACAAAAGTTGTCCCGTTTTAGAGTATTTTTTGATAGTTTAAATAAAGAAACGCTAAATGAATCGGTTATTAATAATTTACAGATTCGATTAGAAAAGTTGACTCCCACGTGGGAGGAATTTAATGAATTACAATTTGAAATCGAAGTAGCTTTAGCTCAGGATGGTTCCGAGGCGAAAGCAGATGATAAGATAAGAGAAGAATTTGAGTTAGGTTATTTTTCCTTAATAGGGGATGTACAAGCTATAATAAGTCAGTTTAATAAAAATCAAAATTTAAATGGCTCAGTGGTGAGTTCTCACAATTCAAGTGTTTCGAATCAAAATATTAATATGGGTTCAGGTAATCATTCGTTAGTCAAGCTACCACCAATTAAGCTGCCAACTTTTAATGGGCAATACAGTAATTGGCTTGAATTTAAGGATGCCTTTGTAGCATTGGTGGATAGTGACACTACGCTAAGTGGTATCCAAAAATTCTATTACCTTCGATCGTCATTGGAGAAAGAGGTACTTGAAATAATAAAATCATTAGATATATCAGGTGCCAACTATCAAGAAGCCTGGAAATTCTTAAATGAAAGATTTGAAAATAAAAAAATTATTATTTATAATCACATAAGAGCAATTTTTGAACACCCCCAGTTAATCACCGAGTCATATTTGGGTCTCAGAAATTTGTACGATTCAATATCAAAGCATTTAAGATGTTTAAAAAATTTGGGTGAAAAAACGGAAACTTGGGATCGTTTAATAATTTATATTATAAGTAATAAGTTTGACGTAACATCTCGTAGAGATTGGGAAACCTATAAGTACGAAAAAGATTTGCCTACAATGGCTGATTTGGATAAGTTCTTGAAATTAAAATGTGAAGTATTAGAAAAAATAGAAAATTCTGTGAGTCATACACAAAATTCTTTAATGCACAAGGGTTTAAAAAATATGAACAGGCACCATAATCAAGGTAATAAGTTTTCTTTAACAAATTTAAATATTGAGTCGTCGAAATTTAAATGTTATTATTGCAAAAAGGATCACGGAATTTTTAAGTGTGATCAGTTTTTGAAACTTACAGTTGACGAGCGTACAGTTGCAATAAAACAATTAAAATTATGTCTAAACTGTTTTCGCGAGTCACATCCGTCATGGAAGTGTCAAAATAAAAAGTGTTTTAAATGCGGAAAACCGCACAATGTATTATTGCACTCAGATACAATGTCTAATAATAATAATCCGATTCAACAAAATGTTAGTTTAGCGACCGCTGGTGCAACTAGTAATTCCCAGACGGCGACGGGTGGTGCCAACGACGGCAGGCCCGCGAATTCTCGAGAAGTATCTTTGAGTACGCATGTGACTGAGATCGGTGTTGCCGGCTCCTCAGTTGCGTCCAACGTAATAGGAATGTCGCAAGTGTTAATCAGCCCTATGATGTAAAGACATTGATTTATGTCAAGGTTGAAATAATGACGTAAAAATGATATTTGACAGACATTTCAATACAAACTTGAGATTTTGTATGCAGTAGCAAAGTCAATCATCAACATTGGAATTAACACTGACGATAAAGCAAAGATGGACGCCGCATGCTCTTTTATCATAACAAGCAGACGAGAGGTCAGATGCAAAACACCACCAGGTTCCATGCGAGTTCCACGCTAAAAATATTTGTACATTGTTGCCGATGAGTCCAAAACTTACCCCTTTTGGGTTTTATTTCTGCTTAAATTGACTCAATTTGTAACAATTTGGTATTTACTAGTGCTATGGCCGCGCATAATGCGGGTTTTAAGAAAACCTGTTGACTGGCAGTAGTGGCAGTCAATCAAAAATTAATTTTACAGCTAGAACGGTAGCTATATAATTCGGACTATTCGACACTGGTGTAGAGTCCGCAAAATGTGGCAACGTCTGCCTCCTAGCGGTAGCAGGCGAAAATAAGAAAATAAATGTCACAATTTTGACACTATAATTATTTCAAAGCATTTTCGGCTTTATAAATTAATTTAGTGGTGAGATTATTGTGATTTATAGTTTTGTGAGATAATTATAATTTTACAATATGGTTCATAAGTATTCATAAGTAAGTATTTATGAGATAAATATTTCATTGATAATTCGACCAACAGTAGCGGTGCATGAAGGTATTTTTTTATGTCGATGTCAAACAGAATATTAATTTAATTTTAACAGGGCTATTATAAATAATTGCGCTTTGAACAACAAAGTCCCTATTGTTTTAAATAGGTTAGATTGGCAAAAATTGTAGAATAATTAATTAAAAATACAATAATGAAGAATATTAATTTGTTAGGTACTTGTTATAAAATCGGCGTAAAAAGTTTAGGTTTATGTTTATTATCTTATTAAACTCCATATTTTAGTTTTTTTTATGGTATAAAAGAGCCGCCGGCCTCTCCTGAGATAATGAAATAAGTGTCCTTGTATTACAAGTTATTTACCATTTATTTATACCTACTATTATTTTAAACATTACATACTAAAGTACAAATTGTTCAGTATTTATACATTGTTACAGGAAAATGTTCAATCAATAAAATAGATTTCAATTATTATTATATTTAAGGTTTCCAAGTGATCCCGTACATAGAAAAAAATGGTTTACTTTAGTCGGGTTTGAAGAAGATAAACCATTACCACAAAGAGCTTTGGTATGTTTAAAGCACTTTAGTGAGGACGATTTTTGTATTAAAGAAAACGGAGTGAAGTACTTAAAAAGTGGAGTTAACCCGAAGCCATTCTATGTAGGGAGAAATCAGTCAATTAATATAAGGTACGTGAAATTCTATGAATGAGTATTGTATGGGAAAATTCAATAGGAACAACCATTAAGACTTTTAAATAAACTACTAAATATTTCCTCTTAAAACTTTGCATGTTTTAATTTGTGTAAATGCCTCCTTTAAAAGATTTGCAATTTCCTATCTTGTGTGGTTATAGGGAAAGTAGCTGTCAGCTTTAATATTTTAAATAGGATGATGGTTTTTATTGTGCTTTTATATTTTACTCACACACAGATTCTAAACACATTTTGTTCTGAAGCTATCAGTAAACTTTCGGGTGACCTATACTTCGTGTCAGGCTTAGTAAAAAAAACCGTCCCTTTAACTCTACCTGAGAAAGTTACAAAATATGTGATATTAGACGTTTATATTGTGGATTAGAGAAATTATTTTAATAGAATATAGGTATAGCTATAATATAGCAACTAACATTTTTTTTCTTACCTATAAATTGAATCCCATTTCTTTCAGTTCTGATTCGACCATAGAGGGGACTCCTCCAAAGAGGTATGTTGTTACAAAAATGAAATGATCTGTAAGTTTTTTTAACCACTTCCAAAAAGTAGGGGTTTCTGTAGTTTCTGACCAATTTTAATCTTTATATTTTAAAGAAAAAAGTTGTGCGGGTGGGGGAAGACAGGTGAAATAAAACTTTTGGAAAAACTATAAGTAACACCTAAGTAGTTTCTCATTTTCAAGGCTAAAAACAGATAAGGGCTAGACTGTAGACCAAATAAGATATTTCAGAATAACGTTCTATATCGTTTTACAGTTTCAAAATAAAATTTTAACAAATTTGCTTACAATTATTATTAAGAGCAAGAAATACCTAAATATAAAGATTTGAATAAAAACAGAAGGCACTAAAAATGCTCATTTGTATGAAATAATGTAGATAATATAACACATTCTCGATACAGTAATCAACTTATGGTGTTATGCTCAGCTTTTAAATGTCTGGGCAAGCAAAAGTAACTACAAGAATATTGATTTAAATCAAAAATAATATTTATTGCTTTTCGAGCTTTTTTAAAGTAGGTTTCTATTTTAAGTCTACTTTTTTTATAGTCTATCTTGTTTTTTAGGTTAAAGTTATTAGAACAATTATCACGTCCTATAAAAGGTACTCCTTCAGAGACAGACAGAGTCAGATGCAGAGGGCAATGTGCCATCAGAGGGTATGGAAATGTAAGCAAAAATGCACCCATCTTACAAATTGTCTAGAACAGTTTTTTTTACTACTTTGGTACCAAATTTTTATTGTAAAATTCAGCAGTAACCCAATATTAAAGTCACTATTTATTTTAAAAAATCTAATTTATTCCCAATTAATAAGTTTGTATTAAATTTCAATGGTTCTTTTCAGGGAGTCGATCCATAGACCTAAAAGTATTGGTAGTGGAGGCTATGCAAATATTATTAACATTGCAATATCATTACAGTGGGATCATTCATTGCATTGTCAATTAGGAAGGCTTGAAGTTATTAAAGACACCCGAATGGGGTTTAAGTCGCATATAACTTTTGGTTGTAATACCTGCAGTGACATCATAGAACGGTTTGTATAGTTATAGTGTATATAAATTTCGTTACAATGTATTATAAACGAAATAAAACAAATTTTTATTATGAATAAAAATTGTCGCGTTAGGCGCAAATTTTAAAAAACTCGAAAACCATTGAGGAACATCTTGCTGCCATATGCACATAAAACAAAAAACATTAGAAAACTACTTGTAAGGGTGTGTTGACTTTACAATATAATATTTAATGCAAACTCAATTTTTTATTTTAGAACTTTTCAATTCGAAGTATTATATGTAATCTTTGGCAATATGTAATACTATTAAGGTTGCCACCTCTCTATATAGGTTTGAGCCCTCAGGCTCCAGCCTACGAGTTATACGTCAATTTGCCCCAGGTGAAGTATTATTTAACACTTAGGTAACAAAGCAAATTCCGACGTACCTATTTGACTAAATTGTAATTTTAAAATATTGTTATTATTTATATGTTTTTATGTTTAATGTTAACCTGAGGCACTTTTTTCTCATATTTTTATAATTTTTGGAAGCCACGAATTCATTCGCATGTCGTCATCGTTTATCAAAATATCACTTTTTATTTTCATTCTAAATACAGCAATGCTCTTGCCAGTTTTTAGAAAACGATTTGGCCTGTATCATGGTCACCTATTTTTATATAATTGTTATTGAAATGATATTATTGATAATTTTAACATAACATTTAAAATGCTTTGAAAGTGATACGCCACTGCTAATTCAACCTCGTAGTAGCGTGCCCATGCTATCGTCCTCTTATAAACAGTGAGTTGTAGGCTCGGCGCAAAATTACGTACATGAATGAGATGCATGGTCTATCTTTGCTTTATCGTCAGTGGGAATTAACTTGTCAAGACTTTGAAACAAAGTCAATAACCTTGAAAATTTCAAATATCGGTATGCTCTAAACAAAAGTCAACTAAAATTACAAGTCAAAGTTGAAGAACGTCAATAAATTTAACGGAAATTAAAACCCTGTCTCGTTAGAAGGCTTGAAATCATTTCAATAAGTGAATTTAACCCCAAAATTAAATTTATTTATAGTGCTTGTGCAATTTTGTGAACCTAAATATGGATATTATTATTTATGTGGAGATGCTCCAAAATGAAATAGAGAGGTGAGTATACAAAATTTAAAAGCGTGTACAAAATAAAAAAAATAATGGAAATTTAACATAGTTAAGCCCACAAAGGCTAGCTTATTTCTTAATCATGCTCTTCCACATAGAATAAAGTAATATTGAATTTCAGGCTTAATTTAAATAGAAATCGGCGCTTTTTAAGAGACGTAAGCGATCCCTTGTCTTTGCCTGAGGACAGTTTTAAAAAATTGTATAGAGTGTCCAGAGAATTGGGCCAGTGGTTGTTAGTTCAGGTTGGCCCACATATGACGGAAGGTGAACGAGTAACAAGTATCCCCAAATCTCTTAGAGTGAGTATTTAGTTGTAGTTAATGATAATAGTAGAAGTCTATAATATATTAGTTATATATATTTAGTTGATAAAAAAAGTTAAAATTCGGCTTTTATATACCGAGCCATTTTGCTTTGCTAATCCGCTTATAGGCCTTAACCAACAGTGCCTTAAATTTTGTTTCATAGTGATTTTTCAATTTCTCTGGTATATAGGGGCTGATAGGTTAGTGCATTTGCTAGATAATATATTTTGTATTAATTATTGTAACTTTTTTAGTTATTTGCAGTGTTACACTTTCTTGGTAAAGGATCCTATCAGGGCGGTGTAGGCCAAGACTATTTGACGAGCATGCACCAAACATCCATGAGCCGATGTCTATCTGAGGTGACAGATTTAATAGTTGATGTACTTGGACATTTAATCAAATTTCCTGAAAGCGAAGAGGAAAAAAACCAGGAGAAAGTTTTGTATGTATAGCAAATAACTTATTAGATGCTAGAATCTTTAAAGTGGGTGTGTTATCACTGGCAAGAGTATATTACTCAATTTTAAAAACGGGGTAATATCTTTTTAGATTTACTGAAAATGGTGCATTTCCTGGTATAATAGGATGCATTGATTGCACACAGATAGCAATTATTTCTCCTAAAACAAATGACCCTGAAATGCCTGGAGTTATATTTTATTGCCGAAAGCAATATTATAGTTTAAATGTACAGATAGTAAGTATATATATACCTTTTTTTTTATGATAAGGCACAGCACTGCAGGATTAATCCTTTATGACGCTCTACGAGCGGTGCGTGTGCGCAGGAAACGATTCACGTTGGTCTTGAATCTTTGGAGACTATACTCCTACACACTTAAAATATCATTCCGTATTCATCTAAGACTATATTCTTATTGTTTTCTATTTACAGGTGTGTAATGCAAAATTGAAAATACTAAACATCAATGCGAGGTTCCCAGGGTCAGTACATGACTCTGCAGTCTGGCACACATCATTAGTTCGATTACATTTGGCCAATCATTTTAGGAACAGAAACCAACTCACATACTTGTTGGGTAAATATTAAAATATTAAGGTAAATCAACATGAACAATTTTTTTTTATAGGGGATTCAGGATATCCATTAGAACCCTGGCTACTAACCCCCATAAATCATCCTGAAAACGATAATGACCGAGAATATAATCGTTCTCATAGAGCAATTCGAAATAGTGTTGAAAGAACTAATGGTGTCCTAAAACAAAGATTTCGATGTATATTTAAGCACAGAACACTACATTATGCTCCAACTCGGGCTGCCCAAATTATTTATTCCTGTGCAATATTACATAATTTGTGTCTCCTTAGAAATGACAATTTTGATGAATATGATGGTGAGTTGTAGATATTTTGTAACAAATATACAGGGTCCTGCAACTTAGCTCCCTTGATCTCTGAATTCTATACAATTACAAATACAGGGTAATAATTATGGAGATTATATTTGGCAATTATTTACAAATATACAGTGCCCCATTTAAAAATATTTATGTTCAAAATGTCCTGCTTTTATGAAACGCCCTGTATATTTAAAAATTATTTTGAAAGATAGTCCCCTATCATAGATATTACCCTGTAGCAGATTACCATATCTTTGTCTGTAATGGTCTTTAGGTACTGTTCCATTTGGACCATTAGGGCTTTAAATTAACAACTATAGTCAAAACAAACTATTTTTATACTATACAATCTTGTTTTTTTTTAGACAATTTAAATGAGAACGGTGAAGTTGAAAATGAGGTGGAAGATAATTATCCTGTTAGAGGACTTATTTTACAAGAAGGACGTATTTTACGAAACCGAGTCATTCAAAATTATTTTAATATGTGACGTTTGAGGTTATACTGTGGAATAAATACACCTATTTTTATGAGTTATATAATTTTATTATTTCTTTATATAGTTTAATGAAGAGTTTACCAGTTCTGTTAGTGCTTTATTTAAAATACATAGACTGTTCTTTAGGTTGGCCAAACCATTGTTCAATCTTCGAATGTGATTATTAACAACAGGGTCCAGGTCCAGAATATCAGCTAAAAATATCAAATTATTAATATGACAAAATAGAGAAAAACCAAAAGTATTTCATACTTTTAGTTTTTTTCTGAAGGCTGCTTTTTTTCTTCAGCCTATTTGTCTTGTATGTGCAATTGTTAATCTTTTTTTCTTTAAAACCCAACTCGATGACCTGAGGGAGTCCATATATTAAAATTTTTGACAAAACTTCCAGGAGAATTTTTTCAAGATCTGTTAAAATTTCAACCACCACAATTCCACCTCCTGTTAACTGTTGTTCATTAATGAAGCCTTCTAGCTTTTGCTTTTACCTTGGATTCCCAATCACCAAAAACCTTAAATATATTTAATTATTTTTATTTTGCGATAAGAAAAGTATAAATTGTAGCTACCCTTTTCCAATTCGAGACACTTCTTTGTTGCCCATATTTTTCTTTATTTAGATTAAGACACAGATTTTCAAAGTCTTCATCTTTATTTCTTTTATATTCTAAATACATTTCGTATTGGTAAGTTGTGGTTTTTCGTCTTTCCAAAACTATAGATAAGACAATTAATAATTGTAAAACATGTCAAAATATTCATGTATTAACAAACTAATTTCAGTACTAACTGTATATAAGAAACTTTTGGATAAATATTTATAAACATGTACATATATACATAAGATATGAGCCATTCAAATAAATGGCCAAATAAAACTAAAATTAGTTTACAAAAAACTTATTTGGTATCTTGAATTGCGAGGGCCAAAGTATTTATGGAGTCAGCCAGAGCCAAAATTGATTTGGCAACTTGCTGCAGTCCATTGGTACTTTCTTGTATGTGATTGTCCAATTGCACTAAAATATACTTTAAAGTTATGAAATTGAACAGGAAAACTACTTTATTATCGATTTTGCATCCTATTATTTTTATACTTACATCTTCTTGAATTAACTGGCTTTAATTTTCCTTCTATTTTCTTATATTTTGGCTTTTGATCCTCTTTATCAGAAGCACCTTGCTGGAGTTCCTGGGATCCTTTAGAAACATCCGGTACAATAATAGGCAAATCTAATGGAATATCTTCGGGAATATCAGCGTCCTCTTGGGTGATGCGTAGAGTCCCATCATCCTGGACATCAAAATGTTCTAAATTGAAAATAAATTTCAATGTAGTGAAGAAATCATAGATTTTGGGTATAGATTGTCGAGTTAAAATTAGTTTTGGATGTTTTGCCTACGATTGCACAAGGCATCTTCAAACTAAATGATTAATTTACAACCCCACTCATGATTGTAATAATTTAATCCCTCCTGCAAATAGTGTAAGAGGTAAATAAACAATGTTACCAATTTTAAGCTTACCAGTTTTTTGTGTCAAGCCTAGCTCCGAAACATTGCTTATTCCAGTGCAAGATATATAAAGACCTGTAACATTAGCACATTTTTTTTCTATGTCACTTAGTATTTTTTCTGACCTAATCTTTGATTTGATGTGAGATTTCCACTCTATGAAAGCCTGGAATTTAAAAAATTTACATATTTTAAAAATCCTAGCTTTAATATGAAAGAGAACAAAAACTGAAGAATGCAAATTTAAAAAGACCTAAGTTTCATTTGACTGCCTAAACTGCTGTGATTTTTGGACTTGGCTTGAACCAATTCTAGCACTGCCATCCAGAAATATATATTTCCAGATGCATTTTATATACAGTGGGCTATCAACTAGTATTCTTACCTTTTTCCATCCTTCTCCTGTCTTTTCTGCTCCACCTATTGCATTGAGAGCTTTCGAAACTTGATCCCATGCTTCCTTTTTCATTGCTGGGGTTCCCTTGCCCCATCTTATACAGTCGGATTCCTCCACCAGTTACACCATTTTATTATACTGCTGGCTATTTGCTTTTTTCGTTGGCATCTATAATAATCAAAAATATAAACAAGGTTTATAGATACAAGCCTCTTTCTACACGTACAGCAGAAAAAATATTGTTTAAAAACACATATTTATTAACTATGGTATTGGTAAGGCCACACGCCTACACAACCGAGAGACTTACCTCGTTTCAATCTATCCTTTTTGGTTTAAATAACGTAAAGAGCCACTAAACTGACTGAACTATAATATAAAACCAAAATAAAACTTAACACAAATTTTTCCACCCACGAAAGACGGAAAGCTAAAAAAAACTGACGGCTAAATAATTATATGGAGAATCAGGTGATTCTTCTTCTTTTTACTGTTATGGCATCAAAAATACAACGTTGCCAAGAGTAAGCTTAAAATAAATTTCAATCAATTGTAATCTCCAGGTTTTTAAATCAACCACTGTTACTGCATACGAATTTTGTTAAACATTGATTTAATACTCAATTTTTCTTGAAATGTTCTCAAGATTGAAATTGACTTCAATGCTTTTACATCATAGGGCTGATTGTCTACGGCACTAATTAAAATAAGTAATGGAAAAAAGTCAATCAAGGTTCGCGCGCTGTTGGATAGCGGTTCCCAAAGTAATGTTATTTCGCAAGAAATCTGCAAAAAATTGGATTTAAAGTTGTCAAACATTGATTATATGGTTAAGGGTATAAGTCAAAATACAACAAATATAAGCTCTAAAACAAATGTGCTTATTAATTCATGCGTTAAGGATTTTAAAATGAATATTAGTTGTTTGGTGCTTTCGCGCATAACAGATAGATTACCGATGATGTCATTTAACAAAGATATATTGCCGATTCCTTCTGAACTCTGTTTGGCAGATCCAGATTTTAATATTTCCAATGATGTTGACGTTTTATTAGGGTCTAATGTATTTTGGACAATCATCAAATCAGGTCAGGTTCGACTCGGAAAAAAGTTGCCTCTTCTACAAGAAACGGAGTTAGGTTATGTCGTTGCTGGAAATATATATGTAAACCGAGATGTAAACTCAGATGGGAATAACGTAGTGCTTAGTTGTCATGCGATCGGTAATGATGCTTCTTCCATCGACAATAACATAGTAAAATTTTGGGAAATAGAAGAAGTCGACAATAAAGAAAGGGTTATGTCCGAAGCGGAAAAATATTGTGAACAATATTTCGAAACCACAACAGAACGCAATACTGAGAACAGATTTGTAGTAAAAATTCCATTTAAAAATAATCTTAATAAATTGGGTAGATCGCGTGATATGGCAATAAAGAGATTTAAATATCTTGAAAATAAATTAGAGAAAAATAAAAATTTAAAAGAAGAGTATTCTGCTTTTATAACCGAATATTTAGCATTAGGGCATATGTCCGAAATAAAGGATCATGCGGATAATGGGTTCTTTTTACCTTATCATGCGGTGATTAAAGAAAATAGCTTAACGACAAAGTGTAGGGTAGTTTTTGACGCATCCGCCAAATCATCGTCAGGCCTTTCATTAAACGATGTTCAGTTTGTCGGTCCTACACTTCAACAGGACGTTTTTTCAATTTTAATAAGATTTCGGACATATAAATATGTTTTAACAGGGGATATCTCGAAAATGTACAGACAAATATTAATAAGTGACAGTGATACGAATTTTCAAAAAATATTGTGGCGCGAGCAACCCAATCAAGAGTTAAAATTATATAAATTAAATACGGTTACTTACGGTTGTGCATCTTCACCATATTTAGCGGTTAGATGTATGCTTCAGTTGGCAAAAGAAAATGAAAATGAATATCCACTTGCAAGCAAGATAATAGAAAGAGATTTTTACATGGATAATGTTTTAACTGGTTCAAACACTTTAGTGGAATTACTAAAAATTCAAAAGGAAATCGCGTCAGTTTTAGCTAGCGCAGGGTTTGAACTAAGAAAGTTTTTGTGTAATAACAAAGACATATTAAATAAATTTCACATTAATAAAGATTTAGACGTTAACATTTTGAACATCGGGGAAAACGAGCAAAATAAAACACTCGGTGTTTACTGGGACTCAAACAATGATTTTATTAAATATAAAGCTAATACAGCGGACAAGTTTCAAGGTGAAAGGGTTACGAAAAGAATAATGTTGTCTCTAATCTGTCAGATATTTGATCCTTTAGGTCTTGTCGGTCCTGTAGTCATAGTTTGTAAGCTTTTAATTCAGGAACTCTGGAAATTAAGGTTAGCCTGGGATGAACAAGTTCCTGCGCATTTATTGGAAAATTGGTTAACATTTTATAGAGAATTTGCGATGATTGAAAACTTAAATATCCCTAGACATGCCACATTTGCTGAATATATTACTATAGAAATGCATGGGTTTAGTGACGCGTCGATTAAGGCTTATGGGGCGTGTATTTATATACGATGTTTAATTTCATCCGGAAGATATTGTTCTAAGTTACTATGCGCCAAATCTCGTGTAGCGCCTATAAAACAGATTAGCTTGCCGCGACTAGAGTTATGTGGTGCGTTATTGCTTGCTAATCTAGTAAATAAGGTACAGAAGTGCCTAGAAATCGAATTTAATCAAAATTACTATTGGACAGATTCCACAATCACGCTGTTTTGGATAAAAAATGAACCAACTAGGTGGAAAACCTTTGTGGCTAACCGGGTAAGCGAGATAAGATTATTAACGGAATATGATAACTGGAATCACGTGAAATCAAAGGACAATCCTGCAGATTTAATATCGCGTGGTGTATCGGCCAAAAACTTAAGTGAGTCTAGATTATGGTGGCAAGGCCCCGAGTTTTTGAAATTTGAAAATAGTAAGTGGGATTTGTTAAAAATTAATATTGACTTGTCAGAAATACCGGAACAAAAAACAGTTTCGCTCTTATCAATAAAGAGCAGTACGGAATTAAAGTTACTATTAAAGAAATTTTCGTCATTCCAGAAAGTCGTGCACGTGTTATGTTATGTTAGACGCTTTATAGAGAATTTAAAATTAAGAGGATCAAAAGCCAAAGAAAGGCAATACGGCTCGTTAACACCTGAAGATATCGACCAATCTTTAAATTTATTTATTAAGGACGTACAAATTGAATTTTTTCCGCAAGAATACAATGCGTTACTTAATGCCAAGGAGATTCCAAAAAATAGTAGAATACTTACTTTAAATCCATTTATAAAAGACGGAATATTGCGAGTCGGAGGGCGATTAAATAATTCTGATCAAGCTTTTGAAAAGAAACATCCTATAATTTTGCCAAATAAGCATTTACTTACAAATCATATTTTAAAACAGGAACATGAAAGGTTATTGCATTGCGGTGTTCAAACCTTGCTCTATAGTGTTAGAGAAAGATATTGGCCAATTCTGTGCCGAAATGCTTGTAAAAATATAATAAGAAAATGCATAATATGTTTTCGCGCAAAGCCAAAGGAGGCCGCATATCTCATGGGCGATTTGCCTGAGGTGCGTGTAAATTGCTGTTCAGTATTCTTGAATGTTGGTACTGATTTTGGCGGGCCATTTTTGTTAAAAGATCGACACACTCGTAACCCTAAATTAATAAAGGCATACATTTGCCTCTTTGTGTGTATGAGTACAAAGGCGGTACATATTGAGTTAGTCTCTGGACTTACCACTGATGCCTTTTTAGCGGCATTTAAACGATTTACTAGCCGACGAGGTAAGCCAGCCAACATGTATTCTGACAATGGATTAAATTATGTTGGCGCTAATAATGAGTTGTGTAAGGTTTATGAATTTTTAAAATGTAATTCAGAGTACATCGCTAATCAGTTGGTTAATGAAAAAGTAAAATGGCATTTTATACCGGTTAATTCCCCCAGTTTCGGAGGTTTGTGGGAGGCTGGAATTAAAAGCGCGAAAAGCCACATTAAGCGTGTTATTGGCGAAAAGCCTTTAACTTTTGAAGAATTTACCACGGTTTTGACACAAATTGAGGGTATTCTTAATTCCCGGCCACTTTGTCCTATCACTGATGACCCCGATGATATTTCGGCCTTGACGCCCGGACACTTTCTGATCGGAAGACCACTTAGTACTCTTCCAGAATATGAATTAACAGAACTACCCGAAAATCGATTAAATAAGTGGCAGCATCTACAAGCCATGGTGCAGCACTATTGGGCCAGGTGGCAAAAGGAATATTTATCCGAACTACAAACCCGAACTAAATGGAAATTGAATGCTCAAGGTTTGCTGAAGGTTGGTACTCTGGTTTTGGTAAAAACCGACAACGCACCCAGTTTGTGTTGGCAGTTGGGAAGAGTAGTCAGTCTGCATCCAGGGAAGGATGGAATAGTTCGGGTAGTGAATGTGAGGGTCCGAGAGGGTGTGCTAACACGCGCTGTTGGCAGACTTTGCGTATTGCCCACAGATTGATATTATTCTAACTAGACAGTATAGCGTTTTAAGGGCATATTAAAAAAAAAACTAGTGGAGTGAGAGTGAGCAAACTTTAGTTTGTTTGTTGTGTTGAAAGACAAAGACTTGGTGCTTCCAAGGGGGCGGTATGTCAAGGATTCGGAACTGTTTGGTTGGGGATATGGCAACGCCGCAAAACAAGAAAGACAGTTATTAAAATAGTTTTGTTGAGTTAGGACGGAGAAAAAGACTCCGTCCAAAATTGTTAATTTTTATTTAATTAAAGTAATACAGTCCACTAAAAATACGAAGACTTTCATTCCCCCACAGATAGTATAATATAGTAAAATCGTTTTCTATTCTATTCAATAATAAAAAAAAAAAACTGCCTCTTTTGTAGCACTATTTTTGATGGGATTAATGACGTCAGTTATGACGTAACAGACGACATAACAACGTCAGTTAAATAATGTGATAATAGCGTTAAAAAACTGTCGACATTATAACGTCACTCAGGTGACGTGATATTAACGTCAAAAAATGACGGCATTTTAGCTGTGACATAATCACGTCATCCTACCGTCAATATGCCGTCACTCTTAAGGTCATAAAGACGTCCGAGCTGACGAAAAACGTGCGTCAAAATGACGTCAGTCTGCTGCCTGGGTACTAACAAAAGTCAACTAGAGTTCGAGAAAGAATTCCAAGGGCCTGTTCGTCAGAAGAATAGAAAGAATATTATTTGAAGAAAGAAAATGAAAAACAAGATAAAGAAAAAGCTATTTAAATAAAAAGGAGAAAACGCGAAGAAAAGAGGCAACAAATGGCTGAAAATAAGGAAATAAATGTCAACAATAAGAAACTTCGCAGATGTAGTCAAGGAGAGTTGAAAGATTTTTTTTTCGAGCAGAAGGAGCAGGCAGAAACAAACTAAACATATACCGAAGAATTAACAACGGAATCTAATTAAAAATTGATACAAAAATGAATCTCAATGATTACGTCATAGTTCAATATGAGAGTAAGAAATTTCATGGAAAAGTTACAAAAACTTTAAGCTACAAGTTCTTTGTTACCGCTATGGTACGAAGTGGCCTAAACTATTGGAAATGGCCTAGTGACCTGGACGAATTATAGTACGCTTTAAGATATAAAAGAAAAAATTATTCCCCAACCTCTATAAATAATAGAGGCAATTTTTCTGTGCCCGAAGTCGAAAAACATTTGACTTTGTAATGATCTAGATAAAATTATTTAAAGACATTCGTTTCTATTCATTTTTTTAAAATAAAAGGTTCGTTCTTATAATATTTTTTGTTCACTTGACTACCTATTCATAGATGCAACAAAAATTACAAATAAGTACTTACTAATAACATTTCTTAGTAATTTTAATTTTATTTAAGTATCTACTTATAAAGTAGATATAAAAAAATATGTTAAATATAGGTAGGGGAACCCGGGGCAATATGGGGTACCGGGGTAAAACGGGGTACCGTTATTTTAGCGGAATTCCGCTCCACTGAAACCGCCAAATTGTTGATGTACGATCTCTACTACCAGTTCACTTAACTGCAATAGACGTGGCACGAGTCAGCTCAGCGTTAGTATATATTTGTTTGGCAAAGAGTGATAAGCGCTGTGTGCTCTAAAAGTGGCTCCCGCATTTGGCCAAGGTATATACATCTTTCGAAAGATTAGTTTTACTTTGTTTATATTAGATGATTAGTGGCTACATATAGTATGCCTTACTAAACGGATTTCCCAAAAAAATAATTATTTCCTGTATCTTATTTTGATTTGATTGCAGCACGTGGTTTGGGGCAAAACGGGGCGTAAATTACGGGATAGAACGGGGCCTCCATTTTGCCCCAGATAGGAAACTTGGATTATCATTTCTATATGTCTTATCTTGCTTCAGATGGTACGAAAGTACAAAAGAAAAACAACTCGTCAAAATTGGTCTGCACAGTCAATGGAACAAGCAGTACAGGCTGTTATTGCCAGGACCATGGGTTATCAGAATGCAGCGCAACAATTTAAAATACCTCGAACTACCTTAGAACGCTATGTTGCAAAAGCTAGAAGAGATGAGGCGTCACCATTTGGAGTAACACAGCTGGAAAACTTTAGAAACGTGTTTACTGTACACTGACAAAAATGGATTTACCGATGTCGTGGGTTGCAGAATTAGAGCTACTTTAACGCACCTTACTATGTTGTTCAAACTCAGCCTACGAATTATCACAAATCATTTAGAAACGCTACAATAACTCAGCTTCTTGTGGTTCGCCTCAACACACAAATATCCACATTTTAAACACATTTGGGATCACCACAATCCTTTATTTTGTAACCATTTTATGAGTTACCTGAACTCAGTTTTTGGATTGGGAAAACCTACTAACTGATTTTAAGGTGCCGTTTTGACCCAGACGTGCATTATTGTAACTCATTACCGTGTGTTAAATTATTTTGAGTTGGAATAAGTCGTAAATAGTGCTCTAAAAACTCATGTCAAGGGTAAATCATCGATCGAAAAGTCACGGAAAGTTCCGAAATCACGCTCGTGCCGATTTGGCGTGGTAACTTCATCCCATTGTTAGTAATATCTCGTGCACGTCGCGTCATGGACCACATAACTGGACTTGCTATCCGCGCAATCGTTGATCGGAGGGATGTTTTTTTTTATTTTTGTTCAGAGTTTGTTCTCATAGAGGTGCGTGAAAATGAGAATAATCCAATTTTAGTGTTGGAATATATTTAAAGTGCTAAACCTTATTGTGCCTAGTGCCTAGCTTCGTTCATAGAGTAGTTCCTTTGCACTTGACGTTTATCATATGTTGTTAGATATGTCAGTAATGTCAGTTAACCTAGCATGTGTTTTCGTAACAAGTGTTTGTTAATTAAAGTACATATTATTAAATATTCCTTGTGTTTCTTGGCTCTATTGAGATTCCCTGTCAACATTTAGGACAGATTAAATCTATAGTCGTTAAGTAAGCTAGAACAACTGAAAGGTCCAGTTTTGATAGCTCGAATCATGAGTTAATCTAGCCCTAGTAGTGACGCATCACAACTCCCATATTGGTCTCTGGCAGCTTAAACAAAGAATTGCTGCAGCCCACGTCGCATGTGTTCCTCAAACCCAGTTACGATTAGCTAAGGTAGCTAGCTAAAACAACCCATCTTCGGGGCTATTATAACTCATTAACAGTGATTTGATGCAATCTCTTCGATTGAGTTGCCGTAACTCAAAGGTCTGAGCTGTCCCCTATTCAGCCCTATGATCAAATGCTCACTTTAACTTTTAACGTGAGTGTTTCCATGACAACAACCGAAAACAGCCTACTTGTTGATTTTTCACTGTGGTTGAGAAACAGCTGAGCCCTTAAGTTATCGGATGTGATTGTTAGATTTAAGTGTCAGAATTCTTAACCTAAAAATAGTATAGATTTTAGAGAAAAAGTTTTAGTGTGCGTTCGAGATACATTATTTTATGTCGTAAGTACATATTTCTATATTTCAATTGAATGCTTGTTTACATATTTACATTATTACAGCCGTTTTTTTTAGAATATGGATTGGAATCAAAGTATTAACCAGTAAAGAACACAGACACGAGACAAAGTTTATTTCAATTGGTAACTGTGACAAGTTTTCACCAAGAAAATGGTAAAAGAAAATATTTGATACCTAAAGAGGCTAGTTATTAAACAATTATATGTATTTACCTACTACTTCATATTAAATATACTTTTAATTACTTTAGGGCTCCTAGTGGGAATAAAGATTATTAGTATTTGTATTTGTAGTCCGGCTTACACTTATGTATTATTAACATCAGTAGAATGTGATTGCTGCATGAAAATTAAAGTAGGTACTCAATAATTTATCTGCTTAACAGAAATTGAGAATAACTTGTGTCAGAAAACTCACTTAGAAAAAGAAAAATTATGGTATGAGATGCTTTTCAACTAGACAGATAACTCAAGAGATTATTTGCAGTGAAAGCAAAGTATGTATTGTATAATTTTAGTTTTTTTTTTTATTTTAGCCCTTTTCTCAGTGATATAATGTGATGTTATAGGATATGACCAACCTAAAATTACCAGCACATATCAGGACTCAAGAAGATTCCAATCTGATTAAACTCGATTCGATTTTATTCACTATAAAAGGATCATTATCTAATAATGTGAAGGTAGGTCCTGTCTTAAAATATAGTACCTACCTAATTTTTTATTGGTATTGCTCGAACTTCTCTACTAGCACAGCTGCTTACAATCTCTTGGAATATATTTATAAAACAATAGATTCTAATTATTACTATACCATAGCTCTATTTTTCGATTTAATATAATACAATACAATAATATTTATTTGTTCAATAATAAGATGCTTACATTTACTATAAACATAATAAAAAAAACCCAATAGGGGCTGTTGAACAATGTCTGGAGAGATTTTTGTAAATAACCATTTTAAATTTGTAATTACATTACATTTAGACAATGACAATTTTGATAAAATTACACATGCTTAAAATTGTAACAAACATTTAAAATTTAACACTGAATTATTCCTTTATCAGGATCATCAAAAAATGCATTAACCCTTGAGCGGGCGCGCCTTATATTAGAACACGAGTAGGCGCGCGGCGCACTGAGTGCGCCAATAGTGTAAATTGCAGTTTGACTTTTATAAAACTAATTTTTGTATAATTTTTTTTTATATTTATGTTATTTAAGTGTTTAATCTGCAAAATTTTAATTATAACCTTAAAAATAACAAGAAAGAACAAATTAAGTCGAATAAATAAAGAAAATTAGTCGCTATCCTCGTTGAATGATTCCGTTTGTCTGGAACACTTTGAAGAACTAGTTTTAACAACAGAATGAGCTTTGCACCACCCGTGATACAACGTCATTTTCTCTTTAGACAGGCTATGCTTCATAAAGGCATTTTGGCATCCGTTAAGTATTTTCTGGTCCTATAATAAAGAAAAATAAATGTGTAATTTCATATTATACGTATATTACAACAACAAAATAATAACAAAAACATATAAACCAATAAAACTATACTTACATAACAAGGCGCGCGGTGCACTCCGTGCGCCAGTTACAGCAAGTCTACGGACATACTATTTTAACACCCACAAACTTGGTTATAAAAACTATACAATCGGCTTAACCTAAGCAAAATGGTACACTGCAGGAATACCTTAAGCGTTGAAGGCGACAAAAAAATATTCACAGGTTGGTGGGAGAAAATGTAGCACTGGCGCACTCCGTGCGCCAGCGCGCCCGCTCGAGGGTTAAGGTTGTAGAAGGCCTTACTGACTAGATATTTTGTTAAGGTATATTTTAGTTTATTCTTTGGCAGGTTTCTAATTTCGTCTGAGAAACAATTAAAAATTTTTATGATACAGTATTTTACATTTTTTTGGAGGTATGTATAGTTATATTTTTCTGGTACTAAATTACTTTTATGGCGAGTATCATAATCATGTTTCACATTAAAATCGAGGAAAAGATCCCTATTATCACATACAAATATTACAGAGTCCAAAATGTACATTCCTATTACCGTCAGAATATTTTTTTCTACAAAAACAGACCTACAACTTTCCTGCTGTTTCATCCTAAAAATATTTCGGATGCACCTTTTTTGCAAGACTATAATTCTGTGTATTGCCGATGAACTACCCCAAAATATCACTCCATATCTTAGCCCAGCGTTTGAATGCGTCGACACTGCCATCTTGCTTAGAAAGTTGCATGCTGTGGGAATACGTGGTAATATTTCTGACTGGCTGGAATCATTTTTCTCTAATCGCCAAATAAGAGTAAACTTTAGGGTTCCTATTCGGAGAACCTAAATATCAGATAGGGCGTTCCCTAAAGAGGCGTAATCTCTCCCTTGCTTTTTGCATCATTTATAAACAATTTGAAAAAATGATGCAACAGTAGTCATACCTGCTTCTACACTTAATCAACTACTTGAAATAACTTATACAATTCTGCTTAGATTTTCTGTTTGGTGCCAAACAAATCATCTAGTTGTTAACACAAATAAAACCCATTACATGGCATTCTATAAAAAGCATCAGGTTCCTGATTTATACTTAAAATTGAATAATAATTCTATTACAAGAGTAGAACAATGCAAGTTTCTGGGTCTTCACCTAGACTCACAATTAAAGTAAACAGCTCATGTAGACAATGTTGCTGCAAAACTAAACTGCTTCTTATGCCTTTGTCAACTTAAAAACCTTCATGAACCCCAAACAATTGTTAAATAAGGTACACCGGGGTAAGTGGAAATTCAGGGCAAGTGGAACCCAGGCTTATTCCTGATAAAACAATGTTCTGTAAAGTGGCTCCACCTATTGCATACTTGCCCACCTACATCCTTTACATACCCTGTTGCATAGAAAGCCGTTAGCGATTCATTTGCGCTTCGACAGTGACACTGTTGTCAAGGTTGTCGATTTACGTCGCATAACGAGTTAGCACGTGTTTTTTGTCGGTGGTTGTAACACTCACGAAAGTTATAGTATTAATTAAACTTTTTGAGGTAAGTACATCATAAACAATATTTTTTTGTATTTTAAACTTATGGGTCACATAAATTTGTTTACTTTGAAGAAACGAGCTAGGTTACACTTGCCCCTAAAAAATCACAGAATGGGGAAAGTGTAGCCTATGTTTGGTTCCACTTTCCCCGGTCAAATGGGGACGGATACAATGTTGGCAATTAAAGTGCTGATTAACTTTATTTTTTTAGACATGGTACGTACCTATGTTCGGAAGAAGCCGCCACCTAAATACTCGAAAGAAACTCTAAAAATTGCTATCGCAGCAGTTAAAAATAATGAAATGACGGTGTATAGAGCATCGAAAATTTATAATATCCCAAAGGCCACACTTTTTAAACATGTAAAAGGCCAAAGGGGTGTTAAAAGCTCCACCATGGGGAGACCCACTGCCATTCCATATGAGGAAGAAGTGAAAATAGCCGGAAACATCAAGCTTATGGAAAAATTGGGGTTCGGCGTTTCTAAAAAAGAAGTATTAACACTTATAGGCCGTTAGGTAAAGGAAAATAACATTGAGACACAATTCAAAGATGGAATACCAGGCGACGATTATTTTATAAGATTTAAGCGAACGTTCAACCTTAGCCAGAAGAAGCCACAAATCGTAGAAGTAACAAGAAAAAGAAGTGTAGATCCGTTTATCATGGATGATTACTTTACTTTGTTAAAAGATATCATACAAGATATTCCTCTATCACGAATCTATAATATAGATGAAACGAGCGTTTGCCTAGATCCGAGCAGAATTAAAGTTGTTGGCCAAAAGGGAACAGCTGCTCATAGGGCAACAAGTGGTACTGGAAAAGAAAACATCACGGTATTATTGGGTGCAAACGCCTCTGGAGAAAAATTACCGCCGTATATTGTGTTCAAAGGGAAAAATATATGGGATTCATAGCTCGCAAAACGCGAAGAAGAATATGTAGGGATTACTTATTCGGCAACAAAAAATGGCTGGATGGAAAGCGAGACTTTCCACAATTATTTCAAAAACAATTTTCTGAAAAACATATCCGAAGATAGACCAGTCATCCTTATTTACGATGGGCATAGTTCTCACGTTGGCGTTACACTTATCCAAATGGCAAGACAAGAAAACATAGTAATTTTAAAGCTTCCTCCACACAGCAGCCACATTCTTCAACCAATGGATCTTAGTGTGTTTCGGTCTTTAAAAATTAAATGGGAGGAAGAACTTATAAAGTGGCAACGGAAGAATTATGGCTATAAACTTCCGAAATCTACTTTTTCAGCTATTATGTCCAAAATTTGGGAAAACATAGATCCAGGAATCATCAAGAACGGCTTTCAGAAAGCGGGAATTTTTCCATTTTGCAACACTGTAGTACCTGTTGAAAATTATGAGCCCCAAGCCTATAAACGATGGAGGACTTTGAAAGAAGATCAAGCAGATAGAGCATCTACTGACAAAGTAGCTACAGCTAGGCTAGCTACAACTACCACCATCGTGGAAGAAAATCCACCAGTGCCATCAACATCTACGGCACATATATCGCAAAGTGAAGTCCTAACACCTTCAAGCACTCAGAAGAAAACCTTTGAAGAGCTGCTTTTGGAACAAATAAAGCAAACGCCAAAAGCTTTAACTACAAGAAAAAAAATCTGCAGAGGTGCTGAAGTGATCACTTCAGAAGACGCCAGGGGCCAGATTGAAGAAATTGAGAAGCAAAAGATAAAAAAAATCAAAATAGCAAAAAATAGGAAACAAATATGTAAAGATAGTAGCAGTGAAGATGACGAGTTAGAAGAATTAGGGAAAATTGAAAACAAAAAAATAGAGAAAAAAAGGGCTACACTAAAGAAAACCTTATTTGAGGAAGACTCCACTGATGATGACCTTCTTGAAGATGTGCAAAGCCTTTAAGCAATTCTAGTGTCGACGAAGTCGAAGAGGTAAATAAAGAAATCAGTTTCCTGAACCAAATGCAGCTCGACTTAACAAAAACAAACGTTGGCGATTGGGTCGTCATTAAATTCGATCAGAAGAAGCAGCTTAAAATGTACGTGGGCCAGCTCACAGAGAAAGAACCATGTATGAAGGTAAAATTTTGCAGAAGAATTGGTAAGACATCCACATTTCATTGGCCTGTTGTGGAAGATATAAGCATCGTCAATGAAGATAATATTTTTATGCATTTACCCACGCCTATAGTAAATAAACGAGGAAAAATATCTTTTAGCATTGTTTTTGACACATATAATGTTGGTTAAATTATTAATTTTTTGTTAATAAAAATAAATATTCTTGCAGCATGCGAAAATATTAATTGTTTACACTTACCCCGGTCAACGTTCTTACGTCCAAATAAGAAAACGTGCCTTGGTTTACACTTGCCCCACAAACCTGGGGCAAGTGTAACCCAAGACCAGCAAAAATAAAAAAAAATCCTAGAGAAAAAGGGAAATTTTTTTATCGGTTTCTATGTTGGTATGTTGTTAAAATAATGTCTAACCAGTAAGCCTGCCAACTATGAACAAGATTATGAGATACATTTTTTTTTTAATTACGTTTAAACGGGATGTATTAAAATTCACGGTTCCGCTTACCCCGGTGCACCTTATATATTATTCTTTGGCCTACAGCCACTTAACTCTTCTTGTGCTTTACTGAGGACAAACTACTCAGAACTTCAAAGATTATTTATTCTTCAAAAAAAAAATTATTCGTAAAATCTACTCCTTAATCCCAACTTGAGTCATGCAAAGAAACCTTTCGACAGCATTAGATTCTCACACTTCCTGGTATTCTGATTCTTAGTGCACTGATGTTTGTTAAAAAACACTACAAGTTTTAATATACTTCAGATATAACACTAGAAACTCAAATAAAATCTATATTTCAGGCTACAAAACATCATCATATCGGAAAAGCCCTTTCTGCTGTTGCAGCAGATTATTAATTGCACTACCAGAGTCCCTTAGAGAAATTTCTCAAGTAAAAAAGTTTTAAAAAAAAGTTAAGTGCAATCTTCTTAAAAACAATTTTTACGACATACGTGAATACCATAACATTATCCTCTAAACACCTTATGACCTATCACTTTAGATCTCTAATTGTTGAATTCTTGACGTTGTCAGCAGTTTACATTGTAAATTTATATGGCTGAATATTTAAAAAATATATATAAAAATAAATAATCTGACTGGTTTGGTGCTAGTGGACAAAACAATTAAAATAATCTTTGCACTTCGGGACGATATCAATGTTAGGGACAACTTGAAAAAGGTCCATTTCCTGGGTGTCCAACTGGACTGCAAGTTTAAATGGGACCATCATGTAGACGATGTAGTTGGCAGGCTTCGGGGGAGTATTTGTTTTGCAGTCTCTATATGTGTGTGTCAGACGTTACAATGAGGATATTTGCCATCTTCCACTCAGTGATGTCCTATGCAGTCCTGACATGAGGCTGTGCAAGCCAGTCAGGGCAAGTTTTTGGTCTGCAGAGGATAGTAGTTTGAATACCTCTAGGATTAGGCTGGAGAAAAAACTGCAGATAGGCATTCATACAGCTAAAAATTCCCACTTTTCTATCTCAGTACATACTAGAGTGCCTGTTACATGTCAAAAATAATGAACAATCTCTTACAAGACAAAGAGACGTGCATGAGTATGAAACCAGGAGCAGAGATGCTTTGGTTCCAACATATTGCTGACTGAGGAAGTGTCAAGAAAGACCAGATTCTACTGTCATCCAAATTTTTAACAAGTTGCCTAATAATATAAAACAACTACCACTTTATGGGTTAAAAATAGTGTCACATCGCTGCTCATCTATAACGCTCTATAATAGTGTGAAAGAGTTTTTAACTTTACATTTTTAACTGTATGTAGAATTTTTTAACACTACGTTTTAAACTGTTCGTATTTGGATGTCTATTTGTGTCCTTTACCAGGCAGCATTTGACAATATTATTTTGCAGTCATTTAGAAATAGGTAAAATCTTGAAGATTATTTTAAAGATGAAATGACAAAGGTCGAAATTTGTCGAATCCTTATTCGTTTTATTTTGATTTGTACACAACGTTTCGGTTGACTAACCTGACCTAATCGCTTGCAAGTGTAAACTTAAAATTGATAAAAAAAAGTGCTAAGGCTTATCATTAATTGGCTGTAGTCAACCCTTCATAAATGGTCTCGCTTTCATCTACTATAAACTACATAGTATATTATTCGACGTTAGTAATGTGTAGAAATTTTAGTTTTTGCTTTCTGCCATGGGGATGATTACTATATAATTTAAAAATATGTTAAAATAAACTTGATTTATTTTTTAATTTCATTCCAAAATTCTCATTCAACAGACCTTTTTTGAGCAATCATAAAAGTAGGTTTGTCAAATGGGAAACTTCAGGAGTGACATTCCAGGATGCCCTGTAGCTAGGTAAAAAATTAATTTGTAAAAAGCTGTTAACAATTTTAGGTTTTTGGAATATCTAGTTGCAGTAGATAGAGAAAACCCCACCACATGAAACACAAAGCCATGAGACATGCCACTAGTTTGCTGCTTCCAGTTATAATGTTACATTATAAAATGTAAATTTGGTTTAACAATTAAGTTACTCCTGTAATTTTAGATATTAATTTAATAAAACCATTATATAAACTATTTTCGTTGTTACTTATTTATTTATTAGCGAGCAAAATCACATTTACAATTTTCACAAAATCTGGTAGGTAGATATTGCTAATAATATTCAACACGATTGTCAAGACTAAAATAATATCCTTTATCAAGAACTTGCTAATTTTTTTTTGTATTTTGGTTTCACGACAAAGCTATAATATTTTTCAGTTTAATTTCAGTTATTATTTCAATTTAAAAAGAAGTTAGTTACACCAAAATAAAAGTAACTAGAATGTGATACATGCCATAAAAATGTAACCTCAACTAACTTCTATCTAAATCGAAAGATACTATATACCTACTGTTTTTGCAATAAAATTTTAAGGAAGTCTCAGAGATACCTTCATACAGGAAATATAAAAAGAGTCATGTTTTTAAACAATGCTGTTATGTTAAGCGATTCTTTTAGAATTTTAGTATACCTAAAGTTATCTAAAAGTCATTTCTATAATTTAATATTTTTATTATTAATATGGCTGTACCCTGTTCCTGTCGCGACTTTACTGTCTAAAGTTTATCCATTGTCCATGTTTCTGACACTGATTGCTTTAATAATTTTTGCACCTCAGAATATTTCAGGTATTTTTAAATTCAACTTCATTGGCAATCTTTCCTTCTACATCTCAATTTCTAATCTTGTCCATTCTATACTAGTTCTTTGTATTGCATCCAGCTGCTTCTGCCTCATTTGCCTACTTACAAAAAATAGTAAAATAACATTCGAACTTATTTAAATATTTTTAGTATTAACTTTGCTCTATAGGCTACCATTCCTCGATAGTAATATTTTAGTTTCTGAATTTTACAGGTGCATACCGTAGAGTCGTGTGTCTTGGGAAGGTCGGGTGCCTTGGGACAAAACATCCCTAATTTTTCAAAATTAACGTGGCAACATTGCATATAAGTAATAGATGGCGCTAATCGCGTTTTGATCGACGCGTCATACATCCCTGCTTGCCTGAGCCGGCTTTCGATGTCAGTTCGGCATAGAGTGTTGTAGTGGAAGGTCGCTTTAATTTAGAATTAAAAAACACGTGTTTGAGTTCCATGCAAAACTTTGAACCATCCAGCCATACTGTAATTTATAACGGACTATTGATTGACTAATACGGTAGGTATTTTATTAAGACATTCTTTTCTGAAAAAATTTTATTTTTTACAAATTCAAATCTTTAAAAAATTTCGAAAAACTAAAAAAAGTGCCAAATCAGTGACGACTTGGGACATGTCCCAAGTCAACTTTATAATGTCGCAAGTTCCTTCCCATATTTTAAAAAATGTTGTAGGAAGATATTCTGCGAAATTTTAATTTTTTTTTGTCTAATTTTTCAGGAAAAATCGGTAAATATAAAAGAAAAGCAGGCAGCCGAAAATATGCCGATTTTTCGGAGGAAAAGCTTGAAGAAGCGGTTGCAGAACATAGGAGAAGAGGGACCTCATTTAGGACTTTGGAGGTCAAGTATAAGATTCCAAAGTCTACAATTCAGCGGAAAGTTAAAAACAAACATATGAAAGTTCCTGGCGGACAAACGATTCTTAGTTCAATGGAAGAAAACAAGCTCGTTGAGAATGTACATTTAGCCTGCCAGTGGGGGTTTCCATTAACTGGTCATGACTTGAAGGGTCGTGTAAAAACTTATTTCGACAACAAAGGAATTCAGAAATTCAAAAATGAGAACCTTCCTGGAAAAGAACGGGTTCGAGGTTTCCTGCAAAGGCACAAAGGAGTTCTTAGTGAAAGATGGTGTGAGAATATAAAACGGTCACGAGCCGGAGTAAATGCTGCTACTATTAATGCATATTTTGATGAAATTGAAAGAAGTTTGGAAGGAATAGATCCAGATCAAATAGTGAACTACGATGAAACAAACATGACTGATGATCCAGGAAAAACAAAAGTGATTGCGCGTCGTGGAATTAAGCATGCGCATAGATTACTGGATTCGTCAAAAAGCAGTCACAGTGTGATGTTTGCTGGGAGTGCTATGGGGACCTTACTACCTTTATACATTGTATATAAGACTGACAATATTTACAACACCTGGACGAATGGCCCAACACAATCAAGATATAATCGAAGCAAAAGCGGATGGTTCACAGAAGCATTTTTTGCATTAAGATATTTCCAGAAGTTTCCCCAAGGTAGTCCCAAAGCCTTGATCGGGGATAACTTGGCTAGTCATTTGAGCATGCGTGTCATCGAAAGTTGTGTGGAAAATAACATAAGATTTATTTTACTCCCTCCCAATTCCACCCATATCTGCCAACCTCTGGACGTCGCGTACTTCAAACCATTAAAAGTCGCATGGCGAAAAACACTTTTTAATTACAAAACAAAAAATAGGGGAACGATTCCTAAAGACATGTTTCCCAGATTATTAAAGGACACTCTAGCTATTTTAGATTAAGATGAAAAAACATCTCAAAACTTAAAAAGTGGGTTTAGTGGAAGTGGTCTTTATCCTATCGATAGACAACAGGTGCTTAAACGCCTCCCGGAAGCTGTGCCCAGAACCAGAGCCAGATAACGCAATTATGAAAAATGCATTTCAAATATTTCTCAAAAATCTCTTTACCAACGAAACTCAGCCTAGAAGGCTTATCCAGAGAAAGAAAATACATTTTCCGGCAGGGTCTAGTATTACAAGCTATGGTGCGGACGATTTGGTTTCGGTTCCTGAGGACAAAAGCGGAGAGGGAACATCCACACAAACTAAAAAAATTAAACCGGCCAAACTAAAAAAATCTGTGCCGACGGAAGTAGACGAAAACGCCAAAATCATTGCAACAAGACAAAACAAAAAAACCGACAAAAAAAGAATAGTAGAGTCTGATTCAGATGATTCAGAAAATTATTCGAGCCATAACTCATCTGATTCTCCAGAGGTTTTTGATACAGAAGAAGACGAAGAACAATTGGACTTGGCGGTTTTACAAAGAGGTGATTTCGTTTTAGTCGAATTTATATATGAGGCACCAGGAAACAAAAAATCAAATAAAAAATTTATTGGACAGATCACGGACATAAAACCCGGTTTAAATTTTGTGTGCAGCTTCTTAAGAAAGAGCTCAAAAGTGGTAAATATTTATGTGTTTCCAGAAATTCCCGATGTTGCCAATTTTTTGGGACAACAAGTTTTGTGCAAACTTAAACCACAGTTTATTCGGCGTGGAAGGCATTGCTTTTCCGTTGAAATTTAGAATTTTGCTTTTCCGTTGAAATTTAGAATGTTGCTTTTCCGTTCAAATTTAGAATATTTATTTTGAGTTTTTCTTTGTTTTGTTTTTAAGATTCTCTTTTACTTAGAATAAGGGTGTTTGGTTTCATAAGAAAATGTGTGTTTTTTTTTTTAATTTAGGGCCCAGCATTTGTGTTAAGCTCGTAGGTAGGTACATATGTATTTTAAGGAAAATAAAAAGTTTTTTGTTTTTGTTGCCATTTTGACGTTTATTTTTGTTATCATGGCTACATTGGTATCCTTATTTCACTTTAATTTTTTCCAAAAGGTTTTTAAAAACGATCTTTTTTGTCCCAAGTAACCTAGCGCAATTCTAACTTGAGCCATCGCTAAGAAAAGAGGGGTGTCCCAAGTCACCCGACTTCGGTGGTGACTTGGGACACACAGAAAAAAAAATTAAAAAAAAAATTATCCATTCCGTTCTAATTTGAAACCTGTAGAGTTAATCTATAGGTCAAGACTCAAAATTTGACCAAATACAAAACTCATATATCAACCATATTTTGAGATATGCATTCGAGAAGTTGAAAAGTGTCCCAAGACACACGACTCTACGGTATGTTCTTTGTTAGGATACTGGTAGGTATAAAAATGGTAAAAAAAAGGTTTAATAAGATAGAATGTTGATATTTTTATTAAAAATAAACAAAGGAATGCTCTGCATAGGATAGATAGGATAACTAACCTGAATCCTTACCTTATGAGATATTTTTACAAGCACTTAGGTAAGTAAACAACAAAAATATCTACTCTCTATTCTATTTCTAACTTTAAAACTGTTGTAAATATTTTAGAAAAATGGATCAAAGCCCAACGAATACTAAGGGAGAAAGCCCTTACTCTTACTTTTGTATCCCTACCTGGGCTTTTGAATTGTGACCCTAGTGGTTCATTTTTTTATAAACATTAGGTACTAAAAGATCTATAAATACAACACAAGTTGTGTAATTTGTACGAAACAATACTTGGTTGATCCAGGTTTTAATAATTATCTAGTATCTAGCTACCTAGTTTAAAAACTTACCTCTATATTAGGTATAAATTGTTGCCAAAGCTGAATTAAACTGTAACATCATGTATTTTTCAGCTTGTAAATTATAGGAAACTATTTGAAGGCTTCAATAAATATTAGAAAATGGTATAATTCTTATATTTTAATATGGTAAAGTACTCACTTTAAGGATTTCGTCACTCCTGTTTAGGCTGACGAAATCGAGAGTTAACACGACCGTTAACTGTTGTTGCATCATACCAAAATGGAAAAAAGCATTGGATTTTAACCCACTTACTTTAATTTTGAAATTAACGGCTCGCGTTAACTTGCGAGTTTGATCATAGGGCTGATTAGCAACACGAGTCGGTCTAGGATAACCCATATTTGAGTTATGTCAACCCGATATTTCGCTCAGTGTAGCTCAAGAGTTGCAAATCGTCAAGTATGTGACAGACAGAGGCGCTATCTACACATGGCTTGTCAGTAGGTATCATCTAATACTTCAAAGAAAGGCACCTTCATATCTTTATAGAAAAATTAGGTTTCGTACAGACGTGCATTATATTAATATAAGATTTAAAGGTAAATTAACAATCCCACGGCATAATTTACAACTCTACAAACGCTCATTTTCATACAATATCGCGAGTATAATGAATGCATTTTCTGAAGAAACACTGAGTATGTCAAAATTAAATTTTAAAAAATATGTTTTACAGAACTTTATTCGGCTTTAGATATTAAATTATATTCAGCTTAGCCTGAGATTAGATTTATTTACTGATGTTTTAATTAAGGTTTATTTCTCTAACTAGTTTTAGCTATGGGTTAGTTGAACAGACTAGTCTATACCGACCGAACTGAACCTCGTCGATATAAATATATTACCATTGTATTTAAAAAAGATGTGTAAATAATAGTATATTATTAACCAAGGTTTAGACAGCCATCAATTGCCTGAGCGGCGAGTTTAAATCACGAGGAGCGAAGCGACGAGGGATTTAAGACGCGAGGGCTATAAGCTGTCTAAACCGTGGTTAATATAATATTTTTTCCACTACTACAAACTTTTATAAGCCATTTATCTTTATAGTATTAATAATTATAAAAAATTATAGGTAGGTATAAGTATATTTTTTAATCAAGTTACCTGCGCTTTGGAATTGGCAAAATATTTTGTTGTTTTGTCAGGTGGCTTTGTTAATGTCAATTTTTGTTCATTTATGTAATTTCACGAGTTTCCGGTTTTTTTAAAAAATGAGCGAAGAAAATGTTAGTGATATTATTATGTGTACACCTCCAGAATTAAGGATGGAAGCAGGAAAAATGTTGATTGTATCGATATTTTACAATAGCATCTGTAATAATCTAATATGTATATTGATAATTATCTGGTTGCCTAACCACAAGAAATCACCTTTATGAATTCATGTTGTAGAATCAAAAAGTCAAGTTACCTGCGTTCAAATAGATTCTTGAAGATCGGTCAATAATGGATTTCAATGCCTTATTATTGACCATGGTCAATAATAACTTATAAGGTAGAGAAAAACGATTTCTTACGTTAATAATCGGTCAATAATGGCGATGTTATAGGTTAGTAGTGGAAAAAAGACCTTTATTATTATTATTATTATTATATGGAATCAATGTTATTTGGCTTTACGATGACAGAATTAAGAAAGTTTGTTTACCAATTGGCAGTGGCAAACCATATTGCAGATAGGTTTAGCCAAGATACTCAAATGGCTGGTCCTGACTGGAAACACCCGACTATAACCTTAAGAAACCGGAAGCTACATCGGGAGCGAGAGCTATGGGATTCAACAGAGTGGCTGTAAATCAATTCTTTACCTTGCTTTTAAGTATTATCGATAATAAGTTAAGTGTAGATAAAATATACAATTGTGATGAGACAGGTATTACCGTAAATCCAAAAGGGCAGTCGAAGATACTAGATCCTAAAGGTAAGGGTCAAGTCGGTATTCTCACTTCTGCAGATCGAGGTGAAACAGTAACTGTAGAAATTTGTTGCTCAGCTTCGGGAAGATATATTCCCCCTTGTCTAATTTTTCCAAGAAAAAGGAAACGTCCAGAATTTGAATTTGGTTTGCTACCGAGCTCTAAGGTTGAAACTAGCGATTCAGGTTGGGTGACAACAGATATTTTTTTTAGATGGTTTCAGCAATTTGTGCAATGTTCTGGGGCTTCGAAAGATAACACTGTACTTTTAATTTTTAATGGTCATGGGACCCATACTGCCGTTAATAATGAAAACGCCGTAACCAACAATTTTATGATTTTTCGTTTACGGCATTTTTCTATAAAATACTGCATTCTGTACCTATTTCCCTGTTCCAGAACGCCGTATCCAACTTAAAATTAGAATTATAACGTTTTTCTTTATGCCGTAAATGCATTTATATTCATTTCAACTAAGAATCTTGCCGTAAATAACAATTTTTAATATTAATTGCCGTATATCTCCATATACGGCAAAATGACCTAAAAATATTAAACACTGAATAGCATTCAAATTCAAAAATGGCACGTTATTTTGCCGTAAGCGACAAATCAGCTGTTTTAACGGTTTTTTTGGGCAGTCTGGACTAGGGATGGGATTTTTTTTCGATATATCGATAGTTATCGATATATCGAATAACAATATGTGAAACAAAAATTATCGATATATCGATACATATCGATACCTATCGATATATTGATAATTATCGATATATCGATAACTATCGATATACCGATAAATATCGGTAATCATCGAAAAGTGCAGCATAGCTATTTACTTATCCGATAACAATCCAAGAAATTGAGTTAAAGTTGAATTTAATACACTCCTGAAGACTTCCTATTATGAAACCAAAATCGCCCAAATCATCTCACCTCTCAAGTTTTTTCCAAGTGAATTATTATCAAATATTCCCATAGCTTTACTAGAGATTTTGCTGCCATCTAGCGTGTACCGTATTCACTAGTTACGTTAAGCCTATGGAGATCTGGTCAAGTTCTCCATAGTTAAGCCGCATAGAAAGGCAGTCATAATGTCATAAATATTATTGGTAACTCTTTTCGCGCCATTAAGTTGACAGCTATTAGATATCAACCTACTTTACTACTTTTACTTCTTGTCTAATTGTGTTGTGTTTTTGATTGATGTTTTATGTAGTGGAAGTGTTTTAAAATAGTGGCAGTTAATTATTATTATAACCTATTTGGTAACTAATTTAAGAATTACCTTAGATTTCTACCTTAGATATATTGCTTACGTCCGGTATTATAGGTTAAGTTTAAACTACCAGTTCAGTTAAACTACGCCTCTTCTTTTTTTTTTCTGTTTCGCAACGGAATTTTACACGGTAAAAATCCGTTGCCAAACAGAAAAAAAAGCGTAGTTTAACTCAAGTTATAGTTTAAACTCAACCTACAATACCGGACATTAATATCTTAAAGGTATTTGCCCTATAAAGTTTGGTAATGACAACTTTGATTTTTGCCTTCTTATAAAAATTGTTAGAAAACTGGTTAATCTCTCTACCGCTAAACATTAGGAAGAACAGTTGGAAAAGACAGCGCCGGCTCCGGCGGTGTGCATAACAAAATTAAGTGGTGTAGTATAGATTTTTCCGATATTATTAAGAAAGCAAAATGCAAACAATGTGAACCAGATTTTTACAGGATTCTTGGAGCACTCGCAATAGATTCTGATTATTGTCCTCTTAAAGATGGAACCTGATTCCCATAGATATACTGGATTTCATAACACAAGTTAAATTTAATTTATCAAATAACTTGTACTATTGCTACTATAGGTAGGCACATAATATCTAAATAATAGCGACCAAGACAGTCATATTTCTTGTTCATTAGCAATATGTATGGAGGCTAAAAAGACGTCATTAGGTAATTTTAGTAACTAAATATGTATGTTTTTAGAATCATGTCATCCGAGTCATCAAGTAGAAGAACCGTGTGGAAATATTTTAAAAAGGAGAGTACTGGTACAGCACAATGTCTTGTGTGTAACAAAAAAATTCATAATAAAGGAAATACGTCGAATCTGCATTCTCACTTAAAATATAAGCATCCTAATAAGCAGTTAGAACTTAAGAAATATAGTACTCAATGCGAGGAGGAGTTTGCCTCTAGTAGTGGCACTGACTTACAAGGCGAGGATTTAAGGCAAGTTATATAAAATATTTTGTAATAATATCTACGAAATATTTAATTAAAGCGGGGGATTTATAGTTTTATAATGACTTATTTTTCTATTGTGCGTTGGACGTAGCCGTAGTAAGACGTACCTTTGTTCGCTCTTGCAGTTTAGTAACTTTTGCTATAAATAAGTGGTGTATTGTGCTGGGAAGAAGGCAGAAACAAAGGTAACTACAGAATCAACCTATGTAATATCTTCCCAATCCAATTAAGATTGGTTAACTCAGATGAATAGGAATTACAGAGAATATCCCGTTTTTAATCTCATCTGTCGACGAAGATACTTATTGGGCGCAAAACAACTGCACGTGTGTCAAAATATATGGCGATTATGGTCAGTCAAGAAAGTGTTTTGTATCAACAGCTCCTTGAATGTATTCGTAGTACTGCAGAAGAAACTCGCAAAAGCATTTCTGAGTCTACTAAAAAATGTATAGAGGAAGGGAATCAGAAGATTCTTGATTCACTGCAAGATCAGGGCCATAAAGTACAGCAGTTGGAGGATAGATGTTCAAAAATTGAAGAAAAACAGCTTCAATTTGAAAGGTATATCCGCAAAAATAATTTATTAATCTTTGGTCTGGATTTTAACCCTCGTGATGAAATTCTAATAAACCATATATTAAAATTCTTTAAAGATCATCTTGGAGTAGACGTTGAAGAGCGGGACGTTAATAATGTTTATGCATTAAAAGTTAAGCAGACTCTAAAGCCGGCTCCAATAAAGATTGAATTTGTAACCTGTATCAAAAAGGATTTGGTTCTGAACAACTGCAAGAAACTTAAGGGTCAAAAAATTTTCATAGCCCAAGACCTCTGCTATGAGGATCGTAGAGACAGAAAGATTTTAGAAGAACATTTAAAACTAGCGCGTGCCAAAAATCTTTCAGCACGAATTACAAGGGGAAATAAACTAATTATCAATGGCGATGTTTTCACTGTCGAGCAGATTCAGAATATGTGTCCGCAAGGCGATGAATATAATGAAGTTTTTGTGCCTCCTCAATTTCACAGTGAACCTTCAACTCCTTCCCTTGAAAGGATGAAAGAAATGCAAATATATAGTGATGTTTTTAATGAAAATGTAGACGGGGACCGTGCGTCAACAGTGGTGGCGATAGACTCTATACGTACGAAAAGTAGCTCTAGAGAGACCGATACCGATAAACGTAAACGTGACACTGAGCTGGACCTAAATAATTCATTCTCTGCAAAGGAAGTTAATAAAAAACCAAAAGTGCCGTCTATAAATTTAAATCTTAGATCGAGTGCTAAAAAGTAGTTCCCATCGTGCAAACTGTCTCTACCCTCATTTCGAATTATATTTAAGAAAAAATTGCGATATTTGCTCTGTCTCTGTCATTTGGGTATAAACATAAACAGTATTTAAATTTAAATTCCACTCAATATTATTCGATTTTTATTTTAGATAAGCGGAAACAACATTGTAGTGAAATATAGGAAATTAGTTATATGTATATTATTGTTTGTTTGTTTTGTTTATATTGTTGAAAATAGCAAAGGTATAAAGAATGAAATTAAAAATATGCCACTTGAATATCCGTTCTCTAACGGCTCACTTTAGGGAGTTTGTGAATTTTGTTAAAGATGAAAAATATCATGTTATTACACTTAGTGAAACTTGGCTTAATAGTGGTATAAGTGGGGATAATTTACAAATTAATGGCTTTAGGCTTGTCCGAAGGGATAGAGGGAATGGTCAGAGAGGTGGAGGAGTCGCAATTTACATCAAAGATTGTATTCGTTACACAGTTTTACAGAACAATAATGATATTGAGCAAATTTGGTTAGGTATAAAAAAACACAATTTCAGTTTGGCAGTTGGCTGTCTGTATAAACCCCCCAGTTATAATAGCAACAATTTTCTTGATGAATTTGAAAACTCACTAATTAATATACGGTCTGATTTTGAAAATATTGTATGTTTGGGGGATTTTAATATTGACCTTCTAAATGTGTCAAGTCCACAAACAAGACTTCTTAACATACTAGATAGCATGGGTTTACAGCAGATTGTTGATTTTTTTACTAGAGTGGCACCAACGAACTCCTCTTTATTAGATTTAATTTTGGTAAATGAAAATATTTGTTTTGAAAACTGTTCTTCTGTCGCAATGCCCAACATTTCCGATCATCTTTTAGTAAGTGTGGAGTTAGACTTGGATATTGGTATTAATGACTCGCCTGTACAGAGACCTTACAGAAACTATAATGTTATAAACACTGATCTTTTATATAATCATTTACAAGCCATACCTTGGAGAAATATTTATCATTATCAAGACATAGATGAAAAAGTAAACTTTTTTAACAGTAATCTTCAAACTCTTCTGGATATACATGCTCCCTTGAAAATTTCTGTGTTTAGGAAGAAAAGTAAGCCCTGGATAACGGACACTATAAAAGTTTTAATTGGCTATCGTAATAAGTGTCGCAATAAATACAAAAAGACCAAAAATCCAGTCCATTTAAGCGACTATAAAAGAGTTAAGAATTTTACAAGTAAATGTATAGAAAAGGAAAAGAAGGTTTTTTTAAGACACAATACAAATTCTTATAACAGCAAGGAAGCTTGGAGAACGTTAAAAGAACTAAATATTTACAACAAAACTAAAAAACCTGATATCCCAGTTCATTTAGCTGATATCAATTTAATTAACGACTTTTTTCTTAATTCCATACCTAATCTAACACCAAGCGATAAAGTTTTAGAGTACTATCGGGGCTTGAAGGAAAACCTTGAATCGATGTTAAAGTTTGAACTGGCTAGTGAAGTTGATGTGGGTAAACTATTACTTTCGATCAGGACTGGGGCGGTGGGAGCGGATGGTCTCAATATTAAATTTATTTTACTGTGTTGTCCTTTTTTACTTCAATATACAACCCACATTATAAATTTTTGTATTTCTAATTCCGTTTTCCCTTCTCAATGGAAGGTGGCGCACATTGTTCCCCTTCCTAAAACCGGTTCTATTGACGCTTTAAAAGATTTAAGACCAATTAGTATCTTGCCAGTACTTTCAAAGATTTTGGAACGCATTGTGAAAATACAGCTTGTCAACCATCTTAATTTAAATAATATTCTTCCAGAAACGCAGTCAGGTTTTAGAAGGGGGCATAGTTGTGCATCTGCCCTCATTAATGTTACTGATAATATATTTCGTGCCACCGACCAAGGAAAACTTACAGTCTTGGTGCTTCTCGATTATTCAAAAGCTTTTGACACTTTAGATCATTTTACATTAAAACTTATTTTAAAACATATTGGGCTTGACGACAGTGCAGTTGCTTTTTTTAATAATTATTTAAAAAATAGAATACATGTTGTACTTAATGAAAAAATTTCTAAACCTTTAATGCTTCAATGTGGTGTCCCGCAAGGTTCTATTTTGGGACCAGTTTTATTTACCATATACACCGCCTTTTTTTCAAAGTTTTTAACCGGTTCTTTTGCTCAAATGTATGCTGATGACACTCAGCTGCTTTTTTCTTTCTCGCCGACAAATATTGACTATGGTTGCCAGGTTTTAAATAGAGACCTAGAAATAATGTACAATATTTCCATGGAACACTGTTTATCTTTAAATCCTAATAAGTGTAACGCTATACTATTTGGAAGACCTATCGACAGGGTTCGATATGCTGACCGGGTTGGGATTTCTATAAATAATATACCTGTGTCCTTTGTGACTGTAGCGAGGAATTTAGGAGTTTGGATGGACTCATCCTTGAGATTTACAAGGCACATTTCGGAATGTATTAAAAAATCTATTTGTAAGCTTAAATTATTATATAGTTCCAGAAAATTACTCAATATGAAACTTAAAAAAAAATTATGTGAATCTCTGATTTTATCAAACTTCAACTTTTGTAGCACAGTTTATGGTCCATGTCTTACGGCTCTGGATTCCCAAAGAATACAAAAAATTCAAAACTACTGCTTAAGATTCATGTATGGCATTGGGAAATATGAACACATAACCCATAAATTAAAAGACGCCGGATGGCTTTCAATGAAAAAAACTAGATATGTTCATTGTGCAACTTTTTATCACAAAATTATTATATCAAAAATACCATCATATCTGCATAAAAAGCTGTCATTTAGATCTGATGTGCATACATTGAATTTGCGATTTAGGGGTCTCCTTACACCTCCTCTGCATAAAACAACATATTTCGAAAGATCATTTACCTATAACGTTCCGGCAATTTATAATGATATCCCGAATGGTAAAAAAGGCTTATCCCCATTTATATTTAAAAAGACTTTGAAAAGTGTATTACTTGCAGAATAGTTTTCCTTTTGGTTTTGATTGGTATGGATTATTATTACTATGTACTTTTGGTGTTTCCCTTTACTATTCTTTTATTATTTATATATCCCCGTTTAAATAAGTTTTTTAGGTGTAGGTACCTATTATAGATTTAATTTGTTTTTTGTATCAAACTACTTACCATTTTTCATATTGGATTGCATTTTGCATTTTCTTTTTCCCTCTTTCTTCTTAATTCGTTTTGAGCATTTAAATAAGTAAGTGCTGTTTAGGTTATTTACGGTTAAGTGTAAAACCAACCTCTACCCCTAGCGGTAAGGGATGAACTTCGCCCGTTTAGAACAGTAACTTCTTTACTTTATATGTATTGTAAATTGTAATTTATGCTGTTTTAAATAAAGATTATTATTATTATTATTATTATTATTTTCAGTCAAGATGAAGAGAGGCTTTGTTTGATTGAGCCGGTTATAGAAATACGAGAAGGTGAAACCATTCCGGAAGCTTTAAATTCCAGTTCGAATTTACATGAAAGTCAAAGCATTATGCCATTTTTTATTCCAAATACAAAAAGGACCACGAAACTGGATAAGTCCTTATCATATTTTATAGCTGTGGATATGCAACCATATAGTGTTGTGGAGCAGGATGGTTTTAAGCAGCTTATTAAAACAATGCAACCTGGATATAACCTGCCCTCTCGTAAAACAATTTCAGAAGTTTTGATTCCCAGACTTTACTGTGAGACAAAAGCAAAAATAAAAGAAATTGTGGACTCTGCGGATTTTGTTTCGTTTACAACAGATGCTTGGACCTCAAAAGCCTCAAACCCTATATCTCTCTTACAGTTCATTTTGTTTTGGACTGGTCTCTTACGAGTGCCGTTCTGAACTGTAGGGAAATGAGTGAAGATCATACGGCAGAAAATATTGCAACAGTTGTGACTGATCTAATCAGAGAATGGGAGATACCAGATTACAAAGTGGTAGCTTTTACTACAGATTGTGGATCTAACATGGTAAAGGCTATTGAATTAATGGGACACTGTCGTATAAATTGCTTTGGACACGCAATTAACTCGGGCATAAATGCTATATTTAATATGGAAACACCGGAGTGGCGTCGCAATAATGCGACGTGGCAACATGCGACGGGCGACTCGAATATAAAACAGGTCCTATAATTTGATAAATTTGCGACGTGCTTCCGATCCGCGCAGACGCTGTTTAACTTGTTTAGTGGCCGAGTTAATAAAAATTTTTCGTGATGTCTAGCAAAAAATGTTTACCGGACGATGAACAATTTAATATATCCTTTGTTGAGACTGTGGAGAAGTACCAGTGTCTTTATGATCACACTTAGCAGCAATAGAACTGAACAAGATAAGGCTTGGAACCAAGTTGCTGGGATATATTTTTCTACGGGTAAGTTTGTTTAATTAATAACAAAAATAAAATGATAACGCCGCGACGTGCGTATTTATATACAAACGTTGTTTTGCCATGGCAATGCATTTTCAGGTTTCGCAAAGTATGCGCATAGCCTATCTCGTAAATCGCTTGCCGTTGTTGGTTGACGTCCGTGAAGCTCTTGTTGTAGGCACGGCAAGGCATTGTAGATAGCACCAATATCTTGTTCGTTGTTATAATGCGAAAACCTACCATCGTGTTTCCGAATAAAGTTATGCAAAATACAAGCAGCTTTGACAATATGGGCAACTTTATCTGGTTCACAGTCAATTTGTGTTTCAAACATTCTAAATTTTGAAACCAGCATACCAAATGCACACTCGACACTTTTCCTAGCCCTCGAAAGTCTGTAGTTGAATACTCTTTTATAGTTAGTTAGGGTTCTTCTGGGGTATGGTCGCATAATATTTTTATTAAGCGGGAATGCTTCATCTCCTACAAAGAACATTGGAAACGTGGAATTGTTCTCATCATTAGGTAAGGCAGCAGGAGGTGGAATGTTCAGCCTATTTTCGGTAAGAGCGCGAAGAAAACCGGAAGATTTAACAACACGTCCATCACTATTCCTCCCGTAGTCACCAACGCTTATAAAAGTGAATATACCATCTGCGTCCGCACTTGCCATTAAAACTATTGAAAAATAGCCTTTATAGTTATAATATGCTGAACCTGACTTTTTAGGGCACTTAATTCTTATGTGCTTGCTATCTATAGAGCCCAAGCAATTAGGCATATTCCATAGTTCATAATATCTCTCAGAAATCTCTTTCCATTCCTCTATTGTAGGTAATGCCATATATTGAGGTTGTAAGACTATCCATAATTTCTCAGCAGTATCAGCAATAATGCTACTTATCGTTGAAATCGATAAAATTCAAAGTGAAGCGCTGTAAACGTCATACCGGATGCTAGAAACCTGAAAAAGAAGCAAACAAAAAATTTAATCAACTCAAATGATAATATTATTTATGATAATACACACATCTCCAAAATACTTGGACTCCCCCCTGATTTAAAGACAACCTTTTTTATTATTTTTTGTCCTAGTTTCTTAAAACAGATGGGAGGTCCAAGAATTTTGGCGATGTATGTAGTATTAATTAGAACAAAATACAGACTCATAACTTTACACAAACACTTTTTGTTTTAGCATCGGAATGCAAGAACAAGTGGAAAATACTTCGAGGTGGCCTTACAAGATATTTGAAAGAACGTACCGGAAAAAGTGGAGATTCAGCTAAATCAAAAAAGAAGTATTATTTATGGGACGTTATGCAATTCATACTACCGTTCACCAAATCAAGACCCCAATCGGGCAATTTGCCTATTGAAAACAATGAAGATGAAATGTTCGACACCGATCAGTGCAGTATACATGATGATGAAAATGACTCAATAGCTACCGGTTTTCAAGAACACACCCCTGATGAACATCCGGAACCAGATTTACTAGATACTAGTAATTTCTCACGTACACCGTCACGTACATCGAACAGATCCTCGACAAAAAGGAAGGCTCCGCCAAAACCAAAACCTCCAGAGGATGAAATGGAGCATGCTGTCGTCAACTACCTTTCTCAAAGAAGTGCGCCTCAACCTGAAAATCCAGACTTAGATTTTTTTAAAAGCATTCTTCCCGATGTTGCGACTTTAAACGCATCGGAGAAACGGATGTTCAAGGTAAGAGTACTGCAGACATTAGACTATATGTTGCAAAAAAAGAGCACTCCTGTGAACGACAGGCAGGCTAGTGATTCTCCGTCTACTTCTGACGTTTTGGCATCAAATTCGTCGCAAATATATCATAACATTCACGCTGGCAATTTTACCCCGAATACATTCGGTGAAAGCATGCTCGTCAATGAAGGTAACTATCCAACAAATTATCAGCTTGGTTATGAGGCTAATATTACACCTATTCAAAATGAACCGTCGCGTCGTTGACCCAATAACGATTTTATGATTTATACAATATATTTTGTAAATGTATAATAAATTAATGTTTAAGTTTTTTCGTCTCTTCTATTTTAATGCATTAACTATCTTATTACATAGGTACTTACTTACCTCAAAAATATAAGTAGTCTTTCCTCCACAGTAATAGCTCGCCGATAATTTGTATCTTGTAACTGCATTGATGGTTTCATAACATCAACAAGATTCTTGAATGTTTCCTTTTCCATCCTGTAGAAGTTTTGGAATTTTTGTGGATGCACTTGCAGCTGTTGAGATACAGTGAACATGCTATGTGTATCAGCATTATCTCGTAAGTACGGATGAATCCAGACTTTTTTTCTGTTTTTCATCCTCCTCCTCCTTGCAATCACAGCAGCAATTAACGCAATACTGTCTTCTTCGGACGACATTTGTAAACTGTTTTATTATTTCTCAACGGAGGTCTGGTGACAAATGAAGTCGCACTATGCGACTTTGGTATGAAAGTAAACCGGAAAGACGCCATTTGCGACGCGCTTTCTGCTTCCAGGCAGCATGTCGCACGTCGCATGCTACTTTGGTGTGAAAGCCCACTAAGAGACACCCTAAATCCATTGAAAGAAACTACAGAAATCCTAGCTGCTGAGAAATATATTACTGCTTCAGCCATATATCCGATTTGCCAACAAATAAAATCCAACGCAGTTAACACGACAGATACAGATGAAACCCAGCTTGATGAAATTATCAATAAAACGAAAATTCATATAATTCAAAAAGTTATAAATTATTTGGATAAACGGTATACAGCAACTCCTAGCCAAATGTTTATCCAAAAATGTACCTTTTTTGATCCACGATTCAAACAATTTCAGTTTAATGACGGCTCAGAGTCTCAGGAAACCGTTAATGCATTAGTATTTGAAGTTTTAAAGGAAATGGAAGACTTGCATATTCTAGTCCACAAACAAAGAAAAAAAGAACCGGCGGATTAAGCTTACTATTCTCTAACTCAAAATTTGCGAGAGCAGATACTTCTTGTGAAGGAAAATAAAGAAATTTTCCGATTGTCCACCTGTCGATGCGGAAGAAGATCCACTAGTTTGGTGGAAGCGGAATGCATCTGTATATCCTAGATTAAGCCAGCTGGCAAAAAAATATCTTTGCGTTTGCGCAACAAGTGTGCCATCTGAAAGAGTCTTCAGTAAAGGCGGACAAGTAATTTCCGATAACCGCACTAACCTAACCACCGCTCATTCGGAGCAGCTAATATTTCTTAGTTGCAATAAAGAATTTGTTCCTAAATAATGTTTGCAAAATAAATCCACGTTGATTTTGTCTGAAATTTAATTTTGTTTTGAGAGTGTGTCATGGGGATGGGAATTTATTGCGATATATCGATAGTTATTGATAATATCAACTAACAATTTGTAATCCAAAGGTTATCGATACCTATCGATATATCAAATTTTTTCGATAGGTCGATAGTTATCGATACTTATCGATAGTTGTCGATAAATATCGATAGTTATCGATAACTATCGACCTATCGATAACGAAAATATATCGATAGGTAGATGACTATTACCTATCGATAGGTGAAAGCTGATATCGCCCATCCCTAGTGTGGACGAATAAAATTGGCGTAATTTTATTTTACTATCAGGTTGTAACTTGTCTATACCGAGGTCTAAACATTATATTTAAACCGTGCCTTTGTTTGAAGGGACCTGTGAGTGGTGTTTTAGAAGTGTTTTTAAAGTTGGGTAAGTAATTATGTTATTTCATGCTCATTATACAGGGTGTCCGGTAACTTATGGGCCATAGAGCAACTGGAGATAGTAGATATAAAAATATGTCTTTTGAGAAAAATTTGCCCAAGTAAAATGTTAGAGGTTAAAGAGATACAGGGTGTTGAAAGTGAAAATTAATTTTCGAAAAATGATAATAATTTTGAAACGGTTTAAGATATCGAATTCAAAATCGGTATAACTAGGTTAACCGTTCAGTTACTAGTATTTATACTTTAAACTATAAAAGAACCTACCTTTTTACGTAAAAAAGGTACTCTTGGTCGATCTCGATATCTCAAGCCGTTACCTAGATTTTAGGACTAGATGATAAAAAAGCAGAAAAAAAAACAAAATGAAAATATTGGAAACTATTAAAAATTTGTTTTAATTCACTTTAGTAAATGTTAAAAGTGTCCACCGTTTACTTCAATACATTTTCTTAAGCTTTTTAACAAATGACGTCTCACATTCAGGAAGATATTTTGATCTCCTATAACAATGGCGGCTTCTTGAATTTTTTGTTCAAGTTCTTCCCGTGTATTGGATTCATCACCATATACCAAATCCTTCATGTGACCCCACAGATAAAAATCTAACGGGTTAATATCTGGGCTACGCGGTGGCCAAGGAAATTCGCTACCGCGACCAATCCACCGATGTGGAAAACGCTGATTCAAATGATTTCGAACAGGAACTGCAAAGTGTGCTGGGGCACCATCTTGCATGTACCACATATTGTGTCTTATGTTCAGAGGTATATCATCCAGAAGGTAAGGTAAATCGTTTTCTAAAAACAGCAAATATTGTTCTCCATTAAGTCTCTGCGGAAGCTGATATGGGCCGATCAAGAAATTGTCGATAATGCCGCACCAAATATTTATCGAAAACTCGTGCTGAAAATGTCTTTCTTTGGGTAGTCGTGGATTTTCCAAAGCATAGTGATGATTATTTTTCCAGTTAAAAATTCCGCGTCTTGTAAAAGTTGCCTCGTCAGTAAATAATATTTTTCTCAGGAACATGGGATCTTCGTTATTCTTATTTAGTAGATTTTGACAGAATTCTGATCTGACTGGCAAATCTCCTGGCAGTAAATTTTGAACAGGCGTGAAATGGAAATAAATTTTCTGCATTGATGACTTCTGAGACGGTCGATTTACCTATTCCTGTAGAAGCTTCCAAACGCCTAGTGCTTAATTCAGGAATTTCCGCGATACGAACCAAGATCTCTTCTTCTTGTTCGACCGTTATAGTTTTCGGTCGTCCACCAGGATTTTTGACATAAAACGAACCTGTTTCACCTAACTGATTAAATATTCTTTGAAATATTTTTCGGTCTGGAATGATTCTGGTTGGGTAGAGTTCTACATACCTTCTAAGTGCAGCACGACTACTATAATTCTCTTGTGCATAAACGCATATCACGTAAATCACGGTTAGAAAACTTATTAAGCCTGGACATTTTTATTTGAAAAGATTACAGTACTTGGATATTGCAAAAACTTTTTATTTACGTACCTTTGACGGGAAAAAGTAGAAAATAATGACAGTTTTCACCGCAACAAATTTTGTCAAAATGCAAGGCACACTTTGTGAATTAAATATTTCTCAGCAATCAACAGAATGTGCAATGGAACATTCAGACGCTAGAATCTGGGTAACGGCTTGAGATATCGAGATCGACCAAGAGTACCTTTTTTACGTAAAAATGTAGGTTCTTTTATAGTTTAAAGCATAAATACTAGTAACTGCACGGTTAAAAAAAATATGGATAAATTAGTTCAACATGAAGCACGTAGCAAGCGCCCTCTAGGGAGTATCTTGAAATTAACACCAAATTCGAATTTCTCACTCTCGAAAACCTAGTTATACCGATTTTGAATTCGATATCTTAAACCGTTTCAAAATTATCATCATTTTTCGAAAATTAATTTTCACTTTCAACACCCTGTATCTCTTTAACCTCTAACATTTTACTTGGGCAAATTCGGCTCAAAAGACATATTTTTATATCTACCATCTCCAGTTGCTCTATGGCCCATAAGTTACCGGACACCCTGTATAGAGTTATTTTATATTATTTAAATTCTAAAATTCCAATAATTATTCTTCTTTAAAACAAATGGTTTTGAAGCGACGTTACATTTTGCTATGTACTTAATATTTATTATTATATGTATTGCATATTATGTATCTTTAATTAGATTAAAAATAATATTTTTTATTAGGTAATTTTTAAGTCATCTGGAGTTCTTTTAATATTAAGTTAAAATTCTTCATCTTTTACTGTGTAATGGCTTTTTTGGTGTCTCTGAATAATTGCACATCCTGGTCGACTAATAAATTAATTATAAGTATACTACCGAGTATACTACCTATAAATGGTTTTTAAATAAAAAGTAGATAATAACTTAGATTGTTTTCTTGTTTAGTTTCAATATGGAAAATCTATCAAGAGGCAAAAAGATGTTGGCTATGTTAAATAAAGACCTAAGAGACCGCTTTACCAACGAAAACAAGCAAAAACGAAAAAAAAATTATGATGATTTCGACAGTGATTACCAACCTGAATCAGAGAGTGATTCAGATTCATCACCTAACAAAAAAACTACTCAAGCAGTAGAGGTTGAAGTTCATTCTTATTCTAAAACTCTAAGCTTGCCTTTACAGGCAAAGAATGGACTTCTAGTCGCTTCCCAAGCCGAAAATACAATAGCTATTCAAGGCAGTTCCCAAGATAAACTCCAAAATTCTCAAGCTGTTACTTCACAAGATAATATAAGCTTATCTCAAGAAGATTCCCAAGAAGATAATTCATTGCTTATTGTCTCCCCACTAATAGAACAATTAATAGACTTAACCATATCGGAAGTTTCGAAAAAACTTACAAAAAGAGGAACTGTGAGAAAACGACAAAAATTTGACACTCCCTTATCTGCACGTCTAGCAACAAAGAAAATGAAAAAAATCTTAAAACATGAAGTTAAACCTTGCTGCTCTTCCCAATGTTTCCTAAAATGCAGCTCAAAGTTTGACGAAGAACAGAGAAATGCTATCAATAAACAAAATTGGGAATCAAGAAAAGAGGTTCAAAATAATTTTCTCTTAAATCATGTGAAGCGAGTTCCTATAAAGAGAAGAACTGTGGTTGTATCTGCCGAATCATTACGAAAATCAACATCATTTAACTATTTTTTAAAAGATGATACTGGTATGAGTCCCATCGAGTGTGCAAATTATATTTTTTGAGTACATTAGGATACGACTCACACGACGATAGGTTCTTGAGGTCAATAATTTCATCTGAAAATGAGGGAGCTGCTATTTATAAACCTAAAAGTAGAACACGGGTTATTACCCAAATAAGAAAATTGATCGTACAATTATTGTTGAACTCATAAATTCCTTTGGGCCAACTATTTCTCATTATCGAAGAGCACATGCCCCAAACAGACGCTATCTTCCATCTGATATCAACATATCCTATATGCATAAACATTTTGAAGAAAATCATCCTGATTTGAAAGTCTCATACCAAATTTATCGTCATAGTAAGGAAAATCTTCTGGATGAATGCGATATTTGCAAAAAATGGAATACCCATATCCAAAGGCCACAACTATCGAGGGCTTCTTGCCAGCAAGATGGCGAATCTGACAGTGACTCGAATCATTTGATTGTATCAGCTGACCTTCAAAAGGTATGACAAAGAGCTTCCGTGTTTTTATGAATCAAACTAATTTCTTCCGTTTTTTTTAGGTGATCATGCTGCCACGGGATGATATGTTTAAGGAGGTCATTTTTACACCAATAATTGTTGCTTTTAACGAGTCTTTTGTACCAGTTGGTCAGAAAGACCGAAAGAATAAGCCATGTGCTGTCCTGTGGCATGAGGCAGTAGCTGGGCGATCTAAATCCGACATTACATGTGTTTTTCACAGGTTTCTACTATTAAATAGAGATGTTCATGATATTACATTCTGGCTAGATAATTGCAGCGCACAGAACAAAAATTGGGGATTGTTTTGTTTCTTCGTTTATATGATAAACTCGAATGATGTTGCCGCACAAAAAATAAACCTAAAATACTTTGAACCTGGGCATACGTTTATGAGTGCCGACTCATTCCATCACCAAGTGGAACATTCATTAAAAAAGAAAGGTAAAGTGTATGACTTCCAAGACTTTGTTGACTGTGTTCAAAACGCAAGTTGTGGGAAAAAACCTATCGTTGCCGTTATGGAACTTCAGAATTTTTACCAATGGACCTATTTTACGTCACAGTATAAATTAGGTAAAACATCTCCTCGACCATATCTGCAATCGATGGTTCAGGTCACCTTCACGAGAGGTGAACGCACGTTGAAATATAGGAACAACTTCAACAGTGACTACATAATACTAAATTTTCTAACGGCGAAAGCTTGTAAGGGCGGCATACCTTCTCCAATGCCCGTTCAGCGTTCAGACACCACGTGGCGTATTAAAAGAAAGAAAGGAAAACATTTTAAGTAAACTAGCGGAGATAATTCCAGCAAATAGATTACAATTTTGGAGGGATTTACCTGTTTCCCAGACTACAGTTACTACAAGTTCGGATTATTCCGACAATGAGTAGTGTTTTGTTTTTATGTTATCATCATAATATTTGTCTTAAAATGTAACTTTTTTCCTTTGCATAAAATATTATTTATATGCATCACTCTTTTTTTATCCTAAAATATTGTATTTTCCCTATACCTAATTAATTTTTTAATATGCGGCATTAAACAAGTTAGTAAATATAGTAATATTGTTAGATGAAAATACCCTATTTACTGATACGGTACCTATATTTATCTAATAAAAATCACTAAAATATTAACTTGATTTGCCGTATATACAAATTCACGTTTACAATAAAAAGATTATTATCTTACACAAAGACTAACATATTTCGTTTCTTTTACTTAAGTAACTCATATTGAAAAAACGGAAATAAAATCATTTAAAATGTCGATGGCGTATCATAAAATACAAAATATCAAATTTCTCGAAATGTCATTTCTGTAGATACGGCGTTTTCATTATTGACGGCAGCATACTAAAAATCTTGACCTTATTAATTATGCCAAAGAAAATGGGGTGGTTTCACTTTGCTTACCGCCACATACCTCTCAAAAGTTACAACCTCTTGACGTTGGATTTATGAAACCCCTCAGTACCTACTACGAAAATGAAGTTTATGGCTACGAAGTACCGTATAATGGGGATATATCGGATCGCCTTTACCGAACGTACCCTTCCTTTTGACATTTGACGTTGATTAGATTGTCAAAAATCATCTGTTTCTCCGTCAAAAAAATTTAAAATACTAAGCCAGTAACATTTCCAGTAGGACTATTGGGTCACCAGGAAGAAAAAAAGTAAGTTTCTTCAAAAAATAAAAATCAATTTAATATTAATTATCACCAAAAATAATCAAACGTAAAAACCTCTTCATATCTGGAATACTGTAGCAGTTACAAACTTGGTGCAATGAAATGATTTGTCAAACATAACCTAAACAACAATTGGGCACCATTATTTTTATTTTAACAAAAATCTAGTTATTTTTAATTTCCAAAAAACTAAAAAAGTGTGTTTTAGGGGGAAATATCGGACGATATGCCTAGAAGACATAAGCACAAACTGGGAACCCAACATAGACGAAATTATTTGACCACTAATATGGAAAGGGCACTCCAGGCCGTTTTGGAAGAAAACATGTCTTTTGGAGACGCAGCCGAGTTATATTGTGTTCCAAAATCTACCTTATATGACAAGTATAGAGGTCTCCATAGCGATAAATTAGGTAGGCCATCAGCATTATCAACTGCCGAAGAAAAATTAATAGCTGATGCTTTGTTAACTGCAGCCAACTTTAAAATGCCTTTAACCCGTAAGTAACATGGCAGGGTCAAATTCGACCCCTACCTATTTTTAATTAGCTTTTTTGCTAGTGAAACATAGATGGAGCTAAGAGCGCGTCCGTCTAATCTTTGAGCGGGTAATGATTTGTCGATTTACGAAACGGCGTAAGTTTGTCTTCAGTTTCCTTGGAGTTACCAGCGCGTGGGGTCCAGTTTGACCCGCTCATGGTGTAAGTGTAATAAAATTGACTTGAGTGACACATAAATAATGGCGGGTTGTAGTGATAGTGCAAAAGCATTAACAGAGAATGAACTTGACAATGAAGCGCAGAATACTATGGATTTTGGATTGGATAACAGTGACTTTTCAGATCAAGCTAGTGAACATAGCGATCATGAAACGGAATCCGAACAAGAAATAGAGGACGAAGATAATGAAAGAAGCATAGAAAACATGACTGAAAGTAATGAAAGCAGCAGCGGTACTTCTGATACTGAGGAAGGTAATTCTAGGAGTTATTTTTATGGAAAAAACAGATACAAGTGGGCCAAAACGCCTCCCGTACCTTCTCGTACTCGAAAGAATAATTTGAAAGTCATTTACCTGGCGTTATTGGCGAACTACTATGCCTAAGAAGCCAATTGAGGCTTGGGAATGTCTTATTAGTAACGATATGCTGTTAATAATACTCGAAAAAACTAACGAAAGAATCACTACTATGTCCGCTAAGTACAACATGCATAATCTTACTTGTCAATACACAAACCATTTGGATATTATTGAAATGAAAGCATTTTTGGGCCTATTATATCTAGCCGGGGTATTCAAATCAAATAACGAAGATTTGAGATCATTATTTGCAACCAATGGTACCGGCCGTGATATTTTTCGAGTTACAATGTCTTTAAATCGTTTTTATTTTTTACTGTCTGTCATGTGCTTTGATGACCCAACTACACGACCAGAACGTTATGCTGAAGGAGATAAACTTGCTGCTATATCCAATATTTTTGAATTGTTTATTACTGTCAGTCGAACTACAGCTGTGGTGAATATCTTACCATAGATGAAATGCTTATAGCTTTTAGAGGGAGGTGCAAATTTAGGATGTAGGGGAGAGCCACCAACAGTGGCCATGGCAGGTACAGTGGCCACTGTGTGAATATTCTTTTGCAAAACGTACACTGCTAGCGCCCTCTCTTGTATGGGGGCTTAAGTAAGTTTCCAGCACGTGGCGCGCCGAATACTTTCAGTTAAATGGCCGGCTTCGTCGTAACAAGAGCGACATTGAAATTCGTTGTAAAAAGTTTTTTATTAGAGTGACTTTTCGGGTTAATCATTCAAAGCTGGTAAGTGTTTGAGGTACTTTATTGCATGCTTCTTAAGGACGTGCTATTGCAGTACGAAGTTCAGAGGTAAAAGGCTAAAGAATCTGCATTGTTTTTCTGTTAGGTTAGGTTTTATTTTTATGTTACCTTTCTTACAGTGGCCACCCTAACGGGAGGTACAGTGGCCACTACTCTCATATATTATAAAGGGGTGGCCACTGTTCCTTATATTAGGTATTTGAATAAAAAAAAATATTTAAAACAATATTTTATGTTTTTGATACAGCCCGAATTCTATTATTATTCTAAACTAGGATTATTCTATTTTAGTAAATATGCCACGACGACCCCCCCAAAAAGTAGGGATTGGAAAGACAGATGGGAAAACAATGAGGGCAGCCTTAAATGACATTAAGAATCATGGACTGTCAGTAAAAGCTGCAGCTTTACGTCACAAAATACCGAGAACCACATTAAGAAGGTATGTCAAAAAGTTCGAAGATGTCGAAGCGGAAAATATTCAAGCTGGTTTAACACCTAACTATACTGTTAACAGAATATTTACATTAGAAAAAGAATTCCAGCTATGTAAATATTTACAGATTTGTGCTAAATTACACCACGGGCTAACTCCAAAAAATGTTAAAAAATTAGCTTTTGAGTTAGCTATTGCTAATCGTAAATCGGTTCCGACCTCCTGGAAGAAAAACAAAATGGCCGGAAAGCATTGGCTGACGGAGTTTTTAAGAAGAAACCCACTATCAATTCGATCGGCTGAGGCTACATCACTACAGTAGTGTAACTAGCGGGATACTGTGACAGCGGATGGCATGTGTCCATCCGAAGCGACCAAAGATTGGATGTGGTCCTACTTCTTCGCCGAAGAAGTGACGTAGCTCTACAAGAAGTATTTCTTAGACTAAGAAGTGATTGACAGTGACGTAATTAACCAGTGGCTGTTGACCAAAAGGACCCTATTATATATGTGTTAACATGTCTTAAGTGGATGTATGGATGAACATTTTATTTGTGTGCTAAAGAAGTGACGTAATTCTATAAGTAGTTCTTAGCTGAAGAAGAAATATCGACAATGACACAATTTACCAGAAGGTGCAGATGTTGATCAAAAGGACCTTAATAAAATTAAAGGTAAGTTCTTGTAAGCTGATGACACCTGTATGTGTCAAGTATCCATACATAACACCACATTTAGGTGAGACCCTACTGGCCAAGGTGAGGCCCTACTGGTCAAGAGAAAATGACGCAATAGCTAGTAAAGTAATTTAGCATGCCTGTGGTTAAAATTATTAAAATATTAATATATTTATCTCAGAGAGAGGTCAGCTTCAGGTCAAAATATTTCTATTTATAGAATTTATACAGATAAATGTGTGTGTATATAAAATAAAACAAGACTTAAATTATTTCACATTTCATGTTTTTATTAAATAATAATATATTTATCTCAGAGAGAGGTAACCCTGTAACAAATATTAAAAAACAACATAAATTCTTCTACTTATAAAATGTATACAGATAGATGTGTGTGCATGTTAAAATGAAACAAAACTTAAATTATTTTACATGTTTTTATGAAAAAATAATAATCCCTAAACATTTACATTTTATTTCTTTTATTTTTTCTTCTACAAGTAGTCAGTCTAACAACATATTTATTCCTTTGTTCCTGTATAAGTTCTTCTCTTTCCAAACAAGCATTCAGGTTTGTGAAAATTTTGGTATAATTTTTTAATTGATCTTTTAATATCACCTCACTCTGGAATCTCCTTGAGTTCTTCATTTAAAAGCTTCCTTAAGTAATTAATCTTTTCACTTCCTTCTACATGAAAAAAAGGTTTTATTTGTTAAACTCGGAACTTTTGTGCATATTTTCACTACAATAGAGGTCGGCTTTAGCAATGGTATTATAACATCGTTCCACAAAGTTATGCTCATTAATAGATTGAGAGCAAAAACAAAAATGCTTGTTACATTTCGCACAAAATCTTGTCCCCTCACAGGTGAAGCGAGAAAGATCGGAAAGAGCCTAAAATTAAAAAAAATGTAGAAGTATAACCTCACACTATTGTGATTGTAGAAAAAATCTAACATTTTTATAATTGTTACTCTTCTTCATATTAGCTTGACCATTCATTTCGAGTTGGTTTGTCATCTTTGATTCTTTTAAATTGTTTAGCAGAGCTCCTGATGGTGTTCTCTGTAGTAGAAAAAAATCTGGAATACTTATTTTCAAAATAACTGATTCAATATATATATATATATATATATATACATTTTCTTTTTATTACCTTTCCTTTTCATCCTAAAGATTCTTCTTGCTGCTATTAAATAGTGATTAGTAGAAAAAAATTTCACAGTTGAACTATTTAATTAGATCTAAGAAACATTTTTAATAAAATTATTTTTGATAGTTTTCCCATCCCCAAGGTTTTGTATCTGTAAACAAGTAATTAACAATTCTTTTATCATCAAAAGGAGATAAAGCAAGTTTTCTTTGAGCAATTGTATACACATCATGTTTATTTGAGCGAATTAAATATTGACTGGTTTCTAATGTAGAATTATTGAACAGACATTGATAAAAATCTTCAAAAGAAATTTTGCTTAATGATGAGGATTTAATACCCTTGGCTTTTTTGGTTACTCCTAAATTTTGAATGTCTTCAGTTGAAATATCCTCACCTTTATCTGTTATATTGGCTTGAAATGCTTCAATTTCAGAACTTTCAACTTGAATTTTGAAACAATACATTTTTGATCGAAGTCCTATAAATTCGGTCATAATTTTACCATTATTTTCATCTTTCATGATGCCTAAAACCTTTTTATTTTTTGGTTGGATTTCATACTTATTATTTAATGGATAATCAGAGGTATCAAATTTGTGTATGTCTTTTTTAATAAACCTATAGATATCGTCAACATAAAATTGATAAATAAGTGAATCAGTGTCTGTGTAAAGTAACTTTGATAGATCACCAAAAGTTTTTTTTTTTTTTCCAAAATCAATTTATTTATGACCCCAAATCAGTTACAACAACTGGCACCGAGGCCTTTAAAATAAAAATTATAACAGAATTATAAACAAAGCGAGATATTCTATATAAATTTAAATAAACCCAACTAGGTAACATTTAGTCTCTGTTTTTAAAGTAAATCTAGAGATTACGATACACAGCATGTTCTTCACCCTCAAACAAAGCATGTGGCACTCCATTAAAAGTTTGCACACTTCTAAATACAGGAGAATCCTGTGACTTCTTTGTTCGTAGATAGGTGTTTCTTAGATTGTCTCTGGTTCTTAGGCAATAATTATGAAAGTCCTTATTTTGTTTCAGTTCCACGTTTGTTTTTAGTAATTTGTTCTTTATTTTATAGATAAGTTTTGCTTGCTCAAACATTTTAAGTTGTCTAATTTTTAAGAATGGATATATGTTATATAAAGTTTCACTAGCAGTATAGTAGTTTATAGAAAAAATTGCTTTTATTGATTTATTTTGTAGTCTTTGAAGTTTGTTTATTAAATTTTCACTGGCATTTCCAAAACATGGCAATAAATATCTCATATGTGGTTCAATAAAGCTGTTATATAATAAATATTTTGTGTTTTTATTTAGCATATGACTACACCTTCTAATTGCTCCTAGGAGAGGAATAATTTTTTCAGTGACACTTTGTATATGTGCGAACCATGTTAATTTTTCTGAAATTATGAGACCCAAGTATTTATACTGGTGAACTTTATTCAACTCTCTGTTATTAAGCCTAATTTTGGGATGAATTGGATTTTTTCCCTGTTTGGTTTAATACCATGTACACAGTTTTTTCTACATTAATAGTCAGTTTGTTGTAACACAACCACTTAAAATACGTCTCGAGATCTGTGTTCACTTCTGCTTGAAGTTCTTCTTCTGTTACCCCAGAATACACCAGCACTGTGTCATCACAAAATTTCATATAACTTGCCTTTAATCCAGCATACTTCAGGCTATGAACATACAGTAGATACTGCAATGGACCGAGCACAGAGCCCTGGGCTACACCAACACTGACATTTTCCTCTGCACTAATTTTACTATTTACTTCAGTACATTGCTTCCGTCCAGTTGAGTATGTTTGTAACAAGTCGTAGCACTGGTCACGAAAGCCCATTTTACTAAATTTATTTAGCAGCAGTGTAATGTCCACAGTGTCAAATGCCTTCTGCAGGTCCACGAATATACACACAACATATTTATTTTTATCTAGTTCGCAAGTGATATGTTCGAGAAGTTCAACTGTAGCCCCAAGTGTGCCACTCTGCTTCTGGAATCCAAACTGATTTTTGTCAAATTTAAAATGTGTGTCTATGAATCCAATTAGTCTATTTTTAATAACTTTTTCAAGAATCTTGCTAAAAGTACTCAACAATGAGATAGGTCGATAGTTATTAACATCATCATGGGCTCCCTTTTTGTAAATTGGCACTATCTTTGCTGTCTTTAATTCTAGTGGATATTGACCATTTTTTAAAACTTCATTTATTATTTGCACAATTGTTATACCAATATTGTCAATATGTATCTGTATGTCTTTTTTTGTTACATTGTCTATGCCAGGTGAACAGTTGCTTTTTAAATCACTTATTATTGTCTTTACTTCTGTCAAGTTTGTTGGTTGCAGTGTGATACTTTCGACTTCTTCTTCCTCAAAGTGTAGTGCCTGGTTCTGGACTATTTTTGCTGCTAGTGTTCGTCCTATATTTGAGAAGTGCCCATTCATTTCTGCTGCAATTTCTATGTCATCCTTGCATGGCTCTCCGTTCGTCTTTGTCAACTTACTTATGTTGTTATTCTTCCTTTTGTTTCTGCCACATAAGTCATTAAGAATGAACCAGGTTTTCTTGATATCACCTTGTGCTTCTTGAAATTTTTGTTCTGCATGCTGTTTTTGTAGTTTTGTTCTTAATTTGTTTATTTCACTTTTTACCTTTTTAAATTCATTCTCTGTGTACTCATTGGGTATCCTTTTCCACTTACATACAATTTGTCTCGATTTTTTAATTTAGTTATATATTCATGCATCACCCAACCATTATTGTTTCTGATTTTAATGCTATTTTCCTTGGTGCATACTTTTTTTGTTTCAATCAACATCTGCGCGAGTAATCCAAAACAGTTAACCTCCTTTACACTCATTTCAGCCTCAACTATTTGCTTCCATTTGTTTATATCAACAAAACTTTTTACAATTCTTTGCTTGGTATTTTTATGAACCACTTTTGTAACTTCTGTGTACATGATTTTATGATCAGATATAGTGTGTTCTTCTAAGTTTATATTACATTTTATTTCTTTGTTAGTTATGACATGATCCAGCACAGACGCTGAATAATTTGTTGTACGTGTAGCATGTTGCACATTTATTTTGTTTTGGAACTGAAACCCATTTATTTGCACTATGTTTTTATATTCACTAATTGTTGTGGAGTCCTTAAGTAAGTCTAGATTGATGTCCCCAATAATCATGCATGGTTTATTTTGTTGTTCAAGCAGTTTATCAAGTTCCAATAAAAAATCATTGCACTTGTTTTTTGGTGGTCTATATATTGCAAAGACGGCAAGGTTCAGCCCTGGCAAAAATATTGAAACTATATTGCAATCCTTAAGTGTTACAGAACATTTATTTAATACATAATTAATTCCATCTTTGATATAAATACTGCAACCTCCACCTCTTGTGTCACGACAATCATGCACTGATGTGTATGAATGTAAGTTAAAGGAATTTTGCTCATTTGGGTATATCCATGTTTCAGTCAACACTACTATGTGTATTGTTGTTTTATTTAACATAATTACGTCACTAAGTTCATCGAGTTTATTTCTCAAGCTCCTAACATTAATATATAGCACAAATGAAAATCATACAAAAACGTTTTTGATAGATCTAAAATTGAAAAGCCTAAATAAATTGGTTTATTGAATTTTACTTTTAAACGAGACATTTCAATAATAACCATATCATTATCAAAAATAGTACAATTTTGGAAATTTGGTTGTGAAATATAATATTTTGCTCCGTATCTACCTGACCATTTTGTTACCAATTTTATGTCTTTGTATTTCTGTATTTAAATCAACATAAGGTTTCAGCCAACAATCTTGTTTAAATTTTAAAACTTTGTGGATTTTAATTAATTTTAGACCTAAATTCAATGCTTGTTGTAAATTACGGTAATGAATAATATAATTTTTTTTATTATACAGAGTAGTTAATAATTTTGGAATTTTTATTTTTGAACCGCTAGGAATTCTATGTTCTGGACATAGGGGTAAATCTTTATGAGAATTGAAAAGTTCTTGTGGATAATCTAAATCTACTTCAAAAATATAGCCAATATCACTGTTGTCTGGAATGTTCATTATATTTGGCAACTCATATATATTTTCCACCCATTCAAATCCAGATATAGGTAAAGGTAAAGACATTGCAGCACCATACAAATTGTTTACATCATAATACATTAGATATGATGAATGTTGATTTTCATCATATTTCTCATTCATATATTTATTATTTGCCTTACCATATCTATTTGAACATTGAGAAACTCCTCCCCGTATTCCCTTTTCAATAAATAAAATCATATCAATGTTCGTCAATAACTCTAACTCTACCTGACTGATTTTTAACATACTTTGCAGTGCTAAACCTGGAGCACTAAAAAAATTTAATGCATCCAATTCATAGGTAGCCATGCAGGTAGTCCTAAAGTTTTCAAAAATATCTGTAAGGATAAGAACATCTGTTTTTAAATAGAGTTCAGCGTATTCTTGCAAATTTTTAATTTTAAACGTATTCCAAACTACTTTTGCATGTTCATAGTCTGAGTTTGAAATATGTCTATTGTTAATTTTACTAAAAAAGTTTTCTTTTGATGGTAATTGAATGTCATTTAATTTTTCCCAACTATCTAAATATTCATAGGGAAAAATTCCTTTACGACAAACTAACTGAAATTCTAGATCTTTAGGATAGTACCGTCAAACGGGGTGAAACGGATCGCAAGGGGTAAAACGGATCACCCACGCATTTTTACGGAATGTTTTTAGGATTGATAGTATGCGTAAGTTTTGGGGCAAATAAACGTTTGAGCTTGTCGGTGAATAGATCATTCACAGTAATAAGCCCGAATAAGGAGCTGGCCCGCGTTGCGCATGCGTGGTATTGGCGAAAAAACAAAAAGTCGTTATTGTGTAGTTTTTACAAAAGTTGAAAAGATTGGCTTCCCCAGAAAAATCAATAAAAGTAGGAGGTTTCTGGTAAGTTTTTTTAAGCTACTAAATTGGTCGAATACATTACTCAATAAAAATTTTTTTTTTATCTTTGTTGGTTGAAGTTTAATAATTTTTTTTGTAAAAAATTTCAAATTTAGGGGGTGAAACGGGTCATGCATTTCTTATTAGTACCTACTGATAACATCGTTCAAGAATTAGCCCCCCTAAGCAGCGACTCCCCGATCTACCTGAGAATAGGTCCCCACTTCAGCGAAGAACAGATAAGAAACCCTTGCTGGTGACGCGCTATCGTCAAAACCAAAATATCCCCGAGTTGATTGGAAGAAACGACAAAGAACGCATTGGGTGATTGTGTGCTAATTTTAGGATGGGAAGAAGTTGGAGGCCGAGTGACGAATGAATGATTATTATGTATTTAGCGTTGAATAGTAACAGATTATACGGATTTCTATTTCGTGGATTTTTGTCTACATTCCTGTTAATTTTCCCCTTTAACAAGTCAGAAGTGAGATAATACCTAAAGTAAACGCTTGTATACGGTGTGTTTGACAAACTAAAGATATTTCGGTGGTCGGCTTGTCTCATTTACCTGTAATGTGATATAAATAATGACGCCGCGTAAAGCAAATAAGAAACGCAAAAGGCGTGACAGTTCTAGTGCCAGTTCTAGTGATAGTTCTGGTAGTTCTAGTGACAATTCAACCAGTTCTAGTGATAGTTCTAGCAGCGACCGTCGCCGCAAAAGAAAAAGATCCAGTGCAATAGGTCATTCTTCGAAAACGAAGACAGAAAATCGTAAATTAAAAAAAAGGATACAGGTGTTGGAGGATAAGTTACAATTTAAAAACAGACGTTTTGAAGAGAGGGACATAAAAAAGGTGATTGCCCTAATAATAAAAGTGCAAAGCAATGTAATTTTTGTAAATTAAAGGGACATTTGGAACAAGATTGTTTTAGGAAACAAAAAACATTTGACAAAGCGGGTCCATCAAAACAAGTTATTCGAAGAGTGCTTTGTGGAACTAATGATTCTGCAAACGAAAAATTTTATAAGTTTGCAAAAATTGACAATAACGTGGTATCGGTGTATGTGGACTTTGGTAGCGGTTGTAATACCATACAATTAGAGGTTGTAGATAAGTTAGGACTTATTCGATCTTCTGATAAGGTCGATGTAAAAATTGAAGGTTATGGCGGTGCAAATGTAGTTCCGCTTGGGCTAATAAAACGGACAATAGAAATAGACGAAATAAAAACTGAAACCGAGTTTTACATTGTTCCAAATAACTTGCAAGAGGTTGATATAATAATAGGTAGGCCAGTTACTGAAAAAGAAGGTGTTCTTGCATTTAAATCTTCAAGTGTATTAAAATTAAGTGATAATGTAAACTTTTTGAAACAATTACCTAATTTTATTGAGAACGAAGAGAGACTAACATTTAACGCCAATAATGAAGTTATTGTTCGCCCAGGTATAAATCTTATTTGTGTAAAAGCAAATATAGAAAATGGGTCAGTTTATTCCAACTCTTCCGAACAGGAGCAAGGTGGAGCAACCATTGTTATACCCCAACATAAAATTAATTTTTATGATGGTAAAGGCTACCTAAGAGTTTTAAACACGAGTCTTAATAATGTAACCATTAAAGAAAACACATGTTTTGCAAGAAGTGCTCAAAATAAACCCATACTCAGTACTACTTTAGATGACCATATCAAACAAAAATTAGATGACGTTTTAGCCAAATACCCAAGAGCTTTTGACGAAAATGATGCCTTATTAAGTAATATTGATACAGAAATGACTATAGAATTGACAACATCAGTCCCTGTCAGCAGTAAACCATATCGTTTGTCTTACTATGAAAGGGAACAGGTGCGGCAAATTGTAGAAGATCTTACGGAGAAGTCAATAATTGAACCGGCTAACTCACCCTATTCCAGTCCAATTATTTTATTAAAAAAAAAAACGGCAGCACAAGAATGGCAGTGGACTACAGAAAACTAAATTCGATAACCATCAAGGATCGATTTCCACTCCCCTTGATTGAAGATCAATTGGAACGTCTTAATGGAAGTCAAGTATTTACAACATTAGATTTAAAATCTGGATATCATCAAATAAGTATGGCACCTGAAAGTCGAAAGTATACCGCGTTTGTGACACCCGATGGACATTACCAATACAGAAGAGTTGCCTTTGGTTTATGTAATGCGCCAGCAGTATTCCAGAGAGCAATAAATATGGTTTTAGGACAGTTGAGACATTCTTATACCCTTGTATACTTAGATGACATATTAATTGTGTCAGCAACAATCGATCAAGGTTTGGAACGATTAAACAACGTCTTGCAAACCTTAGATTCAGCAGGCCTAACTTTAAATTTGGCAAAATGCGAATTTTTAAAGTCATCTGTCGAATACCTGGGGGTAGAAATTTCCAAAGGAGAATTAAGACCGTCCAGCCGAAAACTTGAAGCCGTGGAAAACTTTCCAGAACCACGCAACGTCCATCAAGCTAGACAATTTATCGGACTGGCATCCTATTTCCGAAAATATATTAAGGATTTTGCTTTCAAGGCCACACCACTAACGAGTCTATTGAGGAAAAATACCCCTTGGAAATGGGAAGCTGAACAAAAAAATGCGTTTGAGCAGCTGAAGCACGAACTGATCAGTTCACCAACACTAGCAGCGTACAACAGCCTATCTGAAACCCAATTGCACACTGATGCCAGTAAAATAGGCATTGGGGGAGCTCTGCTACAAAAACAACAAGACAATAAATGGAAACCAATAGCATACATGAGTAGACGAACAACTGAACCGGAATCCAGGTATCATAGCTTCGAATTAGAAACATTGGCAGTGTTTGAGGCAATTAGGAGATTCAGAAATTACCTCTTTGGGAAAAAGTTTGTAATAATTACAGACTGTAATGCAATACGACTGACATGGTCAAAAAGGGATATGTCACCTCGGGTGGGACGCTGGTGGCTAGCCCTGCAAGAATACGATTTTACCATTGAACATCGCCCGGGAGCAAAAATGCAGCATGTGGATGCATTAAGTCGCAACCCCATCCACATCAACGTTATGAGCACCAAAGACTGGGTATATGCTATCCAGATGAACGATGAGGACACCCAACTTATTAGAAATCAAATATTAAATAATGAGGCCCCGAAAGACTACACTATTGTGGACGACAAGGTTTGTAAAATAATAAAGGGCGAATCGAAGATATTTATACCCCGAGATCTTCGTTGGAGAGTTACCAAGATGTTCCACGATGACAATGGGCATCCAGGTTGGCAAAGAGCCTTAGATTCTATTAGAGAAACCTATTGGTTCGCTGATATGAAGAATTTTGTAAAGAAATTTTTGACTAATTGTATAGCATGTATGACCAGTAAACGACCTACTGGAAGAAGAAAAATTGCTTTGCATCCTATCGAAAAGGTGGCTGTACCATTCCATACACTACACATGGACCATCTAGGACCGTTTTGTAAATCGTCGCTAGGAAACACACACATCTTAGCCATAGTCGATGGCTTTACAAAATTTGTTTGGCTGGAGGCAGTACCCGATACTGGGAGTATTAATGTATGCAATACTATCGAACGCTTGATTAAATTGGTACACCCTCCTAAGAGAATAATAACTGATAGAGGTAAAGGCTTTCATTGCAAAATGTTTGAAGTTTTCTGTAAACAATATGACATAAAACATGTTAAGAATGCTATCGCTTCCCCGCGAAGTAATGGACAGGTCGAGCGAGTAAATCGAACCATTTTGGAATCACTGTCTGCTAGTATCGATAATGAGCATGACGGTTGGGACAAATATCTAGTTCAAGTACAAAAGGGCATTAATTCCACAATAAATGCTACTACAGGATTTGCTCCCGCAGAGATGTTGTATGGAATGAGACCTGAGCTACAAAATGAACAGCGGTTAAGTACAACCGAAAGAAAGGATTTAACTATGATAAGAAATCTAGCAAAAAAAAGATGTGACAACTTGGCCGTCAAGATGAAAACAAGATTTGACAGAAATAAAAGTAAGCCCGAGAGCTATAATGTAGGTGACCAAGTTCTGGTGGAAAGGACACTGTTGGTGAAAGGACTAAGCAGTGGAAAACTTGTTCCCAAGTATATTGGCCCCGTAAAAATAACCGAAGTCTTGGGAAACGACCGCTACAGAGTAGTTTCTCCGTCAAAGGATAAACGACGTTTCAATGGCGTTGTCGCTAGTGAACGAATAAAATTATTTAAACCGCAACATGTTGAATTGTAGGTTAGGTTTCCGTATTATTATATGATTTACTTTATTGATAAAGGATTGGTTGTCTCGATTGTTCACATTTAGTTGTCTGATAATTTCTCTATAAACTGTTGTATGTTGCATACTTAGTATTAGGTAAGTTGGTGCCTTGCTTAGTTGTTAGGCAAATAGTTTCTTTGTTCAATAACATGTAATTTAGGTTAATTGTTATGTTACTCAAATTTGACTTGTGTATCGTATGTGCAACTAAATTATTATATCTGAAGTTCAGCTAAAGTTTCGTTTTTGGGTACCTGTGTAACCATTAGTATCAACTAGCTCAGTTATTGAGTCCTGTGTACTCGACTATATTTAATTAATTATTGATTAACCTGTTTTGAAGTCTTGTGTACTCAGTTATATGGAGAACTCCAAAGAGCAGCTATATTTGATTTGAGTCTCGTGTACTCATTTGTGGCTGTGGACGTGGTGCTTGTAACCGCATGTGTTACTTGTCAACCAAGCAATCCTGTGTATTGTGTTGCAATCCTGTGTATTGTGTTGCAATCCTGTGTATTGTGTTGCAATCCTGTGTATTCGTTGCAATCCTGTGTATTGTGTTGCAATCCTGTGTATTGCGTTGCAATCCTGTGTATTGCGTTGCATTGCGTTTCGTGCCTGCCATATAACCCTGTGTGTTAAGATGAGCAAGGTAAGCAAAGTAGTAATAGTAGGTTGCAGTATCATAGAGTCCTGGGTACTCTATACTGCAGAGTCCTGTGTACTCAGTTGTGAAAAACAAAAAGAAAATGCTTTGAGAACCTACGCAATGTCGCGCGGTCGCTACAGCGTCAGGATAGCCGAATGATAACATCGTTCAAGAATTAGCCCCCCTAAGCAGCGACTCCCCGATCTACCTGAGAATAGGTCCCCACTTCAGCGAAGAACAGATAAGAAACCCTTGCTGGTGACGCGCTATCGTCAAAACCAAAATATCCCCGAGTTGATTGGAAGAAACGACAAAGAACGCATTGGGTGATTGTGTGCTAATTTTAGGATGGGAAGAAGTTGGAGGCCGAGTGACGAATGAATGATTATTATGTATTTAGCGTTGAATAGTAACAGATTATACGGATTTCTATTTCGTGGATTTTTGTCTACATTCCTGTTAATTTTCCCCTTTAACACTACATACATATTTACTTTCATTAAAAAGTAGTCTGTTCGGGGGCGGCAAGGCTGTTGCGACTTGCGATGTGTGGCAGGCAGGGCAGAGTAAGACGATAGGTAGGGGACGGTAGGACGATAAGTAGGGGATCTCAACGTAACATGTGTTTGTTTTCTTTACAGATACAATGCCTCGAAACTACAAAAAAAAAATTAGGACACACAAGAAAATTTCAATATGATCCAGTTTTTATGGAACGAGCACTGGCAGCTGTTGCAAATGGCCGTATGAGTATAAGAAGAGCTTCTGAGATGTATGCAGTGCCTTACACGACCTTACAGCGAAAATATCGCGCAAGCGAACAATCCTTAAATATTGGAGGACAACCGGTCCTTTCTGAACTGGAGGAGAAAAAGCTGGTGGATTGCATGTTACTATGTGCGGATTGGGGCTTTCCTCTTCAAAGTATTGATATTCGGTATATGGTGCAGCAATATCTAAACAAAGCAGGAAAAAGGGAAAAAAGATTCAGTGACAATATGCCAGGAATAGATTGGTTCAAATCATTTATGCAGCGACATAAGAATCTCACGGTAAAATTGGCGGAAAATACAAAAAGAGTAAGGGCTGCCGTCTCCTACGAAATAGTTGAACAATATTTTCGTCAACTTGGAGAGTCACTGGAAGGTGTTCCACCGTCAAATGTCATCAATTATGATGAAACCAATTTTACTGATGACCCAGGAGCTGTAAAAGTCGTCGTAAGAAAGGGATCAAAACACGCTCATAGAGTTATGGATACGTCAAAAACCAGCACAAGCGTTGTTTTCAGTTGCTGGTGATGGAACACTCTTGCCGCCCTATATTGTATATAAGGCCAAACATATGTACGAAGGGTGGGCAGATGGAGGCTTCCTAGGTTCACGGTACAACAGAGCAATGAATGGTTGGTTTGACAGCACAACGTTTGAGGACTGGTTTATATCAATCGCTCTTCCCTACTTTAGAAAGTTGGAAGGTTCCAAGGTTATGATTGGAGATAATTTATGCAGTCACCTTACAATTAATGTTATTGAGCAGTGTGAAAATAATGGTATAAAGTTCGTACTTTTACCGCCCAACTCGACAGATTTGCTGCAACCACTTGATGTTGCCTATTTTCGACCCCTTAAGAATGCTTGGCGAAAGGTGCTCACAAATTGGAAGATCAAAAACAGAGGTGTTCTTCCAAAAACTATGTTTCCTGCATTGTTGAATGAAACAATAGAAAAAGTGGGCCTGAAATCAGTCTTAAATACCCAAGCAGGTTTTAAAGCTTGTGGCATTGTGCCATTTAATCCAACTCAGACATTCAAAAAGATGGAACACTTGAAAAAAAAGACCAAAATGGAGAGACCGAGGAAGCAATAGTAGAGAAAAGATGGGCGAACACCATTGTCGATCATTTAAGAGAACTAAGAACAGGCTCTGGCGAAAATCCAAAAAGGGGTAAAAGGGATAGCAGGAAAAAGTATTTCTAAGAAAGACCTTGTAGAAGAAAGTGAAAGTTCTCAAAGTGAGCAAGAGAAAGAAGTCACTGATCTGAGTTCCTCAGAATTGGAAAATAACGACGGAGGTTCAACAGAGGGGATAGATAAAAATTTTCTACTTGGAGAATTTGTTATCGTGAAATTTGTCACTAACAAAAGAGATAGATTTTTTGCTGCGAAAATTGAAGAGATTTTAGGCGAAGAGGCTACGATTAAATGTTTAAGAAAGAAGTCGTCAAAAAAAGAATCAGTTTTTGCCTATCCCGAAATTGAAGATATCGCCGTGATCAAGCAAGAGCATATTATAAAAAAAATACAAGCCACCCCCCTAAGAAGAGGAACATTTACTTTCAAGAACATTAAAAACTATAACTTAGAATAAGCCAAAATACCTATAAAGTTGTTATTGTCAATGTTAATTTTTTTTAGTTTTTTAATAAAATCTCCTATTTTGTAGTAATTTTAACATTTTTTATTAAAACCAGTCTTCAAGATATTTTTTAAAAATATTTTTTGTGATCCGTTTCACCCCCGATAGTGTTAAAACGCGATATAACGGCATTTAAACAACTGATCCGTTTCACCCCATTCCCTGGCGTGAAACGGATCACTTTTTGAAAAAAAAAAATGAGGAAAGTGGTTGCTCAGTTTTCAAAAAAAAAGTCAGTAATTTGTGCCTTAGACGTGTATCTGTAACATATATTTTTTACAGAATTTCTTTTTTTTTAAAAAAGGATGAAAATATTGAAAAAACCTGAAATTTTGATCCGATTCACCCCGTTTGACGGTATTTTTTTATAATTTGTTTTTGATCATCTGATAAATATGAAGATAATTTATCCAAGCTACTTGCCATGAACCGAAATGAATCTAAAAATCTAAAATTTACTTTAGTGTTTGTAATAAATTTTGAAAATGAAATATATTTTTCTTTATTAATAGGTAATAAACTTATTCTACCCTCAATTCTTGTGGCTAAAGCTTTTAAAATAAAATGACTATCATATCCTGATAAATTATGAAACACAACAGGTACTGCATGGTTATCTACATATTGAATATTACAGAAGGAATGAGCGATTCCTCTAAATTCACCAGTCAGGTGTGAATGATCTTTAACTTTTTTGTCCTGTGGTTCAAACTTTTTTCCACAAATGTGACAGCAAGTAACAGTTTGGACATAATCCAATTGTTGTTGACTTAAAGGTTTCATTTTCACAACGTCTCCAAAAATTGCATTAAGTTCAAATGCCAAATCATTTAATTCTGTTATAAACCAGTCAATACAGTCTTTACCTGTATACAAATTAAAACGCGAAAGTGTATCATCATATGAACATTTCAAATAGTAAGCAATACTAAAAGGTTCATGTTTTTGATAATTTTCTGTTTTTATATTGGTTGAGATATTAGAGCTGTTTTCTAACTTAATCAAAATACTTTCTAAGTCAGCATAAATTACAAACGGTACATTTTCTTTATAAGGTAAGGTGGGGCAAGTGCGTCTACGGGGCAAGTGCAGTATCTACGATTATGTTTCGCATTGTTGCATATATTGCACTGTCATCTATGAATAGGAGATCCAACTAATATATGCATTCATATTTTACCGACTGGTAAACTTCAGTTTGGTTATTCTTGTGGAGAGACACATGCTAAATTGCGCTTATAATTTCGGTTGTGAAACGAGTTGGTAGTGTTGAGGTAATCGGTCAACATCTTTATAATTAACGACGCTTTTGTGGAAATTTTTGGTGAGTAAGAAAGTTTTTACGTTATATTCATTATTCTTAAGGTATTTTTCTTCTTGTCTACATAAAAGTCCATTTTTGTGGTTGGGTCGCACTTGCCCCGGTCATTTTAATGGTTGGGGCAAGTGCGGCATTTTTAGTGGGGCAAGTGCAGTTCATAGGGCGCACTTGCCCCGTATTAAAATTTTAAATTAATATAATGTTGTCTTCCTTTTTAGGTAAACAATGGTTCGCAATTACGTCCGTAAAAGTAATAGAGGATCAGGATATTCTCAGGAGACACTTAAAACAGCAGTAGACCTTATTAAAAGTGGTTCGTTAACAACTTATAGAGCTAGCAAGATATACAAAATACCTAAAAATACTCTTACTGATCATGTTAAAGGACGAAGAGGTAAATTAAGTTCAAGCTATGGTAGAAGAACAGACTTTACTCCTGAAGAAGAGACATCCCTAGCCGACTGTATTCGCTGTATGGAGAAATGGGGGTTCGGCCTGACTAGAAAAGAAGTAATGCAAATCGTCGCCGATTACGTTAGGCTAAACAATATTAAAACTCAGTTTAAAAATGAAACCCCTGGCGAAGATTGGTTTTTAAACTTTAAACGTAGACATAATCTTTCGATCAAAACTCCCCAAAGTGTCGAATTTGCTAGAAAAAAAATGTTGATCCGTTTTTAATATATGACTATTTCAATTTGCTGGAAAAGACAGTAAAGGAACTCGGATTGGATGATAAGCCATCTCAAATTTGGAATTTGGATGAGAGTAGTTTCTGTTCCGATCCTTCGAAAACAAAAATTGTTGGCCAAAAAGGACAGCCGTCAACTCGTACAACAAGTGGTCCCGGGAAACAAAATACTACTGTTTTAATGCGCTGTAGTGCAATTGGCGACAAGGCACCTCCGCTAATCATTTTTAAAGGCAAGAACGTGTGGGATCAATGGGTAGCCCCACCTGGTAGTGATTTCCCTAATACCACATATGCGGCAACTGCTAACGGGTGGATGGAGAGTACTGTTTTCAAGAACTACTTTGAAAAAAGCTTCCTAAAACATTTACCCGAAGATCGACCAGTTCTAGTAATTTACGACGGCCATGCTACTCATCTAAGTTTAGATGTTATTAAAATTGCAATAGAAAATCAGATTACCATTTTAAAACTCCCACCGCATACCAGCCACTTGCTCCAACCACTGGACCTAAGTGTATTTAAGTCGCTTAAAAGTCGGTGGGATGCTAAGCTGGTAGAATGGCAGCGAAAAAACGTAGGTGTGAATATTCCGAAGCGTATTTTCTCAAAATTAATTGGTGAAATATGGACCGAAACTAAGCCAGAAATAATAATAAATGGATTTGTTAAAGCTGGAATTTGCCCAACTAACAGAAATGTTGTACCCGTGGAATTATTCGATCCAACTGCTTTTCAAAGATGGAAATCTTCTCAAGTTCAGGAAATTGCTGACGAAAGTTTACCCTCAAGATCCAACGTGCAAGATATTGATTATCAGATGATGCCATCAACATCCAGTGCGCAAGATAATAATCCGATGCCGACGACATCCAGAATACATAATGATCGTCAGGTTTCCTCGGATCTGTCATTAGATCAAAATTCTGAAATTCAAAATCAAGATAAAGTAATAGCAACGGGCACGCCAGCAATGATAAATGTTCAGTTGCAAGATGACAATAACTCGCATAAAACCGGAACTGGTTTTCAAGAACTCTTACTAAAATTCATCAAACGAGATCAGACTCCTACAAAGCAACCAAGAAAGCGAGTTTGCTTAGGAGCAGAGGTGATAACACAGAGGGATGTTACACATTTTCAACAAATAATACAAGAAAAGAAAAATATCAAAAAGAAAAAAATTGTTCCAAAGAAGAAAACACGTAAAATTAGTTCTTCAGACGAAACTGACTCAGATTCTTGGATAAGTGATTCTACTAGTGACAGAATTACCGAGTTCGATGATTTGTCAGATGCTGAAATAAAAAGTAAAAAAAAACATATTTCTGAGCTCCCAAAAAATAAACCAAACTCCGATTCGCAAAACAGAGAGAAGAACAAAATAATGAATAATGATGACAATTCAATTCTTAGAATTCAACATGGTGACTTCATTTTATCGAATTTTTATGGAAAGAAGAAATCTTACAAATATGTATGTCTCGTAACGTAACGACGTTTCAGATGATGAAGCTGAAGTCACATGTTTACGCAAGTTGAAAACTGCATCTGAATATCGGCTTGATGAAAACGACAAAAGCTCAATTTTGCTGTCAGATATCATAAAAAAGCTGCCACAACCAAAACTCTTACCACATGGTGATTTCCAAAAATATGTTTTCCCAGAGTCTGTCGAAGTTTTGGAATTATAAACAAATAGAATAAGTATGGACTATTTAGAATTATATAAGTATCTTTGTTTTAATTATTTAGTTACATTTAAAAAATAAATAATTCACTCTTTTATTACTTATTTTATGAACAGAATTAAAATTATTTTTTCATTTGTTATTATATGCCCACTGAATTGTTTCTTTAATAAAATATGTTTATGTTGCTTTTCACAGTTCGTATTTGAGTAATTTCAGGTAAATACCTCGTCAGTTAAAAGTTAGTAATTTCTATATTTCGTAAATGAATGATTTTTAGTTTGGTGCACAGTAAAGAATATATTTCAAGTTATATTGCACTAGCCCCGTTATTTAATCACAGTATTCTATTCAGATGAAAGGACCTTGGCCGCTCTTGCCCCGCTTTAGTGGGGCAAGTGCATCCATGGTAGATCAAAAATTAAAAATTAAAGATAATTTATCTAACAATACTTTATCGAACCAAATATATTGTAAACCCGATTAAGTCGACATAATTTAAATAATAATTGATGACCACAACTGACTTAATGACGTAAATTATTTTAATACATTTTAATTTCCCTCCCCAACCCCCCCCCCCCCCCCCTTACTTTATTAGTACTATTCTTATTAAAATTCTGACCCACCAAAAATAAATCATGTTCTTTCTTGGAGTTGACTTATGAAACGTTTACTTTATTGACTTTTCATTATAGACAGCTATATATCATATCATGACTATAAATGATTCCATTTGAATTTCCCTCTACTACAATTTTCGCATCTAATTTCCTTCATTGCTGAAAGTAGCATCGTATAGGTGATTGTCTTCTGTCGAGTCCATTGGCTGCATAAGGTGCACGTTATGGCCATGTATTGTTGAACCACTTCATTCCCCCCCCCCCCCCTTTTAATTTGTTTTAGTTCGTTTATTTAGGTACATCCTAAACATAATTCTTAATTGTATGGTTGCTGATGATGACTTTGACTAAAGTTGAAACTAGTACAACCTAAACAACCTAAAATGACATTAAATTATGCACACTCTGTAATCCTTTTTTCACCTTAAAGGGACAAATAAAAATTTTAGTTTGGTGGTATAGACAGACCTTGTTTTCTTTAAATATATTGTGTTACAGAGAGTATGCCCCAAGCTACTATGCTGCCAAGAGAAAAGTTCTTTTCGCAAATATTATTGGCATTACAACAATTGGAAGTGGCACTTATCATTTTTTGGGTCGCACTTGCCCCACCTTACCTTATTTAAAATTTGAAAATTTTAATATTTTTTTCTTTTTCTGAAGGAATTACAATTTTAGATTTATTTAAATTTTTACAATCAACAGAATGCTTTTCTAAATTTTCAAGTGATACAAAAGCATTTAAACAGCGTAAACACAACCATGACTTATTTTTTTGGTTTGGTAGTTGTTTGTGCAATAAACGTGATAAATCTTTAATTAAAGCAAAATGATTAATTTTCCTTTTTGAATAGTCATTTAAATCCATATCCATCTCATCTTCACTGCTATCACCCTCATTATTTATAGAGGTTAACAAAAGTAAATTTATTTTAATAGGAAAATCATTTTTACTTATAGCAAATGGTAAAATTTCAGTTTTTTCATAAGTAAAAATATTAAAAGCTAATTCATTATATAACTCAAATTTGGGAATATCCTTTAACTTTAGAGGAAAGGTAAAAGAGCTATAATTTAATTTTCTTTTAGTTGGTCCATATTGAATTTCACTAAAGTGAGGGTAAGATGAGACACGATTTGGATTTTTATAAGCTGGTGCAGGACATAAATAAGCAACAATTGACCAAAGAAAACAATAAACATCATTATTTTGAATGTTTAGTACTGATTTACTGTTTTTTATAAATTGGGGAGTTTCTACAAAGGTAGAAATGCCTACAGTGATCGGTCTGTATGTATTTATGTGTACTTTTAACTGTAAAATTTCATATAATGCATACCCTGAATCACGTTCTTGAAATTCTGACAGCTTGTTTAAAATTTTTTCTTGAACATTTTCTTTGTACCAGTTTTTTAAATTTGTTAAATTAGTAATAACTTCATTTTTAGTTTGGAAATGTTTTAAATCAATCTCTAAAGTTTTTGGTTTTACAAAATTTGCTAAAAAGTTAACGTTTACTTTTAAAATTGATGTTTTTAATGCCTGTTTAATTTTGATTGAAAAACTGCGAAAAGCTTTTTGAAAAAAAATTATAGGATCTTTTATACCTAAATTGGTTATAATTCCGGTTCTAATTCTATGGTTAAAACAAGAATCAACATCCTGCCAAACTAAATAATTCATTTTAACTTTTTTAGTTCGTTGAAGTTTTTTTAAATTAACCTTGTAATTTAGTAGCACTGACAATTGAGCTTCTACTTTAGAAAAACTTTTAACACAATCTAATTTGTTTTTAATACATTTTCTTAACGAATTAATATATTTTTTTAAAATTATTTGCAATTTTAAAATTTTTTCCTTAGATTTAACTAAATGTCTTACCTATTCAAATTTTCTAATCACTCTAGCAGCAAGACTGTCAACTAATTTAGTAGTCATTGTGTTGTGTACTGAATGCAATATGAATTAACTTCTAATTAAGAAAATTAATTAAAATAAAAATTTAAATAAGTTGTTTATTTCATAAGAAAATAGAGATTTGTTGTAATGTTAATTTTATTTACACTATACGATTTTCCATATTAACAAAATTTAATTAGTGTAATAATTTATTAGTGCACCCTAATATTCTTATTAATTTTAATTTTGCATACACAACACTTGCAAACAAACCAAATAATATCAATATGATTTTTAGAACTTGGAACATTTTTAAAATTTTATCAAATATTCTGCTTACTTCACCTTTAACCTCATTCATTTTTTGTAGACTTCAAGTCACCATATAGACTTTATCACTTTTCTTTATTTTTTCATGTGGGGAATGGTGAGTAAATTAGACATGTATTTTCATGTAATAAAATTTTATTTTATTGCACAGTTTTTCACTAGTTACCCCTTTGAGTGATCATGTCATATTTTAAAAAATGTTATGTTTGTTGTAGTATAAATATAGTAGACGCTTTATTGTAAGCATCAATTAAAGTATTTATATGTTCCTAAAAAGTGTTATAATAGCAACGAGAAAAATGGCAACTATCGCATCCACCATTATAATATCTTCTACAAATTTAAGAGACTTGACATGGCCCTTGTGATCATGAAACAAGTCTTTCAGTAAGTATTATTGTTTTTTAGAAAAAGTGTGATTAAAAAAAATAGTAAAACAAATACCTATTTTTAAAGAGCTTTGTTCTTAATATTTGTTTGTTTTATTTTTTAGATATGGAGTCAAATCAATTGAATTAAAGGGAGGCAAAATATTTGTGTCCCTTACTTATTGCCCAAGGGGTGAAACATTGGAAAAAAAATTTGGTAACTTACCAATAAAGTACTTAAGAACCAAGTTGGAAAATGAAAAGGAATTTGAACTGTTTGAAACGGCACTTCAAACATTTTCATTCAATTTTGATGTGCCCTTTCTAGAAGAGGGACCTCAATTACCGGCTATAGAACCAACACCATCAACATCCTCCAGCAAGAGAATCAATATTATTGACGATTCTCTTGTAGTAGCTGCGGGCGCATCAAGTAAGCGGAAGAAGAAGAAGATTGTGGATGATGATGACGATGAGTATAACTTCACTCAATCACAGTGGAAGACATTGTAATTTTTATTAATAAAAAACAGTTTTTATTTTAGAGATTGCATTTTATTTTCTGTATAATTTATACAACATTATCCTTTAATATCCAACTATTGTATTTATTATTAAACCCTAACCACTTAACCAATACCTTATTACTTTTATGTTGTAACACTTTTTCAACTAAGTAGGCATCTGAATATTTTACCTTTTGTAATTGTTGTTCATAAAAACCACTCTTAATATCTTGATTATTTACATCTTTTAGCAAATAAGTGGTAGGATTTGTTAATTGAACAGCTTTAATAGCAAATATTTCAGTTGACCAATTAGATTGATATTTTTTATCAAAAACACCACGTATTTTAGAAATTCTTACATGATCACCAATTTTAAATTTTGGTTTATATACCATCTTAATATGACTATAAACAGTTTGCAGTAAATTCTTTTCATGCTTTCTAGTTACTTCAGAAGGTTTCATACCTATAGTTCTATCAACTGAGAGTTGCAGCACGTGGCTACATCTCGTGGCAACCACACGTATCAACCCAACCAGGACAGCGAGAATCCATATAGGTTCAAACGCTGGCAAGGCGGCCCATTGCGGGCAAACTACGTTGGGTGTCGCTGGAAGCCAGTGTATCGGTTGAGCCTACCGAAAGCATGTTTAAATTAAAAAACACAAACCTAAAATAAGGTTGTGTATAGAGTTGTCCCTTATCCTTTCCGTCAGACCCAATCCTTGGACGCGTTTCGCCGTTTACGGCTCTTCAGCAAGGCTCCGGGTCTGACGAAAAGGTAAGGGACCTCAAAGTGTTTTCACACAGAAATGCAAATAACCAACTGAGAGTTGCAGCACGTGGCTACATCTCGTGGCAACCACACGTATCAACCCAACCAGGACAGCGAGAATCCATATAGGTTCAAACGCTGGTAAGGCGGCCCATTGCGGGCAAACTACGTTGGGTGTCGCTGGAAGCCAGTGTATCGGTTGAGCCTACCGAAAGCATGTTTAAATTAAAAAACACAAACCTAAAATAAGGTTGTGTATAGAGTTGTCCCTTATCCTTTCCGTCAGACCCAATCCTTGGACGCGTTTCGCCGTTTACGGCTCTTCAGCAAGGCTCCGGGTCTGACGAAAAGGTAAGGGACCTCAAAGTGTTTTCACACAGAAATGCAAATAACCAACTGAGAGTTGCAGCACGTGGCTACATCTCGTGGCAACCACACGTATCAACCCAACCAGGACAGCGAGAATCCATATAGGTTCAAACGCTGGCAAGGCGGCCCATTGCGGGCAAACTACGTTGGGTGTCGCTGGAAGCCAGTGTATCGGTTGAGCCTACCGAAAGCATGTTTAAATTAAAAAACACAAACCTAAAATAAGGTTGTGTATAGAGTTGTCCCTTATCCTTTCCGTCAGACCCAATCCTTGGACGCGTTTCGCCGTTTACGGCTCTTCAGCAAGGCTCCGGGTCTGACGAAAAGGTAAGGGACCTCAAAGTGTTTTCACACAGAAATGCAAATAACCAACTGAGAGTTGCAGCACGTGGCTACATCTCGTGGCAACCACACGTATCAACCCAACCAGGACAGCGAGAATCCATATAGGTTCAAACGCTGGCAAGGCGGCCCATTGCGGGCAAACTACGTTGGGTGTCGCTGGAAGCCAGTGTATCGGTTGAGCCTACCGAAAGCATGTTTAAATTAAAAAAACACAAACCTAAAATAAGGTTGTGTATAGAGTTGTCCCTTATCCTTTCCGTCAGACCCAATCCTTGGACGCGTTTCGCCGTTTACGGCTCTTCAGCAAGGCTCCGGGTCTGACGAAAAGGTAAGGGACCTCAAAGTGTTTTCACACAGAAATGCAAATAACCAACTGAGAGTTGCAGCACGTGGCTACATCTCGTGGCAACCACACGTATCAACCCAACCAGGACAGCGAGAATCCATATAGGTTCAAACGCTGGCAAGGCGGCCCATTGCGGGCAAACTACGTTGGGTGTCGCTGGAAGCCAGTGTATCGGTTGAGCTTACCGAAAGCATGTTTAAATTAAAAAACACAAACCTAAAATAAGGTTGTGTATAGAGTTGTCCCTTATCCTTTCCGTCAGACCCAATCCTTGGACGCGTTTCGCCGTTTACGGCTCTTCAGCAAGGCTCCGGGTCTGACGAAAAGGTAAGGGACCTCAAAGTGTTTTCACACAGAAATGCAAATAACCAACTGAGAGTTGCAGCACGTGGCTACATCTCGTGGCAACCACACGTATCAACCCAACCAGGACAGCGAGAATCCATATAGGTTCAAACGCTGGCAAGGCGGCCCATTGCGGGCAAACTACGTTGGGTGTCGCTGGAAGCCAGTGTATCGGTTGAGCCTACCGAAAGCATGTTTAAATTAAAAAACACAAACCTAAAATAAGGTTGTGTATAGAGTTGTCCCTTATCCTTTCCGTCAGACCCAATCCTTGGACGCGTTTCGCCGTTTACGGCTCTTCAGCAAGGCTCCGGGTCTGACGAAAAGGTAAGGGACCTCAAAGTGTTTTCACACAGAAATGCAAATAACCAACTGAGAGTTGCAGCACGTGGCTACATCTCCTTATTTTAGGTTTGTGTTTTTTAATTTAAACATGCTTTCGGTAGGCTCAACCGATACACTGGCTTCCAGCGACACCCAACGTAGTTTGCCCGCAATGGGCCGCCTTGCCAGCGTTTGAACCTATATGGATTCTCGCTGTCCTGGTTGGGTTGATACGTGTGGTTGCCACGAGATGTAGCCACGTGCTGCAACTCTCAGTTGGTTATTTGCATTTCTGTGTGAAAACACTTTGAGGTCCCTTACCTTTTCGTCAGACCCGGAGCCTTGCTGAAGAGCCGTAAACGGCGAAACGCGTCCAAGGATTGGGTCTGACGGAAAGGATAAGGGACAACTCTATACACAACCTTATTTTAGGTTTGTGTTTTTTAATTTAAACATGCTTTCGGTAAGCTCAACCGATACACTGGCTTCCAGCGACACCCAACGTAGTTTGCCCGCAATGGGCCGCCTTGCCAGCGTTTGAACCTATATGGATTCTCGCTGTCCTGGTTGGGTTGATACGTGTGGTTGCCACGAGATGTAGCCACGTGCTGCAACTCTCAGTTGGTTATTTGCATTTCTGTGTGAAAACACTTTGAGGTCCCTTACCTTTTCGTCAGACCCGGAGCCTTGCTGAAGAGCCGTAAACGGCGAAACGCGTCCAAGGATTGGGTCTGACGGAAAGGATAAGGGACAACTCTATACACAACCTTATTTTAGGTTTGTGTTTTTTTAATTTAAACATGCTTTCGGTAGGCTCAACCGATACACTGGCTTCCAGCGACACCCAACGTAGTTTGCCCGCAATGGGCCGCCTTGCCAGCGTTTGAACCTATATGGATTCTCGCTGTCCTGGTTGGGTTGATACGTGTGGTTGCCACGAGATGTAGCCACGTGCTGCAACTCTCAGTTGGTTATTTGCATTTCTGTGTGAAAACACTTTGAGGTCCCTTACCTTTTCGTCAGACCCGGAGCCTTGCTGAAGAGCCGTAAACGGCGAAACGCGTCCAAGGATTGGGTCTGACGGAAAGGATAAGGGACAACTCTATACACAACCTTATTTTAGGTTTGTGTTTTTTAATTTAAACATGCTTTCGGTAGGCTCAACCGATACACTGGCTTCCAGCGACACCCAACGTAGTTTGCCCGCAATGGGCCGCCTTGCCAGCGTTTGAACCTATATGGATTCTCGCTGTCCTGGTTGGGTTGATACGTGTGGTTGCCACGAGATGTAGCCACGTGCTGCAACTCTCAGTTGGTTATTTGCATTTCTGTGTGAAAACACTTTGAGGTCCCTTACCTTTTCGTCAGACCCGGAGCCTTGCTGAAGAGCCGTAAACGGCGAAACGCGTCCAAGGATTGGGTCTGACGGAAAGGATAAGGGACAACTCTATACACAACCTTATTTTAGGTTTGTGTTTTTTTAACTATAGTTCTATGTTTTTATTGTTATATTTATGAACAATAGTAGACAACAAATTATACCACTTATAAGAACCTACAACATTTAATTCTTTCCAAAGCATACTTTTAAGTGTTCTAATAACACGTTCAACAATAGAAGCTTTTTTTTCACTAAAAGTATAATAGGGTAAAGGGGGGCAAGTGCATAATTGGGAAAAGTGCGTAAAATGATGCCAAAACGATACCTGCAATATACTTAAGCTTCTACATACAACCGGTAATTTATCATATAACACCTAATACACTTGTCCACAGATGGCGCTACAAATTCTTAATATTCATTTTTGAAACGACAGTTACATATTTGGTATTTTATAACCTTAAAAATCATAGTTGTGGCGCCTATAAAATTAAATCGTTTTTTGGCAGATTGAGATCAAATCAGGCTGAATATTTGGTAAGTCCTATTAAATCAAACATGTAAAATATGAATATTTAGTTTATTTTGTTTAAAGGCCAATCATAATAGCAAAGTGGCAAACAACGCACTTTCCCACTAAATCTTAAGTAGAGGGGCAAGAGCGTAGTGATACTAAGGATGAAGTGCGTACTACTACGCACTTTCCCTCCTAGATTTATATTATTGATTAGCATTTCTTCTTGTTCCTTTTAGCGTTAAACATGGTTCGTAATTATATAAGAAAATCCGAAAAAGGAAAAAAGTATTCAAAGCAGGACTTGGCTGAAGCAGTGATGCAAGTTAAAAGTGGTCAACAAAAAGCATACCGTGTGAGCCAAATTTATAATATCCCTTTAAACACTCTTATAGACCATGTCAAAGGTAGGCGAGGAAGAAAGTCAAGTTCTTATGGTCGCCCCACAGTTCTACCATTAAATGTCGAAGCTAAACTTGCCAATCGCTTGGGAACGATGGAAAAATATGGATTTGGTCTTAGTCGTAAAGAAGTAATGAATTTAGTAGGGGACTACGTAAAACAAAACAATTTAGAAACTCCGTTTAGAGACGGCATTCCAGGAAAGGATTGGTTAACTTCTTTTATGAGAAGACATAAGATGTCAGTCAAAAAACCGGAAAACGTTGAACAAGCGAGGAGAAAATGTGTAGACCCTTTTATCATCAATAATTATTTTGAATTAGTAAAAAAGACATTTGGTGATTTAAAAATCGAAGGCAAACCCCATTTAATATGGAACCTTGACGAGACCAGTTTTTGCTCAGACCCTACCAAAACCAAAGTCGTTGGTAAGAAAGGTGTCAAGGCCACCCGAACTACAAGTACCTCGGGCAGAGAAAATACATCTGTTCTTTTTGCGTGCAACGCAAAGGGTGATAAGGCACCGCCACTACTAATTTTCAAGGGAAAGCAGATCTGGACACACATGTTGCCCCCTGAAGGCAAAGGCTTTCCTGGGACCACTTACGCCGCAACTCCAAATGGTTGGATGCAGTCAGATGTTTTTGAAAATTACTTCCAAAACTCATTTTTAAAAACAATTGGAGATGAGAGACCCGTTGTTCTTATATATGATGGCCGCGCAACCCACGTTGGTTTGAAAGTAATTGAAATGGCGATTGATGCTAATGTAACAATAATTAAGTTACCACCACATAGCAGCCATATACTGCAGCCATTGGACTTAAGCGTTATGAAGTTTATTAAAGATAAATGGGATTCAGCACTAGTCACATGGCAGCGAAAACACATAGGGCAGAAACTCCCAAAATATGAGTTTTCAATACTTTTAGGTCAGATGTGGTCAGAAATAACTAGAGAAGTGATTTCAAGCGGATTTCGAAAAGCAGGATTATACCCATTTAATAATTACATAATAAGTGAAGAATTATATGACCCGGAGGCCCTTATTCGATGGAAGAAAAATAAACAAGAAAGTGAACTTAAAGAAAATTGTAATAATGAGAACCCAGTGGCTGTCTCAGAGGCGGGTCCTTCAAACCTAATATTGGAATCAGGTATTTTCAACCTTAACTCAGAGGCAGGCCCTTCAAACCTAATATCGGAATCAAGTCCTTTGAACCTTAACTCAGAGGCAAACCTTACCATTTCAATTAAGAGTCAAGTCCAAGAAACACAAGCACACAGTGCACATAATAGTACACGAGTGTCTCCTATAGGCGCTACATCATTTGATCAACTTTTGAACAAGCGAGGAGAAAATGTGTAGACCCTTTTATCATCAATAATTATTTTGAATTAGTAAAAAAGACATTTGGTGATTTAAAAATCGAAGGCAAACCCCATTTAATATGGAACCTTGACGAGACCAGTTTTTGCTCAGACCCTACCAAAACCAAAGTCGTTGGTAAGAAAGGTGTCAAGGCCACCCGAACTACAAGTACCTCGGGCAGAGAAAATACATCTGTTCTTTTTGCGTGCAACGCAAAGGGTGATAAGGCACCGCCACTACTAATTTTCAAGGGAAAGCAGATCTGGACACACATGTTGCCCCCTGAAGGCAAAGGCTTTCCTGGGACCACTTACGCCGCAACTCCAAATGGTTGGATGCAGTCAGATGTTTTTGAAAATTACTTCCAAAACTCATTTTTAAAAACAATTGGAGATGAGAGACCCGTTGTTCTTATATATGATGGCCGCGCAACCCACGTTGGTTTGAAAGTAATTGAAATGGCGATTGATGCTAATGTAACAATAATTAAGTTACCACCACATAGCAGCCATATACTGCAGCCATTGGACTTAAGCGTTATGAAGTCTATTAAGGATAAATGGGATTCAGCACTAGTCACATGGCAGCGAAAACACATAGGGCAGAAACTCCCAAAATATGAGTTTTCAATACTTTTAGGTCAGATGTGGTCAGAAATAACTAGAGAAGTGATTTCAATCGGATTTCGAAAAGCAGGATTATACCCATTTAATAATTACATAATAAGTGAAGAATTATATGACCCGGAGGCCCTTATTCGATGGAAGAAAAATAAACAAGAAAGTGAACTTAAAGAAAATTGTAATAATGAGAACCCAGTGGCTGTCTCAGAGGCGGGTCCTTCAAACCTAATATTGGAATCAGGTATTTTCAACCTTAACTCAGAGGCAAACCTTACCATTTCAATTAAGAGTCAAGTCCAAGAAACACAAGCACACAGTGCACATAATAGTACACGAGTGTCTCCTATAGGCGCTACATCATTTGATCAACTTTTGTTGGCCTGTGTTAAGAAAGGCAGTACAGAAAAATCAAGAAGAACTAAAATATGTGCCGGAGCTGAAATTATAACAGCTGAAGAGGTGGTAGAAAGAATCAAAAAACAGGAACAAGATAAAAAGAAGGTTACATTTCAAACTAAGAGTAAAAACCAAAAGCGCAAAAAAAAGGTGTTCGAAGAGATTGAGACATCAGAAGAAGAAGAAGAAGTTAATAATGTAAGCTATACAGAATCCGATGAGGAAGATCTGATTACATTAGTTGAGAGAGAACAACGTGAAACAGAAGAAAATAATATCCTAGAGAAATCAGCTGGAAAAGGAGACTGGGTACTAGTTAGATTTTGTACAAAAAAAAACCAAAAGATATTTTATTGGTGAAATAACAGATTTTAAAGATGAGCCTGTAGTGCATTTTGTCAGAAAAGTGTCGCAAAATAAATTTGGCACTACATGTCAGTTCCCAGAAAATGAAGATATCAGTGAAGTGTCCCAAGAAGACATTGTTTTTGTGTTGCCACCCCCACAAGTAGGACGTAGAGGAGAACTTAGTTTTCACATTAGTTTTACAGACTATAAAATTGAATAAGTACCTATTATTCCTTTTAAATTTACCTTAAGTATGTTGTTTAGTTTCCTATAATTTCCACTGTGTTTTTTACCAGAATGGTTTATTTACGTTTATTTGCCTAACTTTCTTATTAAAGAACATAATTTAAAACCGTAAACAGGGTTTTACTCAGGAAATAGCAAAGATATTGCACTTGCCCCGCTTGATTCATATTATATTAATACGGTAAAACCATTTAGAAATATGCACTTTCCCCATCTAACGGGGCAAGTGCGTAAATTTAATTTTTTTTAAAAAATCTTTTTTATTAATCCGAATTTTTAATTAAAATATATGTGCATGGCAATGAAGCACTCATAATTATTCATACATTAATTGCTGAATAACAAGAATTTTGTTCTAACACTTATTTCTGTATAATTTAGCTCCAAAGTCAACTTTAGGAAATAGTAATGCGCACTTGCCCCCCCTTACCTAATGTCTAATTTTATATTTTTTTAAAAGTTGTTGAAACTCCTTTGAGAGGAACTCTGAACCTTGATCTGATTGTAGAAGTTTCGGTGGAGTTGAACCCTTAAAAACTCTCTCCATTACATCAGCTACTTCTTTTCCAGTTTTTGTTTTCAGCGGAAAGGCCCAGAGGTATTTTGAGAAGCAATTTATAGCTACCAAAATATATTTGTAACCATTATTTTCTCTTGCATAGGGACCAATTTCACAAAGATCAACTTGATAGAGATCATGAAGACCTTTGATTATTACACGGCGTCTCTTAAAATTAATTCTTGCAGGTCTGTGTATTTCCTCAACTATATGTTTTTTTATATTAGTTGTAAAAGTTGGTGTCATATTTATTTTTCTTCAAAAGTTTGATATTAAAATTTTCCAATTACTCAATTATATTTGCCTCACGTAGTTCCTCAATTATTGAATTAATTTCGTTTGTATGACCTGTATTGCCTGCAGTCTGAGAAGCAAGTAACAATTTAAGCCGTTTAACCAACTCATTTGGATCGTCCCAATAGATATAGTTAGGCAGGTTATTAGAGACTTCCATTAACAATCCCTGACCTTGCTTATCATCTAATTCCAATGCAGTTTGATTTTGTTTCATTAGGGGTTCAATAATTTTTTTAAACTTTAAATTTTTACTTGAATCAATGTGTTTTTTTACAGCGTTTGTTTTGAATAAAATACTTGCATAGTTTTTTGCATCTTCTTTTGTGTACACAGAAGGAATATTTTGATTAAAAAGTAAACCATATAAACCCTTGGTACCTCGAAATTTTTTTCCGCCTATTATTAAGTCAGGTCCATCAAAATCAATTCTCTTATTTCCAATTGAAAACTGTTCAATTTCTCTATCAAATTTAACACGAAATTTTCCATCTGAATTATCACTATTGGGATCTTTAATAAATTTTTTAATATATTTTAAAGGGAGAGCATTATGTTGATCATAATAATCTGTAAAAGACTTTTCCTGTATGGTTTTGTTCAGATCTCTTTCATAGTTTTTTTTTTGTTTTTCTGTTTCTTCTTGCTGTAGATCTTCCTCAAGTCCTTTAACTATTAATTTTCTCAAATCATAAGGTGTTTTTTTTTTACCTGCTGATGCAAATAATTTACGTTTCATACGTGGTGCTGTCATAGGTGTTTGTTGATTTGTTCCCAACGGTGTAAAAAAAAAATCTATAGGTGTAGAAGCTGATGCAATTGGTTCAGATGCTATTGATTTCTTATCATCATCATCATCGTCATTTTCAAGCAGATTATCTTCCTCTTCATCAGTTGTATTGTTATCGTCCTCATCAGAGCGTTCTGTTTTTATTAATTCCTCTTCCTCACTGAACTTTAAATGTGATGCCTGGTATCGTTTTTATTTTTTTGTGTTTCCAATTTATTTTCAATATTTTGTAGGTGTTTTGTTATAGGTTGAAATAGATTTTCATGTGCTATTTGACCATGTTTAACAATGCTTAATTTATTCTTTATATCTTTTCTCTTGCTAATAAGTCTTTTCTTAATATCTTTTTTATTTTTTACAGGATTTTTAGGTAGAGTCATAATGTATGAAGTTGAATGCACTCTGTTTTAACAACTAATAATACTTTAAACATAACTCAAACATATATATAAGTATCAAAACAGTATCGATATCTACCATCATTTAAGTTATTGTCCTTGAAAACTGATAAGAATCCAAATGGTTTTCTCCAACAGTATGAACAAATGGCGGTCCGGCGGGAAAAGTGATATAAGTACGAATTAGTGAAAAATGAGCTAAGTTGATATCCATATTCACCCAAACGTAAACTATAATTGAGAATAGTGGTATAAGTCCAAATTAAACTCTAACTCCTATATAATTTTTGTGGTATACGGTATATATCCATATTTATTCAAAATTTATAGTGAAAAGAGGTATATGTGAACATATCTACAAATATTGTCTACAATAATTGGGCCGTGTTATGCAGAAAGCACCCAACCCACAAAATTAAAAAAACAGAGATATTTTGTATACTGACTAATAATTTAGAGTTCTTTATTCTGTAAAAACCTCCCAACCCTATACCGACGCAAGACCTTTGATATTTTCATTCATAGAATTTACTGAATTATAATATACAATCTAAATTTTAGCATAAAACTTCCAACCCACTTGGCTGATAGACTAGATTTTGAAAATTGAATTCCGCGGTCAGCGCTTGGCACCCAAGTGGGTTGGTAGCATTATGCGAAACGTGCTTCTTCCTAAACACCGGTTATTTTTAAGAACCAGTTAGTAGTTCGTGAAAAGTCTGGATATAAGAATCAATGTTTGGTATCAAAATATTATCTAAAAAGCGTTACTAACCATTAGTGCATTAGTGAAAATTGACAAAATGTTTCACAAACGAACAATGAGGATAATGGCCAAATGTGGAGCTAATGTTAATGAAAGTGGTAAGTAAAATGCTTTTTTAGGTTAGATTTAGGAAGTTTATTAAATTATTTTATACATGCATACCTACATTTCTAGAGACCTTAAGTACGGAATTTTAATTTGACTTGATAATATTAAAGGACATAATATACTATTCTCGATATTAGGTACTTTAAAAGGATAATTTTGTTATAATTATTGTGGCTTGGTAGCTTTTTGCAGAACAGGGCAGGGGCAAAAAAAGTTTATTTAATTTCTAATTCCAATACACAAAAATTATTTTATTAAATTAAGTCTGTCATATTATTGGTATAATATAAAGTTAAAATAAGATACATAGAAAATATCATTGACAGTATATCGGATTTTTTTAAAACACTTTGAAAGGTGACTGCTGTCCTAAATTTCTTTAATATTTCCACAAAAAATGGATAATTTTTTCTATACGAATAGAGGCAGAGCCATCACAGGCTAATAGTGAGATAATAGAACCACTAGGGACTGCCCAGGCGAAGGAGCAACACTCTCAGATCCAAGAAAGCTCAGATCAAAGAATTATTTTAGCCCGACAGGAAATAGAAGATGAACTTCCCCAACTATTCAATCAAGAAATTGGCCACAGTGAAAATGCTCAAAACGATTTATTAGGCAAGCAGAACATATTTTTATTATTGTAATATTTATTAACTAATTATTTAATTTAACCTTAGAAATCGATTTTTTTGCAGGTGTAGGAGCAACCAAAGAAAATGGCATATTATATGATGTTTTACAGGAAAATATAAAAATAGGAGATTTTGAAGTGGGTAAGTTATTATTTTTTGCTTAAATAATAGCTTAGCCTAGTATATTTTCGAGTATATTCTTAAATTTTAATAATAATAATTTTATTATTGTTTCTTTATAGATTCAATTACATCTGAATTAATACCAGCACAACCAGGGCCAAGCTGCAGTGTTTTCCCAACTAGAGTTTTACGAGATAGAAAAAAAGTTGCTGTTTTACCTTTTTCCTCTGACTCGTCAGAAGATGATGACGATTCTATTAAGGATCCATTCTATGACCCACATGATGACATTGATGACCAACTGGTTGTGACAACACCACTGCACCATGTACACCATGTAGTTGCAGATTCTGAAGGTGAAAATGACGAAATCATCGAAAATTTAAATACAACTACTGGAAGGGCAAAGAAGGGACGTAAAAGAAAGTTTATAGAGCAAAATAGAGCACAGAAAAAAGAAAATAAAAATAGCAACCAAAGTTATATCAACTATAAAGGCGTCAAAGTAAATCCGAAGGGATACATTGACTTTGTTTGTAACTGTCCAAAAAAATGTAACGAAAAAATTTCATCTGAGAGGCGAAAACAACAATTTGACCGCTTTTGGTCCTTACAATCTTACAATTCGCAGACAAACTTTATAGCTGCCTGTGTAAAAGAGTTTCCTAAAAAGAGAATTTATGGTAGAGACCAGACAAAACGAAACTTTTCCAGGAAATACACACTGGACAGTGTAGTCGTATGTAGAGTAACTTTTATTCGAACTTTATCTCTAACTACATGTCGAATACAAACGGCCCTAAACAAATTTCATGGGAGAATGCCTCTGACTGATCAAAGAGGAAAAATAGCAGGAGGGAGAAACAAGCTTCCAGATTCTAGTATTCAAAAGGTAGTAGACCAAATCAACAGAATTCCGCGATACATTTCACATTATTGTCGTTCAAAAACCGAAGCCAATTTTCTGCCACCGGGGACGACACTGCAAAAGATGTACGAAATGTACTGTTTAGAAGAAAACAGCCCTGTTAGCTTAGCCTCTTACAAGCGAATATTTTATACCAGGTTTAATTTAAAAATGAAAGCTGTTAAAAAGGACACCTGCAATTTTTGTGATACTTTAAAAACTCAAATCGATAATGAGACAGATTTAACCAAGAAAGAAAATTTGAAAGTGAAGCAAAGCAGCCATTTTGAGATAGCTGAAGATGCCCAGAGACGACGTAGGCAAGACTTTGAAACTGCTAAAAACAATGAGGAATATGAATGCTTGACTTTTGACATGCAAAAGACTCTTCCATTACCTCGGATTCCAACCAGCATTGTGTTTTATAAAAGACAGCTGTGGGTATACAATGCTGGTATTCATAGTGGCAAAGAAGACCGAGGATATTGTTATGTTTGGGTGGAAGGGGAAGCCGGAAGAGGATCCCAAGAAGTAGGGTCATGTTTGTTGAAGCATATTCAAAAATACTTATCACCAGCAGTTAAACACCTAAGTCTCTGGAGCGACTCGTGTGGCGGGCAAAATCGAAATATTAAGATGACTCTGTATTTAAGTTACATTTTACAGAATACTTTAAATCTGGAAACCATAACCCTAAATTTTTTAATATCAGGACACAGTTTCTTACCGAACGATTCAGATTTCAGTGACATAGAATGTAAATTAAAAACATATCAGCGCCTTTACACGCCCAACGACTATATAGAAATAATGAAAACCTGCCGAAAGAAGAAGCCGTTCATTGTAATAAAAATGAACTCTGCTGATTTTTTTGGAGTATCCAATATTGAAAAAAGCATAGTAAACAGAAGACAAACAGAAACGGGAGAAAAAATTAATTGGTTACATATAAGATCAATAAAATTAGAGAAAAACCAACCATTTATCATCTTTTTCCGACAACATAACTTCTCTAATGCATACCAAGCTGTAAACATTAAAAAAAATAATATAAGAAGAAGACTAGCTGCTACTAATGATGCATTTGCCTCCCTAGTGCCTTTGTGGCCAGAAGGAAAGGCCATAGCCGAACCAAAACTCAACAACCTGAAGGAAATGCTACATCTCATACCATCGGATGCCCTGCCGTTTTACGCTAGCCTAAGAAGCGATAGTAATATAGTTGAGGATGTAGACGGATTTGACGTAGCGGTGCTCGACTTTGATGTGGATGCAGAGTAGATGCTAAGTTATAATGAATATTTTTTGATGTTCTTATTATTATTCTTTAATATACAAGCTTTTGGATATCCTTTTTTGTTATTTTTTTGATTTGCAAAAACCTACCAACCCACAAAAAAATGATCAACTTTTGCAAAAAAATTTAAAAAACAGGTCTTTCATTTAGGTAGATATATGTTTGGAACACTGCTTTAACTACTTTGTATTAAATGTTTAATGTAATCGATATGGAAGTTATTTTCTAAAAAAAAATTAAACACGTAATAATTCAAAATGATTAATTTGTGGGTTGGGAGCTTTCTGCATAACACGGCCCAATTGTGATCAGTGGTAGAAGTTGACATGAACCATTTTTCAAATGATATTTTATCAAACAAATAGTATAAGTATACTTATACCACTTTTCCCAAAATACACCAAGCAACCGGGTACGGATTTAATGGTATTTCTAAACTTATACCGGTTTCCCCAAAAAATCCCTTGAAATTTTTGCATTATTGGTAGTTTGTTCGCATTCTTTAACCTATTACCTCAGTGTTCTGCCGACCTTTGATGCAGCGGTTTTGTTTTCTGCGTAACGATATTTTAAATATTAGTATTATTAGTATTATTAGTTTGTTGTGCGACAATGTTCTCCCTAAGAACCAAGTTAATAATGCAAAATGCCATGGCTGTTAGAGAGGATGATCATCAAGGTAAGTTGTTTATCGAAAATATAGTGGATATATTTAAATTAATATTCCTATAAATTCCAAAAGTATAGGTACTAACGTTTTTTAAGTATACATATAAGTATTATAGATGTAAATGAGGTTATAAGAGGGGCGTCGAAAGCATAGTGTACATGCAGGCCTTTACCCCGGCATGGTTAACTAAAAAACTACCACAACTATCTCAAATTTGTAAGGAGTCTCAGAAATAAAGGAATGGGGTAGGAGTTCTCCTATTTTTCATAATGGCAAAATCAAAATACGCATTGTAAATACGAAAATTATTAAAAAATTCCTCAACAACAATTTACAACTTTTGCTCATGGTTTGTAACCAAAATAGGGAGAACTCCCAGAGTACCCTACAAAGTTTCAAGTTTTAAAATTCCCTAATACAAACAATGGCGAGTTTTGTAGAAAATAACAAGGTTTATCTTCCGAGAGCCGCCATTTTCAGATAATTTTTAGTAATCAAACACGCCATGCAATGCTTATTTTGCAATAAAAAAAAATAGGAGGACTCCTACCCCATTCCTTTATTTCTAAGACCCTATCCTCAAATTTGAGATAGGTGTTGTAGTTTTTAGTTAACCATGCCGGGGTAAAGGCCTGCATGTACACTATGCTTTCGACGCCACTCTTAATAAAATTATTTAAAATGCGTATAGGATAAACCATAACACAGGTTAATATTAAAGTATCTACCTACATATCTATAATAATTAAAAAATGTACTTATCCGTAGAATTATAAATAAGTTACTTTACCTAATATTCTACTTGTTTTTGGTTTCAGATACCGACCAAACAATTATTATTTCTCCTCACACTGAAAAAAATGTTTCCGTTCAAACCAAAAACAAATTTTCTTCAGACAATGAGAACAGTATCATCTCGCCAGATATCATGGAAAGTCAAGTTACATTAACAGGTATGGTTGTTTTGAGTTAATAGGTCAGTCAAAAGGCAAATGATTTGTTACATACCTAAATAATTTTTTTATTGTGTTCTGTTAGTAAAACACTAGTAAACATGTCTTAACGAAGCTTTATGGTTAGTATATTTTTGTAGATTTGGTGTATAATCTGTGCCGTTTTTTTACAGAACTTGTTCCAGTAGATATTTTCGAGAACCAATTAGTGACGGAATACCCTTTTGCTCTGCCAGAAAGATTATGCACTAAAGGTCAAGGTACCCCAGAGCCTTCGTGCAGTTATGTGAATGCTGATATAGATGAGGTATTTGACGATACAGATGAAGACCAAGATTATGTAACTGAGAGCGAAGAAAACAGCACCGATGAAGAATCTACTTCTAAACACAAAAGAAAAGGACTAAACATGACTCACAAGAGCACTGAAAATCCTATCCTAAATCCGAAAGTTCACAAAACGGCCGAAAATGTTTGCAATATTTCCAATATAGAGAAAAAGTCACCTTTGAAAAACAGAGGTAGAAAAATTATTAAAGGCGAGACTAGGATGATTCGCAACAATAGAAAAAAGCTTGGAAATTTAGGATGGGAGTATGTTACCCGCAAAGGTAAAAGGATTAAGGCAAAGGAATTTAGGGAACTTCAGGTCTGTAGAATGAAATGTAAGGATAGAATAGATGCTTCAAAAAGGGAAGAGATTTTTAAAGAGTTTTGGAATGTTGAAAATTTTGACAGGAGAGTAGCTTTCATAGCGGGCCTGATCTCTAGCCGAGAGAAAAGTATGACCAGAAGAAAAGTTGAAGGAAAAGTACATAAAGATCGATCACTCACGCATCAGTATTTTCTTCGTGTAAACGGAGAAAATAATCAAATATGCAAAAAGTGTTTTTTGACAACTTTTGACATAACCAACAGATTTGTTACTGATGTAATAAAAAATAAGAACACTTCTGTTTGCGGAATTACTCACAGTGATTTGAGAGGAAAAAATGAACCTTACAATAAAACTCCAGAGGATGCCATAAACTTAGTAAAAGCTCATATATCACAAATACCTACCTATGAAAGCCATTACTCGAGAAAAGATTCTACCCGAAAATATTTGCCTAGCCATTATACTCTGAAACAAATGTACGAAGAGTACAAAATTTGGCTACCTGAAAACACAAAGCCCGTATCACAAAAAATATATGAAATGGAGTTTCGAAGTACTGGTATAAAAATTAAAAAACCCAACAAAGATACTTGTGCAACATGCGATAAGTATAAAATGCTTATTCAAAATACCAACGACGTGAAAAAAAAGGGAGAACTGAAGGAAGAATTACTGGCCCATCAATCCGAGGCAGATAAGGCCTATGAAGAAAAGAAACAAGATAAACAAGAAGCAGACAATGATAGTTCTAAGCTAGTATATACCTTCGACTTGCAACAATGCCTACCACTCCCGACATAAAAACATCGGTAGCATTTTATAAGCGCCAGTTATGGACCTTCAATTTTACTATGCGTAGATGCAAGGATAAAAAGTGTTTTTGTTATATGTGGCACGAAGGTTTAGCGGGACGTGGGGCCAATCAAATAGCGTCATGTTTATATGACCATTTTACTTCTAATTCTTTTCAGAATCTTAAAGAAATAACACTCTATTCTGATACGTGTTCTGGCCAAAACAAGAATTCCCACGTTTTGATAATGTTTTTTATAGTCATGAAGAAAAATCCACAAATTACCTATATAAATCACAAATTTCTGGTTCCGGGTCACACCCATATGGAGTGTGACTCGGACCACTCCGTCATAGAAAAAAAGAAAAAAAAATATCCGTTGCCTATTGATCATCCACGAGACTGGATACAGTTGGTTCGCACTTGTGTCAATCACAACCCTTTGCTGTGAAGGAAATGAAACGTGAAAACTTTTATGAGTTTTCGTCGCTTTTGAAGCAATGTTTTTCCCAAAAAAAGACGGACGAAAATGGCCAGAAAATAGTTTGGAAGAATATTAAATGGCTGCGTTACTCTCAAGAGATTGGGGTAGTTGAATATAAAGTAAGCCTTGACAAAAGTGAGCCTTTCATGAAAATTAACTTTGTACGTAAGAAATTGCCAGAAATTATTACATTACCTCTTTCGTACAAATCTCCTGTTCCTATAAGTGAGGAAAAAAAGAAGAACTTACTAGAACTATTGCCCTACATTGACGAAAATTTTCATGAATTCTACCGAAATCTTACTACAAAAAATGGCATTGTAGATACTATTGATGGGAATGATAGTGAAAGCGAACAATTTAATGTTTAATATTTTTACAATATAATTTAGGAATAAACTATTACCAAGCATTTTCATTTATAGTAATACCTTTTATCTTTATTTTAGTGAAAAAGGAAACATGTGTTATTTTTTTACTAAATAAATGTGCCAATTGATATGTCTTTCATTTTCTTGCTTAAAAGTACATTTTATATTTTCTAAATATACTTTCCAATAAAAGCCATTGTTGCCGCATGAATGCTATGAGAATTATTCTTGTGCGAAAATTGGACTTAAAATGCAAAACGATCAAAGTGAAAATGTGATTATCTTAAAACTTAAATTTTATACATATACCACTTTTCCCGCCGGACCGCCAAATGTCTTTAAAATTTTCAAAAGACATATCTGTGCCCACATGGTCTGTATATACATGTCGTAAATTTAAATCGTCTTGTTTAAAAAGTATTAAGACATTAGCATTATCTCTTATTAAATGTTTTGGAATTTTTGCATAGGTCTGACAAAGATAGAAACAATCAATATTGTTATGACGACCCATACTGAAATATTCACGAATAATATCTTGTTTGTCACATGCAACATCAAAAAAAACAGAGTTTGGTTTTGCTTCTGATGGAGACATTATTGTGCCACCACTGTTGAAGGCATAATATCCTATGCCCTTGATAGGCTTTAATAATTTTTCTAAATATACATATTTAGGTTGATTTAAAGATTTTGAGTAGAGATAAACATTTGCAAATTTCAATCCATTAGGATGTTCAAGTAAACTTAGCATACAGTTCGTTTTCCCAGACCCTGAGGGTCCTATATTGATACAACGAACGGTAGTTGGAAATAATTTACTATGTTTAACCTTTCGAGTTTTAGTTATATCATGATTATTAACTGGTAAAGCAGTTTTTTGTTTAACAACCTTCTTCATTTTAATTCAAATAGTAAATAGTTATAAAAGCCAAACTTCGGATATATATATAGTCAGTTTATGTTAGATACTCTCTGTAATAGTATTGAAAATGAGATACTACTTAAATAATAATGAGTTTAAAGGAGAAGGTCTTTTAAACTCTATGATCAATAAACTTCCATTTGAAATGCATTTACCTGGTTATAATTTTTGTGGTCCAGGAACAAAATTGGAAAAAAGACTGGCACGTGGGGATAAGGGGATTAATCCCTTGGATGAAGCTTGCAAGGAGCATGATATAGCCTATTCAAAATCAAAGGAATTATTCGATCGTCATCAAGCTGACAAAATTCTATTGCAACGAGCGTTAACTAGAGTAGGTGCATCAGATACCCCTTGGAAAGAAAAATTACTTGCTGCAGGTGTTTCTGCAGCTATGCATGGTAAAATTAAATTAGGTATGGGTAGTTATGGTAACAGTAATTTTACTCAGAAAATAAATAAATTAAAATCTCCTCCTAAAACAAATCAGTCTGCAAGTAAAAGACAACAGCTCAACATTATGAATCAAAGTTCGAGAACAATACAGCAAAGTATAAAAGCTATGCATAATTATATAAAAAAAAATGGAATTTTTAGCAGAAAAAATGGTTAGTACAAACAATAAAAATAAAAAGGAACGAAGGAAAGGAGGAAAGAGACTAGATCATATTGATAATTATCATGAAAAAAAAATTAAACAAAAAATGTCTGATATCTCTGATAAAATAAAGCCTATAAAAAAGAGAAATCTAGACTACAATGATGACGATAATGATTGTGTTAGTAAGAAAAGGAAGTTAGTGGAAAAGAAAATTAATCATGAGTTATCAAGCTCTATTCAACTCACTAATAATCCAGCTAGAAAACGTAAACTAGACCTTAGCACACATGATATCAGTGACAATGACATAAACACCATTAAAAAGCTAAAAAAAAACAATCAACTAACACTACAATCTTCACCCTCAATAACACTTGCAGTTAAACGAAAACATGATGATGATGATGATAATGATGATGATGACTATAATTTTTCTTCTGATGATGAGGATAAACACTTTTTAACAAAAAAGACAAAGAAATAATAATTAATTATATATATATAGCTGAACACTTAGCTTTAAAGTGTTAGTATGTAAAGAACATTTTAAAAGAACAGTCAAATACAAAATAATGGTAGGAACTACGCGTAAAAAGACAAAAAATGTGAAGCGTCCTTATAATCGAAGTATTAAAAAACAGAAGCAAAAGAGAAAAATCAGAAAAAGTAAAAAATGTAAAAAAAAGTTGATAAGTTTTCAGTCTATAACTAAAAAGATTAAAAATGATCTAATAAAACAACAACCCAAGACTCTTAGTACTGCTCTTAATATGGCTCTAAAAACTGTTGAAAATAAAACTGGTAAAATTAAATATCCACAAAGAACAATTTAAATTCCAAAAACAGGTGGAATATTACCTCTGATACCAATATTTGCTGGTCTTAGTGCACTAGGGGCTTTAAGTGGAGGTGCTGCTGGAATTGCTAAAGCTGTTACAGATGCACGAGCTGCAAAACAACAACTTGCTGAAAATCAACGTCACAATAAAACAATAGAAGCCATAGCGATGGGAAAGGGGCTATATTTAAAACCTTACAAAACTGGTTTAGGACTTTTTTTCAAGCCGCGTACGAAGTTAAAAAATTACCGTTAGTGTTGCCCAGAACCGCTCTAACCAATTTAGATTTGAATATGTATGCAAAAAAACTAAAAATACCATATTTTCGAGGTGTTTTTATGAAAGATCGTTTACCGAAAAATATTCGAAAATTTGAATCTGGAGTAATTAATTTAGATAATAATTCTGGACCTGGGACACATTGGACTGCATACAAGAAGTATGAAGGGAGCATATATTATTTTGATAGTTTCGGTAATCTACCACCACCACTGGAGACTCAACAATATTTCCATTCAGATAGACCTTGTCACATATTCTATAACCATACACCATATCAATCATATAATTCAATTAATTGTGGGCATTTATGTTTAAAATTTTTGTACCACCCTGTATTAGTCTAATAAATAGTTGATTTAATAAGTGTTTGCTTTATTTATTGTAATTTATTTGTCAAGATAACAACGTTTTAAAAGAAATATGTCCTACACGTTTACATTATCAGGAAATGATTCTAAGCTTGCTGCAAGAATATACCCTCCCCTTATATTAAACGAAAATGAAGAGTACGTTTTGGGGCTAATAAATTTTGAAAGTTACAATTCCATCCCAAATGTTGATGATTCAAATAATGTTTTTTATTATGGGGATGATAAAATTGTCGTAATACCCCACGGATCATATGAAGTAAAAGATATAAGTCAATATTTGATTAACTATTTAAAAAATAACAACAAAGAAACAGATCCAGTTGAACTGTCTATAGCTGAGAATCGTAATACCTTACAATGTGAAATCAAATGTAATAAAAAAATCGATTTTACCAAGAAATGTTCTATTGGTAGTTTATTGGGATTTGAAGAGAAAGTGCTAGAAGCGAATGAAAGTCATATTTCAGACAATCCTGTAGATATATTTGAAGTTAATTCTATGTGTCTAGAATGTAATTTAGTAACCAATTCCTATAATAATGGACATCCAGTACATATTATCCACATGTTTTTTCCCACTGTATCACCTGGTTACAAAATAGTGGAAAAACCATCCAATGTTATATACTTACCAATAAGCACGCGCAACATTGATGAAATATCTCTTAAAATAACTGATCAACATGGAAATTTGATCAATTTCAGAAAAGAGTTGGTTACAGCACGTTTGCATCTAAAAAGAGTTGCATAAGTGAAGAGAAAAAATGGTTTTCTTGTACAGTCACAATTCATTTAATTTACCTACAGATTTTTATCACAATTTGTATAAAAACCCTACAACCAAACTAGATCCAATCAGTTCAAAACATCTGCTGAAAGAACTAACACCTGAAAACAAACAACTATTGCTCTGATTGGGTTTTAAACTAAGGAAAAAATTAAGAAATTAAAAAGGTTTTGGTGTCATTTTAAGTGCAATATTCGCACACATCTACAAAGAATTTGGATTTTAATTAAATGTACATGTAAATATTGACAAGAAAATGAGTTATAACATTTTAAAAGTTAATGAAAGTGTCATCCATTATGATTCAATAGTTAGCTATCAATATCACACACACCAGCCATTTACATCAACAACTTTCAACAATAATGATGAGATTAGAATCCCCATACAAACACAGGACCTGTACACTTTACCTAGTCAAAGTTTTTTATATATTGAGGGAAAACTACTGAAAGAATACAATACATTTAGTGATAATGTAGGGTTTACCAATAATGGAATTGCTTATCTTTTTGATGAGATTCGATATGAACTAGGAGGAGTGGTTATCGATAGGGTTAGAAATCCTGGAATAACTTCAACTATGAAAGGGTATGCTTCCTATACGAAAACTGAATGTGTCACTTTGCAAAATGCAGGATGGAACGAGGAAAAAAATCCTTCACTTTTGGACGCTAAAGGTAATTTCAACGTTTGCATCCCTTTAAAAATGTTGTTGGGGTTCGCAGAAAATTTTCATAAAATTGTAATGAACGTGCGCCAAGAATTAATTCTGATAAGAAGTAATTCAGACCTAAATGGAATGATTCAGATGGAAGACAAAAAAGAAACGTATAAAATATCGTTAAATAAAGTGTTATGGAAAATGCCACATGTTACCGTAAGCGACAATCAGAAATTAAGGCTACTAAAACAATTTGAAAGCAACAGGGACCTATCGATTGCGTTTAGAAGTTGGGAATTGCATGAATATCCACAGCTGCAGCAAGCCAAAAACCACACCTGGGCTGTAAAATCTTCAAATTTATTGGAGAAACCACGTTTTATTATTTTTTCCCTGCAAACTGATATGAAAAACAATATCGCTAAAAATATGAGTCATTTTAACCATTGCAATTTAAACAATTTAAAAGTCTATTTAAATTCTGAAGTTTTTCCCTATGACAGCTTAAATTTAGACTTTGATAACAATAAATATTCTCTTTTGTACGAGATGTTTGCGCAATTTCAAAAGTCCTATTACTATAAATACAACAGCGAACCTTGTATGCACCCAATAAGATTTAAAAGTACAGCACCAATAGTAGTTATTGACTGTTCGCGGCAAGGTGAAGATATCCTGAAAGGTGGAGCTGTAGATATCCGCATAGAGTTTGAAACCACCAAAACAGTGCCTGAGAAGACTACAGCTTATTGTTTAATTTTACATGATCGTCTAGTCAATTACAACCCTCTAACCAGTACAGTGAAAGTGTTTTGAAAATGTATATTGTTGACGTACAAGGATTCCAGTACAAAAATACTTCTTTTATATGTCGAGAGATTGCTATAATAAATATAAAAACTGGTAAAGTTTTTCATAAATATATTCAGCTGCCATTTGATTTGTATTATTTAAGCAACTCTTTTGGTAAACATATTGATTGGACAATAAAGAATGTGCATGGACTTTTATGGGATGATGAGCTCTCTTCTGGAGGTGATAAGTATCAACCTTCACCTTCTATATTTTCAAATTATTTACCTTTAGAATGTATTGCTCTATATTTAAGCAAGATAATTAAACCACATGAAAAAATATTTGTTAAGGGTTTAGAGAAAAAAAGATGGTTAGGTAAATTAACTTGTTATAATAATACAATTGTTGATTTATTAGATATGGGTTGTGTTAACTTAGATAGCCTTAAAAAATTAAACTTAGGAAAAAAATTTCATTGTGAAACTCATCATAACAGTAATAATTTACTTTGTGGTAGAGAAAATGTATTTTTGTTAAGAAATTGGTATATTAAGAATAAAACTAATTAATAATATATTTTTGATCTTTTATTTTTGCTATTGTTCAACAACAAGGGTTATAACATTAAGAATTTCCTGGGTTATTTCTCGTGTTCCTCCTATCTCCCTTTCTTTCTTGTCCATCATAGTAATGTGAAGGTACATGCTTTGCACCATCCATCCATTTAAAATGCTGTTGACATTCACAAGCTAGACATGGCTCACCACGTGGTACATCTGATTCACCCTTACATTTACGACACTTAAATTTTATTGGTACAGGCATGTTTTGAGGATTTAAGTTAGACTAAAATATACATTTTCAATTTACCCCTTTTATTGGAAGTAATAACACATTCTTATCTCAGTAAGTGTCTGACATCAGCAGAAGCAGAAATAAATACATTTGAGACAACCAGTCATGTCAAAATGTATTAGAATAGTATATGGTTGTAAAAAAGAAGAATTTGAAAGGGTAAAAGAAGGCAACCAATGTTATTTGTGCTACCAAGAAATTAATGTAAGCAATTTATGGTTATCAAAAAATTGCACTATTTCACACAGTAAATGTCATCAAGAAAAAAATTATCACCTGAAACAATACAATAAAAAAGGGTACCATCAATAATAACGTTATTAGTATTAATCAATCTGTCAAACAGTACATTTCAAGCTTTAAAATGTTCTACCAATATTTCACAATTGTGTATTACTTTTTCATAGTGGTTGTTTATGGAAATTCAAATGTGAGTCATAACACAACACATGTGCATGAACATGAATGTAGTTATCTAAGAGATGACTATAAAGTTTTATATAATACAAGTCTAAACTTGTATATGGAGTGTGCTTCCCACCTTGATAACATAAATGATTTGTATGAAAACGAGTTAATGGTTACTGATGAATGCATGGAAAAACTTAAAATATGTGAAAATAATACATCAAATTTAACTAGCTCTGTAAATTATACCAAGTACAAATTTTAAAAAATAATATTGAACCTGAATCAACAATGCTGTTACTACGTAAAAAAGTTGTAAATCTTGGGGAAAAAAATAGTATTGCTTATGCTTTAATAAATGGTTATAAAAATGAAATAGCAAATTTAAGGAGTAACCTAACTGATACCGTATATGAATTATATGCTACAGATGAAAAATGGAGTCAATGTGAGGTGATATTAAAAGATCAATTAAAAAATTATATCAAAATTTTCACAAACCTGAATGCTTGTTTGGAAAGAGAAGAACTTATACAGGAACAAAGGAATAAATATGTTGTTAGACTGACTACTTGTAGAAGAAAAAATAAAAGAAATAAAATGTAAATGTTTAGGGATTATTGTTTTTTCATAAAAACATGTAAAATAATTTAAGTTTTGTTTCATTTTAACATGCACACACATCTATCTGTATACATTTTATAAGTAGAAGAATTTATGTTGTTTTTTAATATTTGTTACAGGGTTACCTCTCTCTGAGATAAATATATTATTGTTTAATAAAAACATGAAACGTGAAATAATTTAAGTCTTGTTTTATTTTATATACACACACATTTATCTGTATAAATTCTATAAATAGAAATATTTTGACCTGAAGCTGACCTCTCTCTGAGATAAATATATTAATATTTTAATAATTTTAACCACAGGCATGCTAAATTACTTTACTAGCTATTGCGTCATTTTCTCTTGACCAGTAGGGTCTCACCTTGGCCAGTAGGGTCTCACCTAAATGTGGTGTTATGTATGGATACTTGACACATACAGGTGTCATCAGCTTACAAGAACTTACCTGTAATTTTATTAAGGTCCTTTTGATCAACATCTGCACCTTCTGGTAAATTGTGTCATTGTCGATATTTCTTCTTCAGCTAAGAACTACTTCTTATAGAATTACGTCACTTCTTTAGCACACAAATAAAATGTTCATCCATACATCCACTTAAGACATGTTAACACATATATAATAGGGTCCTTTTGGTCAACAGCCACTGGTTAATTACGTCACTGTCAATCACTTCTTAGTCTAAGAAATACTTCTTGTAGAGCTACGTCACTTCTTCGGCGAAGAAGTAGGACCACATCCAATCTTTGGTCGCTTCGGATGGACACATGCCATCCGCTGTCACAGTATCCCGCTAGTTACACTACTCACTAGGACGTGCAATGGGGTTCAACAAAGTGGTTGTACAGACATTTTTTAATAATTTAAAAGAAGTTCTCGAAAAATTTAAATTTCGGTCAGATAAAATTTATAACGTTGACGAGACTGCCCTAACGACCGTTCAGGAAACTGGAAAAGTTATAGCTATGAAAGGGCAAAAACAGGTAGGACAAATAACTTCAGCCGAGCGAGGAACGCTAATAACGATGTGCGGAGCAATCAATGCGAATGAAAATAATATTCCACCTCTTCTCATTTTTCCTAGGAAATATCTTAAGGACCATATGCTTAAGGGAGCGCCTAACGGGACTATTGGAGCAGCAACGCCTTCAGGCTGGATGACAACTGAAGTATTCGTCCAGTGGCTGAAGCATTTAATATTATATAGCCATCCAACCCAAGAATTTCCAGTGCTATTATTAATGGATAATCACATAAGTCATGTTTCAATAGAAGCTGTAAAACTAGCCCGAGAAAACAATGTATGTTTATTAACATTGCCGCCACATACCAGCCACAAGCTTCAGCCCTTGGACCGAACTGTTTATGGACCGCTAAAATCTTATTATAATAGTGCATGTCAGTCGTGGTTGACAAATAATCCAGGCCAGCGTATAACAATCTATGACGTATCCGAAATCTTAGGTCAAGTGTACAACCTTGCATTTTCAACAAGCAACTGCGCACATATGGGTGAATATCAAAAAATTGCCACTTTTTAGGTTACCACCTATTTTCTCAGTCAAATTATTTCTGTATGTTATTATTTTTTAGCAGCGCATAGAAAATGTGTTTCAGTATTAAGTGCATTAACAATTTAAGAAAAATCTGTCTTAAGCACCTGTCAAAAAAATTAAATATGTCAAAAACCTCTCTCTCCTGGCATGTCACCAATAAGATTTTTTTTCTTTAAAAAATGTATATCCAAATTACTATTAAATTTAGATTTATTTTTTTAATGTTTTTTTAGTCATAAGAGTACTTAGTGTTTTTATTTTGCATAAATATCAAAAGTTAAAAGGCTAATTATAAACCCATTAAAGGGCTTTAATATTTGTCACCCAATTTTTTACTATCTCTCCTGGTCCATATAAAAACAGCTGTGAAGGTATAAGAATATCGCAGTATCAGTAGGCGTTGGCTTTTAGGCGTGTACACACGTGGTAGTTTTGTTTTGGAAAACGTGCCGTGTTTTTTTTGCAAAAAGGTAAGAAATGCATTTTTTTAAAAAGTTATATTTATTGTGTCTACCTCTCCTGTATTGTGTATACAATTTTTCGAAAATGTTAGATTAACAAAAAGCTATAATTTTAGAGTTGAGGTTAGGTATTAAATATATCAGTAGCCATATTTCACAATCGTTTAGTTTTTCATAGGAAAAAAAATTAATTGTAATGTTTTCTCTCTCTCCTGCCCACTACCTCTCCTGGAATTATATCTCTCCTGGTTCATTTTATTGCCAGGAGAGTGAGATGTTTCCAGGAGAGATAGATAAATGTGCGCTTTTTAATAAAAATAGTTACATTGATCGTAATATTTAAAAACTTTTTTGCATTTTGACAAAAGTATAGTTATTTTTCTTTTTTTAAGATGCCTAAAGTAAAACAAACGAGAGAGGAAAAATTAAGAAAGAAGCGGGAAGCTGAAAGAATACGATATAATAAAATGAAAGATGATCCAGAAGAAAAAAAAAGTGGAAACAAAAAACGAGAATCGAAAAAGGAAAAACTAGGTCTTTCTTATAAATGAGCAATCAGAAAGACAAAAGAGACAGTCGCGTAAAATTTGGAGAGAAAAGTTTAAGAAACATTACGACAAAAAGAAAAAGGAAAAATAACTAAAAAAAGATGATGACAGACAAATAGATGGCCGACGGACAGCTGGAAGATCTAGAGTCCGAAAAGATAAAGCTTTGGCTTACAAAAGATTGAACAAAGCCTTATTACAACTAAAGAAAATGTCGACTAAAGCACTTCGCTATAAGCAACGCTATTTTCGACTAAAGCGTCAGAGGACATTAAATCTAAATAATTCTGGTAACTCAAATAAAAGTGATAGCCCAGAAACCAGTGCAAAGAAAATATTATCTTCAAAAGATATGAAGGTGATTAAAAAAAAATTAATTTTTTCGGAAGCAATTCATAAGCAGTTGAAGTCTAGTTACAAACAAGTCACGAAAAATAGAGATAAAAAGATAATAAGAACATGCATATCAGGACATATTGTAAAGAAATACAAAATGATTAATTACACAAAGACAATTTTTGGTGAGACACGTAAAAGAGTTACATTCAAAAAATCAATAAATTTGGCAGTATACCATTTAAAAAAAGAAATAGAGAAGTTTTTAGAAAAAGATGAAAACTCTAAACTAGCCCCCGGAAAAAAAGATACTACAACGAGCAAAGGAGAAAAAAAACAAATTCGCTATTTGAATGCGCCCTTAAAAAAGCTACATAAAGATTTTGAGGATGAAACTAAGATTAAAGTTTCATACACTACATTCTGCAGATTAAGACCTTTTTGGGTCAGACACCCAAATATTAATAAGTGAGATACATGCCTTTGTAAAGTGTGTGCAAATGCTATGTTTATTGTGCAAAAACTAAGATTTTTAAAAGTTGTAAATTGCTCGACAACGCAGCAAATGCTAACCTACTTTTGCTGCAATGAACAACATAACGTGGCATGTTTGCTAAGGTCTTGTACCAACTGTTCTAAAACTTTTGTGCGGCTTTATAATGAATTTGACTTCAATAATTCCACCTGCAACTTTCAGTGGGTAACCAAAAAAGAAAATATAATTGTCCGTGGTGGACCTAAAGTAGTCCAGATAACTGCAAAAGAAAATATTGTTTGCTCTATTGGAGAATTGGTTAACAAATTAGAGTCCATTAGAGAGCCATTTATGAAGCATGTGGGCCGTGTTAAACATCAATTTCATGCAACACGCTGGTTGAAAGAAAATTTGCAAGAAGGTGAAATTCTTATACACATCGATTTCAGTGAAAATTATACTGCGAAACTATCGGAGGAAGTACAGTCTATGCATTTTGGTGCATCGAAGAAGCAGTTCACACTACACACAGGTTTTATTTAACGACACAATGAAAAACCTATCGGCTTTTGTACTATTTCTGATAACCTTAAGCACGACCCACCTGCCGTTTGGGCCCATATATACAAAATTCTTGATTTTTATACGAAGCGTAATGGTGTCTCCAAAATCCATTTCCTAAGTGACGGACCTTGTGGTCAATATAGGAACGAAAAAAACTTTTTTTTATTACAAAAACTGCCAGAAAAATATCCTAAAGTTCATTGCGCTTCCTGGAATTTTACTGAATCCGGCCACGGAAAGGGTGCACCTGACGGTGTAGGAGGTTTTCTTAAACAGACTGCTGATAAAGCTGTATCATACGGAAGAGATATAGCAAACATCAAGGACCTGGATGAAATTTTATTAGAAGCTGCCAAGTCTATTAAAATTTTAAAAGTTACCGATGAGGAAATTAATCGCGTAGAAGAAAGAATAGAAAACAAAAATATCAAGCCAGTTCCTGGGACCATGAAGATTCATCAAGTTTCCGTCAATTTTGAATCCAAAGAAATTGACTATAGAGAGCTGTCGTGCAATGTATGTCCTGTCGGAGCATGGTGTAGCCATTTCTCTATTTTACAGTCTCCAGACACCACAGTTCGCCCCGTTTTTTTGGAAGAATTAGGTAAGAAGACATTTATTTGGTGTTTTAAAATTAGTATTAATAACTTGATTGTTGGTGTTTATTTCCAGAACAAATGAAGCTGGGGGATTGGGTGCAAGTAGAGTATCAACAAAAATTATATCCTGCCAAGATCACAAACATTTGTGAAGAAACCCTAACGGTATCGTGTATGGAAGCTGCTGTAAATAAAAAAGGCTGGAATTGGCCCTCTAGGCCTGACATTTGTACTTTTGAGATAAATGAAATTTGTGGGCTGCTTAAAGAACCTTTAATCATAGGCAAAGGTCGAAGCACAGCTTTTTATTTCAAAGAACTTGTTCCTAAAGGTGGAGAATTTTTATATTTTTAATGCAGTTAAAAGATTGTGCATAAATCTTTTAATCATTCATTATTTTTAGTTATATAAACAACGGAATACTTATTTCAGTTTAGTTCTTAAAACGAGTTTTAATTTTTCTTTTGATAAATTATTTAAATCGTCATGTTTTGTTAAGTACAATAAAGTGCATGTATTCGTTGATCAACAAGTTTTTGGAATACTTATTAAATATGTTTAGAATAAATTTTGTACTTTTTTATTTAGATCCAAGAACGAAGTTCTCACTCTCCTGTCAAAGATTTTATGGGATTTATGGTTTAGCAATATAAAAACACAACGTCTTAGCATTTTTTTGTAGAAAAGTTGAATTTAAAAACGAAATCGATGTAAGAAAATCTATATTTCGAGGTTTTAAATCTAAAATATATCTCTCCTGGTTCCTTCTCACTCTCCTGGCAGAAGAAAATCAAATGTCACTTTGACAGGCCAGTTTATAAAAAAACTGCGATGCTGGTATTTTTTCTAGAATCACTGACATCCCAGCAGCACTTTATCAAATTTTGGGTTTTTCATTTTAATTTAACTTTTTTTTTTATTTCAAGTAAAAAAAATGGCAATTTTTTGATATTTACCCATATAAAAAAAAGAAGCCTGTCCCCCTGGACTAGCCAAGATGTTGAAGCTGCCATCAATGCTGTGAACAGGAGTGAATTATCCATCACAAAAGCAGCCAAGCGATATGGTGTTCCCAAAACGTGTCTTTTAAGGCGTATTAAAAGTAATAATATTATGCCTCCTCGAAATGATCACTTCCCAGTAAACACACTGGTTGCGTGAATCTCGCTGTGATATAAATTTGAAACTCAATTTTTACTTTAATCTATTTTACATTATGTTTATACCACTAAAACATAACAGAATTATGTCAATTTAAGATAGGTCAAATATCCGTGGCTATGATATAAACTTAAATAAAAATGTTTACATAATTTAACTTTAGTCATGTTAATATCATTACAATATAAAGAAATTATGTAATTTTAAGGTTTCCTGCATCACATTAAAAGTAGATCCAGTGTACACCATTGAACCTCTATATTACATAAATTTAAGAGCATAAATAAAATTACATAGCATCCTCATAAATTTGACATCGCTACTATTTTGTTTAAAATTGCCGTCGCTTAATGTAGGGGGCGGATAGAACTGTCAAAAGTCAAAACCTCTCAACGTCATCACGTAAGTGGAGCAATTTCTTCATATTTATCTGGCTTGGGTGCATGTTAAAAATGTGCTGTGCGGTATAAATTTGTCTCTTCTATTCTTTATATACCTTATTTTTCCCTCAAGGTAAGTATGGTTCTCAATTGTTTGTTTATTATAATGTATAAACATGCTACAGGATTTTATTAACCTCAAAGAAAGACAAAAAGAAGACTCCTGACGCAGGATATCCATGACTATTCCTTATATTATTATCAAATTGTGTTATAAAGAATTATCCTGGTAAAATTAAATAGTGACTAAATAGCTTGGTAATAACACTTGCCAACCTGATTTTTAAATTATTGAAATAGTAGTCTTGTTTTTTTTTTTAAATGCTGTAACACGGCAGGACATCAGTGCAGACATTAACCTTAAATTCAGATGCTTCAACAACATGATTCAATTGATCAAACTTTACAAAATATACATGCTCCCACACTACAAGATTTATACAACTTGGTTAGTAAGTTCCAATTAAAAACTGTAAGAACTACGAAACGACATATTTTATGAAATAAATATTCATTGATAATTAAGTAATATATTTTTTTAAATTCTAAGCTTAAATAAGTAAGTAGGAAAATTTTAAACCAAATGGCTCGTGCTCTATTTGGACAGATAAAAATTCAAAACGAAATATATTTATTATCAAAAGTAATCAGAACTTTGCTTTTTTCTTTTTTTAATTTTTATAATTTCCAGAAAAGGGCATGCTGTCCTCTTATAAACCACCTGTACATACAGTTTTTTTTTAAATATTTTGCACTCTATTTTGACGTGCTATTTTGAGAACCAGTGAAAAACTTTAATTAGAAAATTTAGAAAAATTTTACTGTATTATCTTCTAGAGTTACCGTAAACCGGGGCTACTTTGACTTTCAGGGTTACTTTGATATATTTTGGGGCTACTTTGACACCACCCGGTTTAAAACGAAATTTGAGGTTATGGTATTTGTTATTATATTCAGGTGAACGGCAGTGACCATGAGACATTATAAGAAAAAGTTAGGTGCCCGTAAATATAAAAACTATAGTGAAGAGGACTTAAATAAGGCGTTACAGAAAATAAGAAGCGGTAAGTTGTCACAAAAGGCTGCCGCAAAAAAAAATAATATCAACAGAACCACGCTCTTGAATAAAGTACATCACAGGCATAAAGGTAAACCTGGGCACCCAAGTGTTTTACACCCAGAAGAAGAAAAATTGATTGCCGATACATTGGGTACCGTCAGCGACTGGGGTTTTCCAATGACCAAAGCCGACATACGTAGGGGAAGTCGGGGTATAGTGAAATGGCGAGGCAAAGTGAAAAATGTAATTAAAACAAAACCTTATAGACAGATATTTAAATTTCGCGCTATATAAACTTCGGGACATTGCAGCCGACCGTCATCGTCAGTTACAACCTTAACGTCGTGGAGTACGGATCGCCGCGACTATCCAGCGAAACGTGTTAGAGCCTGTGCCCAGTATAATATTGTGAGGTAAGATATATTATGTGCTGGAATTATTGTAAATTTTAATTGAAATTTCAGTTTTATTAGTGGATAGCTACAGGCATTAGGTATATTATACTGTATTTATTTATTTATTACTTTTAATTTTTCTAATTTTGACTCCATTTTGTTTGCTACTTTGCACGTTGGGGCAAAGTGAAAATTGTACATTCGGGGCAAAGTGAATAGGTATTTCACTTTGCCCCTTTACTTTAAGGATAGGGGCAAAGTGAATTATTTTTTTTATTGCAGGAACGATGGTCAGAAAGTATATAAGGAAAACAAATCAACACCAATGGACCGAAGTAAATATGATTGCAGCCATAACAGCAGTCAAGCAAGAAAATATGAGTATCAATAAGGCTAGCAAAACTTTCAGAGTTCCACTTGCGACATTGTTTCGCAGATGTCAGAAAGCTGGTAATGTTGAGAATCTGGCCAAGAAGCAGTTAGGTAGATTTAGGTCCATTTTTAAAGAAGAGCAAGAAACTGATTTAAAAAATCATGTTTTAAATATGGAGAAAAGGCTCTTTGGTCTTACTATAACGGACTTAAGGGTACTGGCATATCAGTATGCAGAAAAAAATGGAATCCCTCACAACTTTTCCCAAACACAACAAATGGCAGGATGGGATTGGGTGGAAGGCTTCCTAAAGCGTAATAGCCAAGTTTCGGTACGAGTTCCAGAAAATACATCAGCTGCCAGAGCATCAGCATTTAATAGGGTGAACGTATCAAATTTTTTTAAACTTCTGGCAAATCTTATGGAAAGATACAACTTTTTACCTAGTGCAATCTACAATTGTGATGAGACTGGAATTACAACGGTTCCCAATAAGCCTTCAAAAATAATTGCACGAAAGGGAAAAAAACAAATTGGCGCTTTATAATCGGCAGAAAGAGGCGTGACTATTACATCGCTTATTTGCTGTAATGCTATAGGCCAATATATTCCTCCGTTAATAATTTTTCCCAGGGTTAGAAAAAATCCATTGCTGGAAATAGGACTTCCTCCTAAAACAGAAATAGTATATCACCCGTCAGGTTGGATGCAATCCGAAATATTTGCACCAACCTGGATAAATCATTTTATTAAATATGCTAAGCCGACCTTGGAAAGCCCTGTGCTACTTATTTTGGATGGTCATGCAACCCACGTCCGAAATTTGATGCTGCTGGAAATTGCCCGACAAAATAATGTCCATATTCTGGTCTTACCACCACATACATCACATCGTATGCAGCCACTAGATGTCTCATTTATGTATCCATTAAGTACATTTTATGAACAGCATGTGAAAACATGGCTCCGAAATCATCCCGGCAAGGTAGTAACGGTTGCTGAAGTAGGAGATTTATTTGGAAAAGCTTATCTGCGTGCAGCAACGGCACAAAATGCTATAAGTGGCTTTAAGAATACTGGAATATGTCCCATGAATCCTGAAATCTTCCCCGATGAATTATTTGAACCCGCAGAAACAACCAACAGAGAAATTGCAGAAGTAAACCACCATAACACTCCTGAAAGAAATATCAATCGACCTGGAAACGAAACTAAAATTATGCCCCAGTCACCAGTAGCGTCTACCAGTTCTGCTGTAGTAACAAAATTTCCAGCTGGCCCTTCAATCATACAAGCACAGAAGCTTCCAACAAATAAAAGAGATACAAGAACTCCCACGAAAACAAACTTAGTATCCGCTGACAATCGTTATTTTTCTCCCGTCGAATTATTACCAATACCGAAGGTTTCGGAACCTAGAAAAGTCACTAAAAGATGTGGGAAAACAACAATTATTACATCCTCGCCATACCTAAATGAATTAAAAATTCAACAGGCCACAAAAAGTACCCCTATATGCAAACAGGCAGTAAAGCAGGTTAAAAGGAAAATAGATACAGATAACATAGTTAAGTCAGTTAGCAAAGTCAAACGTGTTAAAAAAAATAATTCCCACGACTCCAACGATAAATCAGATTCAGATGAAGACCATCAAGTATTGTGCAAGGATTCATCATCAGATTTATCTGAATTTTCTGATAACATCGACGAAGATGCGAGGGATCCTGAAGATATAAAGCTTACTCTATCCGACGAAGATCCAAAAGAAAACGATTATATTCTCGTTGAATTAAAAAATGATAAAAAAAAATAATAAGAAAGAATTTGTTGGGCAAATATTAAAAATTACAAGCAATGAAAATCAATTATTAACTTACAGCGTCAAGTTTATGAGAAATTATCGAAATCATAAAAAGGTTTATATTTTCCCATTGGCGGAAGATATTAGTGAAATTTATAAGTCTGAAATTACAGGAAAACTTCCAAAATATGTTAAACTGCTTTACGAAAGAGTACAGTTTATGTAATATTTTTATGTGGTGCGGTTCATAATATGATTGCTATTTCATTTTTGCAATAAACCTATTTTTAGTTTTTTCTTTAGGTATAATGTGTTTCACACCCTTTTTTAAAACATTATTTCGTATATGTTTATTTTGCCATTTATTAAAAATAAAGTTAATTTTGCAATAAATATTTGCTAATTTTCTTTTTGATTAAACTTATTCCTAATTCTTAACTTTATTATTATTTATTATTAATATATTGTTATATTTTTCACTATGCCCCATCAGTTCACTTTACCCCCATATGATTTAATAAATGCATATCTCCGTATTCAAAGCTTCCAAAATTAAATGTAGGATGTGTTTACCTCTAGTAAGTTGCTCTTAAAAAATGTGAAATTTATTTTTTAAAAGTTGCAAAGATTTCACATATTTTTCAGATACTGAAATTTGCTTTTTTATATTTCTGTGGAATATTTTGTTGCAATGAAAAATGTTATTATATTTGTGTGATAACTAGTATATGAGGTATGCAGATCTATACTAAAGGTCAGTTTTTTATTATTGTTACATTTAGATAAAAAAAGAACTATTTTATTTTGCCCCCATGGCTATTTCACTCTACCCCTACTGTGGGGCAAAGTAAAAAAAAATGCATGTTTTTAAAAGAAGTAGCAAAACTTTGTCAAAAAAAAGAAAAGATATATTTTTTCATCTGGTCTAGATATGTAACATAGCAACCAATATTACCACCTAAACATAAGGGTTCGCAATGCAACGATATTTTTTTAATTGTTAGCCAAACGTTAGCTATACCGCTTTGCCCCGACTTCCCCTACCGTCGTAGAAAAATTCGTGAACAAACAAGGCAGAGTTATTTCACAATGGAATACTAACAATGTACCAGGTTTCGATTTTGTAGAAGCATTTGCAAAAAGAAATGGACTCAGTAACCGCCTAGCTACAAACATTAAAAGACAGAGGTCATCAGTTGGACCTCCTGAGATTTTAGAGTTTTTTGAAAATATTCGTCAAGTTTTAAGCACAACACGACCTTCACAAATATATAATTATGATGAGACCAACATAACTGACGACCCAGGAGCCAAGAAGGTGCTGGTACCACGTGGCAGGAAACGTGTAGAACGTCTCAGGGAGCACCCTCGCACATCAGTAAGCGTGATGTTTTGTGGTACAGCAGAAGATGCCTTAATACCGCCCATGGTTGTATACAAATCAAAAAACCTCTATGAAAACTGGACAAAAGGAGGGCCACAAGGCACTGTATATGATCACAGCGATTCAGGATGGTTTGATATGAATATTTTTGAAGTGTGGTTTTTTAAAGTTCTCTTACCACACATAAATGAAAACAGAATCGAAAACGAAACTGTTGTCGTATTAGGAGACAATCTTGCATCTCACTTTTCGCCAGAAGGCATTAGAGTTGCCAAAGAAAGCAACATTTATTTTGCGGCTTTCCCGCCTAACGCTACACACCTCATACAGCCTCTGGATGTTGGGGTTTTTGGTCCATTAAAGAAAAAGTGGCGAAAGGTGTTAGACACATGGAGACAGGAATCAAGACGCAAAGGAGTCATCCCTAAGGAGCAATTTCCATTACTTTTGAACAGATTGTGGAAAGCCATCCGTCCAACCATACAAACCAACCTTCAAAGCGCGTTTAGACATTATGCAGTGGTAAATGATGAGTTTTGAATCAGTTATTTAGGGTAGACCGGGGACAGTTGTACCAAGGGACAGTTGTACCATCTCCGTTTTTCGCGCCGTCATAAGCAGTATGCAGATGTGGCAACTATGGAAGACTCGTCTGAATATTTGGCGCCTGTTAGTTAGTAGAGCGTCGATCTTGCGAGTGAACGGTCGCGTCTTCTGGTGATAGTACGATTTTACGAGCCTAAAGTAAGTTTTTTACATTTAAACAACCTTATATTTAAGGAGTTTAGAGTAAATTAGTTGATTCTCTTAACCGGCATCTATTCAAGTGATTGTTCCTCTTTTTTATTTACATACCGCTACTTATTTTATATAACAATGTAATAGAGAAAAATAGCCGAGATTGGAAAAAATACTCACGGGGACGATTGTACCATTGCATCCAGGGGACAATTGTTCCGGTACAATTGTCCCCTAGAGGACGGTTGAAATACGTTGACAATTAACCAATTATTTTAAAATGATCAATATGTAAGTATTGTAACCAGTGGCGGATTTAGGGGGGGGGCGAAGGGGGTTTCGCCCCCCCCTGAGCAATCTTGTTTTCACGGAATTTAAACAATTGCTAAGATAACCACCGTAAATCTTCAACCAGTAACAAAAATAGGGCGAGTTTACTGAAGCCGTCTCACAATATCCAAACACCTGTATTATAAGTTATCTAATTCAAGGCGTCCGCGTCGCGTCCGTTTTCATTCATATTATCTAATAGATATTGTTGTGATATTATTATAGGTTAGTTTTCGGTGTTTTTCGGTTTTCGGCGTTCGTTTCGTATGGTCGATATTAATTTCTTGATTCTTGCTGTTGCTAAGTTGATTTTTGATTTAATAAGTGGTTAGTTTATTATATTATATGGGTGGCTGATCATAGTACTATACTATAATAGATACTAGCAATGAGTTTTAAGAGCAAGGAGGGAAAACGTAAATTAGGCTTGTTAGATAATTTTGTAAAACGTGTGAAATCAAATTCTAGTGGTGATGCTGGTGATGATAATAAGGTAGGTATACATACCTTATACTACCTGCGAATCCTGCGATTAGTACCAGTTGGGGTAGGGATGTAGAAATTTTAAAAATGTTTAATCATAATGGCATAGGTAATGTTGAATGTAAAACTCATGCATTGATATGTTTAATTACTTAGGGCCATTTGTACCGTTTGGAACACATGCAGGCAGGTTTTTTAGTATATAATAAGTCTAGAGAGTCAGAGAGTGGTGCATCAAATATCTATAACGTGCGCCCCACGTTTATCAAAATTTAAAAATTATTTTGATTGCATTTAAAATTAAGTATTTTATATTTTTTAGTCCTTTATAAAAACGCTGTACCTATATTAAAAAAGCTTTTTTTACCTAAATTATTTGTTATTCTGTAATTTGTAATTTATTTTTATATTATTGTCTATTGTAGGCAAATAATGAAGGCGACGAAGGTAATGAATGTATTGATGTAGATAAAAGTGATAAAATTTCAAATCGTCCTTCTCCAACTCCAACTGCATGTTCATCAACTTGTCCCCCAAAAGATAAAAATAAGTGTTTTTCTAGTTTTAAATTGGACATTGGCAACTATGTTACTGTGGGTGAAACCAATAAAAAAGGTTTAAATCTGGATGACTTTACTAAATATGAATTATTGGTCAATCATTGGCAACCCCCCAAAGATTACGTTTTCCCACATTCCCTTCACATTAAAAAGGGCAAAAAAGAGAAACGAAAGATCAGCTATGATATGTTGTCTAAATTTCCCTGGTTAGTATACTCAGAAAGTAGTCAGGGCCTTTATTGCAAGCTGTGCGTTATATTTATATCTGGATGTAAGGTTGGAGGACAAAAAACTCTTCAACCTCAAAAATTCGTTACACGCCCCCTTCAATCGTATGCGAAACTTACTGGTAAAGATGGTGATTTAATCAAACATCAATCTAATCTCTACCATCTTCGAGCGGAAGAAAAAGGTAACAAAAAAGGTTTTTTTTTTGTACTAAAAAATTAATTAGAATAAAATCATTTTATTTCAGCTAAATTATTCATAGCAATCCATAAAAATAAAAGTTTGGAAGTAGGCAATATGTTAGATAAAGAAAGGAAAACTCAAATAGAAGAAAATCGCAAGAGGCTATACCCCATAATTAAAACCATCCTTTTACATGGTAGACAAAATATACCATTACGTGGACACAGGGACGATACTCAAATATTTGAAGCGAACAGCGAGGGAGATTTAAGTTTACCACACTTAAATGATGGCAACTTTAAAGCATTTCTTCGTTTTCGAGTTGAAAGTGGTGACAAAGATCTTGAAAATCATCTCAAAACTGCTAAGTCAAACGCCACCTACATTAGTAAAACTACTTGTAATTCCCTAATTAACTGTTGTGGAGAGGAAATTTTAAATAATATTGTGAGGCAGGTTAACGAAAGTCAATATTATAGCGTCCTTTTCGACGAAACTACAGACATATCACACCACTCGCAACTTAGTGTTTCCATACGATATTTTAGTAATAGTTTAGGTTTAGTTAGGGAAGATTTTGTAGGCTTTACAGATCTTCACTTAGATAACTTTGACCCCTCTAAAAACGAAGATCTTAATATGCCCGTTGAACCTAAAATTGATGGTAAAACTTTAGGCAAAAGTGTTGTTAGAAAACTTCAAAGTCTAGGTTTGGATTTAAAAAATTGTGTTGGTATTGGGTGTGATGGCTGTAGTGTAAATGTATCAGCTGTTCGTGGAGCCGTTTCTGAAATTCAGAAGACTGCGATAAACGCAGTTTTAAGTTCATGTTTTAATCACAGGCTTAATCTCTCTATATCAAAAACTATGAATGTGAAATGTGTTAAAAACGCCATGGGCATTATACAGGAAGTTGTGGCATTCTTTAACGCATCGGCAAAGAGGCACTTTGTTTTAAAAAAATATTTAAAAACAAATTTAAATAGTCCATGCGAGACCCGGTGGATTGAGAGGCACGACTCTATTTTGCAGTTCAAAGTAGATTTGTTCAAAATATGTGATGCATTAAATGAAATTTCTGAATGGAATGAAGGAAATTCGTCAAGTAAGGCAAATATACTTTTAAAAGCAATATGTGACTGCGAATTCATTTTGACCGTGCATATACTTTCAGAAATTTTTAACGTGACCTTGCCATTAAGTAAGTTTTTCCAGGGAAAAAATATCGGGTTGGACAATGCTGTTTCTTATGTTAAAAATGTCATTGACGTCTTAAAACAAAAAAGAGCTAACTCGGAAAATGAGTTCTCATCAATAATCCAAAGTGCTTCTAATCTCTTAGAAACTTTTGGTCTAGAATTACAGGTTCCTCGCTTAACATCTCGACAAACCCAGCGGGTCAATATTCCAGCGTCAAACGCGGTAGATTATTGGAGGAAAGCAAGTTTTATTCCTATTTTAGACTACATTATATTAGATTTAACCGAAAGATTTTCTGACAAAACGTTACATTGCTTTTCACTTAATGTATTGCTTCCCATAAATTTACTGCTTTTGACGGACTACAGCATCCTTAAAGAAAATATTACATTAATATGTAATCAGTTTTTAGGATTAACTGAAAGTGTTGAAAATGAAATAGCAAAATTGTTAGGGGAAGTACAAATTTATCAAAAAACCATTGAACAAAATGCTTCATGTCAAACTGCTATTGAGACACTCGTCAAAATAGATCAAAACTTTTATCCCATTATCGCAAAATATTTAAAAGTTTTGGTAACGTTGCCAATATCAGTGGCAACTTCTGAAAGAAGCTTTTCCACATTACGAAGGGTTAAGAGTTGGATGCGTTCTCGTATGACACAAGATCGTTTGGATGGATTGGCCTTGTTGCATGTTCATAGAGACATAGATATTGATGTTGACAGGGTGATTGATAGATTTGCTAAGGCATCTAGAAAGTTGCAATTTGTTTTATAGTAATAATTATTATCATAAAGCAATTTGAAATTGCTCTACTATTTTTTTTGTTTGTTTTGGTTACTTTACTTTTTAGTATTATTTATTTAACTAAGATACCCTAAGTTTACTTATCTTTATTTTTAGTTTAACTAAGATTCCCCAAGTTTGCTTATCCTTATTTTTAGTCAGACTGCTCCATTACATGTTTTTTTTTTTAATTATTATGAAACTATTGTTATTTTGTCTGTTATGTGTTATGTTTGCTTAAAAGTAAAATATAAGGTAAAATTAAATTTTGTCATTAAGTTTTTTAATATACTCTTTGAGGCGTCAAAATAATTTTCCGAACATTGCGTGTATAAGTATGTATTTTTAAAATCGCCCCTCCCTCAGAGAAATTCTGGATCCGCCCCTGATTGTAACATATTTTTTTTTCTTCGTAGAATGCCTAGAACAAGAATACGTAAAACAGATAGATCATCGAAAGACACTTCGCTATATGAACGAGCGTATGGTGAAGTTGTCACTCGCCATTTGTCCATTCGTGCTGCTGCCAAGAAGTATGGACTGTCGCACGTATCTTTAATAAGATATAAACCGAAAAGAGAAGCCGCAAACACTGACCACTCAGAAGCTATTGTTTCCATGGGGTACAATAATTGTAATCGAATTTTCACCGAAAAACAAGAAACTTTAATGGCGGACTACATCATTAAAGCTGCGGAGATGTATAATGGTTGCTCCCCAAAAGAAATTCGAAGACTGGCATACGAATTGACCAAAAAGTACGATTTGAAGAGGCCAGTTCAATGGAATGAAAATGGCTTCGCGAGCAAAGATTGGTTTTCATCGTTTATGAAAAGAAATAAGCAATTATCAATAAGATGTGCCCAGGCCACCAGTCTCTCTAGAGCTACAAGCTTTAACACCACCAACGTCAATATGTTTTTTGACAATTTAGCTAGAGTCATGGATAGGGAACATTTCGAAGCCAAAGACATTTATACCTAGATGAAACGGGTATAACAACCGTGCAAAAACCTGACAGAGTTGTTGCCAAAAGAGGAATGAGACAGGTCGGCGCTTTAACGTCAGCGGAACGTGGAACACTTGTTACTGTAACGGTAGCTGTAAATGCTATTGGTAATTCCACGCCACCTATGTTTATTTTTCCCGCCTCAGATACCAAAATCACTTTGTCAGAGATGGTTCCGTAAGATGTATTGGAGCAGGCAACGGTAGTGGATGGATGCAGGAGAAGAGTTTGTCATTTTCTTGAAACATTTCCAGAAATTTACGAATTGTTCATTCAGTCAGAAAGTTTTATTATTACTCGACAATCACTCGTCCCACATATCTATATCAGCACTGGACATATGCAAAGAGAACGGTATTGTGGTTTTGTCATTCCCGCCGCATTGTTCCCATAAACTGCAACCCTTAGATCGTGCTGTATTTGGCCCCTTAAAAAAAGCCGTTAACTCTGCTTGTGATAGTTGGATGAGGAACAATCCATCAAAAACGATGTCGATCTACGACATTCCAGGCATATTAAAAATAGCATTGCCTCTTGCACTCACCCAAACAAACATACAGGCTGGATTTAGATGCACCGGTATATTGCCATTCAATAGGGATATTTTTACAGAATTAGATTTTGCCCCATCATTAATTACAGATAGTGCCTTCCCCAAATATTAACGAAGCCGATACTAACAACAGCAGTGTTAAAGTTTCCACAGTGGCAGTACTACAGTCACAGTCAGTCACATTTAGACCATCTACAAGCTCGCTTCAACCATTCACAATCGTCGTTCAACCTTCCACAAGCACCGCACAACCATCCAAAAGCAGAGATCAACCATCCACAATCGTCGTTCAACCTTCCACGAGCACTGCTCAACTATTCACAAGCAGAGATCAACTATCATCAAGCAGATCTCAGTTATCCATAGAAGCAAGTCAACCAATCATAAAAACAAGTGCATCAAATTTCACCATGATGAATCAAAACCCAGACAAAATTACCCCCAGCTATACATTTTCTCCTGAGAGCGTCCGTCCTTTTCTTAAAGCTCCACCCAGGAAACAGAAAGGGGAAAAAAATAAGAAAAGAAACTCCACCATTTACACAGACACGCCAGAAAAAGAAAGAATTAGGATCGAGTATGAAGAAAAACAAAGAAAGAAAGCTAAGAAAAACTTTGGGTCAGAAGCTAAGGGAAAGCAAAAGAAGGCCACAACCGTTAAGAAGTCGACAATAGCAGAACCGCCAGAATCAAGCGAAGAAGAAGACGAATATTTTTGTTTGGTGTGTTTCGAACCCTATGGTTTAAGCAAACCAAGAGAAAAATGGGTTCAATGCCTTGAACGCAAACTTTGGTCCCATGTAGAATGTACGAAACAGGAATATTTGTATGTGTGCCATAACTGTCAATCTGAGTGATTTTGTTTATGAAACATGCTATTTTTTTAATTTATTAAAGTATATGTTATTATTATTTGTTCTAATAGGTTTTATAGGAACTTTTCCTTATTTTTGCAAAAGAATATTGTATCATTTCTTTTGGTTTTACAGGGTTTGTTGACTTTGTTCAAATATTATTTGATGTATTTTTTTGGAGCACCTAAACGTAATCTCAAAAATAAACGATATTTTTGCAACAACTGAAATATGTTACAATTGTCCCCATATACTGGTACAATTGTCTCGAGGGTTGGGAGGGTTGTACCACTTTACAATATTTTCAATGAAACCTAATAACTTTTTTATGGTTGCACTAGAAACTTTTACTAAATTACTTTTTATAGCGACAGATATACTGTATCAAAGATATCAAAACTGTTTTTGGTAAACATCGTGCAATAGTCTGTAGGATGCAATAAGTAAGAAATGGTACAACTGTCCCCGGTCTACCCTACATAAAAATGTTACATAACTTGTAAGATTGTAATATAAATTTTAAGTAAATACTATGTAATTGTGTTTACTGGGTTTAAACAAGTATTCTCTAAACTTCAAGAAGAACAAATTCTTAAACATATCCTTGACTTAGAAACAATATTTTATGGTGCAGGGCCCACTGATATAAGGAAACTTGTTTTTGAAGAAGCAGAAAAGATGAACATTATTCATCCCTTCAACAAAGAAAAGAAAATGGCAGGCGTGGACTGGCTATATCATTTTAGAAAAAGGCATCCGAATATATCATTGAGAGCACCCGAACCAACCAGTATTGCGAGAGCGGCTGGTTTTAACACAGTGCAGGTGACCAAATTTTATGATTTGCTGTCCTCGGTGATGGAAAAGTACAAATTTCAAGGTGACCAAATATATAATGCTGATGAAACTGGCATGAATACCGTACCTAAGCCAAGAAAAATTATGGCACAGAAGGGACGGAAGCAAGTAGGCCGCATAGTCAGCACAGAAAGGGGTTTCAATGTTACAGTAACATGTGCAATATCAGCTTCAGGTTCTTACATTCCTCCATTTGTGCTTTTCCCTAGAAAAAGAATGTCTGAATTATTTATCAAGGGTTGTCCTGCTGGAACTGTGGGATATGCAAATAGTAGCGGATGGATGGATAGTGAGCACTTTCTAAAATATTTAGAACACTTTGCTAAACACACACGTGCATCCGAAAATAGAAAAGTATTGTTGGTCATCGATAACCACTCCAGCCATCGCAACCTGGGGGCCATTTTAAAGGCCCGTAGTTTGAATATTGTAATGATCTCTCTTCCTCCTCATACAAGCCATCGAATGCAGCCGCTTGACTGCTGTTTTTATGGACCGTTAAAATGCCAATATGCACGAGAATGTGATAAATGGCTTTCCAATCACCCAGCTCAAAGAATATCAATCTATGATGTTATGGAGCTTTTTGGCAAAGCATTTTTAAAAGTTGCCACTCTCGAAAAGGCCGTCAAAGGTTTCAACGTAACAGGTTTTTGCCCGCTAAATCCAGATGTATTTTCGGATACTGCCTTTCTTCCTCCTTCGGTCACTGAGATTCCACAAGTGATAGCGGATCGTGATATTAGAGAAAATGAGCAACACAATGCAGTACCGTTGCTTCAGGTTCCAGAGTGGTCAAACTTAAACGAATCTGATCAATCAGGACTAATATTAGCAGTAACCTCAACCTCACGAAAAATTGACACTTATGAACCAATACCAGGTCCGTCGACTGCCAAGGATCCATCAACCTCGCGAAAAATGGACATTTCTGAACCAATACCAGGTCCGACGACTGCCAAGGATCCACTAGGAAATGATTTTGAAAAAATGTTGTCTAATTTCACCCAAACCAAAGTGCGAACGAAAATCAAACAATAAACGGAAAGCTCAAACAGCAAAAGAATTAACAGCAACGCCGTTTAAAGACTCTCTAGAAGCTGAAATGCACGAAAAAAAGAGAAAAACATCATTGAATTCTAAAAAAAGTAAGCAGGTTATTAGGAAATGCTTCTCGCCGGCTGGAAAAGGAAAACGTCCGAAAAATAGCCATTGTCTACCAAAAAAGGGAAAGAAAGTGCAAACACAACGGAGACTGGGTGACGAGTCTAGTGAATCAGACGACGAAAATAATCCTAAATGCATATATTGTGTTGGAAAGTTTTTAAAGTCCAAATCTGACGAAGGGTGGATTCAATGCCAATTGTGCCGAAAATGGGCTCACCAAAAGTGTGCAGGTGCATCAGAGGATGACGATCAGTTCCTATGCGCAAAGTGTGATTAAAGTTACCTACCGTTTATTTCTGTTCATAATAAATATTAATGTTTGTCAACCATTATTATTATGTTTTTTGATAATTTTTCAATAAAAAATGTGTTAAAATTAATAAAATTCGGAATTATTTTTTTTACATTCATTTAACATAACGGTCCTATGTGCCCTATGTGTGGGGTAAAGAGGACCGAATGTATAGAGTCAAACTTTTCCAAGTAGAATTAATACAAAGTAAGATTTTGTACATCTGTCGATGCCGCATAAGAGTAGCCCCAATATCTCACGGAATGAAATTTCAATCAATAATAATAAAGAAGTATGACGACTTTTGGTCTTAACTGGTCCTCTGTGCCCCACTCTCCCCTACCCCATTTAACCCCGTATACGGGTCAAAATGGGAAAAAGCCTACTTTTAACAAAAAAGTTAAAAAAATTGCGTTCGCATTTTAAATTGCTCCTGTATGTAGTTAAGGTGATAAGATAACATATTTAGCCAACTAAATTTAAAATGACAAATTCAATTCAATTCATGTTCTAAAAAAATTAGGGTTATAAAATCAGGTACCCCATATTGCCCCGGGTTCCCCTACACATGAATGTTAATTTTTGGCACACTGTCAATATTAGGTACAAGTTAATGTAAAAAACCTTTTTTTCCTGTCAAATTTGGGGGTCTTTATTTTAACACAAATATAGGGTGATTTACCTTATATCTGTCCATGTTGTAGATGGGTCGAATAACTTGATTTTCTCATTTATATCAATCATTGTCCCCAAGTTGAAGCACATGTGTGGCAACTTGGGACTTTGTTTTAAAAAAGTGGCCAAAATTTTTAAATTTAGCGAAATTTCATATGACTTTAAAGTATTTAAAGGAACCGGGAAAATGGCTATGTCAAATAACAAGAGGCGAAGTTAAAAAAAAATGCACATGGTTAAATGTTGAAAGTATCCCAATTTGTCGCATTTTACGGTAATTCATTAGGATCGTGTTTCCCAAACGTAGAAATTGTCTTCCGCATTTACTTGTCTCTCATAATCCCTAACTGCAGTGGCGAACGTTTTTTTCAACATTAAAGCGTAATAAAAGTGAGTTAATGAACATGATGGACCAAAAACGTCTAAATCACCTCACCTCGATGAATACGATTTACTCAAGAGAAATCGATATGAACAGTGTTATCTCTAAATTTGCCCGCATTAAATCCGGAAAACTTTATTTGTAACAGTTCTGTTTTATTTAACACCCTAAATTTAAGAACCTAAAGCAATATTACTGGTACAATTAACCATATTATATACTCGTACATGCATACATACAAACCAAGGGCCTCTTGACAGAGTTTGCTACGGGCTCCGCGCTGGCTTAATCCAGCACTGAGTCTGAGCGAAGTAAAACGTATTTAATACGTCTTATTAGGTGCTTGTTAATTTACATTTTAATTTAGTAATTTTTAGTGTATATCTTTTGATATCTGTTTGGTTTATTGTAGGGGAGAGCGGGGCATATTGTCAAGCGGGTAAGTTGTCGTACTCAAATTTACGGAAAAAATATAACATCTGGCAATGTCGTATTACTCTCTCCATACCTCTTTCTGGCCATATGATGCGCTTTTTAAATTTTTATCCCCAACTCAGTTACGGTTTATACGCGATACAGTGTTAAGTGATTTACGTTAAAGGAAGTAAATTTTAGTTATTAGTTAAAAAATAGTTTTGTACCTTTTTAATACAATATAAACTAATATTATGTATATGTTTGGGTACCTTGGACTTTCAGCTGTTGTCTTTGATATCTATTTCTATTCTATCGGTAGAGTAACAAGGCAGGAAAGGGATAATTCAGTAACTATTGCACTTTCCGTATCAGCAACTGGAAACGCGGTGCCCCCTTTTGTTATATTTCCTTGAATTCATTTTCGCAACTATTTTCTGAATAATGCACCACCCGGAAGTGCTGGTGAGGCAAACCATTCAGGCTGGATCAAGGGAGACCATTTTCTACAGCTTTTAAACCACTATACTCGTCACATGAAATGCTCAAAAGAACACCACGTTCTTTTAATTAATTGTGGATTATCATAGTTCACACCTCATGTTAAAGAAATACTGCATCTGACGCATGATTAACCAACAACCCATATACTATATCCCGGCAATTGAGTACCCCAGAATGAGAAGTCGGTAAAAACCATCTTTTACCAAAACCGGTTTTTGCCTGATTTCGCTTCATATAGACCCAATACACCTCTTAGATCGAGAACTAGACATATCCGCTTAATAGTTTTGCCAAAAGATAGCGCAAATATATATCCGATTTGGCAATTGAAAATGAAAACTCGGTATATCCGGTTTTTACCCAACTCTCATTCTCATTCGTGTTAAGTTGTGAAATGACGCGTTTATTTTCGTTTAATTATGTCGGCCAGAGAGAGTGATACCGAAGTAATGAGCGACGATTTAGATTATAGTGATAGTGATACCGAGGGCAATAATGAAACTATTATTGACGAGAATAAAACAAGGAAGAGAAAAAAGAATTAAAGTATCTGGAAAAGTGTTCAGAGAAAACGTAACCTCAATAACGGACTGGCATACATTTCCACAATCGGAAGAAATGTCCCTGCAAGGCAGGGTTATGAATGTAGCTGCAAAAATCAATGTACAAGTAAAATATTAATTAAAGAAAAAGCAAGCATTCTTAGCAAATTTAACGATTTGGCTGATAAAAATGTGCAAGATTCTTACCTCTTTGGGTTAATAACTGTGAAGTCTGTTGCAAGGTACGTAGATACTTAAGGTATTTAATGTTTAACCAAATAAAAAAAGGGAAATTTCCTAACATTTTTTTTTTTAATTTCAGAAGACGACCAGACATTATGAAACAGCGGCTACTTGAAAAGGGTAATCCGAATGCAAATGCTCTGTCCGATGCAGAGTTGATTGAAGCATCAAAACGAAACTCATCTTTTCATTACAAGGTAAAAACTTTTAGGAGGTACTGGCCGATAGTACTATGTTATTAACATAATTTTTTATGTTGTAGGTTGTATTAGCATCAGGACGCGAACAATTTTCAATCAATCAAGTTTGGTAGAATTGATCGAATTGGGCCAGCAAAGAAAAAAAAATCCACTCCTCCGATTGACAAAAGTGGTTTATCAGAAGGATCTAGGGTGCTAAAAAAATCAGAAGACCAAATTCGACAAATTACGTCACATATAAATTCGTTTCCCGCTCGCATTTCTCACTACACCAGAAATAAATCTGAAAGAAAATTTCTGTAGCCCGAATTGAGTGTCATGAAAATGCACCAACTGTATGTTGAAATGTATGAACCTGAAAAATATATACAGTGGAAAGCTGATAAGACCACGAAGTTTGAAATAAACTATGAATTTTACCTTCACATATTCAACACTAAATTTAATCTTTCGTTTGGAAAACCTAAAACGTATGTCTGCAATACATGTGACAAATTTAAAAATCAAATAGATGTGGCGGAAAATACTGAAGAAAAATATAAATTAAATCGAGAGCACTCTGTACATCTAGCTAAAGCACAAAAATTTTATGACGATCTGAAACAGTTAAGTGAAAAGGTTAAAACGGATGAAACAGTGGATGTTATCAGCTTCGACTACCAGAAAAACTTGCCAGTACCAGTACTACATTTTTTATAAAAGGCAGCTGTGGGTTTTCAACCAATGTTTTTACTCGGCAAAAACGGGTAATTCCCATATGTACATGTACAATGAAGTCGAAAGGAAAAAGGGCGCCAATGAGACAGTATCTTTTTTAAAACATTATGTTGACAGTGTTGTTCCTCCTTCTGTTAAGACTCTGTATATCTTCACGGATAACTGTGTTGGACAGAATAAGAACATGGTTGTTGTTCAGATGTTATCTACTTTGGTCGCAACCGGAAGGTTTAATATAATATACCACCGATTTCCTGAAAGGGGTCATTCACTCCTGCCTTGTGATCGTAAATTTGCCCTCATTGAAAAAGAAAAACACAATGGCACTCAAAAGTGGCAAGAACATCAAAAACTTTTTGCGTGGTTAATGTCCTTCCAAAAATGATTCGGGACTTTCGTTCATATTTTCAACCTTTAAAAAAAAAAAAAAAAACAAAAAACTTTAGAATCACAACATACAAAACTTTTAAATACCTATGAGGGTAAAAAATTCACAGTTTCTGTATGCCACAACATTGAAACTTTAAGCCAAACATTCATTGTATTTAAACCAAATGCAGATTTAACTGCGTTAAAGGAATGGAATGTAACCCAACTTTACACTACGAAACTTCCAGTAAATCCAAAAAAACTGCAAAACCTAAGGGAACTCCTAGACTTCATTCCTCTAGCAAATCACGGATTTTATGTTTCTTTGGAAAATGAAGAAGGGGGAGAGCAACAGCAGGCGGAAAGTAAAACAGACGCATCCGACAGCAGTGATGGATGAACAGGAAAAAATTAAAATTTGTTGTATTTTTCTATGTTTTGCGAATAAAGAATGAGAACTAGGTATATCCATTTTTTTTCTTTTTTCAGTTTTTCCTAAAAAATAAAATGTTAAACAAGTCTGAGCACTAAGAACGTTTCAGAATAATTACCAATCAATTTTTAAATAAAAATAATTTAGCAAATCAAATAAGGACCACCTACAATCGTTTTTTGGTTCTTCTGTAAAATTACATTTTTGGCTTTTAGCGACTTCTCATTTTGGGGTACTCAATTGTTACCTTAGCAATGCCACTTGCAGCAACATAAAGTAATATAGTAGCAGGATTTCGGGTATCAGAAATCAGCCCATTTAATAGAGACGTGTTTCAGGATATAGAATTCATGCCAGGATATTCAACAGATTCACCTCTACAACCAGCATCAGAGAAAACTGTAAGCTAGTTATTAACAGTTAAAGAACCTCCTACGGAAAATAAAACTTGTGCCGTTACCACTCCCAGAAAAGATGAAGATAGCCCAATACCATGTTGTAGCAAAACATTACAACAAAATGAAGAATTTTTTACTAATCCATCTTCTAAAAATTTTTATATTCGACACGGTCTTCCAACACGGCTAACATTAACTAACTTAAAGATATGTTTCCTTTGTCTAAGCCGAAAGCAAGAAATCTTCAGCGTACAATCCGTAGGGAAACAATAACAGACACTCAAGAGAAAGACCAAATTGAGATAGATCAAGCAGAAAGAACAAAAGAAAAGACATCAGTTAAAAGAAACTTTTCTGGTAATAAGTAAATCAAAACATAGGGAAAAATTGCAAGAGGCAAATCAAAAAACACCAAAATTAAATATAGAACAGCCAAGGAGAGCGAAAGCGGTAATGATACGGAAGAATACTGCTTCTGTTTTATAGGCACAGACTATCCGAACAGTAGACCAAATAAAAACTAAATTCAGTGTGTAAATTGCAAATTATGGGCCCATACAGCTTGTGCAGACACTGACAAAGGATTAGCAATATTCCACAAATGTCTAAACTGCGAATCAGATGACGATATCTAAATATTATCATTGGTTTCTTTATGTGTTAACGAATGTTTTAATATGTTCATTGTTCACTAAATACTTATGTTTCTGTTTTATTAAGAAATAAAGTTACTTTCAAAAGATCCTAGTGTTCCTGGTGCTATACGTCAACTGGTATACGCGAACTTACCCCACTGATGAGGCAAATGCTCGCAAGAGACATAGAGAAAGATTATTAATTACAATTGTGCCTATGAAAGTTAAGGAATATTAAAACTAACAACAGTTCTAATACCGGGATCTGGCGTTTATATAATTTTGTATTATTTCATGTTTTTATATTTAAAAATTTGGACGAAAAAAAATATATTATGAAAAATGCGACAACATGCTCCGCTCTACCCTACTGTGTATAGTACTATACCGGGTGATGCATGGCTTAGTTGAACATAGGAAATCTCATATAAATTTTGAGGTGGCTAAATATTGGCTTCCCTGTACATTCTAGAGAGAGATTTTATCATAATTGTTTGAAGAGGCCGATATAATAAACCCGTGTGCCAAGTTTGAATAAATTTTAATAAGCCAATCCTAACCCATTCAATTAAATGTGATGGCAAAATTAAGAAATTTTCATAGTTTAGGTAATACAGCAAACACCAGCAAATTATTATTTGGAATTGACAAAACGACAAGTAGCGTCAGTGTCATTTTCATTGAAGGCGCTCTAATTATACTTAGCTAAATAGCCATTCCATTAAGGAAAAAGTAACTATGATTAAGTGGTATTATACAGGAAACAGTTTAAGAGCAGTGTCTGAAATGTTTTCTGTTCAATTCCCTGATAAGCCTATCCCTTCCATTTCATTAAATTGAACGTATCATTAGTAAATTTGAGTCCAAAGGCACTGTAATAAATAACTGTAAATGCTCAATTCAGAACGTCAATAGAGCTGAAGAAAGGGATAATAGAGATCTTAATATTTTACTGCACGTGGAGGAAAATAAAATGATTAGCAAGAGGATTCTTGGGCAAGGCGTAGAACATCAAACCAGTGTTGCGCACTTTAAAAAAACGTTAATATATCCTTACCAGTATGAAAAACATCAAGAGCTACGGCAAGGTGATGAATAACGGAGAATGGTATTATGTTTTGCGGTAATGGAAAGAGCAAATCATAATAGGGATTTTTTGAGAAACATTTTTATTTTTACCGATGAATATTCATCCTCAACAACGAACCAAATGTTTAAAATTGCCGGTATTGGAGCCAAGAAAATGAACAACGTCTTGTTCATACTCAGACGCAATATCCACAAAAAATAAATGTTTGGACGGCAATTGTAGGACATCAACATTATTGGACCATTTTTTATGGAAGGCAACCTTGCAGCAGTAACCTACTTGGACTATAAATTTGAATTGAACCCGCACTAGCAAAATATTTTTAACGGAAATATTATTGGTCTACGGCATCTAATCCTTTAGCCAGCCAGGTCTCCTGACCTTTCGCCAAACGACTTCTTTCTGTGGGGTCACTTAAAAAATTTTATTTATAAAGATGTAAAATTTGAAAATCTAGACCAGCTAAAAAACTGTATTTCGTGAGAATGTGACAGAATTTCTCAGTATCAACTCAGTAATGTTAGAAATGAATTTTATGATCGGTTAGGATATTGTTTAGCTATTAATAAAGGGTTGTTTGAACATTTAATTAATTAATGTTTTTGTGAAAATCTGTAGCCTTAGGTATGTTATGTTAAATTAACGGCTTAGTAATAAAAATATGATGGTGTCTTTTATTTTGAATGTGTGATTGCCGGATTGGTGAAACGAAAATGTGTTTTTAATGTGAAATAATCTTTATTCGTTATGTCCAGCTTTACGTCAATTTTTGACAATAGCGCATTAGAAATTATTTGCTGTATTACCTAAACTATGAAAACTTCGTAATTTTGCCATCACATTTAATTAAATAAGTCAGGATTGGCTTATTAACATTTATATACACTTGGCACATAGGTTTACTATATCGGCCTCTTCAAGAAATTATAATACAATTTTTCTCTAAAATGTACACGGAAGCCAATACTTAGCCGCCTCAAAATTTACATGGGATTTCCTATGTTCAACTAAGCCATGCATCACCCGGTATAGTAGTGATTCATTATATTATTTATGTAACCTTACAAAAATGTTAAAACGGACAAAAACCAGTGGCATTTGGTACTTTTTTACGCAATTATATGAAAACAAATCATCACACATTTTATTTTCTTCTTGCAAGAATATAGAAAATGACGAATCGAACGATAACAATGAAGTAGAATAAAATATGAATATCGACGACATAAGTAATACACCTTCGACATCGGCGACGACATCGAAAACCCCAGTAGCACATAAAATTACTGATAAATTGCTAAACATGTTTTCTTTAGAGTTTCAACCATTTAGGATAGTTGAAGATAATACATATTTCGATGGTAAAAGTAGATATGTTAAAAGAACTAAAATTTCTGAAAAATCGTGGACCTAATTGATTTCATCATACTTTTTATAGGCCATTTACATAAATACACTTATGGTCATATCTAGCACTGATTTTGCCACGCAGCTTCCAAACTTCAATTTGCTCTCCTCAAAAATCATAAAAATCGGCATATCTGGTGTTGCCATCTAACCACAGAGTTATATAGGGAGTAAAAATTTGGGATAGGCCGGTGGAGATAATTTGCAGCGCCGTTGTATTTTAAGAATATGCATTGCCAACCTTTATCATTCGTAAATTGTAGCATTCTTACGCCTTGTCTTATTTTTCTGCTCACTATCGGTATCTGGAACACGTTGTCAAGCTTTCAATATGTCGGCGCATACTTTGCGCCTTTGTATGTTGCTGTAATAATAGCTATCTGCGGTGGATATCGATGCGACGAATTATGTAGTAGGATCATTGACGGTGTGCAAGATAAGGGTCATATAATATAAATAACACTAACAGGTATCAATCAAATTGAAAATGGTGAAGTCAGCACTAATGCTTAGAAGTTACCAAATATTTCAGAAATTGCAGAAGACACTACTTGTTTAATGTTTATCAAGAATTCTAGTCAATTGCCAATCAAATTATAACTGTAGAATCTACTACCAATGCTTAGGCATTGTCAACAATTTCATAAATTGAAGAATATACCTATTACGTGTTTGCCGATAATTTTAGTCAATTAACAAAAAATGTCAAGATAAATTATAATGCTTGTTCGTCCACTAATATTTTAGAAATTGCAGAAGTTGCCGCTTCTTCTTCGACAAATATATCAGGTTAGTTGATATTGTTTATTCATCCACAAATATGTTAGAAATTGCAGAAGATACTGCTTCTTCATCGACCAGTATTTCAGTTAAGTTAGGAGCAGTTTTATTTTGATGTGTTTTGGCAACCTTCGTAGATTGTAAGTTTCTTGTGCTGCCTTATTGTTTATACCAACTGTAGGTCCACGCATCTTATTGTATCTCTAAATCAGTCTGAATTGTAGACTTAAAATCAACACTTGCCCGTAACCCTGGGTAAGGGACCCTTTTCACAGGTACTAACTTCCCGGGCCAGGAAGCTCCCGGAACCTACGGATGGCAGGGAGTGGTTCACCTTCCCTGGTAGGACTATCCGAACGGAGTTCCTACCCGTTACCAAATCGAATGGTTATGTAACTACAAGTAGTATAGCTCTTTCATGTCGTAAAGCAGCTATGCCAGTGACCTCCACACCAAATCGATCTAGATTATAGCTTGTCAGCAGGTTCAAGGAATTTTTTGGCTCTCTCGAACAATCCGCCAATCAGAAAATGATCCCTAGATTTTATAAATCGAAAAGCTCGCAAGTCTACTAGTCTGACATTTGTGCTTGCAAGGACCAAATCGTTTGCTATCTAAGTATTTTCAACATAACAAGAAATAGAATAGACGGTTCAAGCAACACAAAAAAGACATATTGTTATTGGTCCCGATAAACAGATCGAGATTTAATAAAAATAAAAATTGTAGCCAACTCTCGAAGCTTAATACGTCCACAGCTGGCAATAAACTCCAATCAAACCTCACTTATAATAGAAGAAAATCATGGTCCAAACTTAAAATTGAAGTTTGACGTAAGGGGCGAATTTAACCCAAAACTAGCTCAGAAGAACTTTCAAACCATAAACCTAGACGATGAAACAGGTTGCCTATGTCCAACTTTAGTCGTTTTTGAGAAGTTAATATTTAAATAAAATCTAATGGGTTTCACGTTTCTATCTGTAATTAATTCTCTACCTAAAAAGTATATAGGAAAACCATTTTTGGCTCCAAACTGCAGTAATATAAAGCAACCTTTCAAAAAGTTTAAAACTTATTTCTTTAATAATCAAAGGTTAAAACATTTTAGAAACAACTAAAGATACCCATAGGTAACCTTAATATCAAATACGTATCGCAACCTGGGGGCCATTTTAAAGGCCCGTAGTTTGAATATTGTGATGATCTCTCTTCCTCCTCATACAAGCCATCGAATGCAGCCGCTTGACTGCTGTTTTTATGGACCGTTAAAATGCCAATATGCACGAGAATGTGATAAATGGCTTTCCAATCACCCAGCTCAAAGAATATCAATCTATGATGTTATGGAGCTTTTTGGCAAAGCATTTTTAAAAGTTGCCACTCTCGAAAAGGCCGTCAAAGGTTTCAACGTAACAGGTCTTTGCCCGCTAAATCCAGATGTATTTTCGGATACTGCCTTTCTTCCTTCTTCGGTCACTGAGATTCCTCAAGTGATAGCGGATCGTGATATTAGAGAAAATGAGCAACTCAATGCAGTACCGTTGCTTCAAGTTCCAGAGTGGTCAAACTTAAACGAATCTGATCAATCAGGACTAATATTAGCAGTAACCTCAACCTCACGAAAAATTGACACTTATGAACCAATACCAGGTCCGTCGACTGCCAAGGATCCATCAACCTCGCGAAAAATGGACATTTCTGAACCAATACCAGGTCCGACGACTGCCAAGGATCCACTAGGAAATGATTTTGAAAAAATGTTGTCTAATTTCACCCAAACCAAAGTGCGAACGAAAATCAAACAATAAACGGAAAGCTCAAACAGCAGAAGAATTAACAGCAACGCCGTTTAAAGACTCTCTAGAAGCTGAAATGCATGAAAAAAAGAGAAAAACATCACTGAATTCTGAAAAAAGTAAGCAGGTTATTAGGAAATGCTTCTCGCCGGCTGGAAAAGGAAAACGTCCGAAAAATAGCCATTGTCTACCAAAAAAGGGAAAGAAAGTGCAAACACAACGGAGACTGGGTGACGAGTCTAGTGAATCAGACGACGAAAATAATCCTAAATGCATATATTGTGTTGGAAAGTTTTTAAAGTCCAAATCTGACGAAGGGTGGATTCAATGCCAATTGTGCCGAAAATGGGCTCACCAAATGTGTGCAGGTGCATCAGAGGATGACGATCAGTTCCTATGCGCAAAGTGTGATTAAAGTTACCTATCGTTTATTTCTGTTCATAATAAATATTAATGTTTTGTCAACCATTATTATTATGTTTTTTGATAATTTTTCAATAAAAAATGTGTTTTGTCATCATAAAATTCGGAATTATTTTTTTTACATTCATTTAACATAACGGTCCTATGTGCTCTATGTGTGGGGTAAAGAGGACCGAATGTATAGAGTCAAACTTTTCCAAGTAGAATTAATACAAAGTAAGATTTTGTACATCTGTCGATGCCGCATAAGAGTAGCCCCAATATCTCACGGAATGAAATTTCAATCAATAATAATAAAGAAGTATGACGACTTTTGGTCTTAACTGGTCCTCTGTGCCCCACTCTCCCCTACCCCATTTAACCCCGTATACGGGTCAAAATGGGAAAAAGCCTACTTTTAACAAAAAAATTAAAAAAATTGCGTTCGCATTTTAAATTGCTCCTGTATGTAGTTAAAGTGATAAGATAACATATTTAGCCAACTAAATTTAAAATGACGAATTCAATTCAATTCATGTTCTAAAAAAATCAGAGTTATAAAATCAGGTACCCCATATTGCCCCGGGTTCCCCTACACATGAATGTTAATTTTTGGCACACTGTCAATATTAGGTACAAGTTAATGTAAAAAACCTTTTTTTCCTGTCAAATATAGGGTGATTTACCTTATATCTGTCCATGTTGTAGATGGGTCGAATAACTTGATTTTCTCATTTTTATCAATCATTGTCCCCAAGTTGAAGCACATGTGTGGCAACTTGCGACTTTGTTTTAAAAAAGTGGCCAAAATTTTTAAATTTAGCGAAATTTCATGACTTTAAAGTATTTAAAGGAACCGGGAAAATGGTTATGTCAAATAACAAGAGGCGAAGTTAAAAAAAATGCACATGGTTGAATGTTGAAAGTATCCCAATTTGTCGCATTTTACGGTGATTCATTAGGATCGTGTTTCCCAAACGTAGAAATTGTCTTCCGCATTTACTTGTCTCTCATAATCCCTAACTGCAGTGGCGAACGTTTTTTTCAACATTAAAGCGTAATAAAAGTGAGTTAATGAACATGATGGACCAAAAACGTCTAAATCACCTCACCTCGATGAATACGATTTACTCAAGAGAAATCGATATGAACAGTGTTATCTCTAAATTTGCCCGCATTAAATCCGGAAAACTTTATTTGTAACAGTTCTGTTTTATTTAACACCCTAAACTTAAGAACCTAAAGCAATATTACTGGTACAATTAACCATATTATATACTCGTACATGCATACATACAAACCAAGGGCCTCTTGACAGGGTTTGCTACGGGCTCCGCGCTGGCTTAATCCAGCACTGAGTCTGAGCGAAGTAAAACGTATTTAATACGTCTTATTAGGTGCTTGTTAATTTACATTTTAATTTAGTAATTTTTAGTGTATATCTTTTGATATCTGTTTGGTTTATTGTAGGGGAGAGCGGGGCATGTTGTCAAGCGGGTAAGTTGTCGTACTCAAATTTACGGAAAAAATATAACATCTGGCAATGTCGTATTACTCTCTCCATACCTCTTTCTGGCCATATGATGCGCTTTTTAAATTTTTATCCCCAACTCAGTTACGGTTTATACGCGATACAGTGTTAAGTGATTTACGTTAACGGAAGTAAATTTTAGTTATTAGTTAAAAAATAGTTTTGTACCTTTTTAATACAATATAAACTAATATTATGTATATGTTTGGGTACCTTGGACTTTCAGCTGTTGTCTTTGATATCTATTTCTATTCTATCGGTAGAGTAACAAGGCAGGAAAGGGATAATTCAGTAACTATTGCACTTGCCGTATCAGCAACTGGAAACGCGGTGCCCCCTTTTGTTATATTTCCTTGAATTCATTATCGCAACTATCTTCTGAATAATGCACCACCCGGAAGTGCTGGTGAGGCAAACCATTCAGGCTGGATCAAGGGAGACCATTTTCTACAGCTTTTAAACCACTATACTAGTCACATGAAATGCTCAAAAGAACACCACGTTCTTTTAATTAATTGTGGATTATCATAGTTCACACCTCACAATTGAAGCTTTAAACTATGTTAAAGAAATACTGCATCTGACGCATGATTAACCAACAACCCATATACTATATCCCGGCAATTGAGTACCCCAGAATGAGAAGTCGGTAAAAACCATCTTTTACCAAAACCGGTTTTTGCCTGATTTCGCTTCATATAGACCCAATACACCTCTTAGATCGAGAACTAGACATATCCGCTTAATAGTTTTGCCAAAAGATGGCGCAAATATATATCCGATGCGGCAATTGAAAATGAATATCCGGTTTTTACCCAACTCTCATTCTCATTCGTGTTAAGTTGTGAAATGACGCGTTTATTTTCGTTTAATTATGTCGGCCAGAGAGAGTGATACCGAAGTAATGAGCGACGATTTAGATTATAGTGATAGTGATACCGAGGGTAATAATGAAACTATTATTGACGAGAATAAAACAAGGAAGAGAAAAAAGAATTAAAGTATCTGGAAAAGTGTTCAGAGAAAACGTAACCTCAATAACGGACTGGCATACATTTCCACAATCGGAAGAAATGTCCCTGCAAGGCAGGGTTATGAATGTAGCTGCAAAAATCAATGTACAAGTAAAATATTAATTAAAGAAAAAGCAAGCATTCTTAGCAAATTTAACGATTTGGCTGATAAAAATGTGCAAGATTCTTACCTCTTTGGGTTAATAACTGTGAAGTCTGTTGCAAGGTACGTAGATACTTAAGGTATTTAATGTTTAACCAAATAAAGAAAGGGAAATTTCCTAACATTTTTTTTTTATTTCAGAAGACGACCAGACATTATGAAACAGCGGCTACTTGAAAAGGGTAATCCGAATGCAAATGCTCTGTCCGATGCAGAGTTGATTGAAGCATCAAAACGAAACTCGTCTTTTCATTACAAGGTAAATACTTTTAGGAGGTACTGGCCGATAGTACTATGTTATTAACATAATTTTTTATGTTGTAGGTTGTATTAGCATCAGGACGCGAACAATTTGTTTGCAAAAAAGCTTTTGCGGGACTTCATGGAATCAAGTTGGTAGAATTGATCGAATTGGGCCAGCAAAGAAAAAAAATTCCACTCCTCCGATTGACAAAAGAGGTTTATCATAAGGATCTACGGTGCTAAAAAAATCAGAAGACCAAATTCGACAAATTACGTCACATATAAATTTGTTTCCCGCTCGCATTTCTCACTACACCAGAAATAAATCTGAAAGAAAATTTCTGTCGCCCGAATTGAGTGTCATGAAAATGCAGCCACTGTATGTTGAAATGTATGAACCTGAAAAATATATACAGTGGAAAGCTGATAAGACCACGAAGTTTGAAATAAACTATGAATTTTACCTTCACATATTCAACACTAAATTTAATCTTTCGTTTGGAAAACCTAAAACGGATGTCTGCAATACATGTGACAAATTTAAAAATCAAATAGATGTGGCGGAAAATACTGAAGAAAAATATAAATTAAATCGAGAGCACTCTTTACATCTAGCTAAAGCACAAAAATTTTATGACGATCTGAAACAGTTAAGTGAAAAGGCTAAAACGGATGAAACAGTGGATGTTATCAGCTTCGACTACCAGAAAAACTTGCCAGTACCAGTACTACCGATAGGTAACATTTTTTATAAAAGGCAGCTGTGGGTTTTCAACCAATGTTTTTACTCGGCAAAAACGGGTAATTCCCATATGTACATGTACAATGAAGTCGAAGGGAAAAAGGGCGCCAATGAGACAGTATCTTTTTTAAAACATTATGTTGACAGTGTTGTTCATCCTTCTGTTAAGACTCTGTACATCTTCACGGATAACTGTGTTGGACAGAATAAGAACATGGTTGTTGTTCAGATGTTATCTACTTTGGTCGCAACCGGAAGGTTTAATATAATATACCACCGATTTCCTGAAAGGGGTCATTCACTCCTGCCTTGTGATCGTAAATTTGCCCTCATTGAAAAAGAAAAACACAATGGCACTCAAAAGTGGCAAGAACATCAAAAACTTTTTGCGTGGTTAATGTCCTTCCAAAAATAATTCGGGACTTTCGTTCATATTTTCAACCTTTTTTTAAAAAAAAAAAAAAACAAAAAACTTTTGAATCACAAAATACAAAACTTTTAAATATGAGGGTAAAAAATTCACAGTTTCTGTATGCCACAACAGTGAAACTTTAAGCCAAACATTCATTGCATTTAAACCAAATGCAGATTTAACTGCGTTAAAGGAATGGAATGTAACCCAACTCTACACTACGAAACTTCCAGTAAATCCAAAAAAACTGCAAAACCTAGGGGAACTCCTAGACTTCATTTAAAATTAAAATTTGCCGTATTTTTCTATGTTTTGCGAATAAAGAATGAGAACTAGGTATATCCATTTTTTTCTTTTTTCAGTTTTTCCTAAAAAATAAAATGTTAAACAAGTCTGAGCACTAAGAACGTTTCAGAATAATTACCAATCAATTTTTAAATAAAAATAATTTAGCAAATCAAATAAGGACCACCTACAATCGTTTTTTGGTTCTTCTGTAAAATTACATTTTTGGCTTTTAGCGACTTCTCATTTTGGGGTACTCAATTGTTACCTTAGCAATGCCACTTGCAGCAACATAAAGTAATATAGTAGCAGGATTTCGGGTATCAGAAATCAGCCCATTTAATAGAGACGTGTTTCAGGATATAGAATTCATGCCAGGATATTCAACAGATTCACCTCTACAACCAGCATCAGAGAAAACTGTAAGCTAGTTTGTTTGTTAATACAGTTAAAGAACCTCCTACGGAAAATAAAACCACTCCCAGAAAAGATGAAGATAGCCCAATACCATGTTGTAGCAAAACATTACAACAAAATGAAGAATTTTTTACTAATCCATCTTCTAAAAATTTTTATATTGCGACACGGTCTTCCAACACGGCTAACATTAACTAACTTAAAGATATGTTTCCTTTGTCTAAGCCGAAAGCAAGAAATCTTCAGCGTACAATCCGTAGGGAAACAATAACAGACACTCAAGAGAAAGACCAAATTGAGATAGATCAAGCAGAAAGAACAAAAGAAAAGACATCAGTTAAAAGAAACTTTTCTGGTAATAAGTAAATCAAAACATAGGGAAAAATTGCAAGAGGCAAATCAAAAAACACCAAAATTAAATATAGAACAGCCAAGGAGAGCGAAAGCAGTAATGATACGGAAGAATACTGCTTCTGTTTTATAGGCACAGACTATCCGAACAGAAGACCAAATAAAAACTAAATTCAGTGTGTAAATTGCAAATTATGGGCCCATACAGCTTGTGCAGACACTGACAAAGGATTAGCAATATTTCACTAAATACTTATGTTTCTGTCTTATTAAGAAATAAAGTTACTTTCAAAAGATCCTAGTGTTCCCGGTGCTATACGTCAACTGGTATACGCGAACTTACCCCACTGATGAGGCAAATGCTCTCAAGAGACATAGAGAAAGAGTATTAATTACAATTGTGCCTATGAAAGTTAAGGAATATTAAAACTAACAACAGTTCTAATACCGGGATCTGGCGTTTATATAATTTTGTATTATTTCATGTTTTTATATTTAAAAATTTCGATGAAAAAAAATATATTATGAAAAATGCGACAACATGCTCCGCTCTACCCTACTGTGTATAGTACTATACCGGGTGATGCATGGCTTAGTTGAACATGGGAAATCTCATATAAATTTTGAGGTGGCTAAATATTGGCTTCCCTGTACATTCTAGAGAGAGATTTTATCATAATTGTTTGAAGAGGCCGATATAATAAACCCGTGTGCCAAGTTTGAATAAATTTTAATATGCCAATCCTAACCCATTCAATTAAATGTAATGGCAAAATTAAGAAATTTTCATAGTTTAGGTAATACAGCAAACACCAGCAAATTATTATTTGGAATTGACTAAACGACAAGTAGCGTCAGTGTCATTTTTATTGAAGGCGCTCTAATTATACTTAGCTAAATAGCCATTCCATTAAGGAAAAAGTAACTATGATTAAGTGGTATTATACAGGAAACAGTTTAAGAGCAGTGTCTGAAATGTTTTCTGTTCAATTCCCTGATAAGCCTATCCCTTCCATTTCATTGAATTGAACGTATCATTAGTAAATTTGAGTCCAAAGGCACTGTAATAAATAACTGTAAATGCTCAATTCAGAACGTCAATAGAGCTGAAGAAAGGGATAATAGAGATCTTAATATTTTACTGCACGTGGAGGAAAATAAAATGATTAGCAAGGAGATTCTTGGGCAAGGCGTAGAACATCAAACCAGTGTTGCGCACTTTAAAAAAACGTAAATATATCCTTACCAGTATGAAAAACATCAAGAGCTACGGCAAGGTGATGAATAACGGAGAATGGTATTCTGTTTTGCGGTAATGGAAAGAGCAAATCATAATAGGGATTTTTTGAGAAACATTTTTATTTTTACCGATGAATATTCATCCTCAACAACGAACCAAATGTTTAAAATTGCCGGTATTGGAGCCAAGAAAATGAACATCGTCTTGTTCATACTCAGACGCAATATCCACAAAAAATAAATGTTTGGACGGCAATTGTAGGACATCACATTATTGGACCATTTTTTATGGAAGGCAACCTTACAGCAGTAACCTACTTGGACTATAAATTTGAATTGAACCCGCACTAGCAAAATATTTTTAACGGAAATATTATTGGTCTACGGCATCTAATCCTTTAGCCAGCCAGGTCTCCTGACCTTTCGCCAAACGACTTCTTTCTGTGGGGTCACTTAAAAAATTTTATTTATAAAGATGTAAAATTTGAAAATCTAGACCAGCTAAAAAACTGTATTTCGTGAGAATGTGACAGAATTTCTCAGTATCGACTTAGTAATGTTAGAAATGAATTTTATGATCGGTTAGGATATTGTTTAGCTATTAATAAAGGGTTGTTTGAACATTTAATTAATTAATGTTTTTGTGAAAATCTGTAGCCTTAGGTATGTTATGTTAAATTAACGGCTTAGTAATAAAAATATGATGGTGTCTTTTATTTTGAATGTGTGATTGCCGGATTGGTGAAACGAAAATGTGTTTTTAATGTGAAATAATCTTTATTCGTTATGTCCAGCTTTGCGTCAATTTTTGACAATAGCGCATTAGAAATTATTTGCTGTATTACCTAAACTATGAAAACTTCGTAATTTTGCCATCACATTTAATTAAATACGTCAGGATTGGCTTATTAACATTTATATACACTTGGCACATAGGTTTACTATATTGGCCTCTTCAAAAAATTATAATACAATTTTTCTCTAAAATGTACACGGAAGCCAATACTTAGCCGCCTCAAAATTTACATGGGATTTCCTATGTTCAACTAAGCCATGCATCACCCGGTATAGTAGTGATTCATTATATTATTTATTTAACCTTACAAAAATGTTAAAACGGATAAAAACCAGTGGCATTTGGTACTTTTTTACGCAATTATATGAAAACAAATCATCACACATTTTATTTTCTTCTTGCAAGAATATAGAAAATGACGAATCGAACGATAACAATGAAGTAGAATCAAATATGAATATCGACGACATAAGTAATACACCTTCGACATCGGCGACGACATCGAAAAACCCAGTAGCACATAAAATTACTGATAAATTGCTAAACATGTTTTCTTCAGAGTTTCAACCTTTTAGGATAGTTGAAGATAATACATATTTCGATGGTAAAACTAGATATGTTAAAAGAACTAAAATTTCTGAAAAATCGTGGACCTAATTGATTTTCACTTCATCATACTTTTTATAGGCCATTTACATAAATACACTTATGGACATATCTAACACTGATTTTGCGACGTAGCTTCCAAACTTCAATTTGCTCTCCTCAAAAATCATAAAAATCGGCATATCTGGTGTTGCCATCTAACCACAGAGTTATATAGGGAGTAAAAATTTGGGATAGGCCGGTGGAGATAATTTGCAGCGCCGTTGTATTTTAAGAATATGCATTGTCAACCTTAATCATTCGTAAATTGTAGCATTCTTACGCCTTGTCTTATTTTTCCGCTCACTATCGGTATCTGGAACACGTTGTCAAGCTTTCAATATGTCGGCGCATACTTTGCGCCTTTGTATGTTGCTGTAATAATAGCTATCTGCGGTGGATATCGATGCGACGAATTATGTAGTAGGATCATTGACGGTGTGCAAGATAAGGGTCATATAATATAAATAACACTAACAGGTATCAATCAAATTGAAAATGGTGAAATCAGCACTAATGCTTAGAAGTTACCAAATATTTCAGAAATTGCAGAAGACACTACTTGTTTAATGTTTATCAAGAATTCTAGTCAATTGCCAATCAAATTATAACTGTAGAATCTACTACCAATGCTTAGGCATTGTCAACAATTTCATAAATTGAAGAATATACCTATTACGTGTTTGCCGATAATTTTAGTCAATTAACAAAAAATGTCAAGATAAATTATAATGCTTGTTTGTCCACTAATATTTTAGAAATTGCAGAAGTTGCCGCTTCTTCTTCGACAAATATATCAGGTTAGTTGATATTGTTTATTCATCCACAAATATGTTAGAAATTGCAGAAGATACTGCTTCTTCATCGACCAGTATTTCAGTTAAGTTAGGAGCAGTTTTATTTTGATGTGTTTTGGCAACCTTCGTAGATTGTAAGTTTCTTGTGCTGCCTTATTGTTTATACCAACTGTAGGTCTACGCATCTTATTGTATCTCTAAATCAGTCTGAATTGTAGACTTAAAATCAACACTTGCCCGTAACCCTGGGTAAGGGACCCTTTTCACAGGTACTAACTTCCCGGGCCAGGAAGCTCCCGGAACCTACGGATGGCAGGGAGTGGTTCACCTTCCCTGGTAGGACTATCCGAACGGAGTTCCTACCCGTTACCAAATCGAATGGTTATGTAACTACAAGTAGTATAGCTCTTTCATGTCGTAAAGCAGCTCTGCCAGTGACCTCCACACCAAATCGATCTAGATTCTAGCTTGTCAGCAGGTTCAAGGAATTTTTTGGCTCTCTCGAACAATCCGCCAATCAGAAAATGATCCCTAGATTTTATAAATCAAAAAGCTCGCAAGTCTACTAGTCTGACATTTGTGCTTGCAAGGACCAAATCGTTTGCTATCTAAGTATTTTCAACATAACAAGAAATATAATAGACGGTTCAAGCAACACAAAAAAGAATATTGTTATTGGTCCCGATAAACAGATCGAGATTTAATAAAAATAAAAATTGTAACCAACTCTCGAAGCTTAATACGTCCACAGCTGGCAATAAACTCCAATCAAACCTCACTTATAATGGAAGAAAATCATGGTCCAAACTTAAAATTGAAGTTTGACGTAAGGGGCGAATTTAACCCAAAACTAGCTCAGAAGAACTTTCAAACCATAAACCTAGACGATGAAACAGGTTGCCTATGTCCAACTTTAGTCGTTTTTGAGAAGTTAATATTTAAATAAAATCTAATGGGTTTCACGTTTCTATCTGTAATTAATTCTCTACCTAAAAAGTATATAGGAAAACCATTTTTGGCTCCAAACTGCAGTAATATAAAGCGACCTTTCAAAAAGTTTAAAACTTATTTCTTTAATAATCAAAGGTTAAAACATTTTAGAAACGACTAAAGATACCCATAGGTAACCTTAATATCAAATACGTAGTTCATGTAGATTCTGGTTTTGAAAAATAAACGTAGGCAGAAAACCCCCCAATTTCAATTAAGCCAACTGTAAGAAAATACACTCCAAAAGAAGGAAAAGAACTAACCCAAGAGACGAGCTTTCTGAACTAACCTGGATCTTCTTTTTCATTACTTCCGCCCATATGCCTCTCCTAACTCAAAATGCATCTAACAATAGTTTAAAAAAACTGCAGTTGTCATTAAAATGCCTGTATTACAACTCTATGTAAAATAAAAAATCCGCTGAAGAAACACTTCGCTGGAAATAGATAATGCCTCCCCCTCCATACCTCACCAAGAATAGAAGGAGCAGATCTTTGGTGGAAACTTAAATCAAATTCATTTAAAGCCCAAAGTATCAATGTTCTGTTATATTCTTAACAACCAGATACCTATTAAGCCTATTATCAGTTTTACATTATTTTAAATTAAAAAAAATTGGCAAAAGCGCATTAAATTAAATTCTGAATAGGAGCCGCCAGTGATCATTAATGCACATCATAGTGCTGAGTCGCTGTTTTGTGAGGGATTGGTAGAATTCAACGGAGCTCATATTATGAAACTCGGGTCAATTAGCATTCCATCGCTGTTGGAGTTTGAAAGTGCTGAAGCTGTAGCTGTAGGAGTAAAATTAAAAATAAGAATGTCCATATGTCCAAAACCTTCTTGGATACCTACATTGTTATAGTATATTTATTTAGGAACATATTTACAATATATCATACATATTTATTTACATACTACATTCTTACCACAATAATCGAGGCATGTCAAAACAAAACAAGGGCGGGGTGTCGTTAATAGACCACTACTGCGGCTCAGTCTGCTTTTAAACTAGTAATTTAGATTTCAGAGATCACTCTCAACGATTCCCCTCTGAAATTACGTAACACATCTCAAGCCAGTGTAAGTAATACCAATAACGAGACGGTTGTAAAATTATTACCTTAAGATGTAAAATATATTTGAATTGAAAAGTTTGCAGGTATCAAATTACCAAAATCATAGCAAAAAATTATCAAAAGACGATTACAATATGAGATGAGAGATCAAATTTAAAAAATCTGTATTAATTATTCTCCTTTAAGATGTCTAAAATGCATTGGAAAGGAATAAATAAGAATCAGTAGTAAAAGTTAGGTAATTATTGTCGGATTAAATAAATTATATAAAAAATTAAAATATATCTTCAAAAAACAAAAACAGCACATATTTATGTTTAATTATGCTTATCTTATGACTGTCCTCATTTTCCTTGTTAACCTTTTGGTTTCTTCGAAGAGTGCTCCTGAGAGGTAAAAATCTATTGGGAAATGTATGGTATTCATTACAAGTTTTAGATGAATTTCTTGTATTTGAATAATACACCTACAAGGGTTATATAAAAGATACAGAAAAATGTTAAATACAAACATTTTTTTTTCAAGTAGTGTAATTTTGTTATCTTCCATAAGATCCCAAGAGCATTGATAACTACGAGATAATTTTATTAGACTTCGAAAGTACGTTACTTGACAACAGCCCGATGTCGTAAATGTCAAAATTAAGACAGCTTCCTGTCTTTTTTTTTAATCAAACACCCTTTATATTAAAAATCTTTTTTTTCTGATTTCAAATATACATACTTTTATTATGTTTCCTTTGGTCACTTTAAAAAAATTTTAGTTTATAATTGGAAGCAAAATAAATAGAAATGCGTAATATAATTAATATTTTGTTGATCAAAAAAAATTACCAAAAAAAACTTTTAATATTATTTGTCATTTTCGATATAGCTCCCTTGATTTATTATACATATGCGAACATTTCTTCTAAAATTGAATGGCTTCTTGAATAAATGTGGATAATCACAGTTCAGAAATATGATATATTCGCGTATTATCTCGTCTAAAATTACATTTCTTGGTCTGTTTTTTAAATAGCTCCACAAAAACAGATCGAGGGAGAAAGATCTAGACTATTCGCTGGCCTTCTTACGAGTCCTCTTCTTCGTATCCAAAGCGTATACCAATTGTTTATGGCCAAGACATTTTGGACCGGGGCCCCATCTTGTAGTCAGATCAAGTTACTATTATAAGTGGCAATAAGAAGTTCTTCTAAAGGTTTTTCTATATCATTTTTTAAAAATCTAAATATAGTTGCCCTGTTAGATTTCCATTAAAAATTACAGGACCTACGAGTTTATTATGTAAAAAGCCACACCACATATGCACAGATTGCCGTCCTTCAAATTTAACCCTTTGGATAGCATTTATTTTTACGGTTGAACATTACTGCTGTGGTCGGTAAAAATGATTGCCTCAATCTGTCTCGATATTTCTACGCAAAATTGTAGCCTTTGTATCATATTTTCCTGGTTAAAGTCGTAAACTGGCATGAACTTATAAGCCTTTATGCCACGTATTATTAGGAAAAACTTAGAGGCGTCTGGAGTAGGTCCTTGTAAATAAATAAAAATACTAGTTAGGGTCATAAATACACAAAAATGTATTACAAAATACCATAAAAATAAAGCAAATTAAAATCATCTTCAGTTTTCCCTTGCACTGTTCCGACTTTCCTTTCTATCTACTAGCTGTTTGCTTCGTGTCGGCCTGTCTAGAAATTCTCTGTGATATTCAGTTCGAGCTCTAGCCGCATTTTTTCCATTTAGATAAAATAAACTAATCATATCCAATTTTCTTTCTTAGAGTAACCCATTTTGACACTAAACTGCCATAACCTACGGAAATGTGACAGGTACAAATTTTGTTTCCATTGGGTGGCGGCTAAGCGTGACCATGGTTAACTAGATTTAAACAAGTTAAAATTGCATTCATTGTTACAATTTTAAATTTCTTGTATTTTTAAAATGTTGTCAAACAAACATAATAAAAGTATTCGTAAAAGTATATTATTATAAGTATAAGTATACAGGGTGTTTTGGGAGTCAATATCAAAAAAGGTCATATAAATGAGGGTCCGAAAATGCTCCTTTTCCAAGATACAGGGCGTTGAAAAAAAACGTTTATCCTTAATATGTTCGAGACGGTTTTTATTATTTTCAATTTTAGTAGGCACTAACAAGGCATAAAAACACTTTTTTTTATACATAATATTTGGTTTAACTCCGCCATTGGCGTTCACGCTAACATTATAATTTAATATTTTTAACGAAAAAAATAATACGCCACTGTTTTTCAAAATAAATAATACTTTCATAGTTACGCCTTATCACTGAGCAAAAATTGTTACTTAACTTTTCTTCGTGCGACGAACGGTTCTCAATTAAAAAAAATTAAAGACATACGTACATATTAGGGGATCCAATCCCGGGAATCCGGGATCTCGGGATCCCGTAGAAAAATAACGGATTTTTAATCTCGGGAAATCCCGGGTTTGTAATCTCCGTCGGGATTGCGATATTATTTTTTAAATTAACAGCACCGTCCAGTCGTTCCATAAATCATGCCCATTAAAAAATGTTTTCACACTAAATACTTATCGATCAATAAAAGTGATTCTACGGAGCTGGCAACAATAAATGCCGGTGATTCACCGTGCAATAAATGCCGGTGACTCCCCGTGCCCTCTAATAAAATTAGGTTTATTTTAATAAAACCGATACTTTTGAAATAATGTTTAAGTTTTGTGTCAGTTTATTGAGTCGTGCAGAAGAAGTTCGTTGTTGTCTGTTCGCTAGTGTGTTTTACGTATGAAAATCACGATTATTATGCAGGTAGGTTTAATTCTTTAAGTAATTATAAAACAAATCGATATTATTATTCATAAATAATTACGATTATGCATTATGATTGAAGATTGAATTAATTTGTTTTTATTTTTAGGCATGGCCGAAAGTGCACGCAAGCCATCCGAGTCAATATACAAATCTCACAAAAGGAAAGGTGATGATCAACAGTCCGTTTGGTTTTATTTTTTAACGGAGGCAGTAAGTAGAAATACTGCGAAATGTAAAAAATGTCAAGCCATTTTGCAAACAAAAGGTGGTTCAACTAAAGGTCTCTTAACTCATTTACTAAAAATACACGGAATAGATATAAAAGCAAGAAGAAATGTACAGGAATCTGGGCCGTGCGTGGAATCGTCATTGGCATGTACAAGTAAAAGTGCGTTATTAATGCCAAAAGAAAATAAACAAACAAAAATATCAGACTACTTCGGTTTTAAAAATCGTTAGAGGCTTTTTTGGCACGTATGGTTTCGGTGGATAATATTCCATTCTCCAAATTTGTGACTTCGGCCGATTTAAAATATTTGTTTGCAAGCAGTGGTATGGAACTTCCGAATTCTGCTACTACGGTTCGAGCAAAGGTAATGAAATATTGCGAAAAAGCTAAATCGATAATGAAAGAAAAAATAACAGCATTGAAAAAAACAGAGAACAAATTTACCATTACTTTTGATGAATGGAGTTCGGCATCAAACAAGCATTACATGAATATAAATTTACACCATAAGGAAGAAATTTGGAACCTAGGATTAGTCCGAATAAGAAACTCTATGACAGCAGAAGCTTGCTTAAAAGTTCTTGAGGATAGGCTACATGAATATAATCTCTCTCTTAATAAAGACATTGTGTGTTTTGTAACTGATGGTTCTAGTACGATGATTAAAATAGGGAAACTTGTAAATCCGAAGCAACAGCTCTGCCTGGCTCATGGGATACAGTTAGCTATAATAGACGTTATTTACAAGAAAACCATTGAGAAGTCTGATAAAAACGCATCAAATGAAGATTCAGATGAAGAAGAAATCGATAAAAATATTGAGTTGGTCGACGTCAGAGACGAAACAATAGAATTTCTGAACACAGAGGTGAATCCAGAGTTATCCGAAAACTACAACTTAGGAAATAGCATTGACAAAGTAAGAAAAATAGTTAGATGTTTTAGAAAATCTCCCACAAAAAATGATTTGCTGCAAAAGTACGTTAAAGAAGAACATGGAAAAGAAATTAAGCTTCAATTAGATTGTAAAACCCGATGGAGCAGCTTGTTTCTAATGCTTCAGAGATTTTGTTTTTTAAAAAACTGTGTTAAGAAGGCATTAATAGACCTCAATTTACAGTTTTTGGATGAAAATGAGTTCCAAGTAATAGAGCATTTAAAACAAATTTTGGAACCTGTCAAGTTAACTGTTGAGGCTTTATGTCGCGAAGATATGAACTTGCTGAAAGCAGATATTGCCTTAAAATTTTTAATCGAGGAGCTTAACAAACATCCATCACCTTTGAGCAGGGACCTGAAAACTTCTATCGAGAAACGACTGCAGCAACGTTTGACAATTTTTTCAGGGGTTTTACGTTACTTACAAGATCCCACTGAAAAAGAAACTAACAACTTATTTCAGCCATTAAAGCCAAAATACGTGAAGCAAGAATTGGTAACTCTACTGGAACACCTTCAAAACGATAAACTTTCAGCTCCAGAAATATCGATTAGCTCCGATGACGAAGATGATATACCACTTGCCAGAATAATTACTCTTAAAGAAGAAACACAAGAAAAAACATTGTCATTAGCAGAACAACTAAATCAAGCATTACAGAAACAGGTGTTGCCTATATTAGGTCCCAAAAATCAAACTTTGGAAGCAAAGTTGTTCCAGGAAATGGAAAGGTTTCAAAATGGAGGCCAACGTGGACCCAATCTCCAGCTAGCATACGATATCCTGTGCACCATACCTCCAACCAGCGTGGAAGCTGAAAGATGTTTCTCAGCCGCAGGTTTAATTTTAACCAAGTTTCGCTCATCTATGCTAGATGAAACACTGGACAATTTAATTTTTTTGCGTTATTTTCTTAAAGAAAAAAAGTAATATTTAGAGATACATGTCATTTAACCAGCCTTTTTGTTTGTTTTTTTTAATTATGTACCCAACTTATCTTTTTTGATACGGCTAATTAATGCCTGATTACGTGTAAATGTATTTTATTTTATGTTGTTTTTATCTGATTTCAACCAATAAAATTAAAAAAAAGACGTTTTATTTAATTTTAAATCCCGGGACCAATCCCGGGATCCCGGGATTACAAGAATGGCAATCTCGATATCCCGGGATTGGAATATGTAACGGGATTGGATCCCCTAGTACATATCGCTAGGGGCCTATTAAAGCTTCTTAAAATTGCATTTATCTGCTAAACAAAGGCCGAATTACCATTTCTTTGTATCTTTTATAATAAACCCTGTAGGTGAGGCAAAATATATGGAAAAACACTGTACAGGGCTTTTCCGTATATTTTGGAGCACCCCTGGAGCTCTTATTTTAAGGCCTAGAAAAAACATTAAATTACCAAAGTTGCATTATTTTTCATGACCTGTTAGAATTTGTCATCGAACAAAACAAATAAACATCGTAAATTTGTTTAATAATGCCAATGTGGATTTCTTTAAATGGGACACCCTGTATATTACATAATTTTTTAATTCCCCACTTATTTCTGATTCCAAATATGTATAAATGTTATATGTTTACTTTACTCGTTTAGGCAATATTTCATTTCAAAATATCGCATATGAGAAAATCAAGATTGCCCCGAGAAACAATTTGGTTATTATTAATCGCTTATGGCAACTTACTTATGTCACAAATAATTTATCATACGTTGAATAGTCTTGTCATAATGGGTTACTCTAAAGACGAAAAATTCGATGTTATACGACTATATTATGCGAATCGCAACAACGTTAAAATGACTAGGCAAGAGTATAGACGTTCATTTCCAAATAGACAAACGCCATCTATTAATACAATAAGAAATATAGTTAAACAATTTCGGGAACGCAAGTCTCTTGAACGAAAAAAACGAACTGTACCAGAAAGCGAAGATGATTTATATATATTGTTATTTTTTGTTGGTAAGTGATCTCAAGAGATTTTAATTGTTTGCAAAAGTTTTAAAAGTCCCCATTTTATTTTTAGAAAATCCATTTAGTTCTATACCAAAAGCAGCAACGTATTTTCAAAAATCCTGGAAAAAAATTCACAGTGTGTTAATAAGGCATAACTACTTTCCATATAGAATTATGCCAGTCCAAGGTCTCACGGAAGACCACATTCGTCAAAAATATCAATTTTGCGCCGAAATTTTACGTCTTATGAGAGAGGATGCAGGTTTGACAAATAAAATCGTATTCACAGATGAGGCTTCATTCACAACATCTGGCATGTTCAATAGGAAAAACAAACGGTATTGGTCAACAGAAAATACTCACCAATATCAAGTTGTTAAGGTTCAAGGCAGACAGTCATTAAATGTTTGGTGCGGAATATTGGGAGGCAGAATCTTGGGGCCTATTATATTTGAAGGAACACTTAATGGGGATCGATATAGGAACTTTCTAGAAAATGAAATTGAGCATGAATTGCGAAACATTCCAAATCGGCAAGAACTAATTTGGCAACAAGACGGGGCACCCCCACACAACATTCGATCTGTGGTTACATATTTAAACAATCATTATTATCTGTGGATTGGTAGAAATGGCCCGATTAGGTGGCCCGCAAATAGCCCAGACCTAACACCTCTAGATCTATTTTTATGGGGCTATTTAAAAAATAAAATCTATTATGATAGACCAGAAACTATAAATATTCTTCGTCATAAAATTGAACAAGAAGTTTTACTACTTAAAAGGGAAAATTTGGTTTTTGTTACAAACGCTTTAAGAAAATGGAGAGATAATATTCAAAAATGCTATGACAGTGGTGGTGGATATATAGAACCATAATATTGTTTTATAAATTATTATCATTATTTATATGAATTGTAACTTAATAAAGCTTTTAGTTTCTAGCATGTTTTCCTCATACTAATCTTGATTTTGTAATACGCAATATTTTGACATAAAATATTGTCTAAACGACTAAAGTAAACATATAACATTTATACATATTTGGAATCAGAAATAAGTGGGGAATTAAAAAATTATGTAATATACAGGGTGTCCCATTTAAAGAAATCCACATTGGCATTATTAAACAAATTTACGATGTTTATTTGTTTTGTTCGATGACAAATTCTAACAGGTCATGAGAAATAATGCAACTTTGGTAATTTAATGTTTTTTCTAGGCCTTAAAATAAAAGCTCCAGGGGTGCTCCAAAATATACGGAAAAACCCTGTACATACGGATACAAAATTTAGCTTCATAAAAATCAAGCAAGCAATGCCAAAAATTTCATAATAACAGTAATATTATTTGTTTAGGAATTCTAAACCTAAGGAACTTTTGTCTTTATTTTGCAGCACTTCCTAGACCTTATTATGATTGTTGGGACCAAATTAAGAAAAAACCCTCATATGAGCTTTATATGAAGGATTTTTCTTAAGCTTTAGATAATAGCTTTGACCTTAAATATTTTTGTGAAATTTGGTATACTTACACCTCCCATGCATGAAGATGCATTTTCCGAAGCACAATATTTTTTTGAATTTCTATCAGTGCAGTAATGTTCGTGCGTCGAGGCAAAATATGGTACGCCTTTACTTTTCTCAAATCCTAATTAATGTCTGAACAAATACCGTATCTAGATTTTCTTTTATTTGATGCACGGTTTTCACGTACAACAATAAAAACATTTTTATGCATAGCAATATCGTTTATATCTGAGACGGTAATTGGTACGTCGTTTTGTTTTTGTATTTTTTAAGCTATTCGGGTTATTTAATATTAAATGTTCTGAAGTGTTAATGAGAGTTATATACATCACAAAATGCCTTTTGATGCATAGAAGGTGTGTACTAAATTTCACAACAATATCTTGGGTGCAGTTCTTAAGTTAGGATGCTTACGAGATAATTTGAAGTATTTTTTTTTAAATGGTCCAAAAAAACACACCGTGAAATATCAGCATATATAACAATTTATATTTCAAAATTGTCTATTTTTTCGACATAGTGCTCATATTTTGTTAATTTCTTGCTTAGATTCTAATGAGTGGCTGATAATGATGATGATAATGAAATCAAGAAAACCCTCAGCACTATTTTCTTTTTTCATTTTGATATCGACTATTCCACCTGATTTCCTCGTCCTCAAAATGCATCGGCATCGGATTATTCTTATGTGCGTAATATTATCTGACCCCATGATAATATACTGCGAGTTTTGTTTCCGTACGCCCATAGAACCATATTATAAAATCTAATAATATATTATAATAGTATAATATACAAAGTGTTATAAATTCAATGTTTGCTAGCAATATCCTGTAAAAGATAAGAGACAACGTCGGTTAAATGAGGGCTTACAGGCAAACAAGGGCCACCAGAGTCCGTCACTGGGACGTGAGGTGCAAGTCAGGCAATGTCTAGGTGCACACAGGTCGGTAGTATACTCCCGAATTGGAAAAAAATGGCGTATCTATTAAGCCGACAGGCAGCACAAGTCGCCCTTATATTACCGATCTGGGTGCACCTAGACAGGGCCTAAAATAACATGTACACAAATATTGGTAAAAAAAATGGTTCAATTTTTTTAAACCTCTCTATTGAACCGAATTTGTTCCACCCTATTTGTATAGATTATTCACTCATATATAGATTAAAAAGTACTTTCGACAATAAACTCGGGAGGTAATGGTGTTACTTTAAGATTTCAATAAACTACGGTTCGTAACACCTTTTGTACAAATCAAAGACGTTGAGAATTGAAATATAGATTTATAATCTTTAAATAGTTTCGAGAGGTCCGTAGTTTGGGCCACTATATGTTTTCTCATTTCTTGCGTTGTTAGCCCTGATGTTTCGATTATCATGGTGGAGTTGCTTATCATTTAGTCAGACCAAGCCGAAAACGTTGTTTGTAAAGTTTTAGTTTGAAGTTTTCATGTGCTATTATTTTATCAAAATGAAAGTGTATTTCGGTGAATTGTAGCATTTGTAGTCCTCTTTCGTAATACATATAATACATATTTCCGAACATAATTTGAATTGAGGCCAATTTTTTGTTCAATTTTTTTTTTGCTCAAACGTCTCTGTTTGGAATTGCCTTCGGAACGAATTGAATTTTTGTGTGATTTTTTTAAAGGATTTTTATGCATATTGAGAAAAAAATATATTAAATATTTTTAAAAATTTGCAAACAAAAATACAATTACTAAGTGATAAAAATCGGTAATCTTCAGTTCATATCTTTTTAGCGGCCATTACCCGGTTGTTTTAGAGTGGAGCCCAATCTACAGACCAAATTCGAAAAATCCCAAGTTTCGATAATTTTGAAACTTTTTTTTCTATTTGAAACGTTTATAAATATATGCCCTAGAATGGTCTGTTACAATCTACAGGGTACTACACTATTTTATTTCTTTTCCGATTTTTAACAAAAGCTTCGGAAACAGTTTAAAATACTAAACTAAATTTTTGCAAAGTAAGTATAATATAAAACACCCATTTTGACCTTAACAAATTTTTCCTAAATCAATAACGATAAAACTTTTACCAAAAAATTTTAGGCCTCCGATTTTTTAAAATCATTGATACTATTTTTAATAAACTATATGAGAAAGTAAACACACTTTTTTTGAAACTTAAGAATTATATATGAAATTCAACTAGTTTTTTTAAAAGAATAAAGGAACATTCTTCAAGTTATATTAAGGAAAAAAACAACTCTACCTATTCCAATCACTTATTAGAATGCAATCATAAATTTAACTATAATTACCAAATTCTCCACACTGAAAATAAAGGCCCTAAATTAGATTTGTTGGAATCCCTGGAAATAAATAAACACAAGGATACCGACCGCTTATTGAATTGTCAAACAGATTTAAATAAATCTCCTTTGTTAAATCTATTTTAGTACCTACCCTAATTATATAGATAATTGTTAGAAAAACCAGAATACATACATTTTATACACCTTCCGTTTATACCATTTCATCGTTCTTGAAAAAGCTAGTGATAGCGAAACTTTATAAATAATTCTTAAGTTTTAAATATAGTGAAATTAAAGTAAAAAGTGTGTTTACTTTCTCATATAGTTTAGTTATAGAATTCCACCAAGTAACGGCAGAGTCAGTTAACTATTATTTATCATTTAATTCGAAACAACAAAGGCCTTTTTCATTTCTGTCGTACATTTCGTAAGAAAATAATTAAAATATACTGTGTGAATGTTAAAGAAGATAAGTTAATAATACATCTTAATAATATAAGCAATTATTATTTAATGCCCACATTTATTGAAAGCTTTAGTGAATGCTGTACTTCAACGAAAATGTTATACTGTTACAAACGAAACAATTAAATAGTGCCTAATTTTTGATAAAAGACACCAGAAAAAAAAAACAAAGAAAAAATTTCTCGTGTGTGTTCCGTGCATACACCTATGTATACGTACGATATAGTTATTATATTAAACAAAATGAAGCAGCAACGGAGATCGAAAATCAGGGCAACTTCTGCGCATGCTCCATAAGTGCGTTACCAAAATTAGTTTAGTAGTAGTTTGACTATTTTTATATTTAATTCAACAGCTTTTCGTCATTTTTGTATTCTTAAAGGCTTTTATGATTGTTTTTGGTGTTTCCATTATAAATAAACAACCGATTTTGGATATATTTGATTAACAAAAACCTGTGTACTATTATAATGAAAAATATAAACATAACATTACATACCTGTTTGGAAATAAGTATGAATAGTGCATGTTTTGTTTCTTTGAAACGAGAATCCTACGTAAAACTCTATCCCTTCCTAAAATTACATTTTATAAAGTAAGCTTCAATTATACTATTTTACCCATATTTAAATATTAAAACAGTACTTTAAAAAAAATGTGTCCCACATCATGTTTACGTAGTGGCAAACATGTACAGAAGAGCCTTGGCGAACTGAACAATCTCCGAGCCGCCAAGCTTCGATTCCCCATACATTCTGTCCACGAACGTAATCGGTACCTCACCAATCGTGTACTGTTTCTGTCTGGCTCTGATAATCATTTCCATTTGGAACACGTAGCCTTTCGACACGCAACTTTGTATCAGACTTTCTAGGACCTTTTTCTTATAGAGGCGGAAGGAGCCGGTTAGGTCCGATACACCTAAAAATAATAATAATGAGACATCAAGAAATTACGTCACACTTTAAGGAAGGGTTTTATAACATCGCATCTCACACATCTAAACAGATTTTCAATCTAATACAGAGATCTTATTTAGCATTAAAAGTATTAGTCAAGGCGTATAACAAAAAAATTGAAAAAAGGCTAAAGTTAATTTTTATTGTGGAAAAATAGGGTTATTTGAAAGTAACTCAAAGCCCAAAAAAGATACCAAAACGCGGTTTTAGCCAGAATGTAGCTACTTTTGTGCTCCTCGAGACTATTATATAAAAAATACAGCGTACCATTTAGTTTTTTTAAGAACATTGGGAAAAACTGAAACTGTTATAAATCAGAGCACTCTTTGTGAAACAATATACGAATTAGCGACCATCACTAAAAAAAGTTTTTTTAATAAGCATGAAATTCTCTGTCAAACGAGCCTAAGTTTAGTAAAATCGGTTAGAAGGTGTGAAAGATAAGTAGTTGTTCACCACCTTCCCCCACCATCATTTTTGCCCGCCACCCTTAGTGGAACACCCTGTATAATATAGATATCTTTTTTTTTTCTACCAAGAGTGGCGTAAAAATCCTACCGCTGAAAATCGCACCATGCTTGCAAACGTTTAAAACCAGTGCAACCAAACGATAAAGTAAATCAAATAAGCAAACAACCACAATGGAATATTTGTTTCTTGCTGGAAAACAGAGCGAGTTCAGCCATAGCTGCTCCACCCAATAAATTTAACATTGAGATTGTCAACTTAACTTCAACCTGTGACGTCATAAATTGTTGGAGGGCTTCAACATTATCAGTGACCAAAAGGATGGATTTCGTAAGTCAAGATCAACAGGAAACTTTCACGCTTATATTACCTATATTAGAAAAAAACACAATAGAACATTATGGGGAGTCCCGGGCGGTAGCACTGGCCATTTCCAAAGCCTTTGGTCGAGTATGGCATGAGGGAAGTGAGAGCATACGGTATACGGCATGCTAGTTCGATTGGGTTCATGGCTGTCAAGCTTTCTTAAAGATCGTTCTCTGTGAGAGGTGATGGACGGATTTCTTTCAGACACATTTATCATCAATGCCGGAGTCCCTCAAGCTTTGAAATTGTTTCCCACCGTCTTTCTACTATACATCAACGATATATATATTTTTTTTTTAAAGAAAACGTTATACGAATGGATCTATGTGACAAAGTAATACAGGATTTACCGTAGTTTAACATATCAAAAACAAGTTTTTACAAAAGTTGCAGAGTATAAGCAAATAAACCTATTTTAAAAGTATTTTGAAGTATACAGGGTGGTCCAGAAAAGTAGGACAACCTCGTCAATTAGTGTCTTTCAAAAATATGGCATGTGATGAAGTATTAATACACAATTATCTTAAATACTACATGTGAAACTTAAATAACGTTCTGAGTCAATGGTGGCCACTTTCAACATTCACTAAAGTGAGCTTCTCGTTATTGTTGAATTGTTTCTAATTTATTGCGTTGTGATAATTAAAATATGAATTAGGTAATTTAATTTGGTTTTTTTTATGCTTTATGATGTTTAAACGGAAATATCTCGAAAACGGTTAGAGATATTAAGATCAAGCGAGTATACCTTTTTATCTTAGAAATTGCCCTTGTTTGAGAAACTTTAATTCAAACACACCTAATATCACAGGTAAGAAAAAAAATCATAGATTTATGAAACCCAGTGTATGTAACTAGCGCCCTCTAGTGTGAAACTTATTCGATTCATTGAACCGTTTTGAAATTATGGCTTATTTTCGAAAATAAACTTTTACTTTTAATACCCTGTATTTCTAGAACGAGTAACATTTCGAAAAAACTATATGACTTAATCGGTCTAGTTTGATGTCAGGTAATTCTAGTTGTTTTACGGCCTATACGTTATGGGACACCCTGTATTTGTTTTTGAGCTGCAACAGATAATGAATGAATCGCTTCCTGTGCACACGCACCGCTCGCAGAGCGCCATAAAAGATTAATCCTGCAGGGCTGTGCCTTATCATAAAAAAAGATAAAAAAAAAAAAACAAGTTTTGATCCTTTTAAGTGCTGCTTATTACCTAAGAGATGGCGCTTGGTGGCGCATTGAAATGTCAAAACCGGCGCATGAGAATTTTCAATACCTGGCAGCACTGATCTTGGAGTGGCCTTACACTAACTAGTAGGTCATCTAGAATCTATGGATTAATTGTTAAGACATTGTAAAGAGCTTAATGTTGTAAGTGTCAAGACTTTGTATGTTTAGTACGTAAGGAGTATATTGGAATATTGTCCTATAATATGGAGAAAAAAATGAAAATACATTTTTAAGGTACAGTAAAACCTCCCTTAACGGACACCTCCAAATAGCGGACTCTATATAGCGAACGCGGACACTTTCTTAAAAACTTCCCTATCTAAAATACATGTATTTTTACCTCCCTATAACGGACACCCCGTAGAATGTTAAATTGTTTATCTCTATTTATGGTAATTTAAAACGTCTATCGACAACCGACACGGTAATTACTTAATAGACCCTTTTATTAGGTAGGTACCTTTTTTTGTCGGTTTTCCGTTTCTGTAAAATGGATTATACCCCGTAAATGGTGTCATAAACATTAATTATGATCTTACTGCGCTATTCAAAGAAAACTTTAGCATAAAGGGCCTTTTTGAAATCCTTGTTTAGTTATTGTTATTCATTTGATATTAAAACTTTGTGTCTTTAAGTCTGAAAATATGTCGTTAAAGAGAAAACGTTCGTCTTTGAAGGAAAAAAATGAAATAATAATGGAAAGTGAAAGTTATGGGGCAAGTGTCAGAAAACTAGCTGAAAAGTTCAGTGTGGGAAAAACACAAATTTCGGAAATAATAAAAAACAAGACCGAACTAAAAAAGCTGTTTGCAGAAGGCGGAAATGAAGAGAAAAAACGGAAGTTTCCCAAGACTAGTGCATTAGCAGTTGATGAGGTAGTTTTTAACTGGTTTTGTAAAGCAAGAAACAAAAACATTCCAATATCTGGGCCTGTAATAAAACAAAAAGCTGGTTGGAAAAATTTTGTCAAAGACACACGATAACGTTAAAAACTATCTGTGGTGAATCAGCTGACGTAAATTTGGAAGATGTAGAAGCCTGGAAATTAAAACTTCCAATAATTCTTAAAACATTTGCACCAAAAGACATTTACAATGCCGACGAAACAGGTATCTCTATTATGCTGCCATGCCAAACAAAACTTTTGCAGAAAAAAGCGACAAATATCTAGGAAGAAAGGTCCCAAAACAGAGATTAACCATCTTATTCTGTGCAAATATGGAGGGAGAAAAAGAAGAACCCCATATAATTGGTAAAAGTAAAAACCCAAGATGTTTTAAAGGATCTAATGTTGAGAAATTACCTTTGAAGTGGACATCCAATAAAAAAGCCTGGATGAACACAGACATTATGACAACTTGGTTGCAAGAATTCGACAAAAAAATGAAGAAACAAAACAGAAATGTGATTCTATTTTTAGACAATGCCACTTCACATCCAAAGATAACATTAAAAAATGTTCAGATTATTTATAGACTATAGACATTACTTAGTTAGGAGAATTTTGTCATTTTCCGAGAACGAAAATTATTTTAAAGATGCTGAAAAAAGCATAAATTTAACCAGTGCCTTAGTTTGGATTGCTGCTGCTTGGAAAAAAGTTTCACCCAACACAATTAAAAAATGTTTTTCAAAAGCTGGATTTATGAAAAATAATTTGGAATATGACGTTGATGAAGAAGATGATATCCCACTTGCCCAGTTATTTCCATCCATAAAAGAAACATTTGTTAATCTTAAGCAATATTCCTTGGTTGACCATATTGCTTTTACTGAAAATCCTGGCATCACCATACCAGAGATTATTGATGAACTAATGCCTGACAGTGACGATGAGAGTATTAGCTTAAATGTGGACGATAATGATATTGAAGACACTGAAGAACTGAAAGAAACTGAAGAACCAAAAACGACCATAAAAAATATGAATGAACTATGTGCAAAGTTAAGAGAGGCTCAACAATTTTTGTTAAATTATGATAGTGCTGACATTGCCTTAGAAATTTCCAATGTTTTGTTAAAGTGTGAGTCCGAAGTTTTAAAATCGAAACTTAAGAATATGAAGCAAACTTCGATTGTGATGTATTTTAAAAAGCTGTAGTATATTTTAAATTAAGTGTAGTCTGATGCTATTGTACCATGTTTACTTTAAAATGTATTTTGTATTTCTAGATATGTAAACAAAAAAAGCACAAAAAAATGTATTAGTATATTATTTAGTATTAATATAGAGTTTATATAATATGCAAATAATTTTTTTTACCGACCCTCCCAATAGCGGGCATATATACATTATAAGGAAACAGAGGTATAAATAAAAAACATATCCCAAAATTAGATATACCTAATGAAAGCCCATAACATTCAAACGCTTGAAAGTAGGAGAAAAGTTTCTGCCATCCTTTTATTATACAAAATTCATGATAAATGCTCCTGATTTATTAGCTTAGCTTAACTTCTATGCTCCAGCATATAGAACACGAAATCCTCGAAGTTTTTATATTGACAATACTCGTACTCATTATTGAGTGTCATTTATTTAGTTTTTTTTTTTTTTTTTATGATAAGGCACAGCACTACAGGATAAATCCTTTATGGCGCTCTAGGAGCGGTGCGTGTGCGCAGGAAACGATTCACGTTGGTCTTGAATCTTTGGAGACTATACTCGTCGGGGAAGACGATCTCAGGGAGGTCGTTCCAGAGTGATGACGTTCTCCAGATGAAAGAATTTTGAAACAGTGTCGTTCGAGGGACACTAAGCTGAACCACGTACTGGTGGGCTGCAGTGGCTCGTCGTGTATTTCTACCATGCACCGCTCTGGGTGGTATTAAGCGGGCAACCTCAGTTGAACACTTGCCATGAAAATATTTGTAAAATAGACTCAAGTCGCCAACCTGCCTTCGATGTTCAAGGCTTTCCAGGTTGTTTGTCAGACTATGGTCACCGATCAAGCGAATGGCTCTTCTTTGAATGGAATCTAGCAATCTCAGGGTATGTTTAGGAGCAGAGCCCCCAATATGCGAACAGTACTCCAGTGATGGTCGAATTTGGGCTTTATAGAGCATCAAAAGTTGTTGGGGTGTATAGAGGTTCTTTGTTCGGAAAAGTACTCCAAGCTTCTGCGAGGCTGCCTTAGCAATGGCCGCAACGTGGCCATGCCAAGGCATATGACTATCCAAATTAACGCCCAATAAATGAATTGATGAAGCCAAGGGAATTGAGTGTCCCGCCATAACTATATCCGGTTCTTCAACATTAACTTTTTTAGAAAAACTGCCGCCTGGGTCTTTTTAGCGTTAAATTCTACTTGGTTACTGTCATCCCAAGACAAAATTTCTTCCAGGTCTTTGTTGAGATGTGAGACCTCTTGCTGCCTATAGAGATGTGCATTAGCAGCCGATGTCCGAGCATCCAAAGTAAAAGTTGAAACAAGTGTGCTGTCATCAGCGAAGCTATATATAGGATTTTTAGTTTTTTCCAAAAGATCGTTAATGTATAGTAAGAAAAGGGTGGGCGACAATATAGAACCTTGAGGGACTCCGGCGTTGATGTTAAATGTGTCTGAAAGAAATCCGTCCATCGCCACTCGCAGAGAACGGTCTTTAAGAAAGCTCGACAGCCATGAACAAAATTGAACCGGCATTCCGTATGCTCTCACTTTAGTTAGGAGCCCCTCATGCCATACTCGGTCAAAAGCCTTGGAAATGTCCAGTGCTACCGCCCGGGACTCCCCATGGTGTTCTATTGCGTTGTTCCAAACATGAGTAACATAAGCGAGAAGGTCTCCTGTTGATCTAGACTTACGGAATCCATACTGGCGGTCACTAATAATGTTGAAGCCTTCCAGGTATTTTAGTAATTTTTCGTTGATAGCCTTCTCCATAACTTTTGATATAACCGAGAGCAATGCGACTGGACGATAGTTGTTTGGCAAAGTCTTCTTGCCTTTTTTGGGTATGGGCTGGACTCCCGCAGTTTTCCAGCAAGAAGGAAATATTCCTTTTTTGTAGGATAAGTTAAAAAGCCTACAAAATACCGGTGTCAGTTCGTCAGCGCATTTCTTAATTACAATGACTGGAATATCGTCAGGATCAGAAGCCTTTTTAGTGTCGAGACTCCCCAAGATTCGCTTAACATGGCGGTGGCGAAAGACAATCTCGGGCATTCTCGATTCTACAGGGGTAATGTTCGGTGGAGTACTTCCCTGAAAATTTACCGTTGAATGTGAAGAGAATAGTTCCGCCAGTAAGTTTGCTTTTTCCTGTGCTTTGGTCGCAATGGTGCCATCAGAACGTGTTAGAGGTGGAATGGTTGACTTGGTAAAGTTCTGACTGACGGCCTTAGCTACCGACCAAAATGACTTTGAGCCGCTGGGACATTCAAGAAGTTTGTCTCTGATCCTCTGGTTGTGTGCTTCTTTGCTTTGTTTATCGTTTGCTTGCATTGGTTTCGAGCGTTAACAAAGATGGTACGATTTTCGGCGGTAGGATTTTTACGCCATTGTCGGTAGAAATAATTTTTTGATTTAACAGCTCGTTCGCAATTTTTGGTAAACCAAGGCTTGCTGTTAGAAGGGCACTTTTTTGAGAAAGGGATGAAGGCTTCCATACCAGTAAGGATAACCTCCGATATTTCTGTTGCACAGATGGATGGATCATCAGAGGTAAAACAAACGTCCCGCCAAGGAAAGGTTCGAAAATGGTCCCTTAGGTCCTCCCACTTAGCTGATGTATAATGCCATATCTTGCGTGGTTTAGGAGGCTCTTCAGCACTAATTGGTAGTTTGTTCAGTGCCGAAATAAGGTTGTGGTCAGACGTTCCTAACGGCGGCTTCACGGTGACAGTGTACAAGTCGGGGTTTGAAGTTAAGAAAAGATCCAACAAACTAGCAAAATCACCATCTCGGTCTGGAATCCGAGTTGGTTCACCCACCAGCTGGGTGAGGCCAGAGCTGATGGCAAAGGATTCGGCTTCACGACCTTGTTCGTCAGTCATGTTTGAGTATTTGAGCCAGTTGACATTATGAATGTTGAAGTCGCCAAGGATGACAACTTCGGAATTGGGATGGTGGGTTTGCAAAAAGTCGATAGTATTAGCAAGAGAGGAGAACAAGTCTCTATAATGGGTATCGCTTGGCGGCCGGTAAAGGCAGCAGATGAATTTAGTAATTCTCTGCGTTGATATTTTAAACCACATTACATCAAAGTCGTTAGGCTCGAGTGTCTCCTCTCGTTGACAAGAAATATCATCCGGACAAAGAGACAAAGGCCAGAATTCCGCCTAAATCGGTGATGAAAGTCGTACCCAGGATATAAATAGCTGACCGTACTAATCGATGATCTGACTTTGGTTTCGGTTAGTGCAAGTACATGAGGCTTGGCAGATTGTAGATGTTGATGGACTGCATTGATGTTGGAGTTCAGTCCTCTTATATTGCAGAAGTCAATTTGGAAGTTGCTAATCTCGGGTCTTTTAACAACTCCAGTTTTCACACCATTTCCATTTAGAATATTGTTCGAAGGACCCGCATGGCTACTGGACATGGTGGATGATTGGATAATCTCGCTTGATAAGGCGCCAGGACCCGCCCCCACCCGGAGATCCGATCGGGGGGCGTTTTTAACTCCGGAATATATTGATCTTGGAACCATCATCACAGCATTTTTTGTATATTTCCCACCCTGGAAACCGGAGACATCGGCACAGTGACGAAACGTTAGCTCAAAGAGCAACTTCACGTCACCTAAGCCGATGCGATGGTATTTCACCGGGCGATGTCGGGTGAGCCAACATCTACCATCTCTTATGTCAATAGGTTCATTTTCTGTCCTACACTATAAGTGGATGTAAATTTATTGTGTTTGTAAAATAAATAAATAAAACCTTTTTGCTCTGCCGTGATTACCATATTTAATTTTATTTAAAACAAAAAGTTTCGAACTTGATAGCTATACACGGCATACTTTTTTGATCTCACTATGTTTGTCTTTTATAAGGGTTATTGGACTTACCTGGTCGTAAAAGAATTTGAGTCAATAAATTTGCACCTCGCGAAATCACCTTTCTTTTAAAATCCCAACCGTGAACTCCTCCCGTTCCGACATAACGCGTCCCAGTTACAATGTCATAGTTGTGGGCTTTTTGCTCTTTAATAAATTCTCTAATACTTTTTGGCTAAAAAAAATATAGGGAAAATAAGATTTTTGTGTTTGACTATTTAAGACATAATATAATAATAATAATAATAATAATAATAATAGGGCCAAAAATATAAACCAGGGTAATTATGCAGGGCCACAACATATTTTTTTATTTTTTGGCTCTTTTTTTTCGAGATTATAATTATCAAATATGAACTCTGAACATTTTTCATTGAATTTCTGTGTATCCATTTCCTATGTTAATATCGTGTGATATATAATTCTTGTTCTTATTTTTGATCATAAACTTACAGACTGTCAATATGTACAGACCTCTGACGTTCATTAGATTTTTGGAAAATATTAATGTCGTATGATAAAGTCTGTTTTTTTTTTAAGATGATTTTCAATATGGTGTTCTGGATGACATTCAATGGATAAATAGTATTATAGTACATCCCACCCCACCAGTATACCATAATATATCCTATGATTGATTCTACAAGAGCATTAAATACACAGATGATAGTCATTCTAAAGACGCGTCCTCACCGAGTCGACACTGTCGATCGACTCTGTCTATCGACGTTGTCGACTTGGTGTGTACGTGGCAATCGACGGTGTCGATCGACAAAATAAATCGATCGACATGTCGATTTGTTCTCCATCGGTGCCTTCTTTATAAATTTTTGGCCCGATTTTTTGTAATAAATATTCAAATTCACTTTCCGACATTCAAAAAAAATTTTTAAAACCACCGTTACATCTGTATTCACGGCTCAATATGTTGTCGTCATCTTTTCTTAAATCTTCTATCAAATTACTGGCACTATATCTAGTTCTACTTTGAAGACTTGGTCGAACCCAAAATCTTCTTTTGCGTGCAATTTTTCTTTTTTTAGTCGCGATAATAATATATGCGGCACAAGCAACTACGTCATCTTCGTCAGACATGTTGATTTCGACTGATCGACAACCATTTCTGTCAACTCTGGTGTGGACGGATGCAGTTTTGTCGACTTGTTGATCAACAATGTCGATAGAGAGAGTCGATCGACAGTGTCGACTCGGTGAGGACGCGCCTTTATAAGGCATTCTCTTAGTAAATAAAATTTATGGATTAAGCTTTTAATACTTTTTGTGACCCTTATTACATGTTCATTCCATTTAAGATGTTGATCTATTATAATTCCCAAGTACTTAGCATTGGTAATTTCTTGTATTATGTCATTATCGAAGTTACTGATTTTTAGAGAATTAAAAAGTTTGGTCTGTTTTTTCTTGTTAATGAGAATGTTATGTAATTGGTTTTTCCCGAGGTTTTTCCAATATTAAGCGAAAGCTTAGATGAGTCATGCTATACTCTAACCAGTTTCAGTCCCTTTTATGCTATTTCTTTAACTTGATTCCAAGAATTCCCTTGCCTATATTTTTTCATTTTCCGATGCGACTTTGTTTTTTCTGATAACTTCAAAAGATAATAGAAGAAAAACCCTAGAACTTTTGTATATAAGATTTTTTTCCATCTCTAATATTAAAGGCTCTAGAGTTCACGTAAATATAATCAAAGACCTGTACATACGCCAGTAAATCATTGAATAAATCGAATACTGATAACGGCATAAAAATACAGGGTGCACCAAGCACATTGGATTTGAAATTTAATAAAAGGACAATTGAGGATTCAAATGAAATTTTGCAGTCTGAGCTGCTTTGTGAATCTGATGATGTGTTTAAACCACGTATTTCAAAATTAGCACGTACTCCGCCTCCCAATAAACAAACTGAAAATTTTACCAGCGATAAAAAAACAGAAGATATAACAAATAAAAGACCCAGATCAGAAGAAAACTCCCCGGAAAAAGACAAAATCACAAAAAAACAATGTGATGGTATAATTTTACAGGAAATGATAAATAATGTGGAGAACCCTAGCAGACACAATCAGAAGGACAAAAAGTTATCTGGACTGTCGGGGGAACAAATAGATGAAGTTTTTCAGAATCTAGATAAAATTGATGAAGTGACAAAAAAAAAATGGATTCGATATTGATGAAAGATGAACAACTTCATCTGAGGAAAGCACATACAAATTTGCATAAATTAATAACAAAAATCGTTTTTAATAATGGAAAAGGAAATCATACAGCTGACAAATCAAGTCTCCATGATCAACAGGGAAAACGTGGAAAGAAAATCAACCCTCAGTATGGAACCAGAACGACAATTTGAGCGAAGCTATGCAGATATTGCAACTAAAAAAAACAAATGTAACAAATGACCAAATAAATAGTTTGGATAAAAGAGTAGCCGAACAATGGAAAACACCACCTACTGTAAAGAAACATGAAACAATTATACGCGTTGAAAATGTGACTGATCCCAAGGTAGCATTGCAAACATTTAAACATGAAATAAACAATAAAGACGTAGGAAAGGGGTTTAAAAGCGTCAAACAAACAAAATCTGGAACAATAATAGTGGAAAGTTTCGATAAAAACCAACAAGCAAAATTGAAAACTGCAATACAAACAAAAGAACACATTACTTTTAAAGAATCGTTAAGTGGGCTATTCTTCGTTAACTTTAACTTTTGATTCCCGACTTGATTAAAATTTATTTTACAAAATACTTGTTACTATTTTTGTTGTCGTGAAATGGTCTATTAATCATTGGCTACTAAGAACTACTGTTTATTACATATTATAATATGTTAAACGCGAGGTATACAACTAAAAGCCTGTTAAATGTCACTACCGCTCCCTGTCCCCATTCTAGTTTTTATGTAATTTGCATTCATTACTTAAAAATGTATAGCCTTAATTTATTATTCAAAGTAATGGGTTTTGAATCGTCTGTCCTTTGTTTGCAAGACTTTTGTTAAATCGTACAGTTTTCAGAGCCGCTCAAAGTCTGTCCCTAGGTATGTAAATCACTACCGTCCCTTGGCATAGAACTACAAATTTCGCGGCACTTTGGCGCTTTAAGCGTTGTTTCAGCAGCTAGTATCGCAGTCACGAACCACCTGTAACGTAAATCGCTTGTTGTTCATTTAAAAACGTGTTTATTGTTTTTTTTTTAAACAAATTTACGGTAAGAAATCATTGTTTTATGTTTAACTACCGTCCCCGGATCTATGTTCCCTCTATAAAAACCAACGTCTTGTCGGTTTATAGATCCCCAAAGGGAGAACTAAATAAATACTTAGATATTATGTCTCAGGTCTTGGAAAGAATAGACTCTACAAACCATACTATAATAGCTGGTGACTTTAATGTGCATTATGAACTGCACAACTGTAAGGAGGCTGAGTATCTTAACTTCTTCTTTAGCTCGTACGACTTGCATCCAACTGTAAATTTCAAAACTAGGGATAACGCTATTCTGGACAATATATACATAAATTTCAACGGGTCCAACCTAGATATTTCCCCAATTGTCTTGGAGGGTGTCTCAGATCACTCTGGAATAAAATTTAACACACCTTTAAAATTTTCTTATAACCAAAGCACCAGAGTCACTTTTAGACCCGTTACTGAGGAATGTCTTACTGATTTGTATAATCAACTGATAATGTATGATTGGTTGTCTGTGGCGGGAGCTGGTGAGGATGTGGGTGATCAGCACTGCAAATTCTTTACACTTTTAACCAATGCTATTGATAAAAGTATACCACTTAAATCAAAGCTAGTTCAGGAAAATCAGCAGGTCCAAAAAATCAACTGGTTTAATGGTAATCTTAGAAATATGAGGGGCAGACTACAAACACTCAGTCTCCTTAATAAACAAAATCCAATTCTGGTTCCTAAAAACATGGTAAGTAACTACAAAAAACAATATAGGAATGAGATAGCCAAGTCCAAAAAAGCTGCCCATAATAACTTCATTAGCAATGCACCAAATAGGTCTTTAGCAATGTGGAATATCATAAAATCATACAGCAACTCTGTTTCTGCCCCTGAAGCCACTCGGCTTAATGCTCAGATTTTCAATAATTTCTTTATAACAGTAGCAGATGATATAATTAAAAATCTTCCTCCTACTAACTGTTCCTACTCTGACTATCTAACAAAACAATACACAGGTAATAGCTTTAAGTTTCATGAAGTGACTCAAAGAATGGTTTTTGATAAAATCTGTGACCTCAAAAACAGTGGTAGCAAAGATTGTTATGACATCAACACTAAAATCATCAAACACCTTAAAGATATAATAATGTCTGTATTTAAAACTTTGGGGATAATGACTATATTTGCAATTTACATATATGAATGTTTAATGTTTTTCTTTCGAAATAAAAACCTATTTGACCTAAAACCAAAACATGAATACAGAACTAGAACTCTGGATATTAATTACATAAAACATAGATTTACACTAACTGAAAAGTCTCCCCAATACATGTGTATAAAACTTTTTAATTCTCTTCCAGTAAGACTAAAATGTATAACGTCACCCAAAAAATTTAAATTAGAATTAAGAAAATTGTTAATAGACCTAGAACCATATAATCTAAAAGAATTTTGTCATGATTTATAGAATTACTAGTTTATCTGACGTCATTTCTTTTGTGCTCTTTGTATCACGATTTGAAATAAAGAATTTATTTATTTATTTATAAGCAAACCTTTAACCGACATGTTTAATCACTGTATTCGAGTCAGTAAATTCCCATATTCTCTCAAGTTAGCAAAAGTTATACCTATTTTCAAGAATAAGGGTGATCCCGAGGATCAAACAAACTACCTACCGATATCATTGCTACCAATAGTTTCAAAAGTCTATGAATCACTACTAAAAGATCAAATGAACAATTACTTTGAACAAAACAGCATTTTTGCACCAAACCAGTTTGGCTTCCGTAACAAAAGAAGTACCACTCTGGCAATAAATCGACTGACTGAGTATGTGGCCGAAGGGTTTGAGGGTAGGCAAAACACTTATGCTACTTTCCTGGACCTGAGTAAGGCGTTTGACTGCATTTCTTTTCAGATCCTCTATAAAAAACTAATCCACTACAATTTTCACCAAAGCAGTGTGATCCTTATCAGGTCATACGTGGAGGAAAGGGAGCAGTATGTTCTTTTTGGTAATCAGCAATCAGAAAGACAGAAGATCCAGCATGGTGTCCCTCAGGGCTCTGTGCTGGGTCATCTGTTGTTCCTCATATACATAAATGATTTGCCAAACTTCTCTAATATCATAAACTTACTCATTATCTTGTTTGCTGATGACACCACCACATTGCTGCGTTACCACCCCTCGGACCCTATTTTGCAGTGGACTTTACTTGAAGAGGAACAAATCAAAAACTGGTTTCTGGCTAATAAACTCAGTCTCAATAATGACAAGACTCAGAATATGAATTTTACTCTGCAAACTTCAACATCAAACCTTCAGAATCAGGATTCAGTCAAATTCCTGGGGGTCTACCTAGATCCTGGGTTGACGTGGGAGGCACATGTCAATCACCTAAGCCTCAAACTATCAAAAATTACCTTCCTGATAAGAAGTCTATCAAAAATTGTATCCCAGGGCACTCTACTTATGGCATACCATGGATACTTTAACTCTAACTTATCCTATGCAATTTTAAACTGGGGTCATTCTCCTATTTCTGCACAAATCTTTAAGTTACAACGACGCTGTGTTAGAATAATTGCAGGCATAAAGCATCGCGATTGTTGTAGAGATGTTTTTACTAAACTGAGAGTCCTTACCTTCCCTTGCACCTTTATTTTTCACTGCCTGATCTATATGAGGCAAAACCTAGACGATTTTAGAGTGCACAGTGATAATCATTCCTATCCAACCAGGAACAGAGAGAACTTAGTTCTCAGCTACCACAGACTGCACCGTACTAGGAGGGGTACCGACTACTATGGCATTAAATTTTTTAATGCCCTGCCTATGGAAGTCAAGGGTCTGGATTTGGCTCATTTTAGGTCTAGAGTGAGAAACTACCTTATGCCTTCTATTCCACCGAGGAGTACTTAGAAAGTGATTTCAACCTCTGAATGTAAAATATTATTAACTGTTAATGTTTGCCTCACTAATGTACTCTATGTTGTCTTTAATGTTTGGTATTTTTACATTTAATGAATTTTAGCTGTTATTGTCACTAATGTACCCTATGTTGTCTTTATATTATGTTTGGTATTTTTACATTTAATGAATTTTAAGCTGTTATTGTCACTTAAGAAGTCTTATTATGCTATCTGTATTACTATTTATTGACCTGTAAAAGCACATTTGTGTAGTACTTTACTAATAAAGAAACTAAACTAAACTAAACTAAACGCCGATAATCTTTCTTATCTCCTGCTTGGAAATGGATCCTATTGAAAAATGTCTATATAGACCCCGATTTTTTTGTTGATTTTCATCACCATCTCTTTCACTATTCATAATTTATTAACAGACTTTTTTACGTAGTACGTAGTACGTACTGTGTGAACGTGCATAAAATAGCTTATAACTTATAGGAATATTTACTACATACAAACCCCAAAATAAAGTTTAAAATTACCATGAGTGAAAATAGTGATGGCAACAAATGTAATGCGGAGGAAATTAACAAGAAAATACAAAGGATTCCAGCGAAAACACGAAGTTTTTCTTTGGGATCGGCAGACATATCAAAATCAGACAAACAAAATCATTGGAATTTGTGATAACGATTCGAAATCCAAGCAGGTAAAAAAGTTAGGCAATAAATCAATAAAAATAAGAAGCTCCGATAACAAAACAGATTTACCGGGGGGCGTCGATAACTTCGAGCTGAATAGTATGGAGGATAGAATGTCGAAATCGAGTGAATGCAATTTATTTGCTGATCCTGACGATGTTTTTAAATCAAAAAAGTATGTTGCACGTACACCACCACCTAAAAAAATTAGAAACCCTGAGGAAATTGAAATATCCAATAAAAGACCTAGATCGGAAAATTCTCCAGAAACGGAAAAAAATTTAAAACGGCAATGTGAGGGAAACATTTCCTTAAGTAGTCATCTAAATGATGTAAACGTGGATAATCTTAATAAAGGGGAAAATGCCTCTACAGAATGTAGTGAGACACTTACCGAGAATGTAATTCTTCAGATCTTTTCTGCTTTGGAAACAATTCAAAACATATCGGAAAAAGAATTTGTAAACAAAGCGAAAGATCGAAAATTAATCACAACATCAATTAGTACTATCTCCAAGAATATGTCTTTAATGATTTTTAAGCTTAGAAAAGTAGAAAATGAAAAAATGGACATTGAGTTAAAGTAAAATGAAACTAAAATTTATGGAAATAGCCTTGCAAAAACCATGGCTACGTCGAAAGAATCGAACGAAGCTTCTTTTAAGAAAACATATGCATCGATAACAGGACACCAAAGTAGAACCAGAGAAGAAACTGAAAAATCCACCGAAGAATGGAAAACTCCCAAAACGAAAAAAAAACTAGAAACTGTGATTCACATTGATCAAGTGACCGATTCAAAAGAAACAATGCGGCTACTTAAAAATGAAATAATAACACGTAACAACCTGGGAACGGGCTTTAAGAATATTAAACATTTGAAAAATGGCGCAGTAGTTGTAGAGAGCTGCAATGAAACACAACAGGAAAAGTTAAAAATAACGCTTCAAAGTAGACCAGACATTAAACTAAAAGAATCCCAAAATATAGACCCAATGTTTATGGTCACCGGAATTGTAAAAGGCTTTTCAGATCAAGAGTTCATTAGTGAACTTATTAGATTAAACAATGAAATTGAGACAGAACTACAATATAGTGTTGGAGATAAGATTAAAGTTATCACCAAGAAACCTTGCAGAAATCCAACAAAGGAAAATTTCATTTTGCAAGCCCCTGCAGAAATAAGCAAATGGTTCTTAAAAAAGCAAACAATTATATTTGATCTTGTTAAAGTATATGTACAAGAACACATAAATTTGGCTATGTGTTTCCAGTGTGCAGGGTTTGGGCATGTTACCAAATACTGAAAGGAAGCTCAATGTTGTCACAAGTGTGGAGGTAAACACCAAAGTAAAGATTGTCAAAGTAATCAAATAAGATGTCCAAATTGCACGAAAATGAAATATAAAGCTGAAGAAAGTCAACACACTGCAAGAGACACAAACTGCCCTGTCTACAAGAGAAGACTACAACAATTTCGTGAACAAATAAATTACTCGGGTTCTTTTTTATAAAAGAAAAAAGCAACAGTAGTAACAATAATTCAGAAGCTAAAAGTAGTATAAAACAAACATATTATTATGGAAAAACTTTAGTTGGTATAATACATCAAAATGTCCAATCTATTGGAAACTCCATTGACAAAATAATTGAAATGCTGAAGGACCATTCAGAGTGCAAGGTACTTTGCCTGTCAGAGCACTGGAAAACGCAAGATCAACTGAAAAAATTTTCTATACCAAACTGTAAGTTAGTGTCAGCATTTTGTCGTGAACAGGGACAACATGGTGGGGCTGCAATTTTTGTGGAAAGAAATGTCAAGTGTAAACCAAAATCAAAACTTAATAAATTATCTGTTTGTGGTGTATTTGAATGTGCTGCTATTGACTGCCAGATAGGTAACACAAATGTAAATATTATATCTCTTTATAGGCCACCCAATGCGGACACAAAAATGTTTCTAAATAGATTAGAATTAGTTTTAAGTCTTATCTTTAAAGAGAATAGAGTAATCTTTTTAACAGGTGACTTCAATATTGAAATGTTGAAAGACAATAAAACCAAAACTGAACTATTTTCACTTATGAACTCGTTTAACCTAGTGCCTACCATAATGGAGAACACGCGGATAACACCTACTTCCGCTAGCTGCATAGATAATATTTTCACAAATTCACCTTTTGTTAGAGCATTTACCTTTGAGAATTTTGTGTCAGACCATACAGCTCAGAAAATTGTTTTTGAAGTAACAAAAGTTTAATGAAAAAAAAGTAAAGAAAAGTTTATGAAATAGAGAAACATAACATACATAAGCAATGGGAATATTTTATATCTATATTTAAGAACAAGTTCAATCACCATTTCCCTCTAAAAAAAGTTTCTACCTTTTCCAAAAATTTTAAATACAAAAATAGTCCAGAACTCACAAATTGTAAACAAAGATTGGATATTTTGTTGACTCTGTATAAAAGCAACAATAACTATAAAAACATTTACACAGAAACAAAAAAAGAATACGACAATATTCTTAAAAAATCTCGCATTACAAATTATGAAAATAGGGTAAATAAATCTGATAATAAAATGAAATGTATGTGGACAATTTGCAGAGAAATAACTGGGCAAACAAAACAAAAAGATGAAATTCAGATAGAGGGAAATGGAGACGATACTGCTAATAAACTCAATGATTTTTTTATAAACGTGGCGCCAAAGTTATTCAAATCTGTAAATAAGCTTTCCCATGAGTGTAACATAATAAAAAACGATAAATCAATGTTTGTAAAACCGATAACACCAAAAGAATTATGTGAAATAGCAACTAATATTAAAAATAAACATAGTAGTGGCATAGACGAAATCCCTACAAGTATAATGAAAACTGCTGTCAATGAACTTCAAAACATTTTGTGCTATCTCATAAATAATTGTTTTAAATTTGGCATCTATCCCAATAACTTGAAAATAGCAATAATAAAACCCTTGTATAAAAAAGGCAGCCCTGAACTGTTAGACAGTTATAGGCCTATAAGTTTATTGCCTGCATTTTCGAAACTGATTGAACTGGCAATATGTAGTAGAATAATAAGTTTTATGAATATGTGTAAGTTGTTCAACGAAAATCAACACGGCTATCTAAAAGGCAGATCAACACAAACAGCAATTTTTCAATTTATTGAATCAATCTTAAAATTCTTTGAGGATGGAAGTATAGCATTTGGCATTTTTATAGACTTATCAAAGGCTTACGACTGTCTAAACAGGGAAATACTGCTAAAGAAATTGGATATGTATGGTGTAAGAGGTAATGCATTAAAATTACTATCTTCTTATCTAGATAATCGTTTACAGTTAGTAAGTGTAAAAAAGAACAGTCAAATACATCAATCCAATTTACTTTTAAATTCTACGGGAATTGCACAAGGTAGCATACTAGGCCCAATATTATTTATTATATTTACAAATGACTTGTACTCAACAGTAAATAATCCCAACCAAAGAATAGTTAGTTTTGCCGATGACACCAACCTAATAATTGGAAGCAAATCAATTGGTCAGCTACAGTTAGAAAGTAAAGATCTTCTTCATCAAGTGACTGACTGGTTTATCAGAAATAAACTGATTTTAAATGCGGAAAAAACAAACATCGTAATGTTTAGAACAAAGCAGTCTAGATCAGAGACTCTCGGGTATTTAGATACCATTGACCAAGGCCGGGTGATGGTGACTGACACCTCAAAATTTTTGGGTATATACATAAATGAGTTTCTCGATTGGTCTGATCATATTATTGCGTTGGTAAAAAAACTAAACTCAGTATGTTATGGGATTAGAATAACTGGACAATACATGAATGAAAAGACAATATCCGGAATTGCGGTGGAATGAACATGTTGGTGCCCTTGCAAAGAAGCTAGCCAGGAGCATTTATCTTCTTCGACAGATCTCTCAGTGTGTCTCCTCTGATGTAAGACGAACAACATATTTTGCAGTTTTTCACACTCACATTAACTATGCAATCCTTGCATGGGGACATTCGGCAGGGTGGCGAAGAGTTTTTGGACTGCAGAGGAGGGCTGTTAGGGTGATATCTGGTTTGGCCTATAGAGAGGATTGCAGGAATACTTTCATTAATTTGAAAATCTTAACTGTGCCTTGTTTGTATGTGTTTGCGTGCCTGGTGTATGTGAGACAGAATCTCGATTCGTTTTTGACGCATCAGGATGTGCATGAATATAGTACCCGAGCCAGGGGTAATCTGGTTCCTGCTTACCAGCGCCTGCGAAGGTGTCAGGATGGCCCGGGGTATTGGGCGATCAAGTGCTTTAACGCATTGCCTGTTAGGATAAGAGAGTTGCCACTCTCAATGTTTAAGAGCCGTGTTAAAAAGTTCCCTACTAGTCATGCTTTCTACTCCCCTGAGGAGTACTTCAACTCAAATTTTAATCTGTTGTAAGCTGTAATAGTCTTTGTAATAGTGTTTTTAATTGATTTTATATATTTTCGTGTATTATTTGTTAGTCTGGACGTTATTATTGTTTATAGTCCATATTTTAAATTTGTAGTAATGATTAATAGGTAGTATAGTAATAATTTTTATTTCCAAATTTTATATTCAAATTTTTTGACGTGTGTAAACATTTGTATGTATTGACATAAATAAATTATTGATTGATTGATTGAATAAAAATCATGTATTTTGCTAATTTCGAATCTATCCTAAGGTATGGGATTATTTTCTGGGGTCGAGATGGGTTGCTTCAAAGTACGTTTGTTGCACAAAAAAAGAGTAATACGCGTTATCAAGAAAATGAGTTACAATGAATCTTGCAGATCAGTTTTTAAAGAATTGGGCATAATGACAGTTCATGCATTGTACATATATGAATGTCTTATGTTCCTGTTTAGAAATGAACATTTTTATGATTTGCAAATCAATCATAATTACACTACCAGAACAAACAATTTAAACTACCCGTTACACCGTCCTCAAATAACTGAAAAACAACCACAGTATATGTGTGTAAAACTATTTAACGCATTGCCAGCACGACTCAAAACAATGAAAGAGCAACGTCTGTTTAAGCGAGAAATCAAAAAAATGTTAATTGAACTGGAACCCTATAAACTGGAAGATTATCTGAACATGTAAATCCATAGTAGCAATTACGTTTATGTTTAAGATTTTTCTGTTTTTTTGTGACGTTATTTCGCTTTGTTATATGTCATTAACAATTTTGAAATAAAGAGAGTTATTATTATTATTATTATTATTATTTTCACGTTTAAATTCGGATTATATCCTCTAGAAAAACGATAAAACCACGGAGCCAACATAAAACACGTAATGTACCTAGATTTCAAAAGCGCTTTTTGATGAAATAAGACAACAAAAAAAAGAACTGAAAGAATGCTTTAATCGAGCGAGATATGCAAACACTGAGATTTTAAACCAGGAATACAGGACTAGAAAACGGATATATCGGCAAGATATAAGAAACGCAAAGATTAGATACAACCAGCAGGAGATTTATGGTTCAACTAACAGATTAAGCAAGATATGGAGCATTGTCAACGAAGAACTGGGGAGGGTACCAGAAGCAAATGCAATTAAATTGAAAATTGATGAGTGCATTATCACCATTGAGATTGAGGTTGCTAATAAGTTTGGATGCTACTATGCAAATGTGGCTGAGGAAAAAATCAAATCTCATTTTGGAGATAGGCAGTCAAATAGACCGACTACTTCACATGTACAGGTTAGTTATTTGAACCAGAAACAAAAGAGTTACGCTATGGATAAGGTGTTTTTTAAATGGAACATAGCTTTTTTTATACGATTTTTGGAACGAGTGATTTTTTTTTTGTCCGTTCTGATTAAAATATTTAATATTGTGACAGCTATTTTTATTAAATTTTAATGTTTTATCCAGTATAATTTAACTTTAACCTGTTTGAAACATACACTAGGTAATAAAGGTATAATCACCTTTGAATCCTTCAAAGTCAAAAAATTTGACAAATTTACTATAATATTGCCGAAATGAAATATTCATTAGATGAGAGATTGCAGATTGTTATCTTGTTCTACAAATGCCAAGAAAATGCAAGAGAAGCAAGGAGAAGATTTATTGCAAATTTTCACAGAAATATATCCGTCAATACTATTCTAAGGATAAAGAACCTATTTGAGGAAAATAAAACATTACATGACAGAAAAAGAAATCCAACTCTATACTAATTTAAAAAAAAAAACATTAATAATTTAATTGTTCAATGTGACCTCCGTTGTTCTCGAAACATGTGCGATAACCTCTTTGTAGCCTTTCCAAACTTGCTGTTATACTGTGATTTTCCTGGTTAAGGCGATTTATTTCATTCACAATTTTCTGCATGATCTCTTCAATATCGTGGTTTCGCTGCTTGTATACCACGTTCTTTAAATGGCCCCAAAGAAATGTGTCTAATATTGACAAATCGGGACTATTGGGTGGCCAAGCATAGGTTCCATTTCTACCAATCCATTCTTCATGGCGTCCGTTTAAATATTGAGTAACCTCACGCACGGCATGCGGAGGGGCCCCATCATGTTGCCAAATTAAATTTTGATATTCTTCCAATGGTAAATCTTCCAAAAAGTTCTCAATTTCGTTATCTAAGAACTCGTAGTATCTCTGTCCATTTAAAGTCCCGTTAAAAAATATTGGTCCCAAAATTCTATTATTTTTTATGCCACACCAAACATGGATTGAAGTCCTTCCTTGAAATTTAATTGCCTGAAATTTTCTTGGATTTCCAACGGCCCAGTGATGATTATTATGTCTATTGAAAACCCCCGATGTTGTGAATGTGGCTTCGTCAGTCCATAAGATATTTCTGAATAAATTAGGGTCTTCGTTTTCTTTCCGAATCACAATTTGGGAAACAAATTGGAAGCGAAGTTCTTTTTGTGCCGGTGTTAGATGTTGAAGTGGAAGGATATGATAAGACTTAAATTTATGATTTCTTAAAGTCCTGTGAACAGTTCCTTGGGTAACTCTTCTGCGTCTTACACCGCCGCCGTATTGAACGTCCCGAACTGCGTCCGAAATTGATTTGGTTGGATTCAGTCGAAAATAATTCACAATGGCACGGTCTCGATTTCTATTCCTTTCTGGATTTCTTTTTCTGTCATGTAATGTTTTATTCTCCTCAAATAGGTTCTTTATCCTTAGAATAGTATTGACGGATATATTTCTGTGAAAATTTGCAATAAATCTTCTCCTTGCTTCTCTTGCATTTTCTTGGCATTTGTAGAACAAGATAACAATCTGCAATCTCTCATCTAATGAATATTTCATTTCGGCAATATTATAGTAAATTTGTCAAATTTTTTGACTTTGAAGGATTCAAAGGTGATTATACCTTTATTACCTAGTGTATGTTTCAAACAGGTTAAAGTTAAATTATACTGGATAAAACATTAAAATTTAATAAAAATAGCTGTCACAATATTAAATATTTTATTCAGAACAAACAAAAAAAAATCACTCGTTCCAAAAATCGTATAAAAAAAGCTATGTTCCATTTAAAAAACACCTTATCCATAGCGTAACTCTTTTGTTTCTGGTTCAAATAAATTTTTGGTTTCATTTTTGAATTCTGCAGGAAAAAGTACATCGATTGGCTATTTTGGATTTTTCTTTAAATACAAGGAAGCTCAAAAATGAGCCCCTGTTCAGTCCTCGTTGGAAGACCCTGTACATGAAAGCTCAATCTTCCTGAAACCAACCACTAAAAATGAAGTTATTTCTATAATAAGAAACCTACAAAAACAAAAAGTCATGTGGTTTTGATGGAATTAATACAAATATTATAAAGAGTACATGTGTGAAGAGCTAGCGCATCCGCTCAAGGTATTAATAAATCAGGCAATCACTGAGGGAAAATTTCCATCTCCATTAAAGTTGGCTAAAGTTGTCCCAATATATAAGAGCGGTGAAGAGTCATACATAGAAAATTACAGAGCAGTCTCAGTATTAATTGTATTCTCGAAAATCTTTGAAAGAGTTCTATATGAACGAATTATAGGATTCCTAAACCGATTTGGGTTAATTGATAGCGATCAACATGGCTTCAGAGCGCAAAGATCAACTGAAACTGCAGCATACAAACTTACGGAATATATAGGTACATGAAGAACTTGAAAAAAATAATATAGTTGTTGGCCTGTTCTTTGATCTTTCTGGAGCCTCCGACTCTCTTGATCTGACTTTTGTGCAACAGAAACTTGAGTGCATTGGAATTAGGGGTACAGCACTGTCACTTGTAATGTCGTTTTTGACACAGCGAAAAATACAAGTAAAGATAGGTGAAACACCTGTCTTATCCTTACGACATTGACATTGGAGCCCCCCAGGGATCTGTGCTGGCGCCACTGATATTTTTACTCCTTGTTAACGATCTTGCAGTAACAGTAAAATTTGCTGACGACACTTCTGCAGCAATATCCTGCGACAGAGAAGATATTATGATCGAGAGGATCCACGAGGTTTGTCACAGCATGAACAAATGGTGCTTCATTAACAAACTCATCCTAAATAAATCAAAAACAATAATGGTACATTTCTACAACACAAAACCTAGGTTAGAGACGGAGGAGGGAGAGGAAGCTGTGAAATTTCTTGGCACATTCTTGGACAGTCGACTTCGTTGGGACGCTCAGCTGGATCATGTTTGCAACAAGCTTAATAAAGCAAACTTCGCCCTCCTGCGACTTCGACAAGTGATGGAGAGAGAAATTCTTTTAACTGGGTATTACTCATTAGCATACCTTCACATGGCATACAATATAATACTATGGGGCCAAGCTGTGCAAATAAGTAGGGTGTTTCTTCTGCAGAAGCGCATAATTAGGCTTATTTACGGACTTAAGCACCAGGAAACATGCAGGACGACTTTTAAAAAAAACAAAATATTAACGCTTACATCCATCTATATACTGAAGTGCGCTATGTATGTTTACGACCATAAGAGCCAGTTCCAGAAGAGTGGGGAAAATCATAGTTACCCAACAAGAAACTCCAATGACCTGAACATCCCAAAGCACAGCACCGCCATGTATGAGAAGTCACCAAAATATGTGTGTATTAAAATATTCAATAAGCTGCCTACTACCATCAAGCAGATTGAGGGGCGCAATGCATTCAAAAAAATACTCTCAAATCGTTTCTGACTGAGAACTGCTTTTATAATATGGGAGAGTTTTTTTTGAATTATTGACTTTTATTTTTTCTTTTTAATTTTACTTTAAATGTACTGATTGTCTTGTGCTTTTTGATTATGTGTATTAAGTTTTATATTTTACATCTAGTTTATTATATTAGTTCATTTTGTATTTTATATTATTGACAAAGCTATGTTCATTAAATGAATCATTGAGTGAATTTAATAAATAAATAAATAGATATAATACTTAATATCTATATCACATCAGCGAAAACTTACATGATGACTTAAATCTGCATCCATAATAATAATAAAATTGCCGGTAGCGTGCTTTATACCATGAATATAGGCAGTTCCGAGTCCTAACTTTTTCTCTCTGGGTTTAAGAACAATTTTGTCTTTACCATATATGTCTTGTAACTGTTGGGCCGCTTCCAACGTTCCATCCGGACTTCCATCATCTATTACTATAATTTCATAATGGAACCCACTTAAAAGATAAAGAGTTTATCAAAAAAGTAATTCAAAAACTACCTTTTTGCTTAATTACCTGGCATCCATGTGCTTTATCAGAAGCCACATGATAATCGGAAGATTTTGCACTTCATTGTATGTTGGTAATAAAATAGAATATTTTTCAGAAGGGGCCATTTTGACATAAAAACGTTCAACTACACTGCAACTTTTATCGCTATCACAACACTACACAACACACACGCCACACAACTCAGAACTCAACTTACAAAAAAGAACCAAACAAGAAAAGTTAGGTTAGTACGTCGGAGTACTTCTTCTCTCGTCATGACTTTAATCCAGGGAAGTAGCAGCTCGATCCCATAGGCAGGGTTGGGAAATAGATTTGTAACATTTTATTTATATTAGATACACGGTTAAAGTATAGTTCATATAGATGCGAATCACGAATTGCGAATAATGCTGATTGGTCAATTTCAAAAATTTTTTTTGCGGATATTTGAAATTAACCAATCAGAGCATTATTCGCATTTCGCATCTATAAGTCGGATTCTTGAACCGTCTCGCAAGATGGTGGACGAGTCACGTGTCACTAATGGCACCCTGTCGACTTCTAGTCTATTTTGTTTTTGTAGGTGTACTAAATTTCAGATTTATCAGGACTGGACTAAGCTAAATTTGTTAAGCACGTAAACCACATTAAATGTGCAATTTTTTTTGGAGGATTGGAATATATAGTTTGGTGAAATCAGCGTAGGAGCAAAGGGAAAGAAAAAGGGTGTATGTAGTACTTTTTTATTAGCAAAGCTTTCGACTGTGTGTCCCACGAACTCCTAATAAAGAAACTCCAATATTATAATTTTAGTAATGCGAGCGCGACCCTCATAAGATCATACTTGCATAATAGAAAGCAATACGTGACTGTGGCGGGGGTGTCATCAGATAAGAAGGTGATTGATGTGGGAGTCCCGCAGGGTTCTGTGATGGGGCCATTATTGTTTCTAATATATATCAATAACTTACCTCGTGTCGCTAACATTGAGCACTACGTCTTGTATGCTGATGACACCTCAATCTCAGTCAGCATGGAGAGTCTGGACAATCTAGAGAGAAGTGCGGGGGAGGCACAGGCGAGAGCGGGGCATTGGTTTAGAAATAACAGCCTCTTATTAAATGAGAATAAAACACAACAATTGGTATTTTCACTAAGAGACACCATGGAATGCTCCTTTTCTGCGGAGCCAACAAAGTTCCTAGGTGTATGGCTTGATTCGGGACTGAGATGGGATGCCCACATAGAGTACCTAACAAAAAGACTTAAAAGCGGCATTTACGTGTTGAGAGGCTTGTCTGGGACAGTGACTGAAAGCATAATGCGCACTGCATACTTCGCTCTGTTTCATTCTGATGTCTTACGCCGTGCTGGTCTGGGGTCATGCTTCACAGTGGCGCAGAGTGTTCCCCCTTCAGCGAAGGGCTGTGAGGGTGATTTCCGATCTGGGATATCGAGACGACTGTAGGCAGAAGTTTATCGAACTGAAAATCTTAACTTTTCCTTGTATGTATATCCTAGAAAATGTTCTATATCTAAAAAACAACCTAAATCAATACCCAACAAATCACCGGGATCACTCTCATGATACTCGCTTGGGGGGGCATCTCTCTGTGCCATACTGGAGACTGGACAGATCGAGGAATGGCCCGAATTACTGGGCGGTTAAATTCTTTAATAAGCTTCCTGAGGAAGTAAAATTATTACCTATTGAACTGTTTAAGAGCCGGGCCCGAGAATTGCTGTTGAGAAACCCATTTTATCATGTAGATGAGTTCCTGAACTGCAACAATTTTTAAAGTGTAGTGTTTGTCATTAATTTTAGAAAATTTTAATCATATTGTGTCTGCACAAAAATTTTTAATTCTTAATTGTAGTCTAGTTGTACTGTGTACTTGATTACTGATACTGACTTGTGTAAACCTGTATTTGGTATTTGACATGAATAAATTATTATTATTATTATTATTATTTCTAATTATAAAAAATCTACAATCTACAAGTAAAAAATACTAGTACTACCAAGGCTATTTTGTAATTTTATAAATTAAATTAAAATAGGCTGCAATGGCATAGAAATTGTTATATTTTAAGAGCTGACATATATTTTCAGTGCAGTATATTACTATTCATTTATATAAGGAAATAATATTAGTTCATTCTATATTGTTTCTCTTGGAACATAAAATCGATTTATACTTTTTGTCGGCATTTTTTGAAAAAGGCGAGAAAAGAACTTCAGTGAGTTTAAGCCCAATGCAAAAATGTTATGCAATGTTACTATACATTATTACTGTACTGTATTGATGAGTTGCCATAAAACCTGGACGGTATCGTACGGTGAAAATAAAATATTTTTCTCTTCTAACCATCTTTGTAAATCCGCCTTTAACCATTTTTTTGTTAGCCACTTCGCCGTTTGCCTGCTATGATAACTAGCATTATCTAAAATAATCATGGAGGGCTCTTCTAAGTTTGGCAGGGTTTCGCACAGCCATTTTTTAAAATTGTCAGAATTCATCTCTCCATGGTAGTCACCAGTTTTGCATTTGGATTTAAAAATAAGCCTGGCATTTTCGATAAATCCACATTCGCCCCCTGCATGCAAAACAATGTATCTAAAAATATAAATTAAATGACGATTAGTGTTCACTAAGAGAATTTATTTCCAACGGGGGCCTTCGTTTTGGTCTTGTAGAGTAAAGACTATAGTTTTTTGTACCTTTACTTAGGTTAACTTATATGTATTAATTCGTATATTGACCTGTACCCTTCTCCAGATTCTTTCCTGACAGATTTAATGTTATCATCCTGCCAAGATTTTCTAAATGTTCCATTAGAAAAAATCCAAGTCTCGTCCAGAAAAACACATGGTTTTCTATCGGGACCAATCTCAGCGTTTTTCATGTACGTAGACAGAAATCTTCGCCGTTTATCCGCAATACATGGCTTTTCCATAAGCGCACGGCGATTGTCTTCCTTCTTATAGAAAAAGCCTAAGCTTTTTACCAACCTTAGGAGACTGCTTATACTTCCAAGATACATTTCCTTGCGATGGAGTTGGTCTTGCAGTTTCTTTATTGTAACTGGTTTTCCTACGAACAATATGGCGTTATATTAAATATTAAAATTACAGAAAAATACACGTGTTTCATCCAGACGCATGACACACTGGTAGAAATAGATACACCAATTTATGCTTAGTAGGTACTTAATGGTATGCGCAAATATATCATTTTTGCAAATAAATGGACTAAGAAATAAAATGTGGAAAAAAAAATTGGAAAAAATACTTACTTGAATGGGGGCTCATTTGAGGATGTACGTCTTTAAAATAATTATAAACATTTTGCACAAATTTTTGGGCCAACTCATTGCCATGTAAAACAGAAAACGCCTTTTTCTAAAAATTATAATAATAATTATACATCATTTTACGACTAGGTATTTAAAACTTTTTGACTTTGCCATGGCCATAGGGTAAGCATATTGGGTTTATATAGTTATACAGTGTCACCATTAAAGTCCGCACCATATGGAACTTTTTTTTATTAATGAGGTTAGTTAAAATTAAATTTCGGCAATCGTTTTTGCTTCAAATTAGACTAAAAATTATATAATCAAATGTCATCATCTGTCATTCGGTATCTGTCAAAAATTACATTTTAATCAAAAAATGCTGAAAAATGGCATTGTTTTACCGAATTTCAAAAAATTTTATTAGAAAAAGTTGTTTCTAGTAGGGGAGAGCGGGGAGGGTATGGACAACGGGAGCATCTGGACAGTTTCAAATTTCGCGCTAATTTCTTGAAGGTATTTTCGCAGCCATGTCAGATCATCGGCCGGCATACTAGTTTAGTGTTCATTGTGAATTCGTAGGTGCGTGTACCTTTTTACCGGCGAAAGAACGTAAATACGATTTTTGACTTGTTTGTTACATTATATCTAATAGTGTCATTTGGAAAATTATCTACTAGTATCGTGATTTATTTGAAGTTTTTTTGTGGATACCTATTTGAGGTTAGTATGCAAGTATTTAAGGCGAATTTTGTCAACTCACATGCTTCCTTTTTTAACATTTCTGGTTTATTCGAATGACATATGTAAGGGAGGGTCTGGACAGTGTCCGTACCGTCCCCAAAGTCCATAGCCTCCCTCTTTAGAAAATTTTTCTTTTCAGAAATATGCCTAGGACTTACAAGAAAAAAACCGACAGGGTTTTCGACGCCGAGAAAATGAAACGGGCAGTTAGGGATGTCATAGACAACAATTTAAGTCGAAGAAAAAGTGCTAAAAAGCATGGTGTAACAAAATCAGCACTCAGTAATTATGTTAATGAAGCCAAGACCAAGGGAATTGAAAATACAGTTTTTTATCCAAAATACGTAACAACCCAAGTGTTCTCCAAAGAAATGGAGTCACAATTAGCAGTCTATCTTATTAGGTCCTCAGATATTTACTGCGGTTTGACACCAAAGGCAACTAGACGACTCGCTTTCGAATATGCAGTAAAAAATAAATTTCGGTTCCCACCTTCTTGGGATGTGAATAAGATGGCCGGAGCCGACTGGTTTACCGGATTTATGCATAGAAATCCACAATTATCGATCAGAACACCAGAAGCCACGAGCTTAGCCCGATTAGCCAGTTTCACTCCTGCAACATTAAAAGATTTTCAAGACAAACTAGAACATCTTTTGAAAAAACATAAATTTAATTCAAATTCTATACTCAATCTGGATGAAACGGGAGTAACAACCGTACAAAAGGTCCAAAAAGTAGTGAGCGCTAAAGGACGGCATCAAGTAGGACAGGTCACCTCAAGGGAACGTGGAGAATTGGTTACACAAGTAGGGGTTGTAGCTGCTAGTGGTAATTCGCTCCCGCCAATATGGGTATTTCCGAGGCAGAGATTTGATTCCTTGAGGATGATGGGCGGTGTTTCTTCTGAATCTGGGGCACTAGGCTTAGTACATCGATCGGGCTGGATGACTTCTGACAATTTTATAAATGTTTTGGAACATATTGTTCGAAATACTCTCTGTTCGAAGCAGAATAAAGTCCTTTTAATTATGGATAATCATCAGTCTCACATATCAGTCGAAAGTATAGATTATTGCAGAGAACATGGAATTGTCGTATTAACCTTGCCACCACATACTTCAAACAGGCTTCAGCCCTTGGATCGATCAATCTTTGGTCCTTTCAAAACATTTTTTAATCAAGGGGCTGACGCCTGGATGTTAACGCATCCTGGTCAAACCCTGACTATATACGACCTACCAGCTCTTTGTGCTACTGCTTGGGATCGTGCTGCTACACCATCCAATATCAAGTCTGGATTTAGGTGCACCGGAATATGGCCCTTTGACAGAAATGTATTTTCTGAAGCAGATTTTTTATCATGCTATGTCACCGATAGACCACAAAATGTGACAAATCAAAATTGTATTGATGTGTCCGTAACAGGTAATCCTTTGGAAGAAGACTTACCACAACCAGGGCCAAGTAAGGAAGATACGAATTTTCACACGCCACAGTTAAGTAAGGAAATAGGAAACATAAAAGCCCCGCTGTTAGTTACCCCAGAAAATGTTTTACCTTTTCCAAAGGCTCCAGCGCGAAAGCTCACAAACAGAGGCCCACCTAGACAAAAATCGATTATAGCGACCGATACTCCCGAAAGGGATGCAATTGCGGAACGGAAAAGAAAGAACCCCACAAGTGAGAAAAAACGCAACTCTGTTAAAAGAAAAGTCATGCAGGACTCGTCATCAGATGATGAAGAAGTGCCGTTGGAAAGTAGTTCATCAGAAGCATCGGAAGGAGTTGAAATGAAAGATTGGGATACAGAAAATCTTAAAGAAGGGGAATACATTATTTGCAAAGTGTACGGAAAAACAAATAAAACATTCAGATGTTATGCGGCTAGAATTGAAAATATCATCATTAATCGTGGATATGACGTTCAGTTTTTGAAAAAACATACGGCGTCTAATCGGTTCTCAATTTCCGACGAACCTAGGGCATTTGTGTATTTTTCTGAAGTTATCCTAAAACTTCCACAGCCAGTTTGTGACACAAGACAGCGATTTCATGATATGATGTACTTTAACGTAGACTTAAATGAGTACAGCCTTTTATAAATTAGTTTGTATTAGCAGGACCTGATGGGTTTTACTACATTATAGGTTTTGTACCATTTTTCTCATGTATTTTATTTGTGTCCATATGCTCCCCGTACAAGGGGAGGGTGCGGACAAATGACACGTTAATACTTGCATTATGGTAACTTCTAAATTATTTGGTAGTATATTATGTATATTTGCTTGTCGTTAGGTAGATAGCTTTTCTAGAATTTGAAGTAAAAAAACTATCAAATTTTTCAAACAGTATTGATAAGAGAATTTTTTAGTTAAATCTGTCCAAACCCTCCCCGCTCTCCCCTACAATTCTTGGCCTAAATACAAAGTTTCAGTTTTCTAGCTCAAAGTTGATTTTTTTGCCATTTTTTCTAATTAACTTTTTTTTTATTTAATGTAAGTTCGCTTAATGGATATTAAAATATTTGCTTAGACCATACTCAATATTTTATTTAGTTTGTATGAGCTTTTTTTTACTAGGATGCCATTTTTTTCGAAATTTAAAATTAGAGGCAAAAAAATTTGACACAGGTGGTGCAAAGTTATCCTAATTTAAAAATTTTAACAGATAGACGTCAGATGTTTCGTTTTTCAAATGACAAATACATCTAAATATTTGATAAAAATTTTATTTTATACTTAAAACTATCATTATTATTAAAAGGAACAAAAAGGAACTTTAATCATTTTAAATAGGTAACACAAAAGCAATATAAATTTCACATTTCAGTGTGACGTCCTTCTCGCTCTATACAAACACCCGTCCGTCTATAAACGTCTTTGACAGCATTTTGTAAAAAGCTTGGTCTTATATCGGCACAACACTGTGTTATCGTTTGTTCCAAATGCTCGATATTTCTAAACGGTCGATTCTTTCTGCTTAAGATAACCCCACAGAAAAAAGTCTAGTGGGGTTATGTCAGGCGACCTGGGTGGCCAGTGACATTCTCTATCACGCCCTATAACTCTGTTTTGAAATAATTGGTTTATGCGTTCTTTCACTACTACAGTTTGATGTATGGGTGCACCATCAAGCTGATACCATAAGTTATGTCTATGGTGTAAGGGTATGTTATCCAAAACTTCGGTAATCTCGTTATCAAGAAAATTCAGGTACCTTTCACTAGTTAAGTTTACTCTAAAGAAGTATGGTCCAATAAGCTCATCTTTCAAAATTCCACACCAAACATTGGTTTTAAAATGATACTGGTCGCATGCATTACCAAAATCCCTACACGATGCTACAATAGCCAGGGGCATTGAACCTCTAATCTGTGACTGGATACGCAATATGCTAATAAGCAGGACCATCAAGACTGAGTTGCGGGGGGAAGAGGTCAGATTCAGGGCCGCCAAGGGGTGCCCGCAGGGAGGCGTTTTATCGCCCCTTCTGTGGTCACTCTTGGTGGATGACCTGCTGGCCATACTCTCCCTGTGGGGGATCAGTCTGCAGGCATATGCAGATGATCTGGTCATATTAATTAAAGGAACGTCTGAGGACCGAATATCTGACATTCTCCAAGAAATTCTCGGTATCATATATCAATGGTGCCTGAGAGAGGAAATGTCAATTAATCCTCACAAAACGGTAATTGTGCCATTCACCAGGAAAAGAAGGCTGGATAATCTAAGACCGCCTTCCTTACAAGGAGAGAGCATACCGTTTGCCAACGAGGCAAAGTATCTAGGAGTAACACTGGACAAAACACTAAGTTGGAACTCCCATATGGAGAAGATTATCCGCAAGGCCAGTCTGTCTCTATGGACATGTCGCAGGATTTGTGGGAAATCCTGGGGTATGGCACCAAAGCAGTTATACTGGCTGTACGTAACTGTCATACGACCAATGATAACGTACGGCTCTGTAGCCTGGTGGAATAAGGGCCAACAACGATTGGCCCAAGCAAAATTAGCCGGACTACAAAGACAGGCATGCCTTGCGATTACTGGAGCTATTCGCACCACACCAACGGCAGCCATGGAGGTCCTATTAGGACTAATTCCTCTCCATCTATACTTAGAGAAGGAAGCCAAATGGGCAACCTACAGAATGCATCAAGCAGCAACCAACAAACCGCAGTTGTGCATGCTAGAGGGTACCGGAATGCTGGCGGACATTAAGACCGACAGCATTCTGGAAATGCCCTCAGATATCATGACAAAAGTACCCAATAACGAACTGCCCTATAATGTCGTTTATCCCAGTAGGGAGGAATGGGACGGCAATAGTGGGACTTTGCTCAGTTCGGAATTTGGATTATACACAGACGGCTCCAAAACTAATGAAGGGGTTGGAGCCGGTGTATACGGCAAAAGTCCGAAAGTAGAGCTGACAATCAGTCTGGGATCTATGGCGACCATATTTCAGGCTGAGGTTCACGCCATTGAAATGTGTGCAAGACTGCTGACAAATCGACAGTACGCACACAGGGCAATCAAGATATTCTCTGACAGTCAAGCCGCTCTAAAAGCCCTTGAATCGAGATGGTGCAACTCAAAGACGGTATGGAGCTGTCGCGAAGCACTATTCGAACTAAGTCTCAATAATAGAATTACCCTAGTATGGATTCCGGGACACATGGGTCTAGAGGGCAACGAGGCTGCTGACAAACTCGCCAAGAGTGGGGCGGCAACGAAATTCACGAGACCCGAACCGGCAATAGGTATATCCCATGCTACCGCCAAGATAAAGATCCTGGCCGAAGCAACGGATAAGTGGGGAAGGCATTGGTTGAGCTTACCAGGCCTGAGGCACTCAAAGGCATTCATAAACAGCCATAGAAATCAACAGCTAACTGACAAACTACTAGAGCTTAATAGGACGCATCTTAAAGCCCTAGTGGGACTTTATACCGGCCACTGCAGACTGCGACACCATATGCACAAAATTGGACTGACGCAAGATGAGGAGTGCCGACTCTGCATGGAAGATGCGGAAACAGCGGAGCACGTACTGTGCGCCTGCCCTGCAGCAGCAAGAACCAGATTCGCCCTATTTGGCGAGGTGACACTACTGCCGGAAGACATGAAGAATGTCTCCCCCTATACAATTATTAGCTTCATTAAGAAGATAGATCTATTGGGAGAAATATAAATAAGGTGTGAGCCACAATAGATCATTCGGTCGCAGTGGAGGGTTAATTGTAACCCACTCACTTTCAACCTAACCTAACCTAACCTACTGGTCGCGACATTCAATTGTGAAGTTAGGATTTTCTTGGGACCACCATCGGCAATTTTGTGAGCTCACGGTACCATTCGAAGAGAAAGTGGCTTCATCTGTCCATAATATCTTTTATGGAAAAAGAATATTCTCCTCATATTGTCCCTGATACCAAAACGAAAAATCAAGTCGGATATCAAAATCGCGTTCTTTTAATGTGTTTATAAACTTGGGTTTATATGCCCGAAATCGATTTTTCTGAAGAATTTTTCTAACGCTTTCCCTCTTGCATCCTGTTGAATCACTTATCTTGGTTACACTAGTTTGACCGTGGTGAATAACAGTTAAACAAACATCAAGTTGTGCTGCTTCATCGTATTTACTTGCCGCGTGAGGTTTCTTAAAATTATTTTGAACAAATCCAGTTTCTCTAAATTTTGACATTATTCTTGAAACAGTGCTATGCTGCAAATTTTTTTCTGGATGCCTCTCATTAAAAATGGCAGATACTTGCCGGTGAGGCATATTCTCTCCACAAATTAAGACAATTTCTATTTTTTCTTGAATGGACAACATTGGTGATAACACTGAAAACTATAACTTGCGAAAATATTCAAATTTATGACATTTCTTTTATTTATTCGGCACTCTAATTCGTTTTTTTTTCCATAGCCTACTTATAAAATTCAAAATTGCCTTGATATTTTATTGTGGATAAAAAGAAAATGTGTCTAAATTTTGAACTAATCCGATATCTGGGAATTTTATTATGAGTTTTTTAAACTTCTTAGGTGTATGTACTATAAAAAAAATGGAATATCTGACGTCTATCTGTTAAAATTTTTAAATTAGGATAACTTTGCACCACCTGTGTCAAATTTTTTTGCCCCTAATTTTAAATTTCGAAAAAAAAATGGCATTCTAGTAAAAAAAAGCTCATACAAACTAAATAAAATATTGAGTATGGTATAAGCAAATAGTTTAATATCCATTAAGCGAACTTACATTAAATAAAAAAAAAGTTAATTAGAAAAAATGGCAAAAAAATCAACTTTGAGCTAGAAAACTGAAACTTTGTATTTAGGCCAAGAATTGTACTAGAAACAACTTTTTCTAATAAAATTTTTTGAAATTCGGTAAAACAATGCCATTTTTCAGCATTTTTTGATTAAAATGTAATTTTTGACAGATACCGAATGACAGATGGTGACATTTGATTATATAATTTTTAGTCTAATTTGAAGCAAAAACGATTGCCCAAATTTAATTTTAACTAACCTCATTAATAAAAAAAAGTTCCATATGGTGCGGACTTTAATGGTGACACTGTATGTACATATATGGTGGAGTAGCATGCAACAAAATATATTCATTAATTGTTTATGGAAAACTCTCCTCCCTAATCCTATCAAGATATTGATTTTTTTTAAATTTTTATTTATTAATAAATAATGGGGTAAAAGATAACGCCTTTGGAAGAGTCAAAAAGTTGCAGGGCATAAACGTTACCCTGTTTTCTTTAGGAATATTATCCATTGAGGTACTTGGAAGACAATAATTATGATCCATTATCATTTTACGCCTAAAAAAGATAAATACCGTATAAAAGTAGTTTGCGGTTAATGTATTTAACTTACCGTTCCGTAACAAATAAACACCAAAACACGTAGGTGGTAGGTACGTCCAAAATAGAAGTCTAATAAACTTATTTAAATACAAAACACATGAGAACAATTAAAAACACAGCAAAACACTTAACGAGAAAAAAAGCACGTGGCGATGTCACTGATGTCAGTGTCAGTGGGCTTTGGGCTAATTACGGCTCTATGATGGGTTGGGGATATTTCAAAGTTACTGGTCCAGCTAGTTACTGTCATTTGTCTATTGTCAAATGTCGAACGACGAGACGAGCCGTGAATCCGACTATACAGGGAGTTATGGAAATGACTTATTATATTTTAAGGGGCCACTCCTGGGGTGGCCTAGAGTTACACTTGATAGTTTTTTTTTTCTAAAATCGGAAGTATTTTGAATTTTGTAAAATACCTTAAAACCGGACCATCTGTGCCTCTATGAAAGTTCATTACCCCTAAACACGTGTTTTTGACATGACAAATTGGCGGAATTTCTACAGACAGCTGATTACCTTGCGACGTTGCCAAGTATTCGGGAAAATCTTTTTTTTAGGTTTTTTAAAAAAGATTAAATCAAAAACTATACTGCGATTTCAATTAAACAAGCCTTATTCAATAGGTATAGTTTTTACTCACCCCATGAAATTGTATTGCTATCATAATACTTCGCTGAGTAAAAATCGTAGATACCAACAACAAGCCCTATGTCTGGAAATTTACACAGATAAACTATCACATCACAAAACATTCCCATCACATGTGTATCACATTATTCAACAACTATACACTCCAGCAGCAAAACGCAAACAAATTTTATGCCGTTGCAAGTAAATGAATAATAAGAAATGATATTAAAAACAAATTTATGAAGCCACATATGAAGCCATTGACTTTGAACTGCTCAGTACCCAATCACAGAACAGCAACAAATCACATTTCCCGCCCCCTGGACTATCGTGTTTAAATGTTGTGTGTCCAGTTAAGAGGACTGGATTGGATACCGTAATTATTATTCTTAATTGCAATGGCCACCTGTCTTGACGACAATCAGCCAGCTATTATCATTACCAAGAAGAACAGAAGTCACAGAAGAAGAGAAAGAACATAACCGTAACGTTATTTGTTGAATTTAGATTGTTCTTTCCGTGAGCTTTTTTACTGTAGAACACGATCTCGGAAGAAGAAACGAAATGCTTCTATTACACTCCATTTTAAATGCAATGCAATTTTATAAAGGTAGGTATGCAACAATTTTTAAATTTTATTTTTCCAGTTCACAGAAAACCATACCGCAAATAATTCACCTTACGTCGTATAACATAAAAATACAGTTTTAAATTGTGAATAAATCTTTATTTTATCGGTTAATGATAGTTATATAATTGGAGATCTGCCCCATGTATACGATTTTCAATATCTGAAACTAGTTTTTGACCTCCGTGTAATGGTAAATTAAAAAAAATGAAAGATACAATATACTTTTAGCTTTAGCAGAAACTAGCTATGTCAAGGACAATAATTGATCTCGTAGATGTCTTCAATCAACCAAAGGCAGAATATGACATAGAAAATTGTGATTTAATTGAAAGTAAGAAGTGAGGTAAGTACAGGACAGTCAGTCACACACCCAAGTTAAAAATATGCAATATTTTAGCCCCACCTAAGCCGCTGGTCTGGTGCGTTAAATTAATAATAATAAGCTCACGGAAAGAATCTTAATAATAATAATATTATTATTATTAAGATACTCTGTTAGTACATTTAAAATTTTCATTTTTTATTAAAAAAATAAAAGTTTAGGTATGTATAGGCACATTTAAAAGTCCTACTCTTTGTAAATTTATAAAACCACTTTTAACATTCATTACTATACAGGGTAAACAAAAAAAATCAACATTATAAATATACAGTTTTATTTTATAGTTAAATCTTAAAAGATGCTTATTTTTAGAATTTAAATTCTCACAGGTCATCACAGATATATTATTGTTCTTTAAGTGATTTGTGAGATCATCAATAGTAGAATCTACTCTCAAGTTTCCCACATATAACCATGATTGCTTAGGCCGCTGCCAATCCGGAGCTAGTTTTATTACTGCTCTTTATAGCTTGATTTGATAAGTTTTTTGGGTTATATTTAGGTTTGTGTTCTCAGCAGCTATAGCTTCCGTAATAGCTGCAGCGGCATGTTCAGGGTTAATCTTGAGTGGTTTCATAGATTTTGATATACTTCCTTTTCCCTTTTAATATACTACTTCCTCCGATTTCAAAGTAGACAATCTTGTAAATTATATAGTCTGGTAGGTATTTTGTTAAAGGCCTTTTCGAAGGCAAGATAATTCACATTGATCGGTTCATGGTTATCATCAGCTAGTGTCCATTCATTAAGTCTTGTTAATAGGTTGGTCAATGTAGATTTTTCAGAAGAAAGCCGTGCTGTTGAGCTGGTATGATATGTGTTGACTAGGAGGAAATCTTAATTATTTTGCGATAATCTTTTCCATGCACTTGCATATTGCGTTGATCAGACATATTGCACTGAGGAAAATTTCTAATAGCCTTTATTAGAAATCGACTTACCGTTGCTATAAATCGTAATAGCATAGGGGACAGATCATGTCCGTTGTTGCCGTTATTAAAATAAAAGTGCTGCAACAGCCGACTTACCACAAGTAGCATATCACATAAGTCATTTTGAGTTTGCTGTGGTTACCTAACAGGCTTTCCTACCATTACAAAAAAAAAATAGTTACCGATATTATTTATTTTTAATAGGAGAACCATAGTTTAGTTAGTACAACAAAATAAGTTGTTGTGGTTAGTATTATGCTATTTACCCTTATAAACAAAATTTAGTTATGGTAGTTAAGTTTTATACTATTGCAGTCATTTATACGAACTGTAAAAATTAGGTAAATTGCTGTGATAAGCAGTGCGTTGACTTGTCGTAGGTAATTATTGTTTTTGCTACAGCAATGACTTTTGACTTAAAAAACGACGTTAAAGTTTGCATAATTAGGGAGTTTTTGCATACATTTCCTTTTTTGTCCAGGTTAGGCAAGATTTTTTTATGCAAAATCTATGTATATTATGTAGGTTATACAGGTGAGTATAAAAAAATTAACGTATGTATAGTTATTTAAATTTTATTAAGCCATATAGGTAAATAATACATTTTAAAAAAACATTAACATGATATAAGTATTACTTATTGGTTTCCTGACGTATTAGTAAATTTATAATAATAAAATAAATTTTAAATACGAAATAATATACCGGGTGACAACGAATGTTGTTACCCCCGTATTTCTTTCGTAGTTTTATTAATACAATCTTTTAAGAGATTGTAAGTGCATATTTTGGGAGTTTTTAGTAAAATCATACTTTTAAAATCACAGTGATCCTAATTTTCTAATTTTAAATGAGACGCCCGGTATATTTTGGCATATTTAAATTCGCCGTAAAATTATAACTATTTTTTAGTAAGTGCATTATTAGCCTAAACATATAAGTTTCAGAAATATTGTCTTAAATATGAAATTTTTGACAATTTGACAGCTTATAGCCTTTCAATTATTATAAGTCTCACATGTCCCTATCGTACTTTTTCATTCCTTTTCCAAAAATAGCAACTTTCGGTTAAACCGGAAGTACTATATTTCCGACTTTTCGAGTTACATCTGGTTTAACCAGAAGTTGATCTTTTTGGGAAAAGAATAGAAAAATACGACAGGGACATGTGCGACTTATAATTATTGGAAGGCTATGAACTGTCAAATTGTCAAAAATTTCATATTTAAAAAGTCAATATCCCGGAATCTATTAAGTTTAGGCTAATAATGCACTTATTAAAAGATAAATATAATTTTACGGCAAAAATAAATATGTAATAATATACCGGGTGTTCCATTTGAAATAAGAAAATTAGTTATTTTAAAAGAATGATTTTACTAAAAACTCACAAAATATGCATTTACAATCTCCTGAAATTTTTAAGTTTGTATTAATAAAACTTACGAAAAAAATAGGTGGGGGGGGACAACATTCCTTATCACCCGGTAGAACGTAAACATAAAAGATCAACATAACCAGTGAAATTCTTGACATGTCAACTACTGAATAATACAAAACGTAAACCTTACAGATAAAAATAATCCGTGAAAACCTTGACATCATATGTCAACCACTGAAAAGTACAGAATGTAAACCTACGAGATCAAAACAATCACTAAAAAACTTGACATATGTTAACTACCTACTAAATAATATTCAACGTAAACCTTAACAGATAAAACTAATCCGTGAAAACCTTAACATCATATATCAACTACTGAAAAATACAGAACGTAAACCTACGAGATCAAAACAATCACTAAAAATCTTGACATAAGATTAATGTCAACTAATAAAATAATAATTATGCTATACATAAAAAATATAGAAAAGACAATATTCGGTACGAATACACGAATATATTATAAAATATAGTAGCTATGTAACTAAAATTTGGTTGGAAATCATTATACTACAAAAATTATGTGAAAGACATACTAAGATATAGTAACAAACATATGATTATTTCGCTTAATCACTGTAGATGTTTCTACTAGGAAAATATCTGGAACAAATAAGTAGTTGGTGTTTGTTGTAGGGCATATTTTGTATGAAAAAAGATGTTCGTTAAATATCAAAATTTTAAACTCATTAGAAATTAGACAAATTTCTTTTTTCTCATTTACAATCATTGTTGTAATAGACCCAAAATGCACGTTATCTCCGTTTTTTAGAACTATTATATCTTTTTCTCTTAAAGTTTTATTATTGTATGATAACCTATATACTTCTGAAATTTTTTCTTGGAAGGAATTTGTTGCTGCATCAGATGTAAATTTATCTTTGTCCAACATATTCTTAAATAGTGGCAACATTTCTTGAAAATTTTTATTTCTATTTTTGGTGTAAGAATAAATAATTTTATTTTCAAATGCAACATTAGATGCGAACCTAGAAGCTAACTGGAGCTGATGCTTTATTGCAAGGCTATACGTAATATTCACTCGTGAAGATATAACATTAGCAGCTAATTTAGATACGCGATGTTTGGATTCATACCTTAAAGTCATGATTCTACTTAAAGGTCCTACTTTTTTCATCACTAATGGATAATGAGTCATTAAGTGAAATTTGGGAGACAAAGGGCTAAATAATTCTAAAAATAAAGAATGATGCTGAATTATCAAATTTCTAAGTTCAAGGCACAATTGTGGAACAACATATTCACCAAGAACTATTTTTAAGATTTTTCTTAACAATATATATAACTGCCAATGTTTATTACCTTCAGGAATGAGATAACCAAATAATAACCCTGCATTTATTATAAAAGATTTCATTTCTGAAGCTGACATTTGTATGTGTTTCTTTTTTAAAGACTCGATTGTAATGACCGGAGGTTTATTCTGGTTGTCCCCAAAATCAAAAAAACGTATTTTATTATTTAAAGTTTCAATTTCAAAAATTTTATCTACTATGATAAACTGATATAATAAATTACCCATTACCTTCATACCAACTCCTTCGAAAATATCATGAGCGATATCTACAGAAAAATTCTCTGTTACGTGAAAAAGTTCAATATTGTTAAGGACTGGAGAAAATTTTACTCCTGTTGCAGCAACGTTATTTGTCTTTAGATCATCTTCGTAGTTATGTCTATTTCTCAAGGAAGAATATACCTCAGTACACATTTCCTTGGTTTCAGCACGTAAACATTTACAAAAACGACAAAACGAGTGAGCGCTAAAACTTTCTTGAAAACCAAGTAAGGTATTTAATCCAAGATTATCCCCTATAAATAATGCAATACAAAAATATACTTTTATTATTTCTCCTGAAGATAGATGCAGTGTAATGCCTTCATTTTTCAAAACATTTAATTCATGTACCAATTTTGTAAACATTACTTTTTCTCCAAATTGTTTTAAGTCAGCAGAATGATAAAGCATTGCAATGAAAATATTATCTAAACGCGATTGAAAACATGGAGGAATGCATGAGACCGAGTAATATACGGCACCAATTTTGTAGATACCTGAATGAGAGCCAAGAGGATTTCCACTTTCGAAATCGTCGTAATAAATAAACAAAGGTAAAACAATGTCATCGTTTTTAAAATTACTAATTTTTTCCTTCCAATAATCAGTCTGAATGACATTATATATTGCAGATTTTTCTGCTATTTCTTCAATGAATTTTATAGTGTCAAATAAAATATTTGGTAGTTCAAAAAATTTTTGCAAGACCGGGATCATTGGTATATACTGAGCTACATAATTTCTTGGGACTGGAACAAACTTACTGTGTTTTTCTAATCGCTGTCCCACAACAAACGCAACTGGCTTTATAAAGAATCCCGATTGCTCTAAAAATTTGAATCTTAAATACTCACTGTCCAAACCATCAAATAAATGCTCAAACTCCTCAAAATATCTGTTAATATAAAACTTATTTTCATCCGTTAATGCAGACACAAGACTTAAAGAATTTTTAAATAAAGTTAAAGGCTGTAACAATAAATTTTGCAGACTATCCACTATTTTTTGAACATTCTTTCGACAAATACTTGGCTCAGAATACAGACCGCTAATAAATATAACATTATTTTTTTTAAGAGCCGCTTTAAAATTATCAAACAACTCTCCTGGATTTGGAGGGATATTCTGGGCAGGCATTATATCTGTACAAGAAATATTAACTTGTTGTTGTTCACTTGTTTGTGACAAAACATTCTCATTGCAATTGATATTGCTATTATTGTTATTAGGATTAAGAAAACTATTTTGAGCGGTATTTTCATGGGTTCTTAAATGTTTTCTAAATGAATTAAGGTTTGTAAAGTGCCTATGACATTTGTTCTGTCCGCAAAAATAGTGACTAGAGTCTTCGCACTTATGTAGAATTTTTAAATGAGTAATTAATGAATTAACTTTAAAAAAAGAATCACCACAAAAGTAACAATCCATTATTTAAGTTTGGTCAAATATCAATATTTTAAATGTCTTTTACTTTAGTTGCATACTTACTATGTTATGAAAAATTTTTCCCGAGTCAGTTTCTACCAGCTTATAATTAACGTAAACTTAATCTATTGGTTTATTTTCCAAATGATATTTAATATCCGTCATAACAGCAGATGTGGCAGGGTTCTTTTTCTTTGGCTTCATTTTAAAAAGAATTTCTTCAATAAACAGCCAGACATGTTCACTTTCGGGGGGGTACTCCACGTCTAATGCGTGAAAAAACTTAAACAGCATTTCTAACGTGCGTATAGCCGATTCCACCTTATATTTAATGTCATCAGTTACAATATAAAATCCTTCGGGATTAACTAAGGGTCCTACAATTACACCAAATGGTTGCAGGGACATTCCATATTTTAGAAGCTTTTCCTTTCTTGAAGAAACTTTTTGGTCCAATTCATCAAAATTCTAAAAAGTGGTGTAATTAGATAAGTAAACCGAAAAATATTTATTATGTAAAATTTTACATAATCAATCGTTGTAGAAAAAAATGTGTATTATTATATGGCTACCTCAATATGCATAAAAAAACTATCAACTACTTCACTTCTTGCAGGTCTATAGTTACCACCCTTTCTAGACTTTTTGAGAGTAATAGGCGGAAACAGGTATGGCAGTACAACCAAAGCATTGATTTGTTTATCTAAAAAATCAAATTAAACTAATATTAAATATACAGGCTCTGCCCAGATTTAGTTAACATATGGAAAACTTTTTTAATACTTATCAATTTTTTCGAAAAATTTTGATTGTCTTAAAAATAATATTAAACTGTTAAAACTTGAAAAAGCAAGTTCCAATTTTTCAAAAAAATTTATATTAAAAAAGTTTCCCATATGTTAATTTACCAAATCTGGGCCGACACTGTACAGTACAGTACTGTACAGTGTGGTCGAAATTTTTTTTTTTAGTTGCACAATCATGCAAAGTCAAATAGGATACCTACAGGGTAAGGCAAAAAATATGAAAATCGTTTAAGAGTAAAGAACTCTTAATCGAAAAACAGAGGAAAAGTTGTTCAGAATTAAAAAAATTGTCTAAATACAAAGTAGCCTTAACTCTATGCAAAAAAATAAAAACTTGGAAACTTTAATGAACGTATAATATTTTTTTATATACCTTTTCATCTTTTCAAATTGCCCACAATCACTTCTGATCCGCTTTCATCAAATTAAAGTAAATTTCTTAAATTTGCTTAGATTTATAATTTTTTTAAATATCCCAAAAACTTCGTTGTTAGCAAGGGTATTACAGTTCTAAAAGTCTCCATACACAAGCTCTTTATACATATTGTTTAAATATTCGTTTTATCCAGCTAACTCGAGCTATGAAAAACAAAATTTATATTATTTCAGGCCTAATCATTTAAAAAAAAAATTCAGTCATTTCACCAGTTAGCTGGTTAAAACGTATACTTAAACAATCTGTATTAAGAACTTGTTTATGGAGACTCTCTAATGTAAAAAATGTTACTCACCTACACATTCCTGATCAACAGGTCTAATGGTGCGTTCTTTCGCTTCATTTAATATGGCACTACAGACTTCCGGCCATGTGTTGTATATTATGTCAATTTTTTCAGGGAATCTTTGGTTAAAATCACTCTCTAGCTACAAATAAAAGTTTTTAATACAAAAGTAGAAAACCGACAGTTTTTAGGAGTCACAATAGTATTTTTTTTTACCATATTGCCACTAACTTGAAAAACTAGAAAGCAAAAGTTTTTATTTAAGTACACTTTAAGCAAGTGCTTTAGCATAAAAAAAAATTTTTTATACTTAAATAAAGTAACTAAAATAGAAGGTATAATAAAAAGCAGAATAGAAAAAAAAATGTTTGGTAATGAAACTTACAAGTGTGATTCCTTCATTCAACTTTAAACATGGAAAGTCATCAAAAATGTTCGCTAAGTCACTGTTTATATAGGTACGCTTTCTTATCTTGAACGTCTGCTCCCAAGCGTCAAAGACTTTAACAAACGGCTCAGTTCGCACTTTTAGGAAATTCAGAAGCTCTGAAACTTCTGGTGTTTCTGGACTCTGTGATTGTGCTTGGGTTTGGGTATGTTCACATCCTTTCTTATGAGCATTGGCGATTTTCAATGCAGCTTTAACATTTATGAATCGGTGCCAAAGTTTTCCCTTCTTTGGCTCCCTGCCTTCCGAAGGTATGAAATAAGTTGCTTGTTCCTCATATGGAAAAGTAATTTCTATTTCTCTGGCAACTTTAGATAATGTGTCTGATTTTATTCTAAAAATATTTAATTACTTAAGCAAAATAAATAAATAAAATAATACATTTTAAACAATTTAGGTATTGTGTATACTGATTTGTTTTTATATTTTGTATTTTTCTTTTCTATTGGGCAGCCGCGCCCGTTGATAAATAAATAAATTTAAACAAAAATATATATAATATCTATACAGTGACCGGCAAAGAGTTCGCAACATATGGGAAACATTTTTATTAGTGGAATATTGAAAAATATTTTCTGGGGGATCGGATGTGCATGTCCCATAACCTTAAAATCGATTTTGGCATACGTCACGTGACCACTGGTATGGCGGGAAAGTTGAAGAAACGAATATGCAATCATCAGAAATCAGATTAGTTGAAGAGATATCGAAAAAATTCCAAGAATAAAAAGTGGAATTCTTGGAATTTTTTCGATATTTAAGAATAAAAAGTGGAATTCTTTCGATATCTCATCAACTAATCTGATTTATGATGATTGCATATTCGTTTCTTCTACTTTCCCGCCATAACAGTGGTCACGTGACGTATGCCAAAATCGATTTTAAGGTTATGGGACATGCACATCCGATCCCCAAGAAAATATTTTTCAATATTCCACTAATAAAAATGTTTCCCATATGTTGCGAACTCTTTGCCGGTCACTGTATAATAGAACTTTATTGAACATGTCATGTCCAACATGTCCTTCAGCTAATTTTGCTAAAAATGTTCATTGTATACTTACTCTGACCCATATAAAGAAATTACTTCATTGATACATATTTTTACAAGTTTTTGTCGTAAATCGTTATTAAGTTTCTTTCTATTTAGAAGCACAATTTGCCCGTCAGTACTTTTTTTCAAAACAGATTCCAATCCCTACAAAAAAAAATAAATCTGTGCCCTTATTTTACAATAAGTACGCAAATAAACCATTTAGTGGATTTATATATAATAGGCATAAATTTTAGTTCTCACAAAGCCAAAGCATGATTGCTTTTAAGAAAAAACAAATATTTTTTATCCTAAAAGATATTTATCATATCATAAACTTTTACCTCAGTAAATACAGTTGAAAAAACATCTAGTTTAAGCTTCTTGGATTCACTTAAAAGACTCTGATCAATATTTTTTATTTTTAAAGGTAGTTGGGGTATAATAAATGTTCCATCATCCAAGACATTTTCATCAAAGTCATCAAAAGATGACTGATGCGCTTCCAAAGTGTCCCTAGACACTATTGTGTCTGTAGATGCTGTTGATTCAGTTTCTACAGTCTATAATATAGATAATAGGTAAAATAGTAACATTTGGTACTAAATAGGTAGGTAGTAAACAGGCTAAAATACTTTCCAATGCCTATAATTTGAGCAGTAACTTTTTAAAAAAGTTTTAAATTTATATTTACTTATTTTCTATTGCTGTTATAGGTACCTAGTGATTATACCAATAACTTCCAAATACTGTTCTCCGATATAATATGAATAAAATTGTATTTTTTTGTGGAAACCCGTAGATTGTTATGCTATTAGGTAGGTACATATATAGCTCAGTATACATATTATTATAGGTACCATAATATACATATTATTATAAAATCTCAAATTTAAGTATTTTTTACCGATATAGGTATGTCGTGTATCTATAGGTACTTAATTATGTCTATAGATAACTTACAAGTGCAGAGGCATTCAGTTCGCTGAATTTCTTTTTAAAAATTAATCTTGGGCCACTCTTTGTAAATATTTTTCTTATAGTTTCTTCATCTAAGAGAGGAAAACTTTCATCCTCGATGCCTTCTTCTAAGAAAATTTTCAAAAATTAAATAACATGTAGGTGGGTAACTTTGTTTTTAGCATTATTACCTTCGAAGGCCTCCACATACCCCTCCAGCCCCCATTCTAGGAGGGTCAACTTGTATGCCATGGTATGGTAGAAACTTATAAGAAAATTTAACCTTAAAATGTAAAAAACATACATTTTTAAATTAACACAAAATGACAACAGCTTACGACCAAAGGTAAATATTTTTTATTTTAATAAATATAGATGTTAACCATGATTTTTTTTTATTTCAATACCAACAGGTTTTCGTTTTTCTTCAGAAATACAAAATATAGGTACCGAAAAGTTAATTCCAGTTTTTAATTAATTAGGGTTACATCCCAAGGAGGCCTAAACCATTTTAGTTTTTTTTTCCTAAAGTGAATATACTCAGGAATAACATATTTATGTCTATTCAAAATAATAAATGCTTCATCGTTCAGTTTCACTGCCTAAATGCGGGCCAATTAAGACCTTAATTTATTCTTGCAGGTGATTTGCATAAATGCAACGTTTATGTTAATGAATAATTTAATTTATAATTGGTCTCTGGCCATTAGGTTTCAACCAGAATTATAAACTTAAAACACACACATTAATTGGTCTGCATAGACAACCTTCTTTATTCGTCAAATTTTGAACTACTGAACTTTTGCTTTTCACGAGTTTTTTTTGTATTTTGAAATTCAAACCAAAAACAAATTAGCACCTAAAAAGTTTGAGGTTAGAAGAAATCCAGTTCACTGTCAAATAATGACGTCACATTTTTAGTGACGTCACGGCACGAGATGCTCAATTTACCGCCTTCTCAAACACAAGCCAAAATAACAAAAGTTGGGTTATACAGATAGATAGTCAGTTAGTCAGTCGTCTTTAGTTAGTAATAGGTTGCAATAATGGCCACTTGTAAAAATTAGTTCATATAAACTGCAACATTTGGAACCTAACCTCTCCCGGATGACCAAGCGTCACTCAAAATTCGTTTAATACTATAGTAAACTTCTCTTTTATCAATATTTGCATTAAAAACAGCTAAAATTACAAAAAACTTACCTTCAACAATAACACAGTAGAAAATAAATTTTCCCGCCTGCACACGAAACACACCACCACTTCAAAACCAAAATGGAAATGAGTTCGGTCTTCGGTCAGTTCGGCACGTTTGTCAATACGACCACGTCCCGACGGGTCACGAAAATATTCGAACAGCCAGCAGATCTAAATCCATAGTTGTCAGAAATATTTTTTTTGCTGCGGCTATTACTTTTTCGACTTGTAGCTATTTACTGGTAGCTGCAGTAAGTAAAGGGATCTTAATCTAGCTGTGATTGTAACTACAGCTACATATTTAGGTGTGGTACCTTATAAGGAATTTGCAGTTGTTACCATAATAAAAATCATGAGTAGCCATTAACAATTACAATTCAAATAAAAAAGTTCATTAGCATAAGTAAACCTATTCAGTTATAACTATTAAAAAATAATAACCGTTGCAATTATTTAAGCTGTGATTATTAAAAATTTTCAGCACAGAAATTTAGCTGGCTCTATTTTCTCAGTGTGGCCTGTAGTTTACAGCCAGTTCTTTGTTTCCTTTTTATGTAAGTATAGGCATTGTTACAACACCCGTCAGACAATATTGTCAGAGGTAGTGGACTAGAGTGGTCATGTTCAAATCCGGCCTATTCTTGAAAAGGGTTTTGTTTGAAGCAGAGAGTGTGTCCGCATTTAGTGTGTTCCATTTGTACACAACACGATTCGATAGGAAATTTTTTCTAATCAGGCAAAAGCTCCTCTCCTTTTTTTACTTCTTCGTGTGACCTCTGAGTTGTTCGTTGGTGTTGGTTGTGAAGATTTGCAAGTATTCGCACGGTTTTCAGAGGACAATGTTCGCATAACATCATTTGTACTCGACTTGGTAGAAACGCTGTGAAATTGTTGTGAGGAGATCTCGTGGTCTGTTTGAAGTGGTGCGTTTGTTACCTGACCTACTATGCTAAAGATTTCATGCTTTTAAATTTAAGGTACGACCTATGTATGAATATTATTGCTTGGTGTTACTGAGCAAGTTGTGCTCATAGTTTCTTCTGGCTATTACTAAGTATGTTTTGGTTCTGTTATTTTGGTATTGATCACTAAGATAATTTATTATTATTATTATTACAGAGTACTTAGTAGACGGCGCATGCCGATGGGACTACTCTGGTTGCTCTTTGTATTAAAAAACGACTCGTATCAAACTTGACTTTGCTATCACAGGCTATATCACAGGTTGGTAGCACATCTTAACCAGGATATCACAGATAATAATAATAATGGACTAATGTAGTATTGATAGACTTCAGGTTCTGGTCCAGCCTGTTTTTGAAGCTGTTTATGCAGCTTGAAGAGACAGTGACCTCGTCCAATTGGTTCCAGGCATAGACCACTCGATTTGTAAGTAAGTTTTTACGCGCAAGTTTTGAGGTTTTTTCCTTCGAGAGTTTCTTACTGTGTCCACTAAGATAATTTCCATCGGTTCTTTTGAATTTCCTTAAAGTCTTCCTTTGTAAGCCACATTTTTTGTGCGTTGACTTTCTGAGGTTTATTGGGTATGTGTTAGTCAAGATGGGCTCTGCTTTGCTGATGTTTGTCCAGACTGGTTGTCGATCATTAGCGAGAAGGATGTGTCCATATTCGATAGTTGGTCGGCATATGGTTTTATAAATCTGGACACGTGGCAATTCCTCTGTTTTTGTAATTGAGTATTCTGAAGTGTTTTGCTCTAGACGTGGCCTGCTCTTTGTTATTCTAGAGTGGCTATTAAAGTTAACTTTGAGATCAATATTAATACCTAAGTATTTTGCGGAGGGTGCTGGATCAACTTGAGTGGTATCTGTGTTATTCTTGGGGATGTTGGAGATATTTTATGGCTGAAAATTATAAAATGCGATTTTATTGGATTCACAAGTAGTCTTTTCTTGAACCATTTTAGTGTATACCTAGTTGACTTGGTTTTGTAGGCTCTATTGTCTATGTATATGTTTCTTCCATGAGCTATAACCGCTCTGTATCATCGGCAAGCGGCCGCAGGTAGAAGTCTGGATTTTGAATTGGAGTGAGGTCGCAGCAATACAGGTTGTACAAAAGAGGTGATAGTGGTGATCCCTGGGGCAATCCTTGTTGGGGTACAAATTCTTCCGACTGTGAAGTGTTAATTCTAATAGATAATTTATGGTTTTCAAGATAGTTTTAGGAGCCAAATGAGAGTGTCTGGAATCTGAAGTTGTTTGAGTTTTAATAATAGACACGTGTGCCAGACATTATCAAAAGCCTTTTAATGTCCAGAAACAGTGCTGCAGATTTTTTGTTGTTGTGTTTTTCGCTTTGTCTGTTGGAAATTAGTATAAACCGTGTGTAAATGGTGGAACACTTAGGTTTAAAGCCAAACTGGTACAAAGGTATTTGTTGGAATGTTATATTTTGTAGTAAGTTTTTGACAATTTTATCAAGAAGTTTACCGAGCACTAGTAATATAGTGATGGATCTGTAATTTTTTGTGCAATTATGGTCAGTATTTGGTTTTGGTATATTAATGCCTCGATTTATTCTAACCTCTTTTTTCCATTTTTCTAGAAACGTTTTGCTTGATAGGCAGAAGTTATATGTATAGTCTTATAATATTCTTATAAACTGGGTAGTCAAGTTTTTTTACAAAAGTATCCATGGTATTTTGTCTTATACTGGTTAAGTATTCTTTTGATGGTGTAATATTTTAAAATATTCGCCCTCATTGACTGAATTCTTGAGAGTTGATGTTTGAGTTGTTAAAATACTCGTGAAACCATTCCTCAACTGTTCTGAAGTTGTCGTTGTCAAAGTTTGGGCTTGGCTCAGTGCTGTAGTGTTTCTGGTAATGTTTTAGAAAACTTTGGTTTTCTTTGAATCCGTTACAAACGTGGCGCCATCTTCAGTGATTGCTGGAACAGTTAGCGCTGTCCTGTACCTTGTTAGTTTCTTCACTTTATGGTAGAAATTTTTTTCTTTTGCCTCGTTCATTTCTTGACATCTGTTTAGCCAACTTATGACGATTAAGTTATTATTGTATTATTAGGATGTACATATTCTATAACCATTAATTTGTTTTTATTTTCTTTGTTTACATTAAAATCACCAATAATTATGGAATATTTATACAGTTATGCTTTTCCAATTATAGTTTTCTCAATTCGAGAGGTTAGTTCAGGTTAGTTGATGCATGTAAACCAAAAATATGTGTAATTGATCATTTTGGAAAGGGATGGGAACATGCACGCATTCGTTTAAAAAATTGTTTATTTGGGGTGTTTTAGCTTTCTTCATTTTTAGTGAAGGGTGCACTTGTGCCATATTTCCAAACCCGAGTATTAGTTATCACATGTCCTTGCAGTTGGTGGATTCTGTGGTTTTTGTCTCTACCAATAAAATGCAGTTTATTTTTTCCCTTTCTACAGTATTGTACAGAACACTTTTTTGTCTCTATAGCTATTTACGTTGTTGTCAATAATGTAAAGATGATTATCCATCAAACTGAATACTATTTTCTCCGTGTAATGGTTCTGTTGGGTCGTCATCATCTTCTTCCTTGGAGCCGTCTTTACTTTTATTTATTTTGTTACAATCTTTAGCAATTTTTTTTTTACGTCGAAGTTCGAACCTTTGAGTACTGCCGATACAATAATAAAAATGTAATATTTTACATTTCTTAACTTTTAATAATTGGTTCAACTAACTTTTAGGAATGTATATTGTTACTTCTAGTATAACCTAGGGTTTATCCAAATCATTTTGAATTTTAAAGTTGCATTATACTTCTAAGTGCTAGTTTTAAATACAACTCCATATTTTTATCACACTTTAAATCAAAAAATTATAGAAGGGAGATTATACATGATCTTCTTTATCACGAAAATGTCAAAAAGAAAAATTAATATTCATTAGCCGAAATGCTAGCCAAGACATTAATATCACAGGAGTAATGACCATTGAGAAGCTTCTGTCTCGATCAGATCGCCACGTTTTCTTTTGACTTCCATAATAATAGCCCAAAATCCTTAAGTGTTTCTCATAAGAAACATGACTAAGCGCAATACTAATGAGCGATTATTGAACTTAATCTACGAAAGTCTAAATTTTATTCTAGTTTTTACCAAACGGTGTCGCTTAGTGTTCTAACGGTTAAAATTCTACACACTTTATTATGTACAAACTTCGCTTTTGGTAGGTACTACTATGCTAAAACTAGCTCGAAGGGTTTTCTACTCTTTAGCATTATTTTTAACCCAGTGTTGTTAAGGAAATGGATTGGCTTAACATTCACATGGTGGTGAAGTTTATGTCCTCTTGGAATTATTTTTCTTGACATCTGCCCTCCATCATAGCTCAGAGTCTAAGGTGACATCTAAGTACATAGATGTGTTTAAATTGAGTATTAAGTTATTATTTATGCTGGATAACTTTAAGGTCAATAATATTATGTACTAATTGGGTCCCATTTAATTTTGTCCCATCATTAATCTGGTTGCAACTGCTAAAATAACAGTAACATCAGCAAAGTAGCTATAGAATCGTTTCCTAGTGTAGGTATGTCACAATTGTATAATAGGTACAGTACCGGGCCTAGTACGTACACCTACAGTACACTAGTACACACACTTGATATACCTGCTATGAAGTCTGAATGGGATTCTTGTTGTATTCTGAAGTATCTTTCTGGGATGTAGAATCCAAGAACTTGCTAGTGTTGTTTGGGAAGAAATAATCTGAGATTCTATAATAATTCAGACTTTTCAATTATTGGCTTTAATATAAATGATGTAAGGTGAAACTTCGTGTAGTGGTTTTTCTGGCTCTGGGATCAAATTTGTTTAGAATATAAACATAAATGGATGAGAATATTCTCAAACCACCGCAAAATGCGTTATACAATAAGGATTAAACAAATATTGCCAGAAACAGGTACTGTCCGGGCTATATGCCTCTCGAGGAGCACTGAGTTATATAGAAAAATTTGCTGTATTTTATTCTAACACAGTTAGATAGTAAAATACTAGATTCTAATTGTAAGAAGCTACCAAAAAAAGGAGGAATTATTTCTCTAGTTTACAATAAATTAGATAGTCGTATACAGTGGCGTAACTAAGGGTATGTGCGCTCCCCCGCAAAATTTTGAAAGCGCCCTGCTATTTGGCACCTGTCTGAATCCTTCACACTTACACCATAGTAAAAAATATTGTCATTTGTAAGCGTTGTTTAATATAGAAAGATATAAAGTATTGTAGAAAACAATTTTTTGTTGTAAAAATAATGAAATTTTAAAATAATGTAGGTACTGTTATTGGGGTATAATAATAAATTATTGAAATTGTTAATTATCATTTACTACGTTACCCTTATTTTATATCTACTCACATATTACATTATTTCTCATTCATTATTGTTTATTTTTAATTTTAATATTGTGACAATGATGAAACAAGGGATTTGAGGGCGCCTCTGGCTTTGCTGCGCCCCCCCCCCCCCGCCTGCGGGGGCGGTTTTTACGCCACTGGTCGTATAAAAATGTAGCAGTACTATCTGTTTTGAAACTTTTCATTCAAATATTGATTAACGATTCCCGCATTGTGACATGGAGCTCCATCATGTAAAAGCCACATATTTTCCCTTACTGCAAGAGGAACATCTTCCAACAAACCTGGTAAATGGTTACGTAAAAAGTCCAAGTATCCTTCATCGTTTAATCGTGCCGACAAGATGTAGGGCCCTATAAGGTGATTTTCGACTATCCCTGCCCAAACATTTAAAGTGAACTGCCGTTGATGGTGCGTTTCACGGTACGCGTGAGGATTTTCCCTGCTCCATACGAGTATTGTGCTGATTGAAAATTCCGTTTCGAGTAAAGCCAGCTTCGTCTGTGAACAGCACATTTCGGAACCAATCGAGCTCGTCCTAACTTTTCTGCGCGAACCACCTGCAGTATTTCCGACGGGAAGCATAGTCCTGCGGAAGCAGAGCTTGTACTTTTTGTAAATGGTAAGGGTGGAGTTGTTCTTCATTAAGAGTACACCAAGTAATATAATTCGACGCTCGCCCGACTTGCGTTGTTATACGCCGGGTACTTAAACTGGGATTATTTTCCACTGCGTTTAAGATTGTAGTGTAACGTATTTGCAGCTCGGGGTCGTCCTCTGTCGCATGCAGCACCAAAGCCGTGAAAGGTTCCATGGTCCCTAAGTTGCTGAGTCACAGATACCAATGTTCGTTCACTAGGCGGATCGCGATCCGGAAAGCGTTCAATATAATTAACCTGCGACTTGCTCCAAAATTAAATCCTAATCAATATCATCTGAATGGAATTTCAAAAATAAACAATAATTTAACAAGTAGGGGCATAAACAGATGGCTGGTACTTATTTTTTGTTTTAGGGTCTTCACTTCTACGTTTCGCAGTATCAATCCTAGAGATATTGGATGCAGCAAGATTATATCAGAAATATTAAATTATCCTGAGAGTGTATTCTTGGAAGGTATTTTAATTTTATTATTTTATTAATGATTAAATCTTAATATTAATATACTATAACCTACACTCGGGATGAATGTGCTTTATGTTAAATATGCTTTATTACCAAAAGGGGTACTTTTCTGATTGACAAAGTAAAGTACAATAAATAAAATTTAAAAAACAATATTTTTAAATTTTATAAAGGAAAACAAGACACATCCATATGTAAAAAAAAAAACAAAAAAATAGATAGGTAGGTACTTATCGCCCCAAGACAAATCAGTAAACTCTCACATTCTTTCTTTGGTCTAAATTTATACTATGAAAAATAAATAAATAAAATTTATAAATCGCGCGGACAGTAAACTAAAAAGTTTTGATTTTCCCGGGGGTAAGTCAGAACATTTGTACTGAACGTACAGCAGACATGAAGAGATCCATTCCTACCTATTGCAGGACATTTGTGTTGTTTCTTCAAGTCCTGCGTAGAAATACTATTGTTAACAGTCTACTCATACTGATACTTTAAAGAAAATACTACAAAAATGTATTTATTTTTTGATAATTAGTATTTTTTACTTGTAGGTACAGATTATGATGAGACTTAATAAGAGAAGGTCCTTCCAATCTGGAGGATTCCCATTTCAAAGCAAGAGTAAATACCACAATCGCTTATGGCTGTCAAAATGTCTCCCGTATTGTAAAAGTCAGAAAATAGGTAATGTTAATATAATTCATTACAACTAGGAGACTATTCTTTAATGTGCGATAAGTGAAATGATATGTTTCTTACAACCTTTTAACGTTTTGTTTTAGGACAATCAACAGGTTTAAGGCCTTACAAGTAACGACAAGACATGAAGAGGTTATACAGAAAAAGCTTGATACAACAATTTCTCATTTAAAACAAAGAAAGCGTTCCTACCCTAAAAGAAGAACATGAAAAAACTAAAGAAACGCAATACATAAACTGCAAGGGTGTAAAACATACCTTAACAAGTAACGAGCAATCCACGACTAAAATAAAAAGAGAAATGAGGCTCCAGTAGGTGTAGGTCAAAGGTCACCTAACTTATAACACAGAAAAGAATAGAAGTGAAGATGAAAATATAGACAGATAGCCCTGACCTTCCGGTTGTTGTAAACGAAAAATCAAATAAGATAATTAAAGACTAAATGGGACTTGAATGTAAACACATCGTTCATACAAGTAAGAATGGGGCTCTCCATGGCTCGTCCTATTTCTAGCTTCTCCAGTTAGTCAAGTTTTTTGCCCCTATTGTTTTTTGAACTTTTCCAGGTGTTTTGCAATCAAGTTTAACTGTAATGGTGCGTCTTCACGCTCGGTGCAACTTGCGCAAGTAGACTTGTCATGCCAATTTGCGCAAATAAACTGAGTCATTGAATCCTATTGAATCCTATTGAATTCTGTTGAATTCTGGCTGGTGCAAGTTAACGATTTTGGTTTTCACACAACAATTTACTTGTGCAAATTTGCAGGTACAAACCTATTTGCGCAAATTGCATGAACGTGAAAACGCACCATAAGAAAATGGTTGGCAAAAGCAGAAGTACTGACTGAACTGACAATCCGGGCGTAAAATTTTCACTAGAGTTCAGGAATAACTTGGTTTAGGACCATTTTTTATTGCTTGTTTTCCTTAACAGTTTGTGAATCATAAAATTAAGAACTATTGTTAATTCGCTTATTATTTTTAAACATTTCCCACATCTCGGGTTGAAGCATTCACTGCCAAAATTAGACCTTGAGGGCTTGTAAGCCCTATCTGTGATTTGCCTTGAGGTCCTTTTTTTGAAAACAAAAAATTGAGCTGTTCAATCAATTACTTTCTAAAAATTATTAGTAAAAAGGGCTTACAAGTGCTTCGAGGTTCCTGAAGGGTTTCAGGCTATTTTAAACTAAAGTGGTCCCTACTACCCATCTGAAAAATCTACGTGGATACACATACCAAAGGAAAGGTGTAAAATTTTAGTTAGATAGTCTAAACCGTTAATTTTAAATAAACTAATACTTTATCCATACCTACACTAAACACGATTCGGTGGCCCTACTTAAAAGGCAATTACATTATAAAAATATTGGATAACTTAGATACCAAGCCCTTGATATTTACAATACATTTAAATACTTTTATTTGAGTGGGTAGGTATACAACTCTGCATTCTACTTATACATTTTTTTAGAGCAAATAGTGCCAATATAAAACTTCTTTTGAATAGTTTGTGGTCAGTAAATATTAGTTACGACTAGTAATGCACAAGCCTTCTTAAACAATGCGAGTGCAACAAAGTGGGTCAACATTTTTTTCCGAGGGCCCTCTCAAAAATGGTCGTTTTATTTTTTTATGGATATTGCCTTTCTAAAGTATTAAAACTCAAGACTCATCTGTAACATTAAATATGTATGCTGCTATCCTATTCTAACACCTAGAAATTCCTAAATTGATATCATTTTATAACATTTTTTAAATTAACTCATTTAAATCGCGCGCCAATTGAAAATGACGACCAATCGGCTTAGCGAGCGCTTGACCGCATCTGATTGGCTGATTTACATAACCGTATCAAACGTGTGTCTGGCGGGGCAGTAATGCCACCGTCCAAAACGCGTTGTTTTCAATCCGGATTTTGTTATAAAGTATCAAGTCTATAACTAGTAATTTCTTGTATTAATAACACAGAATTAAAGAGCTAATAACTTGATAATGTCCCGAACAGTTAATGTGTTGTTAAAGTGAATAAATGTGCCGCTAGAATCATTTGAAATGGTAACGGTATAACGTGGATTTCTTGCCGATATGTTTTTTATTTCAAGGTATGTACAAATAAAACTAGAGCAATACGTAGACAAAAAACCACCGAAAAAATGATAGAAAGCATTATTGATGCCCTGGAAAATCTATTCATATTCTCTCAGGCAGATGAGTTGACAGACACAAATATATCACTAGTGAAAGCATCAGCTCTAAAAATAAATATGGTAGTAACCAGTCTGGCGTATAAGGTAGGACAGTTGGAGAAACAAAATTATATATTGAATACTCAAATCGTAGAACTAAAAAATACGAGACAAAATAATACATGTGAACAAATAGCAAACACTAGAAATAATTTCAATAGAAATGTACCGGAACAGAATGGTGATCCACCCCTTGAAAAAACCTACAGCTCAGTGATAAAAACCAATGGGACTCAGTTGAGCAAAGAAAATGACATGGAAAAGTGGAAAACTCCGCCTCAAGTAAAAAAGTATGAAACCCTAATAAAAGCAAAAGAGGACAGTGACTCAAAAAATGTCTTAAAGGAAGTGAAAAGGAACCTAACTGTGAGTGGTAAAAGTACAGACAATTTTAGAAGTGTTAGGCACTTGAAAAGTGGAGGAATTATTGTGGAATGTCAAGATGCCAAGCAGCAAAACATTCTAGAGAAAGCCCTGGAAAATAGTAATAATCTAGAATCTAAACCCTTAGCGAATACAGATCCAATGGTTTTGATATCTGGCATAGAGAAGGGATATGATTTTAAAAACTTTATTGAAGAATTCATTGAGGAAAATAATGAAATAAAGATAGCTTTTGGAGATAAAGTAAATGAAAGGATGAAAGTGGTCACTAAAAAAGAATGTCGAAACAAAAGGAAGGAAAACTGGATATTACAGACTGACCCAGAAGTATTTAGGTGGCTTATCAAAAACGAAAATCTGAGTTTCGACTTAACCAGAGCTTATGTACAGGAGTACACCAACCTGGCAATGTGCTATAAATGCTGTTACTTTGGACACGTGGCCAAATACTGCAGAGGAGAACCATGTTGTTACAAATGTGGCGAGAAACACGAAAGCAATCAATGTCCAGAGAACACTCCCCTAAACTGCCCAAACTGCCAGCGATCGAAGTTGAAAAACCGCATTCATTCAGCAAGAGACCCAAAATGCCCTGCGTTCATCCAAAAAATCCAGAGGCTTCGTGAACAGACAAATTATGAATGCTCAAGCCAGAAACCTTTTTTTGTACAACATCAAGAACAACCAGATCAAAAAGTGTAGAATATAACAAGAACAAAGCCACACAAAAAACAACCTTTGATAATAATGCCTATAATGTTAGTATTATCCACCAAAATGTACAATCTATTGGAAACTGTGTAGATAAACTAAATCACCTTTTGGAAAACCATCCAGATTGTAAAGTCCTGTGTATATCAGAACATTGGAGAAAGCCTGATCAATTGCCCATGTGTGGTATCAACAACTTTAGACTGGGTGCATCTTTTTGCCGAGAGGAGGGTTATGGAGGCGTAGCAGTGTATGTCCAAAAAAATCAAAAAATAAAAAACAGGACAAAAATTAATTCACTTACAGTAGCAGGACATTTGGAGTGTGCGGGTATAGAATGGATAGTGCAAAATCAACAATACATTATAGTTGTGATTTATAGACCACCCAAAGGCGACATAGACACGTTTTTTCGACAATTAGAACGGCTATTGTTGCAAATAGTGAGTGAACAAAAAGAAGTGTTTTTGATAGGGGACTTTAACATTGAGCTTATAGTATACAATAAAAACAGAACCACTCTTTTATCATTATTGAGTTCATTTCAGTTATTTCCAACTATTATGGAAAATACGAGAGTTACACTAACTTCTAAAAGCTGCATAGACAATATTTTTACCAATATTCAAAGATCTGACATTGCCAGCAGCGTTTTAAAAACAGTAATATCAGACCATACTGCGCAAAAAATCTGCTTTAGTATAAGCTGGGAAACTGGGAAAAAGTTAGTCTACAAAAGGTTTTTTTCCGAAGTCAACAAACAGATGTTTTACCAGAGTCTTAAGGAGGAACAATGGATAGATGTTTATAACAGTAGCAGATCCGACGTCAATAGTCAGTGGCAGACCTTCATGAATATCTATGTTCCGTTATTTAACCAAAATTTCCCCAAGAAGTTAGTGAACCCGAAGATAGAGAACAAATCCTTTTATAAAAATAATGAGCAAGTTAAAGAAGTAAAAAATAGGTTGGACATTTTATTAGTTTTAAAGCAGCATAGTAATGTATATAGCGATAGATATAAAACAGTAAAAAAACAATATGACGAATTGCTAGTGAAATGTAGGTCAGAGAATTATGAAAATAGAATTAGGCGCTCAGATAATAAAAACAAGTGCATGTGGTCAATTTTCAAAGACAGCACAGGTAAATCAAAAACAAGTATGACATTACCAACCACTGGAAGTGCTGAGGAATTTTCTAGTAATTACAATGAATTTTTATTACGAATAGTGCCTGAGCTTTTAAAAAATCATAACCACACTGAATGGAGGTCAAATATTAAAGTTAATGATAATTTCTTTGTAATAAAGCCAATATCACCAAATGACCTGATAAAACTCTCAGTAAAATTAAAAAACAAACAGAGTAGCGGTGATGATGAAGTACCAACAAATATAGTTAAACTCAGCATTCCAGTGATTGCAGATGTTTTGTGCTTTATAATAAATAATTCTTTAGAGAAGGTGTTTTCCCGGACCAATTAAAATTAGCACTAATTAAGCCTCTATATAAAAATAAAGGAGATCCAAACACAATGGACAACTATAGGCCGATAAGCTTGCTTCCGGGTTTTTCGAAATTGTTTGAATTAGTCATATGTGATCAATTAATTTCTTTTCTGAACGAGTCTAATATATTATCTGCAAATCAGCACGGGTATTTAGTCGGTAGATCAACACAAACAGCAATCTTCGAATTCACACAGGCAGTCTTGAATTATCTTGAGCAAGGGGATATGGCAATGGGGATTTTTTTAGACCTCTCAAAAGCGTATGATTGCCTGGATAGAGAATTGCTTTTAAAAAAACTGTTTTTGTATGGTATAAGGGAAAACGCGTTAAATTGGTTCACATCCTATCTTAGTAATAGAACTCAACGAGTAGCTATACAACAGGGTAATACTTGTAGATCCGAAATTTCGCGGAATACAATAGGAATCCCTCAAGGCAGCATTTTAGGGCCCATTTTATTTATCATTTTTATAAATGATGTAAATTTTGATATTAGTAATCCTCAGTTTGAAATAACAGCATATGCTGATGATACAAACCTGTTGGTTGGCGGCCAACACTTGTTAGACATTACTGAGAGGGGAAATCAATTGTTTAAATTATGTAAAAGCTGGTTTGATAGAAACAAATTAATACTTAATGAAAACAAAACCAGTGTAGTAATTTTTAAAACAAAACAAAATAAAAAAATTACTCCCGAGGAGATAAATATTAATGAAAAACAAGTATCAATACAAAAACACACCAAATTTTTAGGAGTCTACATTGATGAGTCTTTACAGTGGACGAGACAGATTGAAGAACTGAGTCATAAATTAAACAAAATTTGTTATTGCTTTAGGATGGTTCTAAAATACTTGAATGAAACATCCAGGAGAACTCTGTACTTTGCGAATTTCGAGTCTACAGCAAGATTTGGCATTATCTTTTGGGCGTTAAATGCAAAAGCACAGAGCATCTTTGTCATACAAAAGCGTATCATAAGGCTGATGTATAGGATGTCGTATTTGGAATCGTGCAGGGGAGTTTTTAAATCTAAGGGTATATTAACTATGTATGCTCTCTATATTTTTGAGGCAATTATATTTTTTTACAAAAATAGAGGGAGATTTACAACAAATGTTCAACATGAACACAACACTCGCTCTAGAAATATAAATTATCCGATACACAGACTGACCTTGTTCGAGAAGGGACCCTACTATATGTGTATAAAACTGTACAATAAATTAAGTGATGAGATAAAAGGTATATCAAATAAAAAGAAGTTTAAGCAAAGGGTAAAAGCATTGCTAATAGATCTAGAGCCATACAATGTAAATGATTACTTAAGTATGTAGAATGTTTAGAGGTAAATAAGTAGGCTAGACTATTTTTTTTGACGTCATTTCATTTTATATCTGTTTTTTACTGTAAATGTTCAAACTTATATGATCTGAAATAAAGAAATATAAATAAAATAAATAAAAAAAAATTTTTCGTGTAATAGGGTAGAAACTAAAGCACATTAAAGTTAAGTAGAAAAAATTAAATATTCAAAAAAGGTTATCTGATGAAACTGATGTAGTAAATGTGGCAACACTGCTCAAAACACATGTTTTGGGCTGACGATATCTAAAGACAATATCTGACAGTAACTGTCAGATTTTTGTCAACAATTTTTTTTTTGACAAGTAGTACGAATCAGCTGTTTGATCATTGGCGCGTAGGTGTTTTGAGCTAAATTTTTGAAGGCATTTTTCTCGAATTTCTAGCTTCGAGCGCCATTTAACGCAATTTTTCCCCAATTCGGCTCGACCTATAGATTTACGGGTTAAAAAATAATAAGTAATTTCCATAACACCCTGTATATGAACTATACTTTATTCGCAATTCGTAAACTAAGCTTAACCAGGGCCGGCGGAACACTTACAATAATTCTGGTGGTGGGTTGAGTAGAGCGTATAGGCTCAGGGGCCACTTAAATGAAATGGCGTCACAGAACAATATTTAGCTATATATTGAAACGAGTAACCATCACAAGAGGGAGCGATACGGCTGGGCGTGCACCGTTTGATAGCAAACATACATCGGCAACTAGTCATACAGCAACAGCAGCTGTTCATGACAGCAGGAGCAGACAAAATCAAAACAACTTTATAAAAAACAACTACATTGATCCAAAAACTGTGAGTGCCGCAATCTCGAACGCACAAACTCACAGGGTAATAAGTGAAGTGCAACAGCTTGGACAAGAAGAACCAGATGGCAACTGGAAACAAGTCCAAAGGAGAAGAAACAGAAGGTTTGTCGTAGGACGCAATGAAAACAACACAGAAATACAAGGTGTCCCTAAATTTATTTCCTTACATGTCACTAGACTTCACCCAAACACTAATGGCTCATTTACATTCACTTCCACTTCGAAGTGGAAGTGACAAATTACTGCTTGCTATATGGGCAACACACGCTACTGTTTACATTACAAATTGCGTGCTAAGCCCAATTTGACATAATCAGCCCTATGATGTAAAGACATTGATTTATGTCAAGGTTGAAATAATGACGTAAAAATGATATTTGACAGACATTTCAATACAAACTTGAGATTTTGTATGCAGTAGCAAAGTCAATCATCAACATTGGAATTAACACTGACGATAAAGCAAAGATGGACGCCGCATGCTCTTTTATCATAACAAGCAGACGAGAGGTCAGATGCAAAACACCACCAGGTTCCATGCGAGTTCCACGCTAAAAATATTTGTACATTGTTGCCGATGAGTCCAAAACTTACCCCTTTTGGGTTTTATTTCTGCTTAAATTGACTCAATTTGTAACAATTTGGTATTTACTAGTGCTATGGCCGCGCATAATGCGGGTTTTAAGAAAACCTGTTGACTGGCAGTAGTGGCAGTCAATCAAAAATTAATTTTACAGCTAGAACGGTAGCTATATAATTCGGACTATTCGACACTGGTGTAGAGTCCGCAAAATGTGGCAACGTCTGCCTCCTAGCGGTAGCAGGCGAAAATAAGAAAATAAATGTCACAATTTTGACACTATAATTATTTCAAAGCATTTTCGGCTTTATAAATTAATTTAGTGGTGAGATTATTGTGATTTATAGTTTTGTGAGATAATTATAATTTTACAATATGGTTCATAAGTATTCATAAGTAAGTATTTATGAGATAAATATTTCATTGATAATTCGACCAACAGTAGCGGTGCATGAAGGTATTTTTTTATGTCGATGTCAAACAGAATATTAATTTAATTTTAACAGGGCTATTATAAATAATTGCGCTTTGAACAACAAAGTCCCTATTGTTTTAAATAGGTTAGATTGGCAAAAATTGTAGAATAATTAATTAAAAATACAATAATGAAGAATATTAATTTGTTAGGTACTTGTTATAAAATCGGCGTAAAAAGTTTAGGTTTATGTTTATTATCTTATTAAACTCCATATTTTAGTTTTTTTTATGGTATAAAAGAGCCGCCGGCCTCTCCTGAGATAATGAAATAAGTGTCCTTGTATTACAAGTTATTTACCATTTATTTATACCTACTATTATTTTAAACATTACATACTAAAGTACAAATTGTTCAGTATTTATACATTGTTACAGGAAAATGTTCAATCAATAAAATAGATTTCAATTATTATTATATTTAAGGTTTCCAAGTGATCCCGTACATAGAAAAAAATGGTTTACTTTAGTCGGGTTTGAAGAAGATAAACCATTACCACAAAGAGCTTTGGTATGTTTAAAGCACTTTAGTGAGGACGATTTTTGTATTAAAGAAAACGGAGTGAAGTACTTAAAAAGTGGAGTTAACCCGAAGCCATTCTATGTAGGGAGAAATCAGTCAATTAATATAAGGTACGTGAAATTCTATGAATGAGTATTGTATGGGAAAATTCAATAGGAACAACCATTAAGACTTTTAAATAAACTACTAAATATTTCCTCTTAAAACTTTGCATGTTTTAATTTGTGTAAATGCCTCCTTTAAAAGATTTGCAATTTCCTATCTTGTGTGGTTATAGGGAAAGTAGCTGTCAGCTTTAATATTTTAAATAGGATGATGGTTTTTATTGTGCTTTTATATTTTACTCACACACAGATTCTAAACACATTTTGTTCTGAAGCTATCAGTAAACTTTCGGGTGACCTATACTTCGTGTCAGGCTTAGTAAAAAAAACCGTCCCTTTAACTCTACCTGAGAAAGTTACAAAATATGTGATATTAGACGTTTATATTGTGGATTAGAGAAATTATTTTAATAGAATATAGGTATAGCTATAATATAGCAACTAACATTTTTTTTCTTACCTATAAATTGAATCCCATTTCTTTCAGTTCTGATTCGACCATAGAGGGGACTCCTCCAAAGAGGTATGTTGTTACAAAAATGAAATGATCTGTAAGTTTTTTTAACCACTTCCAAAAAGTAGGGGTTTCTGTAGTTTCTGACCAATTTTAATCTTTATATTTTAAAGAAAAAAGTTGTGCGGGTGGGGGAAGACAGGTGAAATAAAACTTTTGGAAAAACTATAAGTAACACCTAAGTAGTTTCTCATTTTCAAGGCTAAAAACAGATAAGGGCTAGACTGTAGACCAAATAAGATATTTCAGAATAACGTTCTATATCGTTTTACAGTTTCAAAATAAAATTTTAACAAATTTGCTTACAATTATTATTAAGAGCAAGAAATACCTAAATATAAAGATTTGAATAAAAACAGAAGGCACTAAAAATGCTCATTTGTATGAAATAATGTAGATAATATAACACATTCTCGATACAGTAATCAACTTATGGTGTTATGCTCAGCTTTTAAATGTCTGGGCAAGCAAAAGTAACTACAAGAATATTGATTTAAATCAAAAATAATATTTATTGCTTTTCGAGCTTTTTTAAAGTAGGTTTCTATTTTAAGTCTACTTTTTTTATAGTCTATCTTGTTTTTTAGGTTAAAGTTATTAGAACAATTATCACGTCCTATAAAAGGTACTCCTTCAGAGACAGACAGAGTCAGATGCAGAGGGCAATGTGCCATCAGAGGGTATGGAAATGTAAGCAAAAATGCACCCATCTTACAAATTGTCTAGAACAGTTTTTTTTACTACTTTGGTACCAAATTTTTATTGTAAAATTCAGCAGTAACCCAATATTAAAGTCACTATTTATTTTAAAAAATCTAATTTATTCCCAATTAATAAGTTTGTATTAAATTTCAATGGTTCTTTTCAGGGAGTCGATCCATAGACCTAAAAGTATTGGTAGTGGAGGCTATGCAAATATTATTAACATTGCAATATCATTACAGTGGGATCATTCATTGCATTGTCAATTAGGAAGGCTTGAAGTTATTAAAGACACCCGAATGGGGTTTAAGTCGCATATAACTTTTGGTTGTAATACCTGCAGTGACATCATAGAACGGTTTGTATAGTTATAGTGTATATAAATTTCGTTACAATGTATTATAAACGAAATAAAACAAATTTTTATTATGAATAAAAATTGTCGCGTTAGGCGCAAATTTTAAAAAACTCGAAAACCATTGAGGAACATCTTGCTGCCATATGCACATAAAACAAAAAACATTAGAAAACTACTTGTAAGGGTGTGTTGACTTTACAATATAATATTTAATGCAAACTCAATTTTTTATTTTAGAACTTTTCAATTCGAAGTATTATATGTAATCTTTGGCAATATGTAATACTATTAAGGTTGCCACCTCTCTATATAGGTTTGAGCCCTCAGGCTCCAGCCTACGAGTTATACGTCAATTTGCCCCAGGTGAAGTATTATTTAACACTTAGGTAACAAAGCAAATTCCGACGTACCTATTTGACTAAATTGTAATTTTAAAATATTGTTATTATTTATATGTTTTTATGTTTAATGTTAACCTGAGGCACTTTTTTCTCATATTTTTATAATTTTTGGAAGCCACGAATTCATTCGCATGTCGTCATCGTTTATCAAAATATCACTTTTTATTTTCATTCTAAATACAGCAATGCTCTTGCCAGTTTTTAGAAAACGATTTGGCCTGTATCATGGTCACCTATTTTTATATAATTGTTATTGAAATGATATTATTGATAATTTTAACATAACATTTAAAATGCTTTGAAAGTGATACGCCACTGCTAATTCAACCTCGTAGTAGCGTGCCCATGCTATCGTCCTCTTATAAACAGTGAGTTGTAGGCTCGGCGCAAAATTACGTACATGAATGAGATGCATGGTCTATCTTTGCTTTATCGTCAGTGGGAATTAACTTGTCAAGACTTTGAAACAAAGTCAATAACCTTGAAAATTTCAAATATCGGTATGCTCTAAACAAAAGTCAACTAAAATTACAAGTCAAAGTTGAAGAACGTCAATAAATTTAACGGAAATTAAAACCCTGTCTCGTTAGAAGGCTTGAAATCATTTCAATAAGTGAATTTAACCCCAAAATTAAATTTATTTATAGTGCTTGTGCAATTTTGTGAACCTAAATATGGATATTATTATTTATGTGGAGATGCTCCAAAATGAAATAGAGAGGTGAGTATACAAAATTTAAAAGCGTGTACAAAATAAAAAAAATAATGGAAATTTAACATAGTTAAGCCCACAAAGGCTAGCTTATTTCTTAATCATGCTCTTCCACATAGAATAAAGTAATATTGAATTTCAGGCTTAATTTAAATAGAAATCGGCGCTTTTTAAGAGACGTAAGCGATCCCTTGTCTTTGCCTGAGGACAGTTTTAAAAAATTGTATAGAGTGTCCAGAGAATTGGGCCAGTGGTTGTTAGTTCAGGTTGGCCCACATATGACGGAAGGTGAACGAGTAACAAGTATCCCCAAATCTCTTAGAGTGAGTATTTAGTTGTAGTTAATGATAATAGTAGAAGTCTATAATATATTAGTTATATATACAGGGTGTTATGGAAATGACTTATTATATTTTAAGGGGCCACTCCTGGGGTGGCCTAGAGTTACACTTGATAGTTTTTTTTTCTAAAATCGGAAGTATTTTGAATTTTGTAAAATACCTTAAAACCGGACCATCTGTGCCTCTATGAAAGTTCATTACCCCTAAACACGTGTTTTTGACATGACAAATTGGCGGAATTTCTACAGACAGCTGATTACCTTGCGACGTTGCCAAGTATTCGGGAAAATCTTTTCTTTAGGTTTTTTAAAAAAGATTAAATCAAAAACTATACTGCGATTTCAATTAAACAAGCCTTATTCAATAGGTATAGTTTTTACTCACCCCATGAAATTGTATTGCTATCATAATACTTCGCTGAGTAAAAATCGTAGATACCAACAACAAGCCCTATGTCTGGAAATTTACACAGATAAACTATCACATCACAAAACATTCCCATCACATGTGTATCACATTATTCAACAACTATACACTCCAGCAGCAAAACGCAAACAAATTTTATGCCGTTGCAAGTAAATGAATAATAAGAAATGATATTAAAAACAAATTTATGAAGCCATTGGGCGCATTCGAGAGACGAAACTGCTCCGCAGTGGTTACCGGTTATGATCCAACCGCTACCGATTCGTCGGCTTCCATGGATTTCGACTATTTCGACCAAAAGATCATCACGTTTGGTTCAAATGTCAAATCCATATCAGCTGTGCGTAACAAACATTAACCTTTCTTGTTTTGTGAAGCTTACCAATATACTCATCCCTTGGTTGAAACTCTTTGGTGGCAGTTACAAAGTACGTTTTCCTGTTTAATGTATATGTTTTGTTCCTCCATTCTATTTACTACGTTCTTCGTAACCAAACTTGTTGCATACGTCATTTCCCCATTGACATAACGAACCGCTCTCTCCAAGCAGCGGAAGTGAAAGATGCTACCCAAAATGGCGACCGTTCCGTAACATGTTGGAAAGTGTCGTAAAAGTAGCGGTCGACACAACAAGACGATTTAGGAACTGCTTCGGAGCAGTTTCGTCTCCCGAATGCGCTCGTTGACTTTGAACTGCTCAGTACCCAATCACAGAACAGCAACAAATCACATTTCCCGCCCCCTGGACTATCGTGTTTAAATGTTGTGTGTCCAGTTAAGAGGACTGGATTGGATACCGTAATTATTATTCTTAATTGCAATGGCCACCTGTCTTGACGACAATGAGCCAGCTATTATCATTACCAAGAAGAACAGAAGTCACAGAAGAAGAGAAAGAACATAACCGTATGAAACGTGTGTCGCGTTGTTTTCACTCCGGATTTTGTTATAAAGTATTTCTAAGTCTATAACTAGTAATTTCTTGTATTAATAACACGGAATTAAAGAGCTAATAACTTGATAATGTCCCGAACAGTTAATGTGTTGTTAAAGTGAATAAATGTCCCGCTAGAATCATTTGAAATGGTAACGGTATAACGTGGATTTCTTGCCGATATGTTTTTTATTTCAAGGTATGTACAAATAAAACTAGAGCAATACGTAGACAATTTTTCGTGTAATAGGGTAGAAACTAAAGCATATTAAAGTTAAGTAGAAAAAATTAAATATTCAAAAAAGGTTATCTGATGAAACTGATGTAGTAAATGTGGCAACACTGCTCAAAACACATGTTTTGGGCTGACGATATCTAAAGACTATCTGACAGTAACTGTCAGATTTTTGTCAACAATTTTTTTTTTGACAAGTAGTACGAATCAGCTGTTTGATCATTGGCGCGTAGGTGTTTTGAGCTAAATTTTTGAAGGCATTTTTCTCGAATTTCTAGCTTCGAGCGCCATTTAACGCAATTTTTCCCCAATTCGGCTCGACCTATAGATTTACGGGTTAAAAAATAATAAGTCATTTCCATAACACCCTGTATTTAGTTGATAAAAAAAGTTAAAATTCGGCTTTTATATACCGAGCCATTTTGCTTTGCTAATCCGCTTATAGGCCTTAACCAACAGTGCCTTAAATTTTGTTTCATAGTGATTTTTCAATTTCTCTGGTATATAGGGGCTGATAGGTTAGTGCATTTGCTAGATAATATATTTTGTATTAATTATTGTAACTTTTTTAGTTATTTGCAGTGTTACACTTTCTTGGTAAAGGATCCTATCAGGGCGGTGTAGGCCAAGACTATTTGACGAGCATGCACCAAACATCCATGAGCCGATGTCTATCTGAGGTGACAGATTTAATAGTTGATGTACTTGGACATTTAATCAAATTTCCTGAAAGCGAAGAGGAAAAAAACCAGGAGAAAGTTTTGTATGTATAGCAAATAACTTATTAGATGCTAGAATCTTTAAAGTGGGTGTGTTATCACTGGCAAGAGTATATTACTCAATTTTAAAAACGGGGTAATATCTTTTTAGATTTACTGAAAATGGTGCATTTCCTGGTATAATAGGATGCATTGATTGCACACAGATAGCAATTATTTCTCCTAAAACAAATGACCCTGAAATGCCTGGAGTTATATTTTATTGCCGAAAGCAATATTATAGTTTAAATGTACAGATAGTAAGTATATATATACCTTTTTTTTTATGATAAGGCACAGCACTGCAGGATTAATCCTTTATGACGCTCTACGAGCGGTGCGTGTGCGCAGGAAACGATTCACGTTGGTCTTGAATCTTTGGAGACTATACTCCTACACACTTAAAATATCATTCCGTATTCATCTAAGACTATATTCTTATTGTTTTCTATTTACAGGTGTGTAATGCAAAATTGAAAATACTAAACATCAATGCGAGGTTCCCAGGGTCAGTACATGACTCTGCAGTCTGGCACACATCATTAGTTCGATTACATTTGGCCAATCATTTTAGGAACAGAAACCAACTCACATACTTGTTGGGTAAATATTAAAATATTAAGGTAAATCAACATGAACAATTTTTTTTTATAGGGGATTCAGGATATCCATTAGAACCCTGGCTACTAACCCCCATAAATCATCCTGAAAACGATAATGACCGAGAATATAATCGTTCTCATAGAGCAATTCGAAATAGTGTTGAAAGAACTAATGGTGTCCTAAAACAAAGATTTCGATGTATATTTAAGCACAGAACACTACATTATGCTCCAACTCGGGCTGCCCAAATTATTTATTCCTGTGCAATATTACATAATTTGTGTCTCCTTAGAAATGACAATTTTGATGAATATGATGGTGAGTTGTAGATATTTTGTAACAAATATACAGGGTCCTGCAACTTAGCTCCCTTGATCTCTGAATTCTATACAATTACAAATACAGGGTAATAATTATGGAGATTATATTTGGCAATTATTTACAAATATACAGTGCCCCATTTAAAAATATTTATGTTCAAAATGTCCTGCTTTTATGAAACGCCCTGTATATTTAAAAATTATTTTGAAAGATAGTCCCCTATCATAGATATTACCCTGTAGCAGATTACCATATCTTTGTCTGTAATGGTCTTTAGGTACTGTTCCATTTGGACCATTAGGGCTTTAAATTAACAACTATAGTCAAAACAAACTATTTTTATACTATACAATCTTGTTTTTTTTTAGACAATTTAAATGAGAACGGTGAAGTTGAAAATGAGGTGGAAGATAATTATCCTGTTAGAGGACATATTTTACAAGAAGGACGTATTTTACGAAACCGAGTCATTCAAAATTATTTTAATATGTGACGTTTGAGGTTATACTGTGGAATAAATACACCTATTTTTATGAGTTATATAATTTTATTATTTCTTTATATAGTTTAATGAAGAGTTTACCAGTTCTGTTAGTGCTTTATTTAAAATACATAGACTGTTCTTTAGGTTGGCCAAACCATTGTTCAATCTTCGAATGTGATTATTAACAACAGGGTCCAGGTCCAGAATATCAGCTAAAAATATCAAATTATTAATATGACAAAATAGAGAAAAACCAAAAGTATTTCATACTTTTAGTTTTTTTCTGAAGGCTGCTTTTTTTCTTCAGCCTATTTGTCTTGTATGTGCAATTGTTAATCTTTTTTTCTTTAAAACCCAACTCGATGACCTGAGGGAGTCCATATATTAAAATTTTTGACAAAACTTCCAGGAGAATTTTTTCAAGATCTGTTAAAATTTCAACCACCACAATTCCACCTCCTGTTAACTGTTGTTCATTAATGAAGCCTTCTAGCTTTTGCTTTTACCTTGGATTCCCAATCACCAAAAACCTTAAATATATTTAATTATTTTTATTTTGCGATAAGAAAAGTATAAATTGTAGCTACCCTTTTCCAATTCGAGACACTTCTTTGTTGCCCATATTTTTCTTTATTTAGATTAAGACACAGATTTTCAAAGTCTTCATCTTTATTTCTTTTATATTCTAAATACATTTCGTATTGGTAAGTTGTGGTTTTTCGTCTTTCCAAAACTATAGATAAGACAATTAATAATTGTAAAACATGTCAAAATATTCATGTATTAACAAACTAATTTCAGTACTAACTGTATATAAGAAACTTTTGGATAAATATTTATAAACATGTACATATATACATAAGATATGAGCCATTCAAATAAATGGCCAAATAAAACTAAAATTAGTTTACAAAAAACTTATTTGGTATCTTGAATTGCGAGGGCCAAAGTATTTATGGAGTCAGCCAGAGCCAAAATTGATTTGGCAACTTGCTGCAGTCCATTGGTACTTTCTTGTATGTGATTGTCCAATTGCACTAAAATATACTTTAAAGTTATGAAATTGAACAGGAAAACTACTTTATTATCGATTTTGCATCCTATTATTTTTATACTTACATCTTCTTGAATTAACTGGCTTTAATTTTCCTTCTATTTTCTTATATTTTGGCTTTTGATCCTCTTTATCAGAAGCACCTTGCTGGAGTTCCTGGGATCCTTTAGAAACATCCGGTACAATAATAGGCAAATCTAATGGAATATCTTCGGGAATATCAGCGTCCTCTTGGGTGATGCGTAGAGTCCCATCATCCTGGACATCAAAATGTTCTAAATTGAAAATAAATTTCAATGTAGTGAAGAAATCATAGATTTTGGGTATAGATTGTCGAGTTAAAATTAGTTTTGGATGTTTTGCCTACGATTGCACAAGGCATCTTCAAACTAAATGATTAATTTACAACCCCACTCATGATTGTAATAATTTAATCCCTCCTGCAAATAGTGTAAGAGGTAAATAAACAATGTTACCAATTTTAAGCTTACCAGTTTTTTGTGTCAAGCCTAGCTCCGAAACATTGCTTATTCCAGTGCAAGATATATAAAGACCTGTAACATTAGCACATTTTTTTTCTATGTCACTTAGTATTTTTTCTGACCTAATCTTTGATTTGATGTGAGATTTCCACTCTATGAAAGCCTGGAATTTAAAAAATTTACATATTTTAAAAATCCTAGCTTTAATATGAAAGAGAACAAAAACTGAAGAATGCAAATTTAAAAAGACCTAAGTTTCATTTGACTGCCTAAACTGCTGTGATTTTTGGACTTGGCTTGAACCAATTCTAGCACTGCCATCCAGAAATATATATTTCCAGATGCATTTTATATACAGTGGGCTATCAACTAGTATTCTTACCTTTTTCCATCCTTCTCCTGTCTTTTCTGCTCCACCTATTGCATTGAGAGCTTTCGAAACTTGATCCCATGCTTCCTTTTTCATTGCTGGGGTTCCCTTGCCCCATCTTATACAGTCGGATTCCTCCACCAGTTACACCATTTTATTATACTGCTGGCTATTTGCTTTTTTCGTTGGCATCTATAATAATCAAAAATATAAACAAGGTTTATAGATACAAGCCTCTTTCTACACGTACAGCAGAAAAAATATTGTTTAAAAACACATATTTATTAACTATGGTATTGGTAAGGCCACACGCCTACACAACCGAGAGACTTACCTCGTTTCAATCTATCCTTTTTGGTTTAAATAACGTAAAGAGCCACTAAACTGACTGAACTATAATATAAAACCAAAATAAAACTTAACACAAATTTTTCCACCCACGAAAGACGGAAAGCTAAAAAAAACTGACGGCTAAATAATTATATGGAGAATCAGGTGATTCTTCTTCTTTTTACTGTTATGGCATCAAAAATACAACGTTGCCAAGAGTAAGCTTAAAATAAATTTCAATCAATTGTAATCTCCAGGTTTTTAAATCAACCACTGTTACTGCATACGAATTTTGTTAAACATTGATTTAATACTCAATTTTTCTTGAAATGTTCTCAAGATTGAAATTGACTTCAATGCTTTTACATCATAGGGCTGAATATGGTAAATTTCTGCTTGCTTGGTGCAAGTAAAAATTTGACTTAAGTCAAATGTTGGCCTTTGGAATGTTGGTTAGGATATAAATATTAAAATTACAATCAACTGATTCTAGTTTATTTATTTATTGAAAAGTTTATTTATTTTTATTGTATTATTTTGGACTTTAAAATGTTAAATCGCTTAAAGTAAAATTAATTAAAAACTTTTCTAAACCATAATATATAGGTACCGACATTTTTTCTAACATATTCTTTGTCTCCTTTGAGTTGAGATGGATTTAAATGTAAACAATAATTATTTATATGATGATGATGAAATATCTCAATCTTGGGCACAAGAAACAGAACAGGAGAATACTAGCCCAAGAAATGATTATGAAGGAAATGAAGAGATTATAGAAACAGAAGATTTACACTTTCCAAGTTATTCGACTCAGGGGGATGATTTTAATGTGGAAGTATTTCTTAAACATCTCTGTAATAATTATCCTCAGCTCTATAACCTTTCAAATACTGGATATAGCGACAGGTTGTTAAAAGAAAGAGCATGGGAGAATATCTCTACATCAATGGGCGTTAGTGGTAAGTTCTTAAAATGGTACATTGCACCTTTGGTGAAACAATGACACACAAGTGCATAACAAACAAAATTGCACATGTGTCATTGTTTCTCCGAAGGTGCAAATATTGTATCTATTTAACACATTTGTCACAAGACTGTTTTAATTTGTTGCAGTTGAATTTTGTAAATCAAAATGGAAGTCACTGCGAGAAAAATACAATAGGGAAAAAAAGAAAGAAGAGAGTCAAAATAGAAGTGGGGCAGCAGCCAATTTTGCAGGACCATGGGAATATATGTCCTATTTTAAATATATGTTTGACAATTCAAAACCGAGAGTGTAAGTAACTATTTTACCCTATTAGCAAATAAGCAGATTAGTGTAGGTATATCGGGTGGCAAAAACTTCATAACTTTTTAAGGTACTTGAATCGACATACAATATTATTAAGGTTCTTGAATCGACAGTGGAGCCCAAAAAACTTTTTTATTTTAACTAATTAATATTTTTTTCTTTACTTTAGCAAAATAATATTTAAAACTGATTAAAATAGTCATAAAATATAATTTTTACACTTATTTAATATTGACTTTAAGATTATTATTCATGTGTATTAAAGATAACTTTCCACTGTCAATTTAGGTATCTTAAGTAAATTCACTGCCAAGTTCACATCAGTTAAGCATTTTATGATTTAAAATGTAATACCTAAGTTAAAATATTGTATAATAGTTATGGAGAAGTAAACTGTTTTTTAACATATGGTGTCGTTTTAGAACCACTTCATCAGATATTAACAGTAGCAGCAAGCCAAAATCACAAGCTCAACCACTGTCTTCTCATAGTGGTGGCCGGAAAACTTTACTGCAAAACTCAAATAAACCTTCAAAGATTGAACAACCCAATAAACTTAGGCAAGTACAGACAGAAGCAGGAGTTGAAAGTTTGCCTTTTGTTATTAATACCCCACAGAGACCACAAAAAAGAAAAGCAATGGAGACTCCAGATCAAGGTTTAGAAGTTCTTAAACAAATTAGTACTTCGATTGAAAATGTCAGTAGGGGAGAAGATCCAATGTTCAATGATAAGATTAATTGCTACACCAAATATGTGGCGACAGAAATCAGAGACTTACCATTGGCTGTGCAACAGGAATTTATGGATTCTACATTAATAAATCTCTTGACTTTAAAAAGAAGACACAATAAAAGGCCAAATACAAATGTGTGATATATATGGGTGAACCATCGGTAACTATACACCAACTGAATATGGGAAAACCATGACTAGAAAAATGTGGAGAATTTGACAAAAAGGCAAAGTTGTTATATTGAGAACCCAGGACTAAAACATTTTGACAGTTAAACTTAGTATGGGATATTATACTTACATAAAAGTTGTTTAGATTTTTATGCAGAATCTAAAATTGTAATAGTTCCATTAAATTGAGGAGTATCTACTGTGTATCTACTTCCAGTATAACATAAAAAATTAAAATATTTTAGTCTCCAAACGACCTTGCCATGTTGTTAAAGTTTCAAAATTGCCCTAGTTATAGCTTTCCCATAATAGATTGATGACGTTCCTGATGATCCTTAGTATGATACATTATATTTTATTTTAAAGTTTAAACTGCTAAGTTAGTTAGAGTTTCTTTTAAGTTAAGTATTTGGTTATTTTTAACCATACTCGAGATATTGGATACTAATATTAATGTGATATTAGATGTTTTGATTTAATTTGTTTAATGTTTAAGAATTAATATGCATTTTTTTTTTAAATAAATGTAATTGTTGATTGAGAGTTTTGACTCAAACTTCTCATTCAACGATGTAATTCAGTAGGTATAAAGTTTAATGTAATAGCTGGTTGTTGCTTAATTATAATAAGTTTAGGTATATGTACTGATAATGTAACCAGATGTTCCTTTTTTTGTGATTAAAGACCGACGAAAAATACTTGTATCTATTTATTTTCTTTTATAACTTATAGGTTCTATATATTTAATTTTAATCCCTAAATCTATATCCTAAATACTTTTAAAAGTGATCCTGCTATATTCAAATTTATTTATCAAATAAAATAAACTCTAGTTCGTGAAATTGAATTTTACAGGCTATATGCAACACAAAAATTCCAGCAGAAGATGTTACTGTAAAAAGGTTTCAAAAACTCTTTCTCTTCTTCTTCTTTAAGTGCCTTCTCCATTCAATGAAGATCGGAAACAATTCTGGCAAATTCGTCTCTGTCTTGGGCTCTTCTCAGTAGGGTGTTTGAATCTAAGCCTGTCCAATCCCTTATGTTTTTTAGCCAAGAGCACTGTCTACGCCCCGGACCACGCTTTCCCTCAATCTTGCTCTCCATAATTAGTTGCAGGAATCTGTAATTGTCCTGCCTCATGACATGGCCAAGGTAAGCTGTCTTTCGCTTTTTTATGGTCTCGAGAATTGTTCGGTCCTTGTTCATTCTATGTAAGATCTCTTGATTGGTGATATGGTCGGTTCATGGTATGCGAAGCATTCTACGATATACCCACATCTTAAATGCTTCCAGCTTGTTAATACTGCTGACTTTTAGCGTCCAGGCCTCGACTCCATACAGGAACGGGGAATACACATAACATCTAACGAAGTTAAATCTTATTCTTAAATTGAGTGTTCTATCGGTTAACAGGTTCCTCATCTTAATAAAATTGACTCTAGCTTGCTCTATGCGGGATCTAATTTCAATCTCAGGATTCAGATCCTCGCTGATCCAACTTCCTAGGTATTTGAATTTTGTGACTCTCTATTGGTGAACCGTATATATTTATGTTAAAGTTGTTATTCGGATTGCGACTTATTTGCATGATCTTTGTTCTTGAGATATTAATCCTCAGTCCCATTGCGTCACCGGAAGTCGATATGCTGTCGATTAGGCGTTGCAACCCTTCAGGACTGTCTGCGATTATCACTGTGTCATCGGCATATCTTAAGTTGTTTACGAGTTTCCCATTGACTTTCAGACCGTCTTCTGTCTCGTCCAAAGCGTTTTGGAAAATAACTTCTGAATACATATTAAAGAGCATGGGACTAAGTACACACCTTGTCTGACTCCACACCCTATAGGTACGGTACTTGTTTCGGTGTTTTCCAGTTTTACAGAAGCCACTTGCTGTTCATAAAGATTTTGTACGATTTTTAGATCTTGGGCATCGACACCTTTTCTTTCCAGCAGTTGTAATAGTGTCGTGTGATTTACACAGTCAAAGGCTTTAGTATAGTCTATGAAGCACAGATATACTTCCTTCTATTGGTCTCTGCATTTTTGCAATAGTACAGACAGTGCGAATAATGCCTCCCTGGTACCCAGTCCTTCACGGAAACCCATTTGTAATTCGCTTACATCTTGTTCGCATTTTCTGCGTATGCGCCTATGAATAATTTTTAAGAACACCTTTAACACCTGACTCATTAGGCTGATCAATCGGAATTCTGTGTACTTCCGTGCCCCGGGCTTTTTAGGTATGGGTATGAAGGATGATTTCAACCAATCACGAGGGATATAACCTGAGTTATAGATACCATTAAATAATTGTACCAAAATGTGTATGTTTTCTTCTTCTATAAGTTTTATAATATCTGGGCAGATGTCATCTGGACCGGCTGCTTTTCTAGTTTTATCTCGCTTAGTGCTTTTTGAACCTCAGAGTGGAGTATGCCCGGTGCCGGCTCCGTCAGATCTTGATTGCGAAAAGGTGGGCTATTGCTTTCAAATAGATTAGCTACATAGTTTTCCCATACCCCCCTAAGTTCGCCCTCATCTGTGATTTGTTTGTTGTCTTGGTTAAGGACATGGGTAGAGACTGGGTATTTTCGGCTGCCTGTTATTTCCTTGACTTTCTTATGCAGATTGAAAAGGTCGTGTTTTTTATATAGTTCCTCCACTTCATGGCACCTTTCTTTCATCCATGTTTCTTTGGCTTCTCTAATTTTTCCTCTAATAAGTTTTTGGGTTTTCCTATATTCGCCTGTGTTTGTGTTTTTGAAGCTACGTCTCTTTTCCATTAACATGAGTATTTCTTGTGTCATCCAGTCTTTGTGTTGTTTCGTTTTGATTGTTGTTTCCATCGGCTTTTGTGCACCTAACACAGCATTCTTAAATAATTTCCAGGTGTCTTCGATATTGTCAGGGCTCTCAGTATAAGAACTGCCTACGTTCTTTTGTAGGATCTTTTCGAGCTCATTGTTAAGTTTATCAGTGATTTTTTGACGTTCGTGCTCGCTCTGTAACAGTGCTATGTTTGGTTTGTTGGATAATGTTTTCTTAAGTTTCTGTAGTCGAATACGAAAGCGTACAACCGCGGGAGTATGGTCCGACTCGACATCTGCCCCTGGGTACGTCCTAACACTAAGAACTCCATTTCTATACCTTTTTGGAACTAATATATAGTCGATTTGATTCCTGACTGGATGATCCGGGGTGTCCTGTGGGGATTTCCATGTGTAGAGGCGTCGTGCAGGTAGCTTAAACCATGTGTTGGAAACCAGCAGCTCTTCTTCCTGGCAGAACTGGACCAAGGCATCTCCTCTGTCATTTCTAATTCCCAGACCATATTCACCCACAGTATCCCCGCTTCTTCCTCTGCCCACCTTGGCATTGAAATCCCCGAGGATAAGAGTGATGTCGTCCTTGTTGGTAGCGGCTATTAGTTGTTTTACTTTTGAGTACCATGCATTTATCTCTATCTGTGCTTTGTCGGCTGTTGGGGCATATGCTTGAATAATATTTAGGTTTTTTGGTGCTGCCTTTAGTTGCACCATCATTGCTCTGTCGGAGAGTGGTATGAAGTTGATGACAGAACCACTGGTCACTAAATCCATAATGATGCCTACTCCGTTATAGTGGTAAGTGTCTTCGTTACCAGAGTAAAATAATACGGCGTCTTTTAGTTTGATCTTTACACGCCCAGGCCATCTTGTCTCGCTTATTCCTACACTGAGCGAAATATCGAGTTGACATAACTCAAATATGGGTTATCCCAGACCGACGCGTGTTGCTAATAGGGGACAGCTCAGACCTCTGAGTTACGGCAACTAAACCGAAGAGATTGCATCAAATCACTGTTCATGAGTTATAGTAGCCCTGAACATGAGTTGTTTTAGCTACCTAGCTTAGCTAATCGTAACTGGGTTTGACGAACACATGCGACGTGGGCTGAAGCAATTCATTATTTAGGCTGCCAGAAACCAATATAGGAGTTGTGATGCGTCACCACTAGGGCTAGATTAACACATGATTCGAGCTATCAAAACTGGACCTTGCAGTTCTAGCTTACTTAACGACTATAGATTTAATATGTCCTAAATGTTGGCAGGAAATCTCAATAGAGCCAAGAAACACAAGGAATATTTAATAATATGTACTTTAATTAACAAACACTTGTTACGAAAACACATGCTAGGTTAACTGACATTACTGACATAAGTGACATCTAACAACATATGATAAACGTCAAGTGCAAAGGAACTACTCTATAAACGAATAAGGTTTGGTACTTTAAATATATTCCAACACTAAAATTGGATTATTCTCATTATCACGCACCTGTATGAGAACAAACTCTGAACAAAAATAAAAAAAACATCCCTCCGATCAACGATTGCGCGGATAGCAAGTCCAGTTATTTGGTCCATGATGACACGACGTGCACCAGATACTAATAACAATGGGACGAAGTTACCGCGCTAAATCGGCACGAGCGTGAATTCGGAACTTTCCGTGACTTTTCGACTGATGATTTACTCTCGACATGAGTTTTTAGAGCACTATTTGCGACTTATTGCAACTCAAAATAATTTAACACATGGTAATGAGTTAAAATAATGCACGTCTGGGTCAAAACGGCACTTTAAAATCAGTTTGTAAGTTTTCCCAATCCAAAAACTGAGTTCAGGTAACTCATAAAATGGTTACAAAATGAAGGATTGTGGTAATCCCAAATGTGTTTGAAATGTTGATATTTGTGTGTTGAGGCGAACCACAAGAAGCTGAGTTATAGTAGCGTTTTTAAATGAGTTGTGATAATTCGTAGGCTCAGTTTGAACGACATATAATCGTGCGTTAAAGTAGCTCTAATTCTTCAACCCACGACATTGGTAAATCCATTTTTGTCAGTGTAGAATGTTTATTCCCAGTCTTTTCATTTCCTGCTCTATGTTATGGGTCTTTCCTGGCATGTACATGCTGTTAACGTTCCAAGTGCCAATCTGAAGTATTTCCTTGAGATCCGTCTTTACAACATCAATATTTTGCGACGTGGGGATTCTTCGCACCCCTTGACCATCTAAGGTCTGCCACGGACTAGGGGCCATTTGATTAGATTGTATCGCCATAATTGTTTGTCTTGAGATATCCGTTCGGATCTTTAATGTAGTGGTTTCTCGTTGCCTTCTACATCTTTATGCCGTTGACTCTTTGGGTTAGTTCATCCGCCTTTGGGGCCAATTTCTTGACCCCGGGACAAAAAGGTGCCCCTGCACTTGCCAACTCTTCCACCCGAAGCTGTTGGTCAGCAAGTGAGGGCTGCTTATCCCGGCAGCCATTCGGTCGTCAGAGCCTCGTCTGTTATCTGGCAGGGTGCACCGGATGACAGTATCATCGCACGAGCAGGTGAGGTTAACATTTGGGCCGGCACGTATATTACGACCGTCCCCTTACACCCCTATTCTAAAGAAATAAAACAAGGTCAAAATGCTTTTTCCAGAATTATTAGAAATTTAAATGGTTATTTTGCCAAGGAACACTCCCAATACCATTAACATATTCTTTAATATAATCTCTAAAATTAAAAGCTTCTTTTGTGTAGCTCCTATTTCCAAATCTGACTTCAGAGTTGCTAAGAGACATAAAATTGATTTCTTCTGCCTCTGCTCTCCACTGACCTGGCACTATTCTTCCATCTTTGTCCACATAGTCTGCAAACAAGGGACCACAGTACAAAGATGAACTATCCTGTTGCAGTTTAATAAAATTATGCAGACATGTAGCTGCTTTAATGATCTGATCCACAGTTTCTGGATCTGCACAAATCATTCTGTGAAATATTCGAAACCTTGAGGCCATACTTCCAAAGGCATTCTCTATTGTTCTTCTGGCACGTGAAAGCCTGAAACAATTTTTATTTAAGAATAGAGCTGTAGGTAAAATATGTCAATAAGTATATTCTTACCGATAATTAAAAATCAATGTTGCTTCTGGTAGTTTTCCTCTTCGTAATTTACTATAAGGCCGCATTAAGTTTATTTGCAGTGGAAAGGCTTCATCAGCAACAAAATAGAAAGGAACCTCGATATTAGTCCCAGGCAGTGCTCTTCCAACTGGTATTCCTAAGGTTCCTTCTTTCAAAGCATTTCCAAAATCAGTATCCTTAAGGATACCTCCATCACTTTGAGCTCCATATCCTCCTACATTCACATATGTGAACAAATATTTGGCATCTGATACGGCTAGCAAAACAATGCTGTTGAATTTTTTGTAGTTAAAAAATTGTGATCCCGAATGCGGAGGAGCCTGAATCCTCACATGTTTACCATCTATGCTGCCAATGCAATTTGGTAATTGCCACCTCTGCTCATATTCATAAGCAATATTGGTCCATTCTTGAGGTGATGGTGCTTTCAAATATATTTTGGACAGTATTTGCCATAAAACATTGCATGTTTCATATATTATATGGCAAATTGTAGAAGGGGCAATTCTGAAGGAGTAACCCAAACTCGGATAAGAGTCACCCGTTGCCAAAAACCTTAGAGTGACCATCAGCCTCACTTCAGGCCTAATAGCACCTCGTGGCGAGTACTTCTTTAAGTAAACACCGCACATACTTAAAAGTTTCTCAAATGACTGTGAAGTCATGCGTGCAAAATTAAAAAAGAGTTCAGGACTACTTATACGCAGTTCAGCAATTAAATTATCATAAAATCCTTGTTCTTTTCTTTTAAGATATATATCTCGTACCCACATCCTTCGAGCATTCCTCTTCCTTTTCTGGGTTTGTCTCAGCATTTCTACAATAACGGCTGCACTACCAAGAATATAACTTTTTTTTTTGCACATATCCATACTGAAAATGAATCTAACAGCAATAAATAGCGTATTCAAAACTTAAAATGCAAATATTCAAAGCTAAAAATTTGAATTCAAAATATAAACAACAAAATAACCTAAAAATTAGAAATTGACATTTCAATGTAAACGGTTGCATACGATCTCTCAATTTACAAGCTGCTTAATTTGATGTCAAATTGAATGTAAATAAGGCATAAAGCAGATGATCTCCAAAAAATGCTGGCAACAAATTTTCCTGAAGTAACCTGTGAAACACATATATCCAAACACCCAACACTGTACTCTTCAATGAAAGTAACTATCAAGCAAGAGAACTACAGAAGTGCTTGGAGCAGGGAGATATGGCCAAATGGGGCTCTGGTGTTGTTATGATTTTGTACCTGCTTTGTTGGTTACTACCTGATAGGTATATTTTCATTCAATCTAGCAGTTTAGCGGAGTTGCTAAGGAACATAAGTTAGTTTTGAAAAATAAAGAAATTTGTAAAAAGTCACGAAATAAAAGTCATACGTACATCTCGAATTCTAGCATTATTATTGATACTACATATACAACAAATTGGCGACGAGGATAGCGAATTTATACGCAAAATAAAAGGCAGTAACTCGAATATTATAATACGAAAATGACACAGGAAAGTACAAGAGCAATACATGCTATTCAAACTATATTTTCAATAGAATCATATGATCCGACAAAGAAGTTCAGTAGATGGTAAATGCGTTTGGAAAGCGCATTCAATGTTTTTGCTGTTCCTGGGGACAAAAAAAATGCTTATCTACTACATTATATGGGACCGGATGCTTACGATGTTTTATGTGACAAGATTTCACCAGATCTGCCTTCATCTAAAACATATGAAGAATTGGTAAATACAATGAAACTTCATTATAATCCTGAACCATTAGAAATAGCAGAAATTTTTCGTTTCGTACAAAGGAAACAACATGAGGGAGAGACAGCCCAGGAATACCTACCGTCTTTACAAAGATTAGCGACTACATGCACTTTTGGTGAATATTTGAAGAAAGCATTAAGGAATCAATTTGTTTTCGGACTTAGAACCCAAAATATCCAAGGTAGACTTTTAGAGCAAAAAAATCTGACAATAGAAAAAGCTGTCGACATCGCTGTTGGCATGGAAACTTCAGTCCGAGATGCAGCCCAATTACATGGTGCAGGAGGTGGAGGTGTCTACAAAGTGCAGCAGCAAGGAAAACATTTTCAAAAAAATGCAAAACCAGTTGACTTACGTCAAAACAAATTTCAAAATAATAATTCTTTAAAATGTTTTAGGTGTAGTTCCAACAAACATTTTGCAAGTTCGTGCACTGCCAAGAACTTGAAATGTACAAAATGCAACCGGTATGGTCACGTGGCCCAGGTATGCATGAAATCACAACCTGGTAAGAGTCCTGTTAATAAAATTGATGAAATTTTATCGCTTGGTAATACACAGCATGTCAGTTTTAGGAGGAAATATACTCTAGCTTTGCGGATTAACAATGCATATATTAATTTTGAGGTTGATTCAGGCGCGGCAGTTACATTAATTAATTTTACAGATTTTAAAACCTATTTTCCTAATTTACAATTAAAAAGCACAAATATTCATTTATTAAGTTACAGTAAACAAGCACTAAACGTTGCTGGTTATGCAGACGTACAAGTAAAATACAATGGTTCTGTAAAAACATTAAATTTGTACGTTGTTCATAGTGATAAACAGCCGTTATTAGGCCGTAAATGGCTACGTCAGTTAGGTATTGGTTTTACTGGAATGCCAGATGATATACAAATCAACACCACTGATACAAGAATAAATGAACTATTTTCAAAATATGCCAAACTTTTTAATAAAGAGATAGGTAAAATTACAGGTATGCAGGCAACTTTACATATTAAAAATGATGCACAGACTTTCTTTATAAAAGCAAGAAAAATACCATATGCACTGTTGCCAAAAGTGGAACAAGAACTTAACTTCTTGGAAAAAGAAGGAGTACTTGAAAAAGTTGAAAGTTCTGAATATGCCACGCCGATTGTGCCTGTTTTGAAAGCCAATGGTAGCGTCAGAATATGCGGAGCTTTTAATTGTACACTAAACCCAAATTTAGTGATTGATAACCATCCATTACCATCAATCGAGGAACTTTTTACCTCCATGGCTGGTGGTGATAAATTCACTAAACTTGATTTAAAGCAAGCTTATTTACAAATGGAAGTACGGCAGGAAGATAGGAAGTATCTTACCCTAAGTACTCCGAAAGGATTGTACAGAAGTACGCGATTAATGTACGGAATTGCAAGTGTTCCTGCAATCTGGCAACATTCAATTGAGAATATACTTCAGGATATACCGGGAGTATCAGTTTTTCTAGACGACATTAAAATTACAGGTCCTGACGATAATTCACATATTGAACGATTGGATGCAGTCTTGAATAGATTAAACAAAAAAAATATACGGGTAAATTACGAAAAATGCACGTTTTTTGCCGATCAAATTGAGTATTGTGGATACATTATTGATAAATTTGGCATACATAAAACTAAACAAAAGATGGATGCAATCCAAAATGCTAAAGTGCCAACGAATAAAACAGAAGTTCGAGCTTTTGTTGGTCTTGTAAATTATTATGCACGGTTTCTTCAAAATTTAAGTTCAATATTGTATCCAATTTATAATTTACTGAAAGACGGCGTACCATTCATCTGGAATAATCAATGCCAAAGAGCATTTTTAGCAGTTAAAAAGGAAATAATGTCAGATAGGGTGTTAGCTCACTTTGATCCGACATTACCACTTATTTTAGCTACAGATTCGAGTCCTTATGCAGTAGGGGCGGTGTTGTCACATGTTTATCCAGATGGAACGGAACGGCCGATACAGTTTGCATCACAAACTTTAACAGCTGTACAAGAGAAATACGCACAAATAGATAAAGAAGCTTACGCAATAATATTTGGTATAAAGAAATATTATTATTACCGATTTGGACGACCATTTACATTATACGTCGATAATCAACCATTAGTACAAATTTTCTCACCTGCAAAAAGTCTTTCTACACTTACAACTACACGAATGCAACATTACGCATTATTTTTACAAGGATTTACATACAGTATTAAATACAAGAATACAAAACTACATTCTAATACAGATGCCATGTCTAGATTGCCAGTTAAAAATACGAGCGAGTTTTCATTTGATACGATGGATCAATTTGAGATTGGTCAAATTGAAACCTTACCGACGACATTAAAACAGTTAGAACTAGCAACTGCAAAAGACAATTCATTATACCACCTACTACAAGGACTTAAAACAGGTAAAGAAATTAAAGCTGAACATAGATTTAATATACCACAAATTGAATTTACACTACAAAATAACTGTATTTTTCGACAACAAATGGCAGTTATTCCTAAAATTCTTAGAAAAGATATTCTTGACGAATTACATTCTGCACATTTTGGTATATTTAAAATGAAACAATTGGCTCGTGGATACTGTTGGTGGCCAGGAATTTCTTATGATATTGAAAAAATTTGCAAAAATTGTGTGGATTGTAATAAAAATAAAAATAATCCCCCAAAGGTAACTTTACATCCTTGGGAAACGCCAACAGAACCCATGCAACGAGTACACATTGATTTTGCTGGTCCATTTATGAATTCTTATTTCTTTATACTGGTGGACGCATATACACGGTGGCCCGAAATACACATAGTTAAAGATATGACTACTAGAAATACAATTACATTATTACGAAAAATTTTTGCTTCATTCGGATTACCACGCATTTTAGTTTCAGATAATGCGCAAACTTTTGTTTGTTACGAATTTAAAAGTTTTTTGCAAGAGAACGGCATAATTCATAAATTAAGCGCACCTTATCATCCTGCTACAAATGGTTTAGCAGAACGATATGTTCAGACTTTCAAGCAGTCATTAAGGGCCTTAAAGAGTAATGTGTCTGATCGGGAAAAACAACTTGCAAAATTTTTATTAAATTATCGACGAACACCACATATAGTTACAGGGATAAGTCCATCATATTTGATGTTTAATAGAGAAATACGAACACGTCTAGATTTACTTAAACCCTTTGAACAAGTTATTCAAAAAAATGTTATAGAAAATACAAGGGAATTTCAGGTGGGGGAGAGAGTACAATGTCGTGATTATATACATTTATATAAATGGGAATTTGGTCGAATTCACAAAAGGTTAGGGAAATTACACTACTTAATTAAACTAGACAATTCGCAGATCTGGAAAAGACACACTGATCAAATTAGAACAATGGGGGAAAATACACCTCTATTACCTAACAATTCGTATCAGCCTCAAAATAATAATCTACCTTCGAATACGAGCGATTTCAATTTTGCACAAAACATACCTAAGGTTGTTATAGAAACTCCAAATGTGTCTGTTACACCTGAATTTCCTGAATTCCAAGCGAATCCAGATTCTTTTACAACTGATAATAATGCTGAGGTATTGCCAAACGTAAGCTCTCAAATTACAGGGTCTTGCATGACTGAGGCCAACCAACCTTCCTCTGGTTTAAGGAGATCTAAGCGTAATAGTAAGGCACCTAATAGATTAGATCTCTAATGGTGTTTTGTACATTTAAGGGGGAGAAAAAGTGTTATGATTTTGTACCTGCTTTATTGGTTACTACCTGATAGGTATATTTTCATTCAATCTAGCAGTTTAGCGGAGTTGCTAAGGAACATAAGTTAGTTTTGAAAAATAAAGAAATTTGTAAAAAGTCACGAAATAAAAGTCATACGTACATCTCGAATTCTAGCATTATTATTGATACTACATATACAACAGGTGTCTCGTTTTTTTCAGAAAAAAAGGACCCTGCCATAAACACAAGAGGTAGATCCTTAATTAATATAAAACATAAAGAACCAATCTCAAATATAAATGAAAAAAATACCAAAGCATCACAAAACTACATTGTCTACTATCAAAATGTACGTGGACTACGAACCAAAACGGAAAATTTTTACACAAGTGTAATATCTGAAGAATATGACATAATAGCTATAACTGAATCGTGGTTATGTGAAGGAATTTACAGTGCTGAACTTTTTGACTCTAGATATACAGTGATTAGAAAAGACCGTAGTGCTGTCAAAACTAGGGGCGGTGGTGTGATATTAGCTTTAAAGAAATATATTTCCTATGAAATCATTGATTTTTACTGTGATACAATGTGTGAATGTATTATTGTAAAGTTAAAACATAAAAAAAACCTTATTTATTTGTCTGTGGTGTACTTCCCACCAGACACTAAAGTAGATATGTATGAAAAATATTTTAATTGTCCTGTTTTTGAGAGACTAGCACTAGATTTAACAAATTTAATAATTTTAGGAGATTTTAACATTCCATGTTACACGAGCTGTGATAATTCTAAGTCTACATTACTGCAAGACTTCCTAAATGTACACAATTTAAGACAATATAATACATTGATAATTGCTTGGGTAGACAATTGGATTTAGTAATCACGAACACTGACATAACGGATGTAAGCAGACCGGACTGCCCACTGTTAAGTGAAGATCCCTATCATCCTGCTTTAAACTTTCATTTGCCTCTTAATTTTGTAATTGAGGGGATAAAAAGAAAAAAAACCTACATTTATGACTACTCCAAGGGTAACTTTGTACATTTGTACAATTCTTTAAGGGACTGTGAGTGGTCCGGACTGCTGGCATGTGGGGACGCTACTGACAGTTTGGACATGTTTTATAATAATATGTATAAATTTTTGGACGACTCTATTCCTAAAAAACCTATAGCAACAATGTCAACAAAGCCTAAATATCCACTCTGGTACTCCATTGATCTGATACGCAAAATCAAAACAAAAAATAAACTTCATCGTTCCCTACTCAGGGATAATACAAACATAGAAAAGAAAAATAGTTTCTGTCAAATAAGAAAGGCTATAAAGTATCAAACAAAGGCTGAATACAGTCAATATCAAGCCAATGTTGAAAATAATATTAATCTAGATCCAGTTTCTTTTTGGACATTTATACAAATCAAAACAGATCGCAATGGGGTTCCTGGGGAAGTTATATATGGCAACAATACGTACTCTGACTCTGGTGACATTGCGGATGATCTATGAAGTACCGGACGCTCCCAAAGTCAATAGAACACACAGCAATAACGGTCACTTCAACTTTTCAACAATAACCGAAAATGATGTTTTAAACAGCATTAAAAAACTAAAACCGAAAAAGACGACGGGTGTTGACAATATACCTGCCTACATATATAAGGGCTTAGCTGAACTGCTGGCTACACCCTTAGCACATATCTTTAACCTAGCTCTACAGCAGAAAGAATTTCCAAATCCTCTGAAAATATCTGTTATTACTCCGGTACATAAATCCGGATCTCGCAAAGAAGTAAAGAATTATAGACCAATTAGCATACTTAATGTTGTGGCTAAAATATTTGAAGTAATATTATATGAGGACCTTTACAGAGCCTTGGAATCTAAAATATCCAAATATCAACACGGTTTTGTGACTGAAAGTCGACGGTCACAAACCTGTGTGTATTTTCAGAGATGCTAGTTGGGCAATTGAAAACAAACAACAACTCGACGTGATTTATACTGACTGTGAGAAGGCGTTTGACAAGGTCAACCATGAGATTCTGCTCGACAGGCTGGAGGACTACGGATGCTCTGAGGGAACTTGTCTCTTCTTGAAATCATATCTCTCACAACGCATACAGGTTGTCAAAATTGGCAACACTATGTCGACAAAATTTATTGCAAGTTCAGGTGTGCCACAGGGCAGCAATCTCGGCCCATTACTATTTCTTATATTTATCAACACCTTACCAGAAAGCATCTCTGATTCAACTGGCCTGTTGTTCGCAGATGATTTCAAGTTGTTTAAAGTTATAACAACAACAAGAGACAGTGCTCAGCTACAGACTGATCTCAACAGAGTCTCTGAGTGGTTTACGATTAACAAAATGTTATTAAATGTAAATAAGTGTTCTATTGTAACTTTTACTCGTAAACTAGAATACCAAACTTTTGACTACACAATAGGTACGGTGAAACTAGATCGTAAAAATGAGTTGAAGGACCTTGGGGTCTATTTCCAGTCAAGCCTCAGATTTACCACACATTATAATTACATCGTAAATAGAGCTTACAGACAATTGGGTTTTGTCATTAGAAACACCAAAAACTATAAGATTGCTACAACAGTAAGACTGTATAACGCTTTAGTGAGGCCCATTTTGGAATATGCAATGCAAATCTGGATGCCTACATCAAATATACAGATTGATCATATTGAAAAAGTGCAGAAGCGTTTCCTGAGATATTTATACGTCAGGAAAAACAGTGCATATCCATACATGGTATCATATAAGGCAATATTAGACAGTTTTCAATTTACCACTCTATTATCAAGAAGAAATAAACAAGCTGTAATGTTCGTATACCTTATTATCAATAATATTAAGTACAAAAATTGTGATTTAATTAATTATATAAAGTTTAAAGTTCAAAAGGTAAATCTAAGAATTACCAACAAGGACCTATTCTGTATTGTCCCAGGTAGTTTGTCCCCACTTAGTCATCTGATGGCACAATGTAACGAGCTATCCAAGCAAATAGATATAGATATCTTCAATATAAGTCTTGCGCAACTAAAGGCACTTAAATGATTAATGTGATATTATTCTATATAGCTTTTAACTAGTCTGAACTGTTCTCTATTTGTCTTCCTTTTATAACTGGTTGTATTTATTTTGTTTGTATATGTGCATGTATATTCTCACTGTCTATGGCCGTTTGCAAGTAACTACATCTTTAGTATGTGTTTGTAAATGTAACTCTTAAATAAATAAATAAATAAATAAATAAGTATTAAAATAATCATTTAAGCAATACGGTTCTAGGTCAATCAACAGTTTCTTGGTTTTCCTCTTAAATTCCCTGTAATTTTCAATAACTTTTAAGTTGTTTGGCAATTTATTAAATATTTTGATGCAGTTGTAAGATGGATTTTTTTCATTTAAAGTTAGTCTATGAATAGGATAGTATATGTCTGCATTCCTAGTATGGTAAGTGGTGTTGGTATTAAAAGTTAGAAACTCGTTTTTGTTTTTATGTAAATATAAAAGGCATTCATGTAAATATAAGCCATAAACTGTTAATATTCCTAGTTCTTTAAATTTACCTCTGCACGAATCTATGAATCTCATATCGAGTATTAATCTAATAATTCTTTTTTGTACTACAAATACTGATTGTGTTGAGGAACTGACTCCCCAGAAGATGATACCATATCTAATCTGAGATTCAAAGTTCGCATAGTACAGAATTTTTTTCACTTTATCTTCTACATATTTGTTTAGAACTCTGAGTGCAAAACAAACCTTATTTAATTTTTTCACCAAATACTCGATGTGATTTGACCATTTTAGAAATTCATCAATTATAATACCTAGGAATTTAGTCTGATTTACTGTGTCCACTTTTTGATTGTCTATACATATTATTGAACGTTTCTCTTTGAGTTTATTGGTGCGAAAAATCATAACGTTTGTTTTGCTCTCGTTTACAACTAGTTCATTCTTGTTAAACCATTCCTTTGCTTGCAAATACAGCTCATTGCATTTTACTTCTAAGTTGTGTGGATCTACATCAGCAACCAGGAGATTGGTATCATCCGCATAGTTTGTAATTGCAGAATCCTCCAATCCGCTCGCAACTGAACACAGGTCGTTTATCATGATCAGGAATAATATAGGCCCGAGTATACTTCCCTGGGGCACCCCAACCTCATTTTGTAGCCACCCTGATCTAGCAGAGTTATTGTCTTTAGTGATTTCGACACATTGCCATCGATCTGAAAGGTACGAGGTTAGCCACTTCAAAGCACTTCCCATTATACCATAATTTTTTAGCTTTTCTTTCAAGTAATTTCTGTTAATACAGTCAAAAGCTCTAGACAAATCTATGAAAAGCCCAGCGGCTAGTTTATTTTTTTCAAGAAATTTCATTATGTTATTTGTAAATTGAAAAATTGCTGTTTGAGTTGACTTACCTCGTAAATATGCATGTTGCGATGGACTAAAAAGATTACAATCATAAAAAAAATTTAATAGTCTAAGGCACATTGCCATTTCAAAGATTTTTGAAAAGCTATTTAGCAAACTTATGGGTCTGTAGTTTTCTAACTTTTCTGGATCTCCCGTCTTATAAATCGGTTTTATTAAAGTTACCTTTAGTTGGTTGGGAAAAATGCCAAATTTGAATGAATTATTTATAATGTAGGAAATTACATTCTTTATGCTTGGAATGCTGAGTTTTACAATATTTACAGGTATGTCATCAGTGCCACTGCTCAGTTTATTTTTAAGTTTTTGAGATATTTCAACGATTTCCTCTGGAGTGAATCCTTAAGTAAGAAGCATTGTTTTTTATGGTGTCGCAATTGAAATGAGTACTATTTTTTATTAGGTTTGGAATTAAGTCAACTAGAAAATTATTGTAATTATCGGCTATTGATACAGGTGACCCAGAAATTTGGCAATTTGAATCTTTGAGAGAGTTGCCCTGAATATCATTACAAACTGTCCACATTGCTTTGTTTTTGTTATCCGATGTAGTAATTTTATTATTATAATGATCTTTTCTTAATTTATTTAAGATATTATCATACCTTTTTTTTCCGCTTTATACAATTCTTTACATCTACAATCATTCTTACTAATACTAACAACAAATCTAAACTCTGCTTACATGCTGCTAGATCAGGGTTGTTATAAAATACCTTATTTTTTGATTTGTGTTTTAGAGTCTTTTTAGGAAAATGCTCGTTATACAGTCCAAAGAAGATTGAAGCAAAACCATCCCACTGACTAATTACATTGGAGACCTCTGTTGTGTACACTGATTCCCAGTTTTCGTTTTTTAATTTATTTACAAACTCTCGCTTTGACTGCTCTGAAAATATTCTCACTGGTTTACTTAAAATTGTTTTGTTATTTTCTATGCTAAAAGAAATTTTTTGCGTGTAATGGTCGGAAAGCCCGTATTACACTACAGGCCAGCCATCGCGGCCACGGCTGAAAAAATAGAAATGTTTCTATTTTATTGGCTATGGCTCCCAGCCGTAGCGATCTGATTGGTCGACGGTTCCAACTCGGCCCAGTAGTGTGATACGGGTTTAACTCGATTTAAGACTAATAAAAAAGAAGGAATCTAGTAATGTTACCCTTGGAACACAATAATACCCGGAGATGTATAGTGTCTCGCTTGCACTCATAAGGTGTGAGCGAGACACCACACACCTTCGAGTATTATTATGCTTCGGGCATTATAGTTTGTAGAGTTTCTTGATTGAAAAGCACTTACGATTGGTTTTTTACGGGATTTATTCAACTTTTACAGCGAATTTTGTTCAACGATTATATACAATTAAAAACAAGAGACAAGTCACCTTCCAGAAGCCCATTACGATTGTCTCTCTTAAAATACCTGATTCTCGCGTGATTGCAGATCTTCTCGCTGATTGGTTGCCGTTTTAGCTCTTGTCGTCGTCTTCTTATCCAAGGGATGGACTTCGAATTGTAGTTCTGCCGCTTCTTGATAGATGGAGATAGTGGACTGTATTTTTAATTTGTTTGGTAATACGAGGGATGAACGGTAAGATCGAACATGCCGCCGCCCTTGGAAGACTGTAGTCTTTCCATAATAAATTGTTCATTAGTAAACTGGAATTAAGTCAAAATTATTAGTGACTTACTCACTGATCACTAATCGGAAGTAAACATAGTCTTTGTATGGCACGCACGTACGGTGAGTCCTGTCGCGCTCGCGGTACGCACGGTAGCAGTTCGTACTTGTTGTCGCTGCTCTTATGAAGCTCGACGATACGACCTAATGGACAGCCTAAGCCTGACGTCACAAGGGGCGTGTTTTAAAAAATCTTTCCAAACAAAAATAAATTGCATTGATAATTCACCTCACTTTTATTGAACCAATCAAAACGCTCATTTTCATAGCAACCACCTTGGTAACGGTCGTCTTACCGGATAAGACTACCGCTAGCTCGAAAAGACGCTTTCGAAAAGACGCTTGTAGCTTTTTTACTTAAATAAAAAATTAGTAACACCTCTAACTTGTATATTTACCTTTATCAGACGGCCTTCATTTTTATGTTCAGTAAATTATCCAATAAAATACACCTCTAGAGGCGGTTTCTTATCTTCATACCTTCGTTTTTCACTCGAAACTCGATTTTCCAAGAAAATTTTCACTCAATGTAATTTTTACTTATAATCAAAGATAAGACCCTCGAGCTAAAGCTCTCGGGATCATATCAGATTATAAGTAAAAATTACATTTCGTAAAAATTTGTCAGAAAATCGATTTCTTGTTAAAAACATCGGTATTACCGATAAGACGCCTCCTCTATCGGTATATTACTGTTGAAAATCCCATATGATATTTTTGCAAACATTGCTACACGTTTATCATAGGGGTTTCACTTTTGACGTTTTGTGGAATATATCGCTATCCTATTCTTCCGATGCGCATTATCAAAATTTTCGGTTTAATGCGCACTTGCAGCAGGACCGGTTGATCGATTATTTTACGTAGCGAGCGGCCGAGCGGCAGTCGTTGTTCTGTAGACGACGCCATATTTGTGAGCTTTGTTTACTTTGTTTGTCAAGTGTGTTTTATTGAAATATTTGTTAATCTTAAAACATTTCGTTAATTTTATGTAACAGTGTTTTGTGTACAGAGACTCTCCTTTCATTTCTTCTGATATTCTGGTGTCCCAAGCAAGATGAGAGTAGGAAAATGTATAGCAAGGGGTTGTTTACACACCTTCAGAATAAAGGTGTTAACTTTTTTTGAATACCTAAGGACTCTAGGTAAGTTTAAATTAGATTTCACATTTTCGCCGGTTTGGTCTAGAATAATAATATTTATTTTAACTTCCTCATTAACTTTAATTTAAAGTAGGGTACAGTTTTTATTGGTTAATCAATAAAAATAAGGTATTTGTGTTTGTGTAATGTATGTACTAGGTGTGTCTTAAAGCTTGCTTAGAGATCGAATAATAGAAAATATGAAAATTGATAAGTAGGTAGGTACCTACCTACTACCAATTTAGGTGGTGTACCCCTCGCAGGCTTGCATAAACCGATACATAAATATTGTTGTATTCATTGACCAGATAATTATATCTACCCCACTATAATGCTCATTTATTCTATTAATCTTGTGTTATTTAACAAGTGCCTGTTATTACCTAACTACCTAAGTACTTATATATTTTAGTCCCAATATGGTAAACATTAAAAAACCATTCGTAAGAATGATTCCATACTATTTAAGAATTGTCCATTTTTTTTTAGATGTTTAATATGGTTGAATATTTGTCGACGATCTGACCTTAACCACCTACCTGCTGAAGAGTTACATGAAATCTACCAAGTGTTTAGGTTAAAACTGGTTAATGAAAACAGCCATACTAACCCTTTTTACATTTAAAGGCAAGAAGTCATATTAAAAGGCGCATTATTTATCTGGGCAAAATAAAAAAAAGTTGTTATTTAATAACAATAACATTTCTATTGCTTTTCATACATTACTTATTATACTTATTGTTTTTGTAGAGTCTCCAGCTACAACAACTAGTTGTTCAGTTGTACAAACTGAAATTCTTAAAGATGTTGAGCCTGCAGATATTATACCAGGACCAGAAGAAAACAATGCAGGTAAGATCCTCACTATACTTATTTAGTAAAATAACATACTATATACTATGTACTATTTCAGTATTCAATGATACTGTACCATTCAATATCTGTTTGTTTAAAATTGTTATAGTTTTCCTGGTTTCAGATTTTTCACTTATGCCATCTACTTCTACGAGTATGTCTGAACTAAAGAAAACTAAAGTAAAACAGTTGAGAATTATTGAAAAATCTCTTCCAGGTCCTTCTACAGACCGTAAGTGTTTTTTTAACTACCTATATTATTGTATATGAGAGAAAAATGTTAAATTACAATTTTATTTACATTTTACACAGTACCGTCACAATTTTGTAAAAATATATTATATATTTTTTAATTTTAACCCTAAGATGGGGTTCTTAAATTGAGACACACTAAATTGTTAACAGTTCAACTTACTACCCTGTCATTAAACTTAATAATAAAACATTTATTACGCAAATCATAATGACAATTATGATAATGGACAATCTTCAATTCCTCTGTTCGCTGTTACAAACTTAAATAATTTGTATTTTACAAAAACGCCTTTATTGCAGATACAGAAACCCAGACACCTCTCACTATCTCACGATACTCCAAGGAAACTTGACTTGGGGACAAGTGGTAGTAAAAAGAAAGTGCCTTTGAAGGAAGATGTCCTAAGGTTTTGCCAAGAGTATTTTTCTGAGGGTTTTGCAATATAATTGAAGCCAACATAAATGCAAAAAAATCAGGCAGTCCTAAAGGAAATTTTTTATTTCTCTGAAGTTTTACAATCGTGATTTAGCAGCCTCAAAAAGCAGAGAGAAAAAATATAAACTGACTATTGTACCAAATTTGTAGATTTATGTAAGTATATTCTTAGACATGTTAACTAATCCTTATTTAACTTTTTTATCATTGTAAATTTATTATTTAGTTTTAGACACATAATGACAATATTGTTCCCTATGTATGGCATAAGGTTTGCTTTTTCTATTCTGTTATAGTCTTACTGTGTTGTATTACATTAGGTATATATTTTAAGTTTTATAATACTTTTTATTTCAAGTAATCTTGCAAATAAAATGAAATTTATGTTTAGGTTTTAGAGATTAAAAACTAATGTATCACTTGCCGCCATAGACGTGTTTTTTGTTTGAAAGTTTAAAAGGGAAAATATTCTGAGTGTTAAGTCACTGCCTAGAGTAAATAAATACATTTTATTTCGCATAAAGTGTTTTGTGGTTAGCAATTTTTCACTTCTTTATTGTATTATTGAATGTTTAAAATAATTTAAATTTTGTTTTACTTGCTTTCAAGCTTTTACCATTAATTTGTGAAACCTTATATAGCAGTATTATTTAGTATATAAAGGTAACAGAGGCGCAGCCAAGAATAGATGGGGGGGGGGGGGCTGACATCAAAAGGGAATAGAAAGGGAGTAAAGAACGACATAGTAAAAGTTGTTGGAAACATTTATTTGGTCTCTGGGGTTTAATCAACCACCCCCCCCCCCCATGGCTGCGCCACTGGTAGGTACCTACTTCCACAAATAAAGAAATGTCATTACTTTATTGATTAATTATACTAAAATTCTCCTCTTTTATGGAAGGGATTTTTGTCCTAATAATTACTTTATGAAAGAAATTAAATTGTATAAACATACATCTTCTTTTATATTTTGGGTTCCTAAAGTATAAAAGAGTATATGTATTATGTATATAATTAATAACTTCATATATCAGTACAATATTAAAAAAAATCATGACTAGATAATCTAAGTTGTTATATTTTTATATTGCGGCATATGGGCCGCTACAACCCTGCATTTCGTGGTCCGACTAGTCCCCGGCACTCAGCTACTCAGCTGATCGCGAAAGCTTACTGCAACGAAAATGCTCCCATAGGGACACTCATGGAAGTGACAATTCTATATTTGTCCTATCCTCTTTGACGTTTATAAGCGACAAATAAGCAATTTCTTCTAATTATTTGTATTTTTGGTGATATGATTGACCCATTTACAGCCACAGATAGAGGTAAGTGTTTCCTGAAAATATTTAATCGCCATCTGAAAAAGTTTGAGGTTATGTTATTGTTGTTTACATTATTGTTTACTAAGACATAATTGTTAGTTTATTGTAAAATAAAGCTTGTGGTAGTGTTTATTTATTAATATGAAGTAAACCCAGTCTATAGCCTAAATAATTTATATTATATAGGTATTCAATATCGGCTAAAGTGGTTACGTATTTTGTTACCCGAACAGAAAACTTTCAAGTTTGTTATATTCCCTGCAAAGATAAAAGAAAGGAAAGCTCGGACATCACTTATAAGGTACCTAATACAGCAAATATTATTATGTTAAAAAGGGGTAAATGCCTTGGAGTCAAACCATGTCCTATGGATGCAATTTGATTCAGATCGGAGAAGTTCACACTATGATGAAAGACAAAAGTTATAATATTGTGGTAATTTAAATTACCTACTATCATAAATTTTTTTATATACTTCATGCAAAATAATATTTTAATTGTAGATTATACTGAACAAAAAATGCAACACAATATCTGCCAACTGTTTATGTTCTAGCGAGAATAAAATATCGTCAACTGCATTATTTGGATACTACTACCTATCAGTCACTGATAAGAAGTGCCTTCGAAATGCCCAAAAAACTAAATCTAGCGAAGTTAAAACAGCTGAGGAGCTATATCCCAGAAAGCCTTATTCATGCAGCTATGGATCATCAGATTGATCAGCAATTTTAGAAATAATGTAGACCTTAACAACATTTGATGTTCTGAAATTATAAAAATTTAAGCAAATATTTATTGTTATTTTTATTACATTGTTTTATAATCTACATAATATATATTTCAAATTAATTGTATTAGGATAGCATTGATATCCCTGTGCATACATAAGGATATGAGAATAGTTGTAACTAAAGCGTACTAAAAGTTTTTAAAGGTTTTTTTGAAATTTCTTCCAAATCTTGTATCAAAAAATACTTTATTTCTGACCGGTATATTCAGGCCCGTAGCCAGGATTTTGTTTTGGGGGGGGCTTGAAAGTGAAAAATGTAGTCAGAGTTAGTGGCGCCGAAGGCGCTTAAAAAAATGCGCCGCAGGCAAAAATTTTTTGGGTGCCACGCCCTTTTTTTGAATCGTGGTGCTTGGTTTTCAAGTGGTAAATTTATTAGTTTAGATAAAAAGTTTTTGTATTCGTTTCGTTACTACGTAACAAGTTAATATTTTATGTAAACAAAAATATATTTTTATATGTTTTTTATATATTCTTATCGTTTTTTCTTCTTTACCTTAAAAATTCGTGTAGCTCTGGGGGGGGGGGTAATTACCCCCTCTACCCCCCACCCCCCGTAGAACCGCCGGTGCTTAAATGAAGAAGAAAGGGAGAATAACGTCAACTTTACACATGTTTATTTGTGCATATAAATGAAAACAAAAGAAAAGAAATCGTTTATAAAAGAAGTAATTTTCTCGACTTTTTGTTCGCCAAGCGTTCGATAACTTCCTCCGGATCAACAGAAATATCCCAATGAACTGAAATCATAGCAAGCGCACTTAATCTTTCGTGACCCATTACACTTCGTGATAAAGTTTTAATTCTCTTCATCGTAGAAAATGATCTTTCTACACTTGCCGTTGTAACTGGAAGTGTAGCCAAAATTGTAAGAAGATATTTTATGGCACGAAAATAAGTCCCATCGCAGAACTCCAGCAATTTCAAAACCTCAGTTACAGATTCCATCGTTGATATTCTTTCACACCATAATCTGTACTCCGCTTTGACCGCTGATAAAGACATTCGATCTTCGAAGTATGAAGCTAAGTTCTCCAAGGTGTCTTCTTTATTTTTTTCAGCAAAACCAGGTAAGAGCAGTTGAAAATTGGGTAGAATATCTTCGTTCTCAAGAAATCTTTCAGTCAAATTTTGTATTAAAGCGTCGGTGCAAGGGATGAATATGGTGACTCTGAAATATTCTTCAGCCGATGAAGTGTGTGGATTCGCACGGTTCTTTTGTCGTAATGCGACTCGTGGAGTCTTAATTTCAGCGTCAAAAAGATCTTCTGAAAACTGGGATGCGGTTTGGAATATGCCCTTGAAATAATTGTCTGCTGTTTCTCGTAATTGACGTAAGGAATTGACTATTTCCTTAGTGCGATTAATGGCAGCAAGGAAATCAAGAGATTTTTCTTGCAGAAATACAGACAATGGTAAAGTTAAACTGAATAGTTTTTCACAAATAACGAGGCTGACTAAAAAGTCACTTTTTTGTATTGCTGCTAAAAGAGCTGATGCTGTTGATGATATTGACCATGTTTTTTGGGCGATTTCTTCCAAACTGTTAACGATGCATCCAAAAAGTTCGACAAATGTGATGATGCTGTCATGTCTTTCAATGAATCTTGTATCACAAAGGCGAAGAAGTCGTTTCTTTTTACTTTCTGGAGCATTTTTTTTAATAACCTCTTGCAAAATTTTGTTAGGGTTTGAATGGTTCCGGAACAAATTAGCCACTTGACTGACGACTCCAAAACAATTGCGTATCGTAGGAATTGACATAGCATTTGACAAAGCAAGATTCAGACGATGACTCGCACAGTGAACATATCTTGCATTTGGATATTTTTCCTTAATCCTTGTTTGAACTCCACTTACATGACCACACATGGTTGCTGCTCCGTCGTAACCTTGTCCAACGAGCTTGGACATATCAAGATGAAGTTCTTCGCAACGCTGTAATATAACTTTTGTCACATTTTCAGCCGTCAGATCGTGGATTGGGACAAAACCAATGAAATCTTCGCGAAGTACGGGAGTTCCAGAGTCCTCCAACACGTCAACGTATCGTACACATAAAGAAAGTTGTTCAGTGCCTGAAACATCCATTGTTTCATCACCAAGAATACTGAAACATTCAGCTTTGTTCACTCTGTTGACAATTTGTTCAGCAATTATATCAGAACATGTCTGAAGAATTTCGTTCTGAATATCCGGACTCAAATAGGTAGCGTTTTTGGCGCTATTGATAACATGCTTTTCCAAACTTTTGTCACCAGATTCTATTCTAAACCGCAGAAGAGCGCGAAATTTTCCATCTTTATTTTCAGGTCGAGTCAAAGACAGAGCGCCGCTATCATTGTCACCTCTTAAAGGTAATTCCTGCTCTGCGCAAAAAAGGATGGTTCGGATAATCGGTCTGATCGCAGCTCTATTTTGCTCTATCTCTTTTGCACGTTGGGTATTCAATTGAGACATGATATCTGGTTGTTTTCCAGATACAACTTGAAGAAACGAAGTAGCTATGAGAACACAATCCCTGTGATACTCTTTTTCCAAATGTAGTTTAAAACATTCCTTCGCCTTCTTCCAATCTTGAAAACCACCGGTGACTAATTTCCCAGGATTTTGATGACCTCCTTTTCCAACACCTTTGTGGAAAAATATCCAGCAGGGCTTACAGAAAACGCTATTAAGAGTCTTTGAGTACGCAAAACAATCGAAACCTCCGTCTGTTATCCATTTGCTTTGAAAGCTCCTTTTTTGCGAATTACCTTCTGACATAGGAAACTTGTAGGGTTCTTTTGGAAGCAGAACTGACGTGAGGATATTTTTCTTTGTAATGTCATCTATGGAATTACTATTTGACTTCCCAATGTCGAATTGGTTCGCTTGCCATACTCCGTGAACACTATCTTCAATAATTGAGCTTATGTTGACGTTGACTGTTTCATTGTCAACAGAAATCGAATTCGGCGTATCTTCGTTACCTGTGTGAATACATAGTTTTAAGTAAATAAATATTCATATTTTTTGGCTTCTTAAGGTAGTACCAGCGGACTCTGTAACTCTGAACTACTCTGAAGTTAAAAACGAGTGAAGTAACTACCCAGCAAACCAAGCTTATCACAATATTTAATTATTACACAAATTTGTATACATATTATTTACATAAGTTTTTCTCGTAAATTATATACAAAATTGTGTAGGTACATATTATTGAGACCAATTTATTTTTGTAAATTATCTGTAAAATTATAGTCACAATACTGTATCAGCAATGGTTATGTAAATATTATAATATATCATAAACGACAAACGTAAAGTAAATTACAAGATTATTATCTATGCAGTCAAGCCCCACTTAGGTTAAATAAAATATACATAATTAAACATACTTGTAAGAAGGTTTACTTTACTTGTACAACTAACTTATCACCAATGATGCCCTTTTATGATATGCCATTAACATCATAAAAAAATAGTAAAAGTAAAACGACGCTTCTCCATGCAGGGTTTGAAAACGTGGTAATCTAAATTTAATATTAAAACTATTATGAAAAAACATCAGATAATGTCACGCCGAGCGTGCGTGGAGAAACAGCTCAAAAAGCCGTTTACACCATCGTTTTGATTCTGTGGCATGCCTTGCCATAACCTAAAAATCCCGCCTTTTTCTTTTACTCGCCTAGTTTAGGTTAACTTTCGAGGTTAAGTTACTGAACCTCACCTAATAAAAAAATATATTTAATACACAAAAATTCTCGAGAATTACTTTTACATAAAAAAATATATTTTATAAAATATTATGTAATAGTCAACTCAATGTCATACCGTCAAAATATTACATGAAACACTTTTTTGTCTTACCGTCCATATTGTCGACTTTTGGTTTTTTGAAAAACGAAGTGATGGACACTTGATTTTTTTGTCGCTTCATGATGGTTTTGAGATTATCAATTATTACACTTTTCACTGACCAAAGTTACTTCAGGACATTTAAACTAAGGTTAAACAGTGAATACCAATGTAGCCAAATATTTTTAGTGCTACCAAATGTAAAATAAATGAATATTTTTTCAAATAGCGGCAAATTCAAAAAGTTCAAGATAAATAAACATGGACCTAATAAATAAAATGCTAATCGACAAATTACAATGATTATGTAAGAGAATGTATTAAAGAAGATTTTCTTCAAAATGTAAATTTTTTGAAATTTCGGGGGGGGCTTCAGCCCCCTCAGCCCCCCCCCCCCTAGCTACGTGCCTGGGTATATTATTAGCTTATAACGTCTTAGTTACGCGGGAATTATAAGGGTCATAACTCCCTTGGGATATTAAGACATATTAAGACATAAAATCAAACGATTGACATCTAATGCCAATTTGATTGTCATCTATTGAAACATTTATTCCACTTTAAAAATGAACAAAATGTTACTAAAATCGGTCAGAAATAAAATTATCTATGTATCACTGGAATTATAAGGATCTCAATTACCTCGGGCAATTGCTGTCCCTCGGGACAAAGGCCTTCGGGACGTAAACTTTGCCCTCGGTAATTAAGACCATTATAATTCCCTAGATACATAAATAACTATTTCTGCTTGTCACAGTGTTTGTGAACAAAAAACGATGTTCGCCAATTTAGCGGTAAACTTCAAAGGGAAAAAAATGTTATTTCGATGTTTTTAGGTAACTACTGGTATTTTCTTGGTTGTCTGTGTGCTAATTAAAAATGGAGTGGCCTGTGAAAAGGTGCATAGCCTTAATAAAAGAATTTGACAAAGTTTGTGGAATGTTCAGGTAACAGAATATAAAAATGTAATGAAGAAAAAAGACGCGTGGTATGATATTGGTAGTATCATGGACCTAAATGCCGAACAAGTTGAACAAAAAATGAAATCATTGCTAGCAGCTTACCGAAGAGAAAAGAAAAAAGTTGTCGATTCAGTGAAATCAGGCAGTGGTTCTGATTGTAAATATACGCCGAAATGGTTCGGTTACAAGCACATGCATTTTTTGAGGGACATAAACAGACTCAAAAAAACAAGAGAAGCATCAGATGATAAGGTGAGTAGTTAAAAAATTAGGCTTTGGTAAAGTTCTTTATTTTATGTGAGTTTATAATTTTGTGAGTACAAGTATTTTCTCTTTAAACCAATTTGGCTTGCGTGGTGATTTCTCCACTTGGGGTAAAAAAAAAAGTTGGCAAACTCGTTCCTTATATCTTTGGATGTTGTTTTTGATTTTCGGCCCTTTTTTTGTAAAGGTAGAAAAGAGCTTTTTGGAGAATTGTCTTTTCTCCACTCGCCTGGAATTAAGTCTCCTGTATCTGCATCAAAGGAATCAAAACTTCCGGGTGGTGTGTAGATTGACCGTGCAGAAGTATTTCGCCTCAAAAAGTTGTGCAAATAAATGCATGCTAACGTAACAGCAGTTGCTTTGTCTTCTTGCAACAACATAGGTTTTCGCAACACTCTAAAAATGGAGACGAGTATGCCAAAAGCATTTTCGACGATGATGCGAGCTCTACAAATTCGGTAGTTAAATCTTCGTTGGATAGAACCTTTGAGCTGATATCCACTAAATGGTTTCAAAATATTATCAAGCAATGGAAACGCGTCATCTGCTACAAACACGTATGGCATTAGTTCATTTCGGCCTAGAAGAGGATCTTTTTGGGAAAGCTTCAGTTCATTACTTATGAGTTTTTTGTAAATAGAAGTATTTTTAAAAACTCCTCCGTCTGAAATTCTTCCTTGACATCCCACATTTGCAAAGATGAAATTATACGTGCCTTTGTAGTTAAAATATTCGCTGCCACTGTTAAATGGCGCTTGCAACATAATATGTTTTCCGTCAATGGATCCAAGACAGTGCGGGAAATTAGTTTTTTCCTGAAATGTTCTTTCAATTTCCAACCACTCTGCTTCCGACGCTGGCAGCTGAAACATACAATGCGTTCTGTTTTTTTTTCTGTTTCAGAGTCAAAAAGAGACAACATATGAGGAAGAGAAAGAAGAAAATGCAGAAATATATGCTGAAGAATCAGATAGCGGCACAAATATCGATTTTTTAGAGCCCGTAAGCCCTCATGACATTCACCCGACAACAACTCCATCAAAAAAGAACCTAAAAAGGCAAAATAAAAAAACTACTTCCATGAACGAAAATAAAGGTACGTACCAGAGATAAATATTCCGCATACGGGGAAGTGGTAGGATATAAAACCCGGAAGATTTCGACAGAATATGAGCGAGAGGTGACCCAATTTAAAATTAACGAAATTTTATATCGAGCTTTGATGGGGCAAAGTGCTCACACTTCCGATTTTTCACAGCCGTCCTCCCAAGCATCGTCCTCTCTTTCTACACCCAACCTTTCACCCACATCGAATTCCGAACATGCATCTACATCTACATACCTTGAGAATGAAACAGTACAAGACAATTCAAGTGGCGTTCGACATTTTTACGAAGACTTTGGGGCTTTTACAAATCTCTAGTTCAATATTTTTTGGCAAATATGTGTTTTGGATTTATATGGATGAATTTTTAGTTTAGTTCATTTTGTTTTTTTGGCAGGATCTATCATAATATGTATATTTATTTTTAACATTGAAAAAATAAAGAAAATAAATTAAGATAAATTGTTACCTTTCTCATGTCCTTTAAACCGTCAATTAGAGCTTCGCATATATCTGGAATAATTTGGGAAATACTTTGTTTTGAAATTCTAAAAAGATACATCAAGCTTTGAAAAGAGTCCCCAGTGGCCAAAAACCTCAGAGTTATAGCTAGTTTTTCTGTTACAGTAATCGCTTTTCTATAGTTGGTGTCTTGGCGAGCAACCTTTGGACCAATCAAATTTATTAAGAAAAATTTATTAAGTATTCAAAATCAGTTGCCGACATTCTCGTAAAATTTTTAAAACCACTGCCATCTTCCATTCTCAAGTCCATCAAAAGAGAACCTTCTGATCTTTTCTTCAACAACGTTTTAACCCACAATCTTCGTTTTCTTTTCTTTGTTTGAGAGTTCAATAAAACTGTTATGGCACTACTCAAAATAAGGTCATCCTCACTGCTACTCGACATTATGACGATTAGCTTCTGGCGAACATTCAACTTACAACTTTGGTCTGGACGAGGTATGTTAGTTAGCATTTGTTACGAACAATTCTTAACAAACACCTCTTCACGAACATTGTTAGCTAACAAAGTGTTACCTAACAATGTTTGCGGCGGTGTGGACCCGGCATAAGGATGCTCCTAAAGCATGAGTCAATATCCCGGTAACATCTGTCAGTAGGTAACAGGGTACTGTAGACCGACATCAAGCAGTCGCGGGCTATCTAACCGAGCATGTGAGGTAGTCGCACACGTGTGCATTCTTGTCTTATGCCGTAATATCCCATGTGCTTTTCTATCGAACACCTGCACTTTTTGTATCACGTTGATGGCATGGGCGGAGGGAGCGACTTTGGTAGCATACGTTTGCGAGCCTATATTTGACCTTTGAATGTAATTTGACCTTTTACGATTTTGATAGCATACGTTTGCGATTCTATGTTTGTCCTTGAACGGAATTTGATAGTATACGTTTGCGAGCCTATATTTGACCTTGAAGTGGGAAAGACCACCCATAGTGCTATCCGCAACTTTCTGCTCTTCGTCTGCCTGTCTGTCTATCTGCAATAGCGTACGTGTGTACTGTGTAGTTTATGTTTTAACGAATATTTTTGCACGCCTTTCTACACATCGTCAGTCTGCCCATCAGCCAGTCCGTTCATCGGACAGTCTGACTATATGTCAGCCCGCCTACCTGCAAGTCACTCTATTTGCAAGTTTGCATATGAGTCAGGCTGTCTGACTGATATTTCTTTTTTATCATTTAAAGTCAATCGTATTTGAAGACATTAGTACGCAGGAAGTAAAAAAAAAAAAGCTTTTTTGTACCGAAATATGTGGCACGACGTTTTATGATGCGAACAGTAGTAGAAAATTAATAAAATTATAATCACCTTTTGCGCCGTTTATGACGGTATACATTATACGACCCCCAGTTAAAATCAAGGATATAATCTCATAGTGTTCAGCAATCTTTACGGCTCGAGAAAAAGGTCCGGCCAACCCTCCGCATGCACCTGTAAATTCCATTGTTGAATTTAGGTAAAAATAGGAACAAAACTTTTATCTTTTTCTTTAACCGTATAGAATTTGACAATATCGGTGTTTATAGGTACTACAATAAAGTATATAACTTTGCCGTAATGAGAACAGTAGGACATAACACTTGCCTTTCATACAATACAAAAAATAATAGTTCATAGTGTATTGTGAGCAAATTAAAATATTACCATAGCTCACATGCAGCTTTATTACTACCCTTACTCGTAATACTAAGTATTCCTATAGAAATCATATAAATATCTATGGAGAAAAATAGCAATCTAGCAAATAAGGCTATACTGAATGAGCTTTACTATGACATTAGATAAAATGAACAACATAATATATGTAAATATTCGATGTACCTACGCAAAGTAACGATTTCAACATATTTTCTACAAATATAGCTCTGTAATCGTTGTACGCGTCAAAATATTAATCTCACCAGTCCCACATTGCCAGGCACTAGTAAAAAATAATAATTCACAGTGTTTCGGCCACAAATTAAAATATTACCATAGCTCACATGCAGTGTTTCATTACGACCCTTTCTCGTAATACTAAGTATTCCTATAGAAATCATATAAATATCTATGGAAAAAAATAGCATTCTAGCAAATAAGACTATACTGAATGAGCTTTACTATGACATTAGATAAAATGAACAACATAATATATGTAAATATTCGATGTACCTACGCAAAGTAACGATTTCAACATATTTTCTACAAATATAGCTCTGTAATCGTTGTACGCGTCAAAATATTAATCTCACCAGTCCCACATTGCCAGGCACTAGTAAAAAATAATAATTCACAGTGTTTCGGCCACAAATTAAAATATTACCATAGCTCACATGCAGTGTTTCATTACGACCCTTACTCGTAATACTAAGTATTCCTATAGAAATCATATAAATATCTATGGAGAAAAATAGCAATCTAGCAAATAAGACTATACTGAATGAGCTTTACTATGACATTAGAAAAATGAACAACATAATATATGTAAATATTCGATGTACCTACGCAAAGTAACGATTTCAACATATTCACAGTGTTTCGGCCACAAATTAAAATTTTACCATAGCTCACATGCAGTGTTTCATTACGACCCTTACTCGTAATACTAAGTATTCCTATAGAAAACGTATAAATCTCTATGGCGAAAAAAAATAGAAAACTGGCAAATAACACTATGTGAATGAGCTTTGCTACGGTGACATTAGATAAAATGAAGAACATATGTAAATAATTGATGTACCTACGCAAAGTTAATATAAAAACATCAAACTGACAAATACCATAATTAAAATTAATTCAAAATGTAATAACTTACATGTTTCCAGATACTTCATAACTTTTCATGGTTTGTGCATGTGATGAAAATAGCAGTATATCAGCGCACACAGGAAAAATGACGTATGCAGCTAAGAAACAGTCTTATTGTCATTATCATATTCTACTATCTTGGTCTAAAAAATAACAGAATACAGCAGCCAAGGAGACAATGAAAATCTGTTCATATTTTTTTACTTAAAATTAAATTAACTTAAATTAAAATGGCAAAATAACAATACTGTAATACTGTGTAATTTAAAAAAAAGTTTATAGTTTATTAAAATAAACAAAATATATGATAACTTTCTCATTTCTAACTACATTGTTTTACGATTTACGATTGTATTGTATGACAAACTATGGTAAAAATGAAGAATTTTATAGTTAATTTAAAACAAATCAAAATATATTATAACCTACCCCGTTTCCAGTTATCTCGTTTTACGGTTTACGTACAAAAGGTTCAATTCCACTTACTTCGTTTATTGTTTACGATAAAATAGCAACGTATACGATCAATGGAGTACGGGTGTTGTAAAAAACTGTGTAATTTTTAAAAGCGAAGTTAATAGTTTATTAAAATAAACAAAATATATGATAACTTTCTCATTTCTAACTACATTGTTTTACGATTTACGATTGTATTGTATGACAAACTATGGTAAAAATGAAGAATTTTAGAGTTTATTTAAAACTAATCAAAATATATGATAACTTACCCATTTTTAGCTACCTCGTTTACGGTTTACGTACAAGAGGCCCAATTCCATTTACTTCGTTTAATGTTTATGATGATGAAAAAAATACCAGTGTATACCAACAATGGAGTAATAGTGGTGTGAAGTGTCACATTATCAATCTTGTTTTTATCATCAATAGACTGAAATTAGTAATTTACAGTAGCCGCAGGATAAAAATTATGACATTTTATAAATTATACTTAAAATCATTGAAAACTATTCGCAGGTATTGTATGTGCATAAAATGATATTTCCTTTTTGCTGTCCAAGTTTCATCATTTTGGAATCAGTGAAACTTAAGCCCCATCACCATCGTCAAGGTCGAGATACATGATGGGGACCCTACCTACCCCTAGCTCTCTTCCCATCCCATTTCTTATTAAGATCATTTAAAATTATAGGTATTGTTTATAATGTGCTAGGTATTTTACTTAAACCCAGAAAAATTGAGAGTCACCAAAAATTATAAATGAAAATCTTAGATTTGCCTATTTTGAACAAATATCTGTTTTTTAAAACTGTACCTTTTTTCGAAACTATATTGTTTTTTAAAAAAAGGTAATTTAACAACATCGAGTAAATATTAGTATTATATTATCACAAAAATTTACGAGAGAACAAAAACTATAAATTAAAATCGTCGATTTTGCCTATTTTGAGCAAATATCCACTTTTTAAACCTGAGGATTTTTCGAAACTATATTGACTTAAAATGGTAACTTAACAACATCAAGTAAATATTGGTATTATATTATTTAGGTATCTCATTTAGTTCGGATCACTACCAAAAATACATGAAAATCCTGGACAGAGCAAACTAAACACAAAATATGAGTTATTTTAAAATATAAAATTTAATCAGAATAACATCGATTTCGCACACTTTTATATTATTTAATACCCAAGTAATTTTTTCTTCGATTAAAAGTGTTAAATCTTAAATTGACTGTTTTTCATGGTAATACCCTATTTTAGTTTTCCGTAATAATGTGTTCATCACACTACATACATGCGTTGGCGTTTCTGCATATATAAAGTACGACATTTTAAACGATCCAAACGTCGAGACGAACCAAATGTCGAAAATTATCCTAGTATATTGGATCATGTGAAAGAAAAATTCAAAAGTGTCTGTGAAACTACTAAATTTATTGCTGCATTTTTGCTGATGAAATTTGTAATGTACATTTTACAGTGACAATTCTAACATATTATTACCTAAATTTCAGGATTCTTAAATCATCACGGTACAGGTTTCGTGATTTTCCAAATATTTACATTAAGTTGAATTTAATTTATATACTAATATATCTTGGCTTCTCTGCTTTGTGAATATTGCATCTTTCTTGATCCTCACAAAATGGTACAGAATCGCGATTTTCCAAATATTTGCACTATGGTAAGTTTAATGTATATATCTTGAATTCTTCCTAATGTTAATATTACATGTTTCTTTGCCCTCCTGATACACCTATCTTATATCTATCTATTGGTTCTTCTTCGAAATTCAAAAGTGACAATGAAACTACTAAATTTTTTGCTATATACATTTTACCTTATAAAATTTCTAATTTACACCACTTTCAATTCATTTTTACAGTAATAAATCTATCATGTATTATTCTTTAATTCTAGGTTTCTTAAATCCGAATGGCACAGAGTCGTGATTTTCCAAAAATTTACGTTTTAATGAATTTGTTCTATATATTTTGGATTCTTCCTTAGTGATTATTTCATGCATTTTTTTCAAAAGTGTCTGTGAAACTACTAAATTTATTGCTGCATTTTTGCTGATGAAATTTGTAATGTACATTTTACAGTGACAATTCTAACATATTATTACCTAAATTTCAGGATTCTTAAATCATCACGGTACAGGTTTCGTGATTTTCCAAATATTTACATTAAGTTGAATTTAATTTATATACTAATATATCTTGGCTTCTCTGCTTTGTGAATATTGCATCTTTCTTGATCCTCACAAAATGGTACAGAATCGCGATTTTCCAAATATTTTCACTATGGTAAGTTTAATGTATATATCTTGAATTCTTCCTAATGTTAATATTACATGTTTCTTTGCCCTCCTGATACACCTATCTTATATCTATCTATTGGTTCTTCTTCGAAATTCAAAAGTGACAATGAAACTACTAAATTTTTTGCTATATACATTTTACCTTATAAAATTTCTAATTTACACCACTTTCAATTCTTTTTTACAGTAATAAATCTATCATGTATTATTCTTTAATTCTAGGTTTCTTAAATCCGAATGGCACACAGTCGTGATTTTCCAAAAATTTACGTTTTAATGAATTTGTTCTATATATTTTGGATTCTTCCTTAGTGATTATTTCATGCATTTTTGTCCGCCTAATGTTCTTGGATCTTATTATTATCATCGGAGCTTTTTCGGGGTTTAGAATCATTCCTTTTATAGACTCAAAATTAACTAGCTGACTTGCTTGGTAATTTAGACAAATCCCCTTCACTTTACATGTTACAAGTTCTTCATTACTTAAAGTAGAGAATAATTTATAAGCATAGTTTTTAGGACCACCGCATGCAAACTCAGTTATATAACTTCCGGTTCCAAAACTTTCCAGCTCGTCAGTTAAATCTCCTATAAACTCCCCAGTTGCGGGCTCAGGCTCCCCATCTTTGTGAGTAAAAATTATCGAGTCTGTGTCGTAATATAAAACTCGAGTGCCGAGCTGTTCAAGATACGAGTAAAGTTTTAATCGTGCCTGAGCCGTAACATAAGCAGCTATTGTTACACTAACTGTAGCTAGTGGGTTATAACTTTCTTCTGTAAACTGGTAGTTTAGAAGAAGGGTGTCCTCGTTTATAGGTAGCACACTATTAACTTCCAAACACGGGTTGGTCATCATGGCGTAAAACTCTTCGGGGGTCTTTATTATTTTACACTTAGCTTGGCATTCAGATTGACCAAATTTTCCCCAGAAACTATTAAGCATTAATTTAGCTTGAGCACGTAGCCCCGGATTTTGCGCAATGTTGTTAAATTCCATTTTAATACCCTCCCTGTCGTAGAAATCTTGAATGTATTTTGTCTTCTGGTCCAAAGTAGTACACGCTGTTGGCCAACCTGAAGCCTCCTGCTTTACTTTTAAGAATTTGTTCATCATCTGGACAAACAGCCCCCCTGACCTCTCCCGAGGATTATATATTTCAGTTTGGTATTGCCATATTTCCATTACATTTAAAATCTTATATCCCATTTCAATAGCCTTTTTCACTTCATCAATCACCCATGTCCCTTCTAGAGCTCGACTATCATCATCATGATCACATTCAGTATAGTTCATGCATTCACCACATTTCCTACACAGTACAAACATTAATTTACCATTCATTTTTAAGGGCAAAACCGGATGGTATAGGGAAGCTGGAGGTAAAATTTTGCATTTTATTAAGCCGTCTATACATAACAAATTTAATTCTTTGCACTCGTCTCCGATGAAAAGCTTAGGATGACCAACGGGGAATCGTCCATACTTGCACACGAATGGGTAGAGAGAACACACATCCAGGTACTTTATTTTTTCATCTTTCCCGACTTTAGCATAGGTTTTACAGTTTCCTGTTCGTCCGCCGAAAAATGCATCTCTTGGATTTAGGGGAGCATTGAAAAGTAGCGGGTGACTTTCAGTAAACTCTTTTATTGCAGGGTTTTCTTCCACGCGCCTTCGAAATTGGCACTCCCAAATCTCGATCACCTCATATCCTAACATTCTCAGTCTCTCTGTTTTCGCCACAGTATTTTCATACCTCATATTTAATGTTTCATTTGGGTTATCAGTGAGAGGACTGTCTCTTTGATGTTTAAGACACTCTGGATGCCCGTGGTAATAACACCCATGAAATTCAAATATTTGGTTGGTCTGTCGGCAATATCCATCTACTTTCAAACCACCAATGATAGCCTCTTTTTCTTTTGCCGAATGTTGAATTTCTATTTTTCGCTGATGTTCCTCCCAAATCAGACACTTTGTAGCTATTATAGACTGTCTGTCTTGGAACCTGTACCCGTTCTTAGGGATAATACCAATAGTTTCAGGTTTTATGAAATTACGCCTAAAAACTTTATTACATGTAGAAGCTATAGTGGTGGCCTCAGTAAACGGACAGACATTTGTACTACTTATCATTTGTTCTCGAAATTTTTTACAAGTTTCATAAAGTATTTCCACGTCAGAAACACAATATTCCACAATTTCTTTCTGAAAATCGAATACTGTGTTTCTTTGTTGTTCATACCATTCTAAAAATATTTTTCTATCTTCCACCTTCATGTTATCGGGTCCATAGTATTCAACTGAGGGTAGAGGCCCAACATACGATTCATTTTCTTTTTTATTGAAGAAGTGTGGAAAATAGCCTTTTTTAAATTTATCACCAAGACCAAATGCTTTAGGTAATTTAGACAGTGCCATTGGGAAATAATTAAGAGAATCCAGAAATTTTAGGTTTAATATTTGCATTAAAATTATTCTAGTTCCTCGCATAATCACTTCTGGTGTAATGTCGGTTTCAGTCATAAGTTTATTTAGTATAAATTGATTGTCAAAGCCTCCACCATTATGACTTATCACTAATACATTTTTAAAAAGGGTTCTCTGATTTAAAACATATTCTACAAATCTGTCTAAAGGATTGACTTTTAAGATTTGTTTAGTTACACCACATTTTTCACAAAACCAAGGCTGACTGTCAATACAACTGTCGCAAAATTGTTTAAATACACACACATTTACTTCATGGAGGAGAGACCCGTCTTCTAATACTCGCTCCTGGCGTGTTTCTAGGTCAAAGAACACAAACAATATATTTTCTGATGTTGGCTTTCGCGTATCAGGCTGTATAAAGCAAAGATGACCCCGCGGCTGGTGTTTACTACAAGTATTACAGAAGATTTCCCCACATATGTGGTCTCTATTGGATTTTATAGTTCTGAGACACAAAGGACATTGACGAATTTGATCGCATAGGGATTCATTTTTTTTAGTAGACTTCGGTTTCTTATGATTTTCGAAGCAATTGACACTACTAAAAAAGCGGAGACAGTCGGGGCATTTAATTTTTGTTTCCTTAAGGCAAGCCGGAGACTGCTGACATGATGAACATGTACCGCCGCATCGGTGCTGGTTCTTGTCATTGTATGGTACATGACAAGAAACACAGTAGTAAGCGCACGAAAATGCTGCTGTTAGCGAAACAATAACGTTGTAATGCCCTTCATGGTATAAAAGATTTAAATGTTTTCCATTACTATTTCCTGCAAAAATTAAATCTCGACCTTTGGATCCATACTGATACGCTGCAATTTTGTACTCCTCACCAAAATGTTCTTGGAATTTCCGAAGCTCCAAAATACCTGCACCTTCTTTGGGAATTATAACATTCGCTTCTTCCATTAACTTTAATGCTCTTTCTTTTTGAATTTTTCCAATGTCGCGTCGAACTTTGACGTATTCAGGGTTCTGTTTCACGTGTGTTATGGCCACTACCAAAGCTCTAGGTAAACATAAGTTGTCGACATTTTTTATTTGTACTATGCCTCGTCGTCTTGCTGATTCTTCCACAAATGTCTTATCTCTGTTTCGGCTTCTTCCTCGGCCTTCAGGCATGCGAACTGTTGTTACACCCAGACAAAATGTATCAGTATCAAAGCCTGAAGAATTTGATTGGTATACACCCTGAATAATGGACAAAATATCTTCGATTTCCACCTTGCTGACTTCTTTGAATGGGAGCCACCCTTCACCTCTTGAAAAATTTTTCGAACAAAAGCTGAATCCAATTTTGTCTCTAGGAGCTAGGTAGCTACTGGTGAGATATACAATATCTGATAGAGCCGATCTAATCCAAGAAACGGGCTCCTCATTCTTGGGAATTGCTTTTATTTTAAAATCAATGGTGCGACCTGTTAATCGAAAACGTTTAACGTGTTTTACGACGTCCTTAACGATTATAAACTTTTCCATTTTTAAAATGTATCCGTCACTCTCAAAATCAGATATTTCTGGGATAGAATACTTGAAGCTATTTTTCTTTCTTTGCACAAAACTAACAAGTTGAAGCAACTTTTCAGTATGCTCTTGGTAGCTCTACTCTTGTCGACTCCAGAAATACAACTAAAGTTTCTTCTACAATTTATTCACTGTTATACTAATTTTGTAGTAGTAAATACTACGCACGCGCACTACCCAGAAATTACTTTTTTCGTTTCGAAATACGAAACCTGACGATCTTTTTTTTAAATTTTACGCAACAATTTTATTATTGCAAATTACACCTGAATTTTTTAGTAAAATTAATTACTAATAGGTACTTGAGAGTGGGATGCTCTTGTAAATTTCTCTTCTTAAGTGGACTCGTCGAAGAGAGAATCTACAACAAATAGCAAGTCATTACTTTTCTTATTGCAGTGAAGCTCGATCTAGTTAAGAAATACTACCCCTATAATTTCTAGCTGATTTTAAAATCGGAGCAATTTTTAAGGTACAACTTGTAGTTAGATAGGGTAATTTTTAAAGAAAATACTCTACTTCTATAGAATATATGAAAAGACAGTGATTCAGGGTTTTCCAAAGAATCATATCAAATTTCCCCAAAAAAATTTTCAGTCACCACTATATTTCATTGAGAACAATGAAACTCTGCATGTGAGAAATGGAAACAAAATCTAGCCTGAAAAGATGTAAATTGTGTGCATCAAAATAGAAAACTTTATGCATTAATTATTGCTCAGCAAAGTTTTAATTTTAATAAAAGATAGTGTGAAAGCAAAACCAACATGGCAGGAATAAAGAAAAAGTCCCCTAGTTCTACTATTTTAATTTGCAATAATTTTAAATAAAAGAATTCTTGGATAAAATTACTATTTTTCAATACACTTTTTCGTATTGCATGTCCAAAACGTTAAAACCTATATATGGCGTACTATGCCCACACAATTTTACAAAAATTATATTTTTAACCAAAATAATTGAAATATCTTGTAAGCAGTCGACAGTATGGTAATTTAGATACCTTTAGCTACTATAGGAAATAATATAGGACAAATTGAAATATCTTGCAAGCAGTAGTCTCATTTTGATACCTTTCAGCCACTATAAAAAAATAATAATATATAGGAAACAAAACATATTATTTTTTTTTGCTGTAGAATATATTTGTATTTATATGATATAGGATCAATTAAAGAAACAAATACGTCAAGGACTACAATAATTTTATTTTAGTTACGGATTGTAGATCGATAAATCAAAAATTAAATATTTTAACGAAATTCAATGCCTCGGATTTGTGGCTCATCCTAGGTGGCCTTTTTTTATTTTCCTGTTTCTTAGAAAAGGACATAAAGGCATAGCTAGGCTTAAGACGAAGCTACTTTTGTCCATATGAAACGTTAGTTAGCGTGGGAACAATTTTTGACTATTTATCGTAACAGCCCTACCTACACCTTATCGAGAAATTTAAAAAAAATTTAGATTGGGGCATGTAATCAACCGAAATCATATTTATATCAGTTAAATAAAAGTCAATTGACAATTTTCAATATAATTTTTGGTTCATTAACCAGTTTCAACCCTTAAAAACCACCCCTTATGACAGATATCGTCGAAAATATAATAATTAACTTGTTATTAAGCAGTTATTTATCTGCTTGTTAAAAAGTATCAATTTGCATAAAAATTAAAAATTTTCAGAAAAGAAAACCTATAGCTTTGTACTCTAAAAATTTTTGCGTATCTTTAATAGTTTTTGAGTTATTTTGAAGGAAAGGCGATTTTTCTCTAAATTACGAAAATGATTTTCTCTCATCAAGCTCAATTTTTCAAAAATAAGTATTTTAAACCGGTTAAACACTGAGAACATATTATAAGAACATAAATAAAGTGAATGTAAAGTGGCAACGATTTTTTCAAATGGGGTGAAAGAGTGGATGAGATTTTCGCTATTTTTCAACGAAAAAATAGGAATCGACATTGTTCTCCTCATATCTCGCTTAGTTTTGATGTTAGTATAAAAAATATAAATAAAGGTTTTTAAACGACTTTAAAAAAGGTGTTATGACTTTTCCCCGAAAAATGCAATGGTATTTGGTTATTGTACGTAGAAACTTTCCATTTTGGCGTTTGAAAATACCAATCAACTTTCAGCAAGCAATAATTTCGCGTGTATTGGGTCTGCAATATATAAATACACGATTTTCTTTGTTTTTTTAATAAGCTATCATTTTGCTCTCTACAAGTTTTTCGATTAAATACATATTTTTCCGGGGTATTCGCGAAAAAGAATCTGAAAACGTGTTTTTATTTGCCTGAAAACCGACAATTTTAGTCGCGAATAAGTCGAAAAGTATTGAGTTTCAACAAAAAAACTTCATAGAACAAAAGTTGCTTAGAATTAGACAATTTTTCGATTTCAGCACTTATTTTATTGAAAAACGAGACGCTGGGTGATAAATTGAAACTCATCTTTTATCCTTGCAATCTAGGAGTTGGTATCAAACTGTGAAGGTTCCATGTACTTGCACCCCCGAAAAGAACTGTCTGTCTGTATTTTATTGTCTCGTTATAAAACAAAAACCTAAAAGCTGGACAAATAAACCTATGAAATTTATTACGACATTTTAAAAAGGCTCTATAGATTGTTAAGTGCGATAAAGAACCCTTAGCAAAAAAGAAAATTTAGGTACTTCGAATCAGGGGTGTATTTTTAACATTTGTTTTCCACTTTTCGATATTTCGATATTTCGTCGTTGTTGATACCTCCTATATGTAAAATTGTAATTTTACAGGAGAAAGAAAAACATCCTATTTCTGTTATTTTGGATTAAATTAGTGCATACCGTAAGAAAACTAGGGACAACAGTATGGAAAATCTTTTGAAACAAAAATTATCATACTAGAACATCGCGTTAAACTGTAATTATTAATAAACGTGACATTCTACTACATACGAAGTTTTAACCATCTCGAGTTTACACATAAGATAATTTTCAAAAAGAAAAACAGGCACATATTAGCATTTTGCGGGGATGTAATGGACAATGTAATCACATAGTAGATGCTTGAGAATTAATTTATTGTATATGCACATGGAGGGTTTTATAAATTTGTTTTTTCTGTAGAAATATAATATTAACCACGCTTTACAAGTCGATAAAACATTTAAAACCAACGAACCAAACGCAAGTATAACCTGAAAAACGGCTTAAATCCCGCACAGGAGGTATTTCACGATCAACGTCGATTTGTTGAAAATCAAAATATAAATAAATTAAAAATATACACTTAATAGTGAAAGAATCTACTCTAAGCTCTACGAGGTTTTGTAGTTTCTTTGTCAAAGAATGCTAAATTCACTGCCCTAGGGAAAGATATGTGTTTTAATCGGTAAATTATTTTTAAGTGCGGACCTGTGTAATATGTATATAACTTAGGCCTCAACTACCTTTTTATTTTCTTCAAAATCTTTTAGTTTCTCTTTGATCGAGAAAGAGCTTAGCTAGCCTGTTTTTTAAAAGTTTATTGGCATAAAAATGTTTTCAATCCTGGGGTCGAATGATGCCGACATACGTCGCGAGGCAATGCGGCGCGTATATTTAATTAAAGGTCTTTCTGTAGATCAACATCGTGAAATGAAAGCGATTATTTATGGTGCTGGAAGTGTGGAGGACAAAATTTCGCGTGTGTATATGTTTGATAGGGTTTCGTGGAATCAGGCATATGAACTTATAGAAATTGTTAAATCGCTTTCCGCTTTAGAGTCACAGGTGAAAGATAATAACTGCATCGTCCAGAGCGAGTCGGCGCCAACTATAGAAAAAATTCTTGCTTCAGCAAAAATTATCCCCGTGATGCTATCACCCATTCCAGACACGCCTCCTCGCTGTTTATCACCCCATACCGGTGTGCACACCAGCGCAACCATTCAGGATGAAACAGAGCAAGCTGTGGCAAATTTATTGATTTTAATGGGTAGGAGTCCTACGATTCAAGAAGTAGATGAAATCATTGAGTATTCAGGACCATCTTACAGTGGAGCCACCGTTTTGAAGCCTGAAAAGTCGGCAGAACCGAGTGGAACTATGGTAAAAAGAACAAGAACGGATAAGCAAGAAAAACCGAAAAAAATTCAGAGTGTATTTGCCGAAGCAGTGAAGGTTTATTCTAGATGCAATGAATTCGAAGGGGCATGTACATCCCTGAAAAAGAAACCAGAAGCAGTGGAAAAAACGAATAAACCCAAAAAAAATTCATATAGATTCACGAAAAACCGTAAAAGACAAGAAGAGTGGGAAAAATGTATAAACGAAAAACAAAAATGCTCAAAGCCGAAGAAGTCGTTAAAGCCTACAGTGTGTAAGGTAAAAAGAAGGGGTAATTACCAAAAAGAAAATAAAATTCAGAGTGATGAAGTGTATTCAAGCTGTGAAGAGTTTCAAGGGCCATGTACAAGTGTTCCATGTACATCTACGAAAAAGAAAGGAAAAAAAATGGAAAAATGAATAAAAACAAAATGTTATCAAGGGTAAGAAACGTTTTTTATTGATTGATTTGATTTAGCCATTACTTTTGGTGAACTCTATTTTTATCGTCCTACAGTAAAATAAACACAAATTTTTGTGCAAAATTCCACTTTTATGCAGATTTATTTAAAAATTCGATATGTTTCACTACACGGTAGCTTTATCAGGAATGAGAAAATTTTTGTTTGCATGTATTTACAAATTAAGGATTGAATTTTCCTAAGCTTGTCTACAAAATAAGTTTAACAATCGGGGTTTTATTTATGTCTAATTTTTAAAATTTGTCTAAAATTTTTTATTGTTAGGCTAAAATATTCTCTTAATTTCTAAAAAATATTTTAGATTATTTTTGATATTTTTTCTGTTGGCATGGTAGTACTTTTACATACGGGAATGGGCGCATATGCGTTTTATAGAAAAAGTTATCGCCTTTTTAATATGGTTTTCTAATTTTGGATTATATACCTCATAACTAACGATAATAATGTTATCATCGGGAAAAGTACACTAATTGATTTTTCTTAAAACTAAATAATTTTGCAATTTAAGTTTATTGAATACATAAAGAGAAAAATAAAAATGTAATTGCAGAGGGATAAAAAGGGATAAAAATAGGTACTTTCATAAAAACAACAAAAAGTATTAACACAGTTTTTCCCCAAAATTATTAGTTTAGTAGTATTTAGGAAATACGACGGGCAGTAGAAAGAGTTATACAGGGCGACTACTATTTATTTCACCACTATGAGTCACTTGTAAACGGTAACTCCTACGAAGTTTAGAGAAAATGTAACATTTTTAGTTTTTTTATGACCCCGCTAACTGCATTGCCTAATTATTTGATGATTTGTTAAAAACGTCTAAAATTAATTCCTCTATAATAACTCGATTCAAGTGGGCCATTTCAGTTTTGGCATGTTTTTAAACGTGTCATTGTCACTAAAGGTGTCATTAAAAATTCGCCTTTATTCTAATATTTCGGTAAATTCGAACGCTTTCTAAGTGATTTTTTACTACTGAAACATGTTACATAAATACTTTTAGTTCAATTACTGAAAAAGTAGGTACTATCGTACCGACATAAAAGACAGACTAAAGGTTTTCGGCTTTTTCAAATACGATTTACAATTTAATTTTTTTAAAAATTAACGTTTCTTATTAGGTACTATCAATATCACGGTGTTACAAAATTTTAAATTAGTGTGAATTAAGCTTAGAAATAAGTTTGAATCTTAGAAAAGTATAAAAATTACCCTTTTTAATTACATTCATTAAAACAGGATATTTAATGAAATAATGCTAAATCTTTTATATTCCATTTTCATAAGGGTCATTTTTTGCTCAATTTGTCTGTAATAGAAGATCCATAATTTCTCCGTTTTTATTTTCTTGAAAATATGACTATCAAAATGAAAGACAAGTAAATCTATAGAACTAACATTTTGAGTTAGTAAAAATTTATTTGTAAAAGTTACTGAAAACAGTTTTATTAAAAAGTCGTTGCATTATTTAAATTTATTGACAGGTCAAATAAAAATACTTCTTAAAATAATAGATTATACAGAGACAAAATTGTGTACTTATAATCGTCAAACCGTATGGGTTCACTTATACCAATATATCATGCTACAGGTTTTAAAAATGACGTATGAAAGATTTAGCAGTTTTATACAATTTCGGTGTAGTAGGTGCAGAAAATAAATGGACAAATTTTTTAAAAAAGTTTATACTTTAAATCACGAAAATTTCGAAATCAGAGGGAAAAATTTCACTAAAAGGTTTTTTCTCATTAAATTATTTTACCATATTTGCTAACGAATATTTAAAACGAAAGGATAAAAATGTTGGAAAAAATAAATAGGTACTTACATAAACTAGCACTAGCACAAATATCGCTTCGACTAAAATTACTTTTTCCAAAAAGAAGCTTACGTCGATAAATTATTATGTCTAGGATAAAGATTGCTTAAAATAAAAAAATTTAAAAATATTGATTTAAAGAGACAAAAGTAGGTACATATATAATCGCATTCACAAGTATTCTGTAGGTACACCACCAGCACACTTATAAATTGAGCGGATTGAAAAAGGGCCTCATAAGCGACGTAAGGGTTTTTATATCAAATCATTCAAGGTCGAATTAAAAAAGAATGGCAGGGGGAGTAAAAATGCTCCCAAGCAGGTGTCAGTTGGTCTAACATCCTCTACGACGTTTTCAGGGGTCGAATCAGCTGTCAGGGTATAATGCGCTATCGAACAGATATCATCTGACCTTGGCGTTTTATTATTTTGACTTCTATTTCAGGGACAAATCAGTTAAATTAAAATGTAGGGTATTTCATTCTTTACAGGGAAGTTGATACATATGCGTTTTATAATGATCTGGTCGACTGTTTCACATATTCAGACCCTTTCTTTTCTTACACGTGTGTAGGTAGACGCGCCCTCCGAAACAGGTAGAAAAATAAGGTGAAAACTCGTTCCATGAGGACAAAAAATGTCAGAGCTGATCATTTTAAAAAAGTAAAATTCCATTATATCTAGCATGATAGGTATACTTAATATTTTAAAATAACTCATATTTTGTGTTGGGTTTGCTTAAAAAGTCACAGTCATCTGTCCAGGATTTTCATGTATTTTTTTTTGGTAGTGGTCCGAACTAAATCAGATACCTAAATAATATTAATACTAATATTTACTCGAAGTTGTACTCGAAAAATGTGCAGCTTAAAAAAGCGGATAATTTGCTCAAAAATGAGGAAAATCTATGAGTTTCCTTTATAATTTTGTTGATAATATGATACTAATATTTACTCGATATTGCCGAATTTCCTTTATAATTTTGTTGATAATATGATACTAATATTTACTCGATATTGCCAAGTTACCTTTTTAATATAGTTTCGAAAAATGTACAGCGTTAAAAATCAGATATTTCCTCAAATTATGCAACAAATCTATGATTTTCGTATATTCTTTTTATTGACTTTCAATTTTGGATTTTAATTAAAATCCTCATTATGAGCAATATATTTAAATTATCTTAATGATGGGGTGGGTTATAATGAAAAAAGAGGGTGGGTAGGGGATGGGGTAGGGTCCCTATCACTGTATCTGTACCTTGCCGATGGTGATAGGACTTAAGGAACACTAATGCCAAAAATGATGAAACTTGGACAGCGCAGGAACAAATATCGTTTTATGCTCATACAAAACCTACGAATATTTTTCAATGATTTAAGGTATAATGTATAATATTTTATAATTTTTATCATACGACCACTGTAAATTACCAATTTTAGTCTATTGATGATAAAGTCAAGTTTGATAGTGTGACACTTTACACCACCCTTACCCCATTGATGGTATACACTGGTATTTTTTTCATCATCATAAACATTAAACGAAGTAAATGGAATTGGGCCTCTTGTACGTAAACCGTAAACGAGGTAGCTAAAAATGGGTAAGTTATCATATATTTTGATTAGTTTTAAATAAACTCTAAAATTCTTCATTTTTACCATAGTTTGTCATACAATACAATCGTAAATCGTAAAACAATGTAGTTAGAAATGAGAAAGTTATCATATATTTTGTTTATTTTAATAAACTATTAACTTCGCTTTTAAAAATTACACAGTTTTTTACAACACCCGTACTCCATTGATCGTATACGTTGCTATTTTATCGTAAACAATAAACGAAGTAAGTGGAATTGAACCTTTTGTACGTAAACCGTAAAACGAGATAACTGGAAACGGGGTAGGTTATAATATATTTTGATTTGTTTTAAATTAACTATAAAATTCTTCATTTTTACCATAGTTTGTCATACAATACAATCGTAAATCGTAAAACAATGTAGTTAGAAATGAGAAAGTTATCATATATTTTGTTTATTTTAATAAACTATAAACTTTTTTTTTAAATTACACAGTATTACAGTATTGTTATTTTGCCATTTTAATTTAAGTTAATTTAATTTTAAGTAAAAAAATATGAACAGATTTTCATTGTCTCCTTGGCTGCTGTATTCTGTTATTTTTTAGACCAAGATAGTAGAATATGATAATGACAATAAGACTGTTTCTTAGCTGCATACGTCATTTTTCCTGTGTGCGCTGATATACTGCTATTTTCATCACATGCACAAACCATGAAAAGTTATGAAGTATCTGGAAACATGTAAGTTATTACATTTTGAATTAATTTTAATTATGGTATTTGTCAGTTTGATGTTTTTATATTAACTTTGCGTAGGTACATCAATTATTTACATATGTTCTTCATTTTATCTAATGTCACCGTAGCAAAGCTCATTCACATAGTGTTATTTGCCAGTTTTCTATTTTTTTTCGCCATAGAGATTTATACGTTTTCTATAGGAATACTTAGTATTACGAGTAAGGGTCGTAATGAAACACTGCATGTGAGCTATGGTAAAATTTTAATTTGTGGCCGAAACACTGTGAATATGTTGAAATCGTTACTTTGCGTAGGTACATCGAATATTTACATATATTATGTTTGTTCCGGTTTGAAAAGTGTTTAGAGAACGAATAGGCGCGGCAACAGTGCGTGGACAGAGCTTGGTGACGCGAAGAGGTTTTCTTCTCGTCTTGAACGAGCCGTCGGCCAGATAGTAGGTTTAGGGAAAGTAAAGTTGAATAAATATAGTTAAAACCCAATACAGTCCATTTTTGTAAAATTCAGTAAGAGAGAAAGTAAGGGCGATAAGTGATCGACCATTTTGGACCTTCGAACAGCGGATAGTAGAGTTTTGGTAGTGTTTTTTACCGAAAAGTAGAGAATCATGGCCGACGGCAATGCAATGCACATGTAAGTCTCCATCCGTCATCCTTTTCCTATTTTTCCGAGGTGTCGCAATTTTGTAGAGTCAGTTAACCTTTGTAGATTATAACGATTTAAGTGGGAAAGGCGTTGATGGACGTTATGGAATGAATTGCCATTGTTGGGGTACAAAAATAAATAAAATAGTTTGTTTGGGAGTGACTCGGGTTTAGTAGAATCGGACAAATTAGAATTTAGTACATTAGTAGGGTCCGCAGGGCGCGGGGATAGAAGGGAACCCGAGGCAATCACCAGCGAGGGTAGACAGCGTTGCCAGATATCCTTTCGATTCGTCAAGTGGCGCGCGTAGCGTTTTAAGTTTAGAAATCATAAAGTTAGTTGGTTTAGAGTAAAATATGGTATTTTAGTCAACGTTTTGCGCATCGTTTAGATTTCGATAGAAAAGTTAAATTGTCAATCATTCAGGATGGGTAAGAAAACGGCTGCATCGGATAGAGACGAGCAAATTAATAGATTTGTGAAAAAGCGCGAACAAATAAAGCAACAGCTTAGAAAATTCGCCTATTTCTTAGCCAAACTGGATGATGAAATAGAATTGACCGAGTTAAAACTAAGGTTAGAAAAAGTAGAGCCAACTCTGAGTGAATTTGAGGAAATTATTATCGAATTAGAACTTTTAGACGAAGCAAGAGTAGACAGGCATGAAAATGAGGAGTTTGAGGAAACCTACTATAAGTGTGTTGCGTCAGCGAAAAAGTATATAAATCAATGTGAAGTTAATAGCAGTCGACTAGTGAGCCCGAATATGGGAGCAAGCAGCAGTTTGCAACAGTCACAGCAGATTGGGGTAAAATTGCCTAGCTTAGGTTTGATCAAGTTTTCAGGTGATTATAATAAGTTTTCGCAATTTTTTGGGACATTTCAGACGCTAATCCATAAAAATACGTCCCTAGACAATATTCAAAAATTCTATTATTTGTTAGATTCGTTGGAAGGGGAAGCCAGAAGGGCGTTCGACTGTTTAGAAATTACAAATGATAATTATTTAATAGCACTAGACTTATTGCGAAAACGATTTTATAATAAACCAGTAATCATTCAAAGCCATTTAAAGTCGCTCTTTGATGCGCCTTCACTAAATAGGGAATCGCACCAACTTATACAGGGGTTTGTCGATAACATCGAAAAGCATACGAGGGCATTAAAGACATTGGGAGAACCGGTAGAAACTTGGGATCGACTAATCATATTTCTTATGAGTAGGAAGTTGGATTTCGAAACTAAAAAAGAGTGGGAAGAGAAGTCCATAGGTGAATTTAAGGGAAACCCGAGTTTACAGAACTTCATCGAGTTTTTAGAAAATAAAGCGCGAGTTTTAGGCACGCTAGATTATAATAGTAGATCTCCAAGAGGTGTTCTTAAAGGAAATTCGCATAAAGGAGCTTATGCTGCCGTAGAAAGTAATACTAATAACTCACAAGTAAAATGTGAATATTGTAAAGGAGCTCATTTCGTGTACTTTTGTGAAAAAATGACGTCGTTACCCGTTGAACAGCGCTCAGAGCAAGTGAGAAAATTAGGATTATGCTTTAATTGTCTTCGTTCAAGTCATCACGTTAAAGAATGTAGATCCCAAGGTTGTCGTAAATGTAATGGTAAACATAATACAATGTTGCATCCGGGTAAATCTGATCAGGCATCTACTAGCGGCACGTTCGCGTGCGTAGACACGTCCAATATCGAGGCATTGAACGAAACGGATTCGTTAGAGGAAAACCTTGTTGCAGCTGCGTCTTATAGTATTCCAATACGACCGGGTCAAATAATGTTATCCACTGCAATGTTAGAAATTAGAAACGCGAATAATGAGTTTGTTAGATGTAGGGCATTGTTGGATAGCGGATCACAGGTTAATTTTATATCGCAAGATTTGGCCAAGCAATTAAACTTAAAGAAAAATAAAACGAATATTCCTATTTCCGGTATTAGTGAAATGTTAACAAAAATAGATAGTCAGGTGAACGGCACCATAAAGTCTATACGCAATAACTACACGGCTAATTTATCGTTTCTGGTATTAAACCAGGTAACATCAAGCATTCCCTCTCGTTCATTTGATGGAGCTTGTTTGAACATTCCTACAAATTTGAAATTGGCGGATCCTCAGTTCGATAAGTCGTCGCGCATTGACCTCTTATTGGGGGCAGGGATTTTCTATGAGCTGTTGTGCGCTGGACAAGTTAGACTAGGTAAGCAAAAGCCGATTTTGCAAAAAACAGTATTAGGTTGGGTGGTTTCGGGCCCACTACATCTTAGCAATGGAAATGAATGCGATAATAAGGCTTCCTGTTATTTTGTAGCACATCCATTACAGGAGCAGGTAGAGAAATTTTGGGCGGTTGAAGAATTTGCCGTAACGAAACATTATTCTCGAGAAGAAATGGAATGCGAGAAGGATTTTATAGACAATGTAAGTAGAGATAAAAGCGGAAAATTCTGTGTCAAATTACCATTAAAGGCAAATGTTGATAGCTTAGGGGAGTCTCTCGAGCAAGCAAAAAAACGTATGTACTCTCTGGAAAAGAAATTTGTTAAAAATCCTAGCTTAAAAGAAAAATATTCTCAATTTATAGACGAGTATCAACATTTAGGGCATATGACAAAAATTCCGGATACCGAAATAGAAACCGAAAGCCAGGTTTTTTATCTTCCACATCACGCCGTAGTAAATGAGTCTAGTACCACGACGAAGTTGCGCGTGGTATTCGATGCGAGTGCGAAATCAAGTAGTGGTGTGTCCTTGAATGATATTCTTAAAGTGGGGCCTACCTTGCAGGATGACCTTTTTGAAATTTTAATTAGGTTTCGTGAGCATGAAGTCGTTGTTACCGCGGACATAGCCAAAATGTATAGGCAAGTCAACGTAGTTCCGGAACAGCGTGACTTGCAACGAATGGTGTGGCGAGGTGATCCGATATTAGAACTAGAACATTTTAGGCTCAATACTATTACTTATGGGACTGCTTCGGCATCCTTCTTAGCCACAAGATGTTTGGAAGAAATTGCAAATAATGTTAAAGATAAATTACCGGAACTGTATAGAATTATTACTAGATGTTTTTATGTAGACGATCTAATTCTAAGTGTGTCTTCGGTTGGCGAGGCGGTCGAGATCGGTAAAACATTAAAGCATATTTTAGGCGAATATGGTCTTCCGCTTCGAAAGTGGTGTTCAAATAAATCTGAGTTTTTGAGAGCCTTGGTGGACGAAAACGATAATACTTCTCGATATATTATTACTAACGATGACACGAAAAAGACGTTAGGCGTTTTTTGGGACTCTAATCATGATACTATGGAGTATACCATTAAAACTAAAATATTAAAACCCAGTTCCATAACTAAGCGCTTAATTTTGTCTATTACGTCACAAATATTTGATCCCCTAGGGTTAGTGGGACCGGTCACAATCACGGCGAAAATAATTCTACAAAAACTCTGGCAGCTTCAGTTAGGATGGGACGAGGCGTTACCTTTAGACCTAACAACACTATGGTTTAATTTTTATACGCAACTAGATTCATTGACATCTATAAAAATTCCAAGGCAATGTATTATCAGTAAGGCTACTTATATCGAATTGCACGGATTTTGCGACGCAAGTGAGAAGGCTTATGGGGCGTGTGTTTATTTAAGATCAGTTAATATAGATGGTCAAATTACGGTTAGGCTTGTTTGCGCAAAATCGCGTGTTGCACCTCTTAAATTCACTTCCTTACCAAGACTTGAACTGTGTGGTGCTTTACTTTTAGCTCGACTTGTTCATAAAGTTGTGAGTACACTAGATGAAACTGTATATAACACCTTTTTTTGGACGGATTCCACAATAGTTCTGTGCTGGTTAGCCAACGAGCCTGTCGCATGGAAGGTGTACGTTGCAAATCGTGTTTCAGAAATCCAGAGTTTAAGTAAATATGAACAGTGGAATCATATAAGTTCTTCCAATAATCCAGCTGATTTAATTTCTCGACTAATGAATCCAAGTCAGCTAAAAGACTCGAACTTATGGTGGGTAGGCCCAGCGTGGTTGAGTCAGCAGCCAGAATGTTGGCCTAAACCCGAAACTAAAAATATAGAAAGTGTACCCGAAAAGCGAAATATGAAGATAACACTTTCGACAGTAGTTATTAATAATGATATTTTTAGTCTGAAAAATTCTTTGTTTCAGCTTTTAAAGCAAGTAGGGTGGTGTTTAAGATTTTATAAAAATTTAAAGCGAAAGCTAGGCGATAGAGAGTATAGCAAATTGCTAACCGTACTAGAAATGGATAATGCGTTAAAGCTCTTGATAAAATTGGCTCAAGAGCAAAACTTTTCCTCTGAAATACATGATCTTAAGAAAACTGGGCATGTGTCAAAAAATAGTAACCTAAAATCGTTAGACCCCTTTTATGAAGACGGATTAATTTTAGTTGGTGGTCGCTTAAAAAGGTCAGATGAATTATATAATGTAAGGCATCCTATTATATTGCCGCAGAAGCACCCCCTTACGAGATTGATCATCGCCGATCACCATCAAAAACATCTCCATGCCGGTGTCCAAGCTATTTTAGCTGTATTAAGAGAAAGGTTTTGGGTTATTAACGGCCGAAGAGAAGTGCGCAGTGTTCTGGCGAAATGTCGAACGTGTTTTCGCGTAAGTCCTACCACTTTAAATCAAAAAATGGGCAATTTGCCTAGGGATCGTATAGTGCCGCAAAGGCCATTTTCTATTTGTGGCATTGATTATGCAGGGCCATTCAATGTAAAGGACGGCAAACTGCGTAACAGATCTATAGTAAAGGGTTATATGTGTCTATTCATCTGCTTCGTCACTAAAGCAGTTCATATAGAATTAGTTGGAGATTTAAGTACTGTCGCGTTCCTCAACGGTTTAAAACGATTTGTATCCCGAAGGGGTTTATGTAAGCGTATTTATAGCGATAACGCAACCAACTTCGTGGGAGCAAATAATGAGCTCCGGGCGTTGACTGAAGCGTTGACTAAAATACAAGGGGATAATGCCATTCAAACTTATTGCTTAAATAATCAGATCGAATGGAAATTCATTCCAGCTAAATCACCGCATCAAGGGGGCTTATGGGAATCCGCTGTTAAGTCAGCTAAATATCATACTACTAGAATTGTCGGAACTAGAAATCTTACATTTGAGGATTTATCCACGATATTTTCTCAAGTGGAGGCGGTTTTAAATTCGCGTCCTCTAACACCTCTTTCCTCGGACCCCAATGACCTCCAGGCCTTAACCCCTGGTCACTTCCTTATTGGGGACGCTTTAACGGCATTGCCACAAAGAAATGTAGCAGAGAGTCCATCTAATCGCTTGAGTCAATACCATCTTCTCCAGCAAGTAGTTCAGCACTTATGGAGGCGTTGGAGTTCAGAGTACCTAACCACGTTGCAGCAGCGAAAGAAGTGGCAGCTCCCTTTCCCAAGTCTAAAAGTTGGGACATTGGTTGTCTTAAAGGATGAAAACACCCAACCCTTATATTGGAGACTCGGCAGAGTCACAGAGGTCCATCCAGGGCAAGACGGGATCGCACGGGTTGCTAGTGTTCAAACTGTCAGTGGTGTTGTGAAGCGCGCTATACAAAAACTATGCGTACTTCCCATGGACGATAATAATATGGAAAATGATAGTGAAGCTTAGGATCCCGCAAAGGTGTTCAGGTTTTACTTAAAATTTAAAGTTGGGATTACCAAACTCATTTAGTTGTTCTGCTGGACTATTGTTAATAATGTTTGTTTAAGTTCAGCCTAAGTCAAGTATGTTGACACTATGTTAAGTTTAGTTAATAACCGCATGTAAAAATGATATCCTAGTTTAATGGCTTAGTTTGATATTGAAAGCGTGTGCTTTCAAGGCTGGCGGCTTATGTTCCGGTTTGAAAAGTGTTTAGAGAACGAATAGGCGCGGCAACAGTGCGTGGACAGAGCTTGGTGACGCGAAGAGGTTTTCTTCTCGTCTTGAACGAGCCGTCGGCCAGATAGTAGGTTTAGGGAAAGTAAAGTTGAATAAATATAGTTAAAACCCAATACAGTCCATTTTTGTAAAATTCAGTAAGAGAGAAAGTAAGGGCGATAAGTGATCGACCAATGTTGTTCATTTTTCTAATGTCATAGTAAAGCTCATTCAGTATAGTCTTATTTGCTAGATTGCTATTTTTCTCCATAGATATTTATATGATTTCTATAGGAATACTTAGTATTACGAGTAAGGGTCGTAATGAAACACTGCATGTGAGCTATGGTAATATTTTAATTTGTGGCCGAAACACTGTGAATTATTATTTTTTACTAGTGCCTGGCAATGTGGGACTGGTGAGATTAATATTTTGACGCGTACAACGATTACAGAGCTATATTTGTAGAAAATATGTTGAAATCGTTACTTTGCGTAGGTACATCGAATATTTACATATATTATGTTGTTCATTTTATCTAATGTCATAGTAAAGCTCATTCAGTATAGTCTTATTTGCTAGAATGCTATTTTTTTCCATAGATATTTATATGATTTCTATAGGAATACTTAGTATTACGAGAAAGGGTCGTAATGAAACACTGCATGTGAGCTATGGTAATATTTTAATTTGTGGCCGAAACACTGTGAATTATTATTTTTTACTAGTGCCTGGCAATGTGGGACTGGTGAGATTAATATTTTGACGCGTACAACGATTACAGAGCTATATTTGTAGAAAATATGTTGAAATCGTTACTTTGCGTAGGTACATCGAATATTTACATATATTATGTTGTTCATTTTATCTAATGTCATAGTAAAGCTCATTCAGTATAGCCTTATTTGCTAGATTGCTATTTTTCTCCATAGATATTTATATGATTTCTATAGGAATACTTAGTATTACGAGTAAGGGTAGTAATAAAGCTGCATGTGAGCTATGGTAATATTTTAATTTGCTCACAATACACTATGAACTATTATTTTTTGTATTGTATGAAAGGCAAGTGTTATGTCCTACTGTTCTCATTACGGCAAAGTTATATACTTTATTGTAGTACCTATAAACACCGATATTGTCAAATTCTATACGGTTAAAGAAAAAGATAAAAGTTTTGTTCCTATTTGTACCTAAATTCAACAATGGAATTTACAGGTGCATGCGGAGGGTTGGCCGGACCTTTTTCTCGAGCCGTAAAGATTGCTGAACACTATGAGATTATATCCTTGATTTTAACTGGGGGTCGTATAATGTATACCGTCATAAACGGCGCAAAAGGTGATTATAATTTTATTAATTTTCTACTACTGTTCGCATCATAAAACGTCGTGCCACATATTTCGGTACAAAAAAGCTTCTTTTTTTTTTACTTCCTGCGTACTAATGTCTTCAAATACGATTGACTTTAAATGATAAAAAAGAAATATCAGTCAGACAGCCTGACTCATATGCAAACTTGCAAATAGAGTGACTTGCAGGTAGGCGGGCTGACATATAGTCAGACTGTCCGATGAACGGACTGGCTGATGGGCAGACTGGCGATGTGTAGAAAGGCGTGCAAAAATATTCGTTAAAACATAAACTACACAGTACACACGTACGCTATTGCAGATAGACAGACAGGCAGACGAAGAGCAGAAAGTTGCGGATAGCACTATGGGTGGTCTTTCCCACTTCAAGGTCAAATATAGGCTCGCAAACGTATACTATCAAATTCCGTTCAAGGACAAACATAGAATCGCAAACGTATGCTATCAAAATCGTAAAAGGTCAAATTACATTCAAAGGTCAAATATAGGCTCGCAAACGTATGCTACCAAAGTCGCTCCCTCCGCCCATGCCATCAACGTGATACAAAAAGTGCAGGTGTTCGATAGAAAAGCACATGGGATATTACGGCATAAGACAAGAATGCACACGTGTGCGACTACCTCACATGCTCGGTTAGATAGCCCGCGACTGCTTGATGTCGGTCTACAGTACCCTGTTACCTACTTCTGTCTGCTCACTTCTTTTCTAAAAATAATTTAATATAATGTTGGCCTTGCTTTTCTATTAAAAGTTAAATCAAACTATTAAATGTTCACATTTTTTACTTTAGTTTTTAGGAAGGTGAATACATTTTGTATAATAAAAGCTATAACATACCTTTTTCTGGAGATGTAATGCTAAATTGCCTTTTAGCGCTGAACTCAAATATTGTAGCCCTATTCTTTCTGTCATTGTGCCCAAAATGGCAGGTACAAACCAAAGAATGTTGGGAAGGTTCTCTGCTCTATCTTGACTTTTACCATTGTAAAGCAAATAATGGTTGAACTCCAAGGCGTGAATCCCTTTTTAACATAATAATTGTTCTATTATGTACCTTATAAGATGCTTATAGGTGATGACCAGGCATTCCTCTCTTCTATCTTTGCAGGGAATACAACAAACTTGAAAATTTTTTGTTCGGGTAACAAAATACGTAACCACTTTAGCCAATATTGAATCTATAATATAAATTATTTAGGCTATAGACTGGGTCTACTTCATATTAATAAATAAACACTACCACAAGCTTTATTTTACAAAAAACTAACAATTATGTCTTAATAAACAATAATGTAAACAACAATAACATGACCTCAAACTTTTTGAGATGGCGATTAAATATTTTCAGGAAACACTTACCTCTATCTGTGGCTGTAAATGGGCCAATCATATCACCAAAAATATAAATAATTTGAAGAAATTGCTTATTTGTCGCCTATAAACATGTACCAATGCTTGCAAAAATCTCTTATGGGATTTTCAATGCAATTTATTTTTGCTTGGAAAGATTTTTTAAAACACGCCCCTTGTGACGTCATCACTTAGGCTGTCTATTTCCAAAATAACGGTGGGGAATGATCGTCAACAATAAGAACCATACTGTTTATTGTTGCTTCGATAGAACTGGTGGGTCAGTGAGCGCGTTGTAGTCCAATAAACGGAACGCTTAAAAAGGAATTTTGGTTAGAAAGCTGCTTTTTTGGTGGAAGGTACATTTTAATGTTTGAAAAGACACTTCGTTATTATTTTGTAATCAACCCTAGGGATGGAAAATTACCTTATAATGTTTTTTTGACCCATGGCGTTAAAACAAAAAACACTAGAAAAAAAGGTTTTAGACAAGAGTTGTAGAGCATTTAAATCTGAATAAAAATGTTTATGATCATTTTTACGATATCTCTAATAGTTGTGGCCTTAGAATCATGTGAACTTTGAGGGTTGGTCGGCGTCTTCGAAATTTCACAAACACATTAAATTTTCAACTTGGCAACACTGCCCATCGTCTGGCTGAGACTCTATACGGGTGTCTGAAGAAAAAGTTTTTGGTAGGTACGTTAATTTATTAGAGTATGCTATTTTTGTACTGTTTTGAGGTTTCTATGAGTGAAACATTTTTGTGAAATATTGTTTTAATAACCCTGTGAAAGGTATGTTTGAAACTAAGCCGAAAAATTTTAATGGTTTATAATTATTTTATATAATATGATATTTTTATTGGGGGTGTATCTTAAATAATAATATTGCCCATTGCCAGTCAACTGTGAAGATGTTAAGGTTAAACGATTTTTGTAGGTTAAAAGAGTGAAGCAAAAAATCAGTTTTAAACAGTTTTTTTAGAAATGAAAAATACCCTATGTGCTGTTCCGAGGTATTAGCTATCTACTAACCAAATTTTGCATATACCTAAAATATAGATATAAATGTTATTTGCGCACCCTGTATCCGCAAAAAATCATTCGGCATCTAAAAACCCGATAAATACTGCACTAGACACTGCAACTCTTTTCCAAAGACGACAGTGATGCCATATCCATATTTAGGACCCATTTATTGAAGACCTGACCAAAAATTGTTTTTGAAATTTGCGAACCTCTTATGGCTTTTAGATTTATAGATTAGAAAAAAGTAGTAATAACCTTTTTTGTGTAAAATTTAATGCTCTACAACATTTAATAAAAACTTTTTTTCATTTAAAAGTTATAACCCGAAAATATATTTTCAACCCCAATTGAAGGGTTTTTTAGCTCTCGTGCAAGAACTGGACACAAAATAACACTGAGGTGTCTTTTCAAACATTAAAATGTACCTTCAACCGAAAAAGCAGCTTTCTAACTAAAATTCCTTTTTAAGCGTTCCGTTTATTGGACTATTGCTGCAATTGATGGAGATAATTACGGCTCCATTTTTTCCAAAACAGTTGCTCCATTTGCTGAAGTTTTTGGTACTACTTAAGTCGATTCTCTGGTAGATTAGTAAAGTCTAGTTCAGGAAGAGTATGAAGGGATTGGCCGATAAGGAAGTGTCCGGTAGTGAGCACGGAAAAGTCGTTAGGATCGTTTGATAAAGGGTAAAGCGGTCGTTAATTCATGATCGCTTCTATTCGGGTAAACACCGTGTATATTGTTAATGTAACCTTCCCCACGACTCTTTTTAAATGATACTTAGCCTGCTTAACCGCAGCTTCCCACAAACCACCTCGGTGAGGGGAATAAGGTGGATTAAACTTCCACTCGATTTTATTTGTTAGAAACCAGTCAATAATTTCACGTTCTGTGACAAACTTTTCAAGTGAGCGATATAGTTCTTGAATTTCCTTGTTTGCACCGACGAAATTAGTTCCGTTGTCGCTATAAATTCGTTTGCACAAGCCACGTCGTGCTACAAATTGTTTTAGGGCGTTGAGAAATGACACAGAACTGAGGTCGCCCACGAGCTCGAGATGCACAGCTTTACTCGTGAAACAAACAAATAAACAAAGGTAAGTCTTTATAATTGCACGAATATGCAAATTGCCATCTTTATTATTGAAAGGTCCGGCGAAATCTACGCCGAATATAGAAGATGGACGATTTTGAGTAACACGATCGTTTGGCAGTTCTGCCATCTTTTGGTTTAAGGTTCGAGGCTTTACTCGGAAACATGTCATGCATTTAGATATAACGTTGCGAGTTATGGATCTTCCGTTCAAAATCCAAAACCGTTGACGGGTTAACGATAAAATAGTCTGCGATCCTGCGTGTATGCACCGATGATGCTCGTTAGGAAGGATTAGTCGGGTTAGCGCATGATTTGGGCTAAGAAGTAATTGATGCTTCGCGTCATATGAAAGATTGGACTTGGGCAATCTGCCACCTACACGTAAAAGTATTTGGTGGTCGATAAATGGATCTAAATTTTTAAGCCGTTAATTAGACGGTAATAGTTTAGACCGTTTAAGGCAGTCGATATCGTTGTAAAAAGATTCATTTTGCGCAATTTTTACTAACATAAGTAAAGAATTGTCGAGTTCTTCCAATGTTAGCTCTCCAGTTAGTTTAGGCTGTTTTTTAACGCTATTATTTATAAACCGATTACAAAACGAGAGTAGGTACTCGTTTAAGTTTGTGTAAGGTAGAAAATTTTGAGAATAACTCTAGTTCATTTACCGTTGCTATAAGAGTGATTTGCGGTTTACGTTTCTCTAAATCTGTAAAACCAAAGTCGATAATTTTTGGCCAGAAATATTCATCTTTGGAAAGCCACTGTGGGCCATTCCACCAAAGGAGGTTCTTGATAAGATTACATGAATCGGTTCCGCGAGATGCAACATCCGCTGGATTATATTCAGTTGGCACGTGCTGTGATGGGCCGGAAATTATAGTAACGCATTTAGGAAAAAGGGCAAAAAAATTAAAATAAATTTTTTTAAAAATAAATTTTTTTGTGAACAGGGAAAGTTTAAAACTATATTTTATGAAGTATTATAGTTCAAGAAAATTAAATTAAAATTTTTAATTGAAGTTAACTAATGCTCAGAAAAAAATTTGAATTAAATAAATAATTTAAAAACAAAACTATAAGAAAAAAAAACATTCAATATTAACATGCCTTTTGGGAAAAATTAATATGTATTAATGAAAAATAAATAAAATTTAAATAAATTCAGGCTTCAATATCAAAACATGCCTTTTGGGAAAAATTAATATGTAATGAAAAATAAATAAAATTCAAATAAATTGAGGCTAAGTTTATCCAGATCTCCACCTAGCCATAGGGTTAACAAAGGTCAACGGTCGTCAATCCGAAAAATCCATAGGTCGTCAACTCGAAAAATCAATACGTCGATGAACTTTGAAAATATTGAAAACGTGAATTCGATAACATTGCTAACAGAAAAATCGTAGAAACAACGAACGCGGATCGGAAGTAAGTGTTAAGGGCCATAGCTTTGTTCTGTATTTTGCTAAAATCAATTACGCATTGTATTTTAAGAGAATCGCTGTGTGGGTCAATAGTGTGTACGTGCCCCATATGTTTTTTTTTGAATTTTTAAATAATAAAAACTTTCGTGTTCCATTGCAATCTTTGTTCATTATTTACAACAAATAAGAGCTTCAACACCTAATATCTCACATAAATACTTAAGAAATTACGCAGCGTACGAGGATCTATCCCTTTCGAGACTATTCTAATATAAATAAATAACCAAACAAGCTCAACAAGGCACTACCATCCCTCCCGCCTGAAACAAAAACTAGCACACAGATTCTCTCCGAACCCCAAAATTGGAGTTTTGTAGCTGCCGCCACAGAAGCCGAGTCAACCGACGTGGGAAAGGCCGAAATTAAGGGCCAAGACGTGGGCAGGCGCTATAATTGGTGTCAGGTGTGTGGGGTTAAGGAAAAATCTCTACCGTAATTAAGGGTGTACCTTAAAAAGAGAATCGAAAGAAGAGAATCTGCCTTGGAGGTTACCCCTTACAAAAGTGCTAGCTGAAACATCATGAGTACCACTACCGCAACGACCACAACTACGACCACTACCGTCACCACTACCGCAACTACAATAATGACGACGCCTAGTACCACGACCCTAACGACTTCTATGTGGGGAAACATTGTCATAGGAATCAAATCCTTACCAACTTACGATGGAACAACGAGTATCGAAGAATTTTTATCAGTGGTTTAAGAGACAGGTATTTTGGCAAGATGAAGCGACCAACAGTTAGTATCAATTGTTCGCTTAAAATTACGGAACAAAGCAAAGCAGTTTATAGATTCTGAGCCTACCTTACGAGTGACGAATAATTGGAACACACTCAGAGATAGTTTGAAAAGACAATTCACTCGACAATTTATCAAAGGAGCTGCAATGAAAAATTTTATGGAATGTCGACCAGGGGCGGACTCATGGCAATTTAGAGAGGCGGTGGCAGGAAAAGTCTTAGCGCCGCAGGCGAAAAATTTTTGGGTGCCACGTCCTTTTTTGTTGATGATTCTTGGTTTTCAAGTAGGAAAAATACGCAAAAAACGGCTAAGTAAATTTTAAGAAAATTATAGATACCTATATTATGTATATTATACCTACTTACTTAATTATTTTTATTAATATTTTTAAAAAATGAAGGGTTTGACACGATTTCAATTTATGGAGGCAGGACTTTTATAATGTAAATCGACGCCAAGGGGGGGGCCATGGCCCCCCCGTATGACCGCGCCTGATGTCGACAAAGAGCGGGAGAGTCATGCAGGCAATATTTAACCCGGCTAAAATTGCTAGGAAATCGAACAATTACTCTTACGGGGGATTCAACTACCGATAATCCCATTCAAATGAAACTCGAGCAGGATATAACCACACAGTTTAGTTTAGGACTAATTATGCCAATTAAGCAACGGGTTCTATCTGGAAATCCTCAGTCCCTGGACGAAGCGATAGCAATAGCAGAAAGAGAAGAGTCAATCGAAAGTCTAATCCACCCTTCAACAAGTCGAGAATGCAGATTTGTTGGTAATCCCAGAAGTACAAATGTTCACGTATATAGTAAAAATAAGCCAGCTCAAGCGCGAACTTTTAATTCGGTTGGAAATCAACAGTTAAGGTGCTTCAGATGTCAGAAAATGGGACATACTGCCAATTATTGTAAGGAAAAAGACTCACGTACTTGTTACACATGTAATAAACAAGGACACATAAGTACGGGATGTCCAACCAAGACAAATGTGAGGAAACAACCAGCGCCCAGGATACTGTGCTACTCTTGTCAAGAACCGGGACATATAGCACGGCATTGTCCAAAAAGACCAAGCCAGTTGAATGAAATAACACAACAGCCAGCTTTAAACTCCTATCCAGTCGGAATTCAGCCCCGGACTTCGGCTGCCAATCAGGCGAGTTGGGATTGGGAATAAAAGCCAAACCTAGGGTTGGGATACTTACGTGCTCTAAAGAAGGAACCCAGAAACCGTGCAGTGTAGTTAAGGTTAGTATAGATGGTGAGCCACGCCTAGCCTTGATAGACTGTGGGGCCGTAGTATCCCTGATAAAACTCGAGATTGCCAAGGGGTTCACGAAGGAGGTAGATATAAATTTGGTTGATATTCAGGGGAATAAGATTCCTACAGCGGGAGTATCAAAGGTCACAATAATATTTCCAGGAAATATACTGCTTCAACAGGATTTTGTTATTATAGAAGCCTATAACTTTCAAGCGGATATGCTGCTTGGTATAGACTTTTTACGGCAACACGGAGTTAAAATAGATTGGGGTAATAATTGCATGTATGCGTTTGATAGTGTTATACCCATGATGGAGGAGAAATCTGCGACTGGCAAGAAGGAAAGAATTGCTTGCCTAGAAGACGAAATAAAGGACCTGCGAAAAAACTACTTGGGTGCCTTAAGAAAAATTCAGGAGAAGTGCGAGTCACTAGAGACTTTAATCAATCATTCCTCATCACTACCAATGGTGCACGAGTGCTGTGTTCCTATGATTGATAGTCATCGGGATGCTAAGGCTAACTTACATCTCGGACAAAAGAATAAAGAAACTTTGGTGACAACAAGGAAGGCGGTCGCTTCCAAAGAAATAGAGAAAAAGGGTACCCAGACAGAAAACAGCGTAAAAGAAATTAGTGAGCGTTTGAGAGATAAGGACCATGAGGATACGGTCCCAAATGACTCAGAAAATAGTGTAATGATCTCCGTGACTGAAGAGTTTGTAGTTCCTCCGATGACACAGATGATTTGCTCTGCAAATGTGCGAGGACTGGCTAGAGTTTCTACACCATTCATGGTTTTAGAACCAAGTGACGACGCACCAAAAGGTCTACTCGTTGCTAGAGTGCTGTGCAAAACAAGGAAAGCCATTCCTCTAAGATTAGCCAACGTAACCGAAAGTAAAATAGTGTTAAAAGCAAAAATGGTGATAGCAAATGCATATGAAACAGATCTCGAAGAAAGCAACCAAGAAAATAATGGATGTAATGTTCGAACAGTAAGTGAAAAGAACACAAAAGAGATTTTAGAAATACTACAATTACATGAGCCAAAAACCTTACAGGACATTAAATTGAGGGACTTAATTGTGGAATATATCGATATTTTTAAAAGTCCGGATCAAAAATTGACGTGTACCTCCAATGTTACGCACAGGATTATTACAGAGAATGTACCTCCTATTTTAAAACGACCATACCGAGTTCCTTATCATCGACAAGAGATAATGAAGAAGGAAATACAGAAGTTACTCGATGATGGTATCATCAAGGAAAGTCAATCACCTTGGAGTTTTCCTGCAATTTTAGTGGAAAAGAAGAGGCATCCTGGAGAAGATGTTCAATACAGGCTAGTTATCGATTATCGCGATTTGAATTTAATTACCAAATCGGATTGCTTTCCTCTGCCGAATATACAGGAAACGATCGATAAACTCTCCGACTCAAGTCTATTTTCCACCATGGACCTGGCATCAGGATATTTCCAAGTACCTGTTCATCCCGATGACCAAGAGAAAACAGCTTTTTCAACTCCAGATAACCATTTTCAATTTCTAAGAATGGCTATGGGTCTTAAAAATGCCCCTGCGACTGGAGCAGGATGATGCATCATATACTAGGAAAGTTAACGTATCATGAATGTCTTGTTTATTTGGATGACATCATTGTATTTTCAAAGGATGTAGATAGCCACCTAGAACGTTTACGACACGTATTTGATAAGATGAGAGACAGTAATTTAAAATTCAAACCCACAAAGTGTCACTTTATGAGGAAAGAAATTGAATATCTGGGACATCTTATAAAAGAAGGAGGATTTACCACCGATTCAAACAAAACAAAAATAATTGAAACGTATCCCATTCCTCGAAATGTTCGAAAAATTAGAGCTTTTCTGGGACTATGTGGCTTTTATAGAAAGTTTGTTCAAAACTTCGCAAAAACCAGTCAACCATTAACAATGCTTACCAAGAAAAATATAAAATATAATTGGGGACTGTGCTACTCTTGTCAAGAACCGGGACATATAGCACGGCATTGTCCAAAAAGACCAAGCCAGTTGAATGAAATAACACAACAGCCAGCTTTAAACTCCTATCCAGTCGGAATTCAGCCCCGGACTTCGGCTGCCAATCAGGCGAGTTGGGATTGGGAATAAAAGCCAAACCTAGGGTTGGGATACTTACGTGCTCTAAAGAAGGAACCCAGAAACCGTGCAGTGTAGTTAAGGTTAGTATAGATGGTGAGCCACGCCTAGCCTTGATAGACTGTGGGGCCGTAGTATCCCTGATAAAACTCGAGATTGCCAAGGGGTTCACGAAGGAGGTAGATATAAATTTGGTTGATATTCAAGGGAATAAGATTCCTACAGCGGGAGTATCAAAGGTCACAATAATATTTCCAGGAAATATACTGCTTCAACAGGATTTTGTTATTATAGAAGCCTATAACTTGCAAGCGGATATGCTGCTTGGTATAGACTTTTTACGGCAACACGGAGTTAAAATAGATTGGGGTAATAATTGCATGTATGCGTTTGATAGTGTTATACCCATGATGGAGGAGAAATCTGCGACTGGCAAGAAGGAAAGAATTGCTTGCCTAGAAGACGAAATAAAGGACCTGCGAAAAAACTACTTGGGTGCCTTAAGAAAAATTCAGGAGAAGTGCGAGTCACTAGAGACTTTAATCAATCATTCCTCATCACTACCAATGGTGCACGAGTGCTGTGTACTTTTATAGAAAGTTTGTTCAAAACTTCGCAAAAACCAGTCAACCATTAACAATGCTTACCAAGAAAAATATAAAATATAATTGGGGACCAGATCAACAGGAAGCATTTGTTAGCCTAAAACGAGCACTTGTTTCCCCTCCTATCTTAAGGTATACGGATTTCAGCAAGGCTTTCATAGTTAACACTGACGCCAGCGCTTCATCTGTAGCTGCAATACTAACACAAACTCATGACGGAGTAGAGCATCCTATCTGCTACTCAAGCCGTACATTGAATGCAGCAGAAAGGCGCTACAGTGCTATCGAGCGAGAATGTTTTGCAGTTGTATTTGCCCTAAAGACCTATCGCAACTATCTCACAGGTACCCATTTTACAATAATGACCGACCACCGTCCTCTAAAATATTTACTAACCATAAAAGATCCCAGTTCAAGGTTAGCAAAATGGGCAATGTACCTAATGGAGTACAGCTTTACAATCGTCTATAGACCTGGAAGACAAAACGATAACGTATACTCTCTTACACGACTGAGAACAGAAGAAAGTACTCAGGAGAACCTAGATTCGCTCACCCTTCGGAGAACAGAAGAAAGTCGTCAGGAGAACCTTGTCGCCGTAATAACAGAAGAAAATCAAGATATCACTCCTGTGGTTAATGTAATATGGAGCAAAGAAGAGCTTAGAGAGCTTCAACATAATGATCCTAGGTTATTGAAAATAATATCATCTTTAGAACCAACAGATGAATTACATTATTTGAGTCCATAGGGATTATTAAATCGTCGTAGAGAAGGTAATCAAAGACATGATCAAATTATGGCACCTTTGAAAATAATTCCTGAAATACTACAATTATATCACAGTTCATTATTTGGAAGCCATCCTGGACAAAAGATAACGCAACAATTATTGATCAAACAGGATTTTCATTGGCCAATAATGAGGAAAAACTTCATAGAATATGTGGAACAATGTAGATCATGTAATCTACGAAAAACCAACTATCAACCACCATCCGCTCTACAAGAGAATCCAATACCCGCCCTACCATGGGGAAGAATAAGCCTAGATCTTGTGGGACCTTTGAACAGAACCATGCAAAATAATAAATATCTACTGACATGCGTAGATTATTTAACTCGCTACCCTGTGTGCATACCGTTACCAGATATAAAAGCTGAAACTGTAGCTAGGGCTTTTGTAGAAAATATAATCTGCCAATATGGAACTCCTAGAGAACTTATAACCGATTGTGGCGCACAATTTTTATGCAAAATGTTCTGTGAGATTTGTAAACTACTAGAAATCCGTAAGCTAAAAACAACACCTTATCATCCAAGTGGAAATGCTGTAGTTGAACGATTTCATAAATCAATCAAAACAATGATTGGTCATTTTGTTACTGAATATAAGAACAGTTGGGATTTAGTATTACCTTACTGTTTGATGGCATATAGAAACTTGCCACACGAGGGCACCAACGAATCGCCATTTTATTTACTTTTTGGACGCGATATGGAAATTCCTGTTCATTTAAGTATACGAGAGCAAAGAGTGAATTACGATTTAGACGAAAATTATGTGAGTGAATTCATAGCCAGAATGCAAACTGCCCATGCACTTGCTAAAAAGAATCTCGAAGCCAGTATTAAAAAACGATGCGATAAACACAATCTAAAGAAGCCTAGAAAAGAGTTGCAGTTGGGAGACTTGGTCTACCTTTACACACCAGCCATCCCTGGAAAAAAACTAGCTTCTAAATTCTACAATAAATGGACGGGACCTTACAGGATCATAGATAAGAAAGGACCAGTAACATTTAAAATAAAAGAACTTAATAAGAAAAAAGAGCATATGGTCCACGCCGATAGGTTAAAACCTTGTAAAGGACTAGATTATTCTTCGGATAGAGCTTATTTAAATAAACAACAGAAAGAAAATGACAACGACAGCGAATCAAATGACGTGTTAAGCAATGAGGACAGACAAAGAGAGATTGATGATTTCATAGATAACGGACAGGAAGAGATTGAACCACCTCAAGAAAATATTGTAGCCGAGGAACAAGAGGACCAAGAAGTAGACAATGATGATGAAGAAGACAATTATGATGACGAAAATTCAGAAGAAGAAGGAGACCAAGACCAGTCAGACGAATCTTTTTACTCAGGAACGTCTGAATCAGAAGAAGGAGACAGACGAGAACCGCATGTAGAAAATAACAGACGAACTCGAACAACAGAGATTCGCCTACCTGAGCGATATAGAGACTATGTATTAGAATAAAGTATATGTTCGGAGCTACCCTATATATTTATATTAACACATTTTTAAGCTTATATATATATAAGAATAAGAGGTTAATGACCTTTATTGTTGCAGTGGAGTTAATTGTCATAACAATCCTGATCCAATTTGCACACGCAAGCTTAATTGCATATGATTGCAGAAATCCGTCTACCAATATTACAGCGATATCGTTGAAGGACGTAAGTTACTGTCCAGATCCAGAGACAGGATACAACGTAGAAAATGGATTTGTACAAATAATAAAAAAACGAAAATTTGAGTATGTAGGTACATGTATTCTCATGTCTAGTCGAAGTATCCAGATTAATAACGTATTGTGGAATGCATTCCCACCAATCAGCAGTCGAAGGAGGATTATTAACTTATATTTATGAACTTGGCGCTGAAGAGTGCCGAAAGACACATTCTTACCGACAAGTCAATGGACTGAGTGGTCAAGTGATCAACAAACTCGAATTAAACTCTACCACGTCTGCTTCTCTCCTAATAGCTGGAGGAATGGACGCGAAATATAATTGCGAAGGTGTTCAGTACAATGAAGGCGGAAAACAATGGAAAAATGTAATTGTGCAAGCAAATGTAAAAATTACGCTGCAAGATTATTTCACTAAGGTATCCCTAGACTCCAATGAAATTCATTTACGAAATGAAATAAGATGTCAATTTCTAGGAGGTTATTGTATGGACAGCATCAATGGAGAATCCGTCTGGGAGAAAACCTACCCCAAGTATGTGTAACCAATTTAATATTGTATATGAAGGACACGCAACCTTCGTGCAAGAAAAGAAACCAAAGAATAATAACAATATGTATGTAGTAGTTGAAGACCGATCGAAGGTATTTGCAATTCAACTATTAAGAAAAGAAATCATCTGTGGCACACCCATTTGGGAGAGTGAACATCCACGATTATTAGCACTCCGAAAAAGAACAGCAACAGAAATTACGCCATTTACGGAAATGACTGAAAATAGAGACGCCAACCTTATAACTTATGTGAATACTAAGTTTTTATATGTAGAACAATCCTTTAAAAGAACGGTTAATGACATGTTTTCACAGACAATTTATCGGAGATGCCTGTTGCACAGAGAAATACTTAAAAACCGACTTATGTTGGCAGCTGTTAACCCAAACACCGTCGCTACCTTAGTCAAAAATAACCAGGGCTATATCGCAAAAGTAGCCGACGAAGTAATGTACATAATGAAATGTGTTGCCATTGCCGTGGAAGTCAGAAGAACAGATCAATGTTATGTTGAGCTACCGGTTACAGCACATAACAAGAGCTTTTTCATGTCTCCCGTAACAAGAATACTTCAAGAGCATGCTGTGCAAACAGAATGTAATTCGATTATTCCGCCTTTGTACTTTATTGACAAAAGGTGGATTGGTTTTGATCCTTACCCAAATCAAGGAATAATTCCTCAAGAATTAAAAGTGGACGCCGAAGAACCACAAAAATTTCAAACGATAAAGGATCTTGGTGCAGGTGGACTATATACATACCAAGAGATCAAAAAGGCTCAAGATGCGATGTTGTTCAACACGGAAAGAGACGCGTTAAATAATATAATTGTGCGAAGAATTGCCGGGCACAATGTTCAATCCCAAGGATTTTCAGCATTAGGTTTATTCAATAAACAGGAAATGGAAAATTTGGCAAACAGCGCAATACGGAAAATTTATGGTTATTTTACCATTTTAGGAGAATGGACCAGCGGATTTATAGGCCTATATTTTATTTTTAGAATGATCAAATTTGCAATTGAAACATTCATGAACGCAGTAGCTATACATCGTTTGACTGGATGTACGCCCCATCTTATAGCTTCATGCTGGGACACACTTACGCTTTTTATACTACACAATAGACAACAGAAACAAAATAAAAATGAAGAACAAGAAGAAGCTTCACCAAGTTTTTGGAAAGCTGAAGACCCGGCAAGAAATGTAACCGAAACAGAGGTTACCACCGAACCAAAATCTCAAAAACATGTCACATTTTTAATAGAAAATGAATCCGAAGCAAGGCCTAATAAATTACCAACAGCACCGTCGTCAACGCCAGACACATATGCCACTTTAAGAAAGGAATTGATTAATTTGCCAAAGATCAAATGGAGTATGTTTGATAGACAAGGGTCAGAAAAGTAATAAAAACAAAAATAATATCCATACCTAATGACCTCTCAGTACCGACAAGCTCTTAATATAATTTTAATCCAACTACTGACCTCTAGCGTTAATAAACCCAAATAAGTATCTAAGCATAAATAGAAAAATGCATAAAAGAATAACAGTACCTGGTCCACAGACCCGGAAGTGCTGCACTCTCTAGGAACCCGTCGAAAAGAAATCAATAATTAGGGCCTATTTACATCGAAGCGTGACCATTCCAAAAGATTTAAAATATTACCTTCCCGCCAAACACCGGTAGAAAAAGCCACTACGCTGAATAAATTCGACGCTGAAATTACACCAAGAAAGCGGATAAAATGCGTAATATTGCGTGCCTATGATCTCATAGTTGCTGGATTGTGCGTATTGTTTATAAACATCGGATACGAATGAATGGAATATCGAGTTGAGGCTCTTGCCCATTAGAAGTATAAGATAAACAGAAAAGAAAAATTTAATGGCTTTCTCGAACTAAAACTTAAGTTGGGTTCACACTGAATTATTTAAAAAAATGCTGAATTTGCAAAAATGAAAATTAGGCAGGAAAAAAGGATAAAGCGTGCAGGTTGATTTTAAAACAAATAGAGACAGAACTAGGTGTGGAAATTAAAGGAGGATGGAACGAAGAATTAAAAATTTCCCCCACTTCCTAAGTAAAACCCGGATCCCGTGCCAGAGCGACTTACTTCCTTCCAAAAATTTTTACAGAAAGTTGCGTGTGCCTATTTAAAAGAAAATTAATTTAGGACTTGTGATGTGTTACCTTAAGACAATAGAATCCTAATAAAAAGTGAAAGAAATAGTTAAGACTTTCGACTGTTGGTTTTGGTTTACTAAGACTTAAGTTAAAAGACATATCGGGACGCGTCGCGGGTGTAAGCTAAAAATTAAAATAAAATTCTTTATTAAGCAACCGATCGAAACAGTAACGAAATAATTACAGGCAAGATGATTTGGATGGTGTTATTCTTTTCTTACCTACGGATGATAGAGGACAGAACCACCCGGAACAGCCTGATGAGGATGGCAGAGTGGTGAAAATCAACCCTGCCACCCAGCTATGGTACCAATCAGAACAACTATCAGTCTATGGTGCGCCTTGCTGCACACAATCTTTCCGCACTCAGTGGGCAACGGAAGAGAGACAAACCTATGACATACGCACCTGTGATTGTGCCATCTGTAGGCCACTGCAGCAGGACCTGTTCCAGTTACAACAATACTGGGATACGCTGTCAAGGGCCGGAATTCCCACCTGTACATGCCCAGTATGTAGGGCCCAACCACCGGCCTCTTGCCCGATGCTACCAGCTATCGAAAATGTACCCACTTCAGCAGCACCAACCGAACCACAGCCCAGTACCTCCTGGCAGCCGGGACCCTTTAATCCAAAAGGCGAAACTGTCACCCCTGTGCCTGGACCGTCCCAGGAATCTGAAGGACCAAGCAACTCTTCAAGGTTTCCTACCAACATCCAGCCGGGTGATACCCCTCTATTGAGAAGCGCTCTGACCACTCCGGTACAACGACCCTTGCCGCCTCTGATTCCGATCAGAATGGAACATGGACGTCAACCAGCCTCTCGATCCCGTGGAGCTGTTCGTCAACCTCTGGGGCATGGACGACCCGTTCCCCCTGCCCGTGCCGTAGCTCCCTCCGTTGGTGCCCAGCAGGAATCAGGAGATTCTTACCAGGTGCAGATGTCGGAGGATGGCCTCCGACTAAAATTCCGTCGTCAGAATAAACCAAAATAAAAACAAAAATATTTGTTGACATATCGTTATCTACTCATATATTTTTATAGGATAGTTACCCACAAAAAAAAACATATACTTTTCTAATTTTAAGGTTTAGGTTAACAAATGAGTTCTAAACCCGCAGGGTTAAAAGTTGAATGCTTATAGAAAGCTTATCTTCACACCATATATATATTTTTAGATATGTTACGAAATTAGATAGGTAGTCTCTAGATACACGACAAAAAAAAAAAACACAACAAAAAGATAAACACATTTTCATTGCTAGATCTACTAGAATTTCTTACATAAGGATAGGATAGATAGGTTACCCGTAAGATTCAGTTCTTCGGTTGAGTGTACTTCTAGTCATTATATACTACATAATCATAATTATTGTTCTAATTCTATAAAAAGAAAAAGGGGTTATGACAAATAGTTATAAAACTTAGTAGATAAGAAGGTCTAACACTTCCTTTCGCAAGAAAATTTCAATGAAAACGGCTTAAAAATGTTATCAATAAAATTAATAAATTCGGAATTTCTCAAGTGTGCAACTAATTCGGATAGACGACCTACCGTAATAAACCTATTGACCTAGAAAGAAAAGATGGTTCGGTTCTCTTTAGGCCTGTGTGTCAATGACTTAATAATATTCGGGTTCCCGACCGTTCTTTATTTGTTTACTGAAATCTGAATATCGCACCCACAATTCTTAACGACAGTTTGAAATTATCGAAACACCTTTATTAAAAAGATATTTCGACTCATTAGGGAGGGAGTGGTGTGATGGGCCGGAAATTATAGTAACGCATTTAGGAAAAAGGGCAGAAAAATTAAAATAAATTTTTTTTAAAATAAATTTTTTTGTGAACAGGGAAATGTTTAAAACTATATTTTATGAATTATTATAGTTCAAGAAAATTAAATTAAAATTTTTAATTGAAGTTAACTAATGCTCAGAAAAAAATTTGAATTAAATAAATAATTTAAAAACAAAACTATAAGAAAAAAAAAACATTCAATATCAACATGCCTTTTGGGAAAAATTAATATGTATTAATGAAAAATAAATAAAATTTAAATAAATTCAAGCTTCAATATCAACATGCCTTTTGGGAAAAATTAATATGTAATGAAAAATAAATAAAATTCAAATAAATTGAGGCTAAGTTTATCCAGATCTCCACCTAGCCATAGGGTTAACAAAGGTCAACGGTCGTCAATCCGAAAAATCCATAGGTGGTCAACTCGAAAAATCAATACGTCGATGAACTTTGAAAATATTGAAAACGTGAATTCGATAACATTGCTAACAGAAAAATCGTAGAAACAACGAACGCGGATCGGAAGTAAGTGTTAAGGGCCATAGTTTTGTTCTGTATTTTGCTAAAACAAATTACGCATTGTATTTTAAGAGAATCGCTGTGTGGGTCAATAGTGTGTACGTGCCATATATGTTTTTTTTTGGAATTTTTAAATAATAAAAACTTTCGTGTTCCATTGCAATCTTTGTTCATTATTTACAACAAATAAGAGCTTCAATACCTTGTAGTATAAGGTGTAGTGTAAGTAAGGTATAGTATAAGGTAAAATTAAGACAGTTAGTATTTTACAGTATTTTACCTATTTTATTAAATTAGTTTATATTATTAAACATTGGTTTAGATTGACAAGGTTACAACCATGAACGTAAGGTGCCAGCTTTGCTTGTAATTGATAAACATAAACATATAACATATAACAAACCGTACCATAGTTTAAGGTTACCCAAACATATATATATTTTGATGAACTAGATTTAAAAGAAGATAAGTTAAGAGATGATGATTTGATAATTTTAACATTTTGCTACTATTGTACTAATACTGTAATGAATATACGTCATTTTCGTTATCCAAAACCTGTGTGCTAATTTCGAACCAGGTAATCATCTTACATGGCGATCCTGCCAGCGGGCTTAAGTTAAGCCCTTGGTAAATATAAAGTGACTACCTAAGTGAAAGCAAACAAGTGAAACAAGTGAAGTGAAACAAGTGCAGATGGGGACAACAAATTCAAAACACGCAGAAATAACAGACTCTGGTGTCGTTAATTCGAATTTCATTGTGGAACAAGAGGCGATCCAGGCACCCTTGGACATTCGCATACTGTTGTATATCCTAACTGGAGCAGTCGTCCTGTTGTTGGTGTTGAAGCTCAAACAGATGTACCGCAGAACACTGAAGAAGGATTTATCAAGGAGTATGTACCTGAGGACAGCACCTAGGGATCCTGAAGCAATCTAAGTTCTTATAAACCCCGCAGATAAGCCTAAAGAAGAAGAAAAGTCACTCCATTTCATTTTGACCGCATTTGCATATGCGTAGTAGCAGTCCCAAGTCGAGCAACAGCCAAGCAGAACGTACTTGTGAGGCCTTAATGGAAGGTGAGGCAAAAGCCGCTCGTACGCAACGTGGGATTAGTTCATGGGCATCAAGGAGTTCCAGTACTTGTTAGAAGAGGCAAGGGTACTGTATAGGAATCTGAAAAAGGACTCCATCGAAAGGCGCAGCTCTAGGACTGTCACCGTAAGCAACTTAGGAAAACTAGAGACACTTGTAAGTGAGTTTAGCAATTTAAAAAATGAATTTAATAGGGTCCCCGTCCCCACTAAAACCGTATTAATAGCCCAAGTCAAAGATTATGCCACACAGTTAGATAAATATTTTGAAGCTATTAATGAAGTTTTACAGGATAGGCTAAAAACCGCCGATACGAAAGAAACAGAATCTGTAGCAAAAAATCCCGATTCTGATTGTTTTGTTGAAGCTAGAAACATGAGTGAAAAATTTGATTTGAAAACGGCCGCGTCTCTGTTGCCGCGCATGGACGGCACTGAGAAAACGACAAAAGAGTTAATTGACGGCATCGAGTTATATGACGCATTGCTTGACGAGGCAGGGAAAAAGAGTTTAACGAATTATGTCCTTAAGGCAAGATTATCGGGTAATGCAAAAATAAGGTTGCAGAGCGCATACGCAACGAATGAAGCCCTTATTTCTGATATTAAAGCTCTTTTTCTCACCAAAAAGTCAGCGGGAGCATTGTCCGCCAGATTGAACGGTGCTAAGCAAGGGGGTAAATCAATCGAGGAGTTCGGTAGAACTATTGAAGATCTACTCCTGGACCTTACTATCGCACAGTCCGACGGGAATGACGAAGCTGTACGGGTGTTAACTTCCGTAAACGAGAAGCTTGCTATAAACGTATTTGCCAATGGGTTGCAGAGTAGCGACATGCGCACTATTGTTAAAGCACGTAATTACGACCGATTAAGTGATGCGATAAGGGCAGCAAAGGATGAGGAGCTTGGAAAAAGTGACACAGGCTCTCATCGGGTTTTTCATATCCAAAATAGGCACGCGAGTAATAGGGTCTTCAGAGGTCGAAATAATCGAGCAAATTTCAGTTCTTTTTCAAATAATAGGTCTCGTGGTCGGAATTTTTCAGGTCCCGCAGGGAATAACAGGTATAACAGTAATAACAACAATTACAGGTTTCAAAATAGGTCACCGAATTTTAGGGGTTTCCCAAATCGCGGAAGAGGTTTTCGTGGTAATAATAATAATAATAGGTCATATTGCATTAGGGACGAAAGTACTAGCGAGTCTAATCAATCAAGCGAAACATTAGAAAATCAGTTTTTTCGAGTCTAATAATGAATTTTTTATTTTTAATTTAAATGGTCTCAATTTTATTCAAGTCAAGTACAAAGGTACCAAATTAAATTTATTAATAGATACAGGTGCTTCAATTAGTGTAATATTTAAAACCTGTGTTGATAAACACGAATATGTAAACACAGCAACTAAAATAAAAATTAATGGAGTTACCGGCTCCACACTGTCTCATGGCGTTGCGAACTTGAAATTTAATATTAATAACAATAACAATAACAATGTAATTAATTTAAATCATAATTTTCACCTAATAGACAGTTTTGAGAATAAAATAAACGGAGTCTTAGGCTCTGATTTTTTCCAAAAATATAATGCCACTATAAATTACGAAAATTTTAATTTTTCATTTTTCTAAAAAATAAAAATATCTCGGTACCAATGTTTTCAAAAGAAAAATCTTATTTTAAAATACCAGCTAGATGCGAGGTAATTAAATTTTGCAAAGTGAATAAAAATGAGGACTGTATTGTATTACCAGAAGAAATCGGAGACGGTATATATATAGCCAGTACTTTAGTACGACCACAAAGCAATATGATTCCAATAAAAATTTTAAATACCCGTGACATGGAAATTTCATTGACAAATTTTTATCCAAAGCTTGTAAATTTTAGCGATTACGAAACATGTTGTTTTTTAGAAACGGAGAATAATTCAGTAGGGCGAGTTGACAAATTGTTGAAATTAATTAATACTAAGCATTTAAATAAGGAAGAAAACTTTTCAATACAAAAAATTTGCGCTAAGTATTCGGATATTTTTCATTTAGATAACGATCCTCTTACTACGACTAACATCTACAAACAGACATTACGACTTAAGCCTGACGCGTCACCGTCATACGTAAAACCATACAGACTTCCTCACGCACAAAAGGCAGAAATACATAAGCAAATCGAAATGATGGAAAAACAAGGAATCATTGAAAAGGCTAAAAGTGAATGGTCCGCACCATTGTTAGTTGTACCTAAAAAAGCCGACCAAACAGGCATTAAACGCTTTAGAGTTGTAATTGATTTTCGTTTGCTCAATAAAAAGTTACGAGACGACGAAAAGTTTCCATTGCCATCTATTACTGAAATTTTAGATTCATTATCTGGAGCTATGTATTTCTCGCATTTAGACCTGTCCCAAGGATACTACCAAGTGCCTTTGGAAGAGTCTAGTCGACCGTATACAGCATTTACGACCGAAAGAGGACAGTACCAAATGACACGACTTCCGATGGGTTAAAAAATTAGTCCAAGTGCTTTTTCTAGAATAATGACTATTGCAATGACAGGGTTAAATTATGACAGTTGTTTCGTTTATCTTGATGATTTAATTGTTATTGGAAACAGTTTAAGGAATCATAACCAAAATCTAGTGAAAATTTTTCAGAGGCTTAGAGACGTAAATTTGAAATTAAATCCAAACAAGTGTGAATTTTTGAAAAAAGAAATTTTGTATCTTGGGCATGTGATTTCGGAGAAAGGTGTTTTTCCTGATAGGGAGAAAATAAAGGTCCTTCAGAGTTATCCCGTACCCAAGGATGCAAATGAGACTAAACGATTTGTTGCATTTGCAAACTATTATAGAAGATTTATTCCAAATTTTGCAAAAATTTCAATTCCATTAAATAATTTAACCAGGAAAAAAGTAAAATTTTGTTGGACAAATGAGTGTCAAAAATCTTTCGAAAAATTAAAAACCGCACTTATAAGCCCTCCAATCTTACAATATCCTAATTTTGATAAAGATAATATTTTCATTTTAAAAACCGATGCATCAGGGGGTGCAATCGGAGCAGTTTTGTCAAATATGGACGATAAGCCAGTTGCTTATGCCAGTAGGTCTTTAAATAAAGCAGAACGTAATTATTGTACAGTAGAAAAGGAACTTTTAGCAGTAGTATGGGCAGTTAAGCATTTCAGACCTTATTTGTATGGACGAAAATTTTCACTTGAAACCGACTGTAAACCTCTTATTTCACTTTTTGGTATGACTAACCCTTCTAGTAGACTCATTAAATTTCGATTAGTTTTGGAAGAATACGATTTTGATATTAAACATGTTAAAGGGAAAGAAAACGTCATAGCGGACGCGCGTTCGAGAATAGAAATAAATAATGAGGAGCTTAAAAGCTTAAGTAATAAAAATAATAATGAATCTTTATTTGCTACGACTAGAGCAGCCGCGAAGCGACAGACAGACAAAACAGATGACGTAGGTTGTAGTTCGGGTACTTACGAACGGATTGATCACCCGGGAGTAACAGAAGTACTGAAACGGCCTAAAGAATCGTGTGAACTCTGTCCAGTGTCAAACGCGAAGTTTATTGAATTATGTAAAAATGAAAATTACGATTGTAATATAGAAAATTTCGTCTATTTCAAAAATAAAAACGTCATTTATATGGGCCAGGATTTTCGATCGACGTTGACCAGGAAGGCATCGTTGAGAAACCTGAGTTCCGACGAAGCGGAATTTAAATTTCAGAACATCCGATCGGCGTTACCCTTAAGTGGATCGTTGAGGATACTGAAAGCTATATGTGATAAATATAATATCCGCGAATTAATAGTAATTAAAGACGGAAAGAGCGCTCAATTCTTAAGAGAATTATTAAAATATAAAAAGTTGATAAATGAAACCGGTATAAAAATATGTGTTATTAAAGACGTGCAAAAAGTATACGATCGTGAGACAAAGCAAATAGTGCTTAATGATTTTCATTTACTGCCGACAGGAGGTCATGCAGGAATAAATAGGATGTATAATAATGTTAAAAAATATTATTCATGGAAAGGTTTAAGACAAGACGTTGAGGACTTTGTTAAAAAATGCGATGATTGTCAGAGGTATAAACATTCAAAACTAAGTATAGAGCCAATGACTATTACGCCTACAGCTGATTCAGCATTCCAGAGAATTTGTTTAGATTTAGTTGGTCCTTTAGAATCAGATGTTGATAACAATAAATATGTTTTAACGTTACAGTGTGATCTCAGTAAATTCGTGGAATGTTATCCTTTAAAAAATAAGAAAGCTGTAACAGTAGCCCAAGCGTTCGTTGAAAATTTTATTTTGAGGTTTGGAATCCCAGATGAGATATTGTCAGACCAAGGCACTGAATTCTTAGCTGCAACCCTTACGCAAACGTGTAAATTGCTTCAAATTAAAAAACTTAATTCAACGGCCTACCATCATCAGACCATAGGCGCATTAGAAAACTCTCATAAAACATTAGGAGCATACTTACGAATGCAAATAGCGAAAAACCCAACTAATTGGAGTAGTTGGATACCTTTTTGGTGTTTTTCCTATAACACTAGTGTTCATACTGAAACTCGGTATACCCCGTATGAGTTAGTATTTGGCAAAACGGCTAATTTACCTTCGAATTTGTTACGAGAAGTTGACCCTCTGTACAATTTTGATAGTTATCCTTTAGAGTTAAAGTATAGGCTCCAGCAAGCATGTGCTGATGCAAAAAGTAACTTGATGACGTCAAAAGGTAAAAGAAAGACTGTATATGATAGGAAAAGTAGCATAGTTAATTATAAGAGTGGTGATAAAGTGCTTTTGAAAAATAATTCGGGAACAAAAATGGACGCTTTATACAATGGACCCTTTACAGTGATAAGTGAACAGTCTCCAAATATTTTGTTAGATATAGAGAATAAGCAAGTTTTAGTTCATAAGAATAGAGTTAAGAAATATTTTGATTGATATAGATTGGTTGATTATTTAAAAAAAAAAATTCAGCATTAGCATTCGATTTTTTTTTTCTGCCGGCCGGAGGTGTAGTATAAGGTGTAGTGTAAGTAAGGTGTAGTATAAGGTAAAATTAAGACAGTTAGTATTTTACAGTATTTTACCTATTTTATTAAATTAGTTTATATTATTAAACATTGGTTTAGATTGACAAGGTTACAACCATGAACGTAAGGTGCCAGCTTTGCTTGTAATTGATAAACATAAACATATAACATATAACAAACCGTACCATAGTTTAAGGTTACCCAAACATATATATATTTTGATGAACTAGATTTAAAAGAAGATAAGTTAAGAGATGATGATTTGATAATTTTAACATTTTGCTACTATTGTACTAATACTGTAATGAATATACGTCATTTTCGTTATCCAAAACCTGTGTGCTAATTTCGAACCAATTCGTAATCATCTTACAACCTAATATCTCACATAAATACTTAAGAAATTACGCAGCGTACGAGGATCTATCCCTTTCGAGACTATTCTAATATAAATAAATAACCAAACAAGCTCAACAAGGCACTACCATCCCGCCTGAAACAAAAACTAGCACACAGATTTTCTCCGAACCCCAAAATTGGAGTTTTGTAGCTGCCGCCACAGAAGCCGAGTCAACCGACGTGGGAAAGGCGGAAATTAAGTAAGTCACAAGGGCCAAGACGTGGGCAGGCGCTATAGTGCCGCCACTGAACATTGCAGGTTAAACTCTGAATCTCGCTTATGCGATTTCCTACAAATATTTTTAAAGTACTTGGCGATGCACCAATCCAAGCTAATACGATGGTACTATCTGTCCATAAATACTTTTTATCTATATCAATATCCGAAGAAAGCCTTACTTTATCATATAGCTGACTTAGTAATAACGCACCACAAAGTTCTAACCACGGCAATGTAATAGTTCTTAGTGGAGCTACTCGCGTTTTGGAACAAAGAAGTCGCACGAGTGTGTTATTGTGATAATCCGTCGATTTAATATATATACAGGCTGCATATGCCTTTTGAGACGCGTCGCAGAAACCGTAGAGTTCAATTTGTTTAACGTTAGGAATAATAACATGACGCGGTATCTGAATATGTTTTAGATCAATTAAATTTTCATTAAAATGAGACCACGTCTTTAAGATATAATCCGGAGGTACATCATCCCATCCTAATTTTATGTCCCATAATGATAATGATTGCATCAAAATTTTTGAGACAAAAATAATTGGCGATAAAAGTCCCAATGGATCGAATAATTTTGATATCAGCGATAAAATAACGCGCACAGTGATTTTTTCTTGAGAAGTATCAAATTCGTTTAATTTATAAGTTAAAACGTCATGCTTCGCTTGCCAATATAATCCTAAAGTTTTCTTGGTTTCATCTTCCGAAATGGCATATTGATCATTATAATTTAAATCGTTTGATTCCAAAAATTCTACTCGATTTGAGCGCAACTCTCGCAGCGGGAATCTGTATTCGCTCAATAAAATCAATAACTTGCGTTTTAGAGCGATAGCGCTTTCTACCGTGTTCGTCCCGGTTAGGAGATCGTCTACATAAAAATCGTTACTAATGATATTTGCTATTTCAGGATTATACTGCTGGTTTTCGATTGCGACTTGTTGCAAGCTACGTACTGCTAAAAATGCAGCAGAGCTCGTGCCATATGTAACGGTATTAAGCCGATAATGCTCAATTTCATTCCTTTCGTCTGACCGCCAAACGATACGTTGTAAATCACGTTGACTTTCGGCTACGTTAACCTGACGATACATTTTCTCTATGTCCCCCGTTATGACAACATTGTGTTTTCTAAAGCGCAAAAGTATCGATATCAGATCCCTTTGAAAGGTTGGGACGACCTTTAGTAGATCATTAAGTAAATCTGCTGATGATGATTTGCATGATCCATCGAATACTATACGTAATTTGGTTGTTTCGCTCGATTCTTTAATTACACCATGGTGCGGCAGATAGTAAACATCTGACGATAAACTATCGATTTCGGTTGATTTTATTTTAGTCATATGTCCCAGGGACTCATACTCAGTCATGAAGTCAACATATTGCTTTTTGAATTGCTCATTTTTCGTAAATTTTCTTTCCACTCTATGCAATCGTATTATTGCATTATCAACTGAATGCCCTAATTTTCCTACGTTGTCACGAGTCGGTAATGTAACGATAAAATGTCCGCTATTATCTCGGTCTACAGTTTCGAGATATAATTTTTCACATTCTTGTTCTTCGATCGATTTAATTTGCGAGGTCGATACTTCCTCTATTTTCCAGAATTTTTCGATAGAGTTTTCGAGTGATTTATTTATCGATAAATTGCACAGAGCAGGCTTATTAATTGTTTGATTTAGTTCAGTACCAGCAGTAGATATGGGACCCGATACTACCCAACCTAACTGAGTTTGCTGTAACATCGGCATACATGGACCTAACTTGACTTGACCGGAACATAGCAGCTCGTAGAAAATACTTGCTCCTAAAAGCATATCAATTTCTCGCGATTTATTAAATTCGTAATCTGCTAAAACTATACCTGTAGGTATTTTCATTAAATTGATATCAAACGAATAATTAGGTAAGTTTTCTGCGATTTTATCTAGTACTAGGAACGTTAAATCGGCTTTGAAATCATTGTGAATTGATTTTATGCTGGTTACAACCTTTTTGTTAATATTTAAGTTTGTACTGCCTTCGCCCATGACCGGTACGCTTATGTTTGAAGAAGACAATTTTAAAATACTTTGGATTTTGTTAGTAACAAAATTTGGCTGACTACCACTATCTAGCAGAGCTCTGCATTGGTGCCATTTACCAGGCGAATCTTGAATTAAGACAAGTGCGGTCGATGACATAATTTGCGAGATTTGATTTTCTGTGCGATTTTCACAAAAATTAGTCATTACATCCGAACTTGAATTCAACGATTGACTTGGTATTACTTTGCTATTTTGCCTATTAGTTGTCTGATTCACATATGCCGTAGTGTTTCCCAATTGCGCACGATGGTTATATTGACTTTGATGTGCGCCACTGTATGGATTAAAATTGTCAACATGCAATAACGTATTGTGAAATTGTTGACATATTTTGCATCCTTGCGCTTTACGCTGTGATAATTCGTGGTTATTTCGAAAACAATTGGTGCACACTTTTATTTTATTTATTTCTTTTATACGCGACGACACTGGAAGTGATTTTAATTTTTCGCATGCAAAAACTGGATGATTTCCCTCAAAAAAGTCACAACCAAAAGGTCATTGTTTGTCCCCTTCGTTTTTAGCATACTTGTTTTTATTTTTAGTTTGATGATCAAAATGTTTATTGTCATCTTTTTCACGATATAATGTTTCAAACAAAAGACAACGTTTTTCCAAAAATTGTAAAAAATCTGCAAAAATCGGTTTTTCGCTACGCAAGGTTTTTGAAATGAATATTGACTCCCACTCCCGCTGAGTGGTTGCGTCCGATTTTTTGCATGTTAAATAAAACAATAAAGTATCCCACTGATTTACTGGCTTTCCTGGCGTTTCTAGAGATCTAATATGCTTTTTTTAAAGAATCGGTAAATTTTCGCAAATCGCTGTGAATATATTTACGTATATTTGGTAACTTAACTAGGGCGCTAACATGATGTTTTATAATAAATGACTCGTTTTGATACCGTGACTCTAATAACTTCCATGCTATTTCATAGTTTTCGTTTGTAACTTCAATACATTCAATTACTTTTGCAGCATCACCCTTAACACTGCTTAATAAATAATAGAATTTTTTGATATTATCGAGATACTCATCCTTATGTACTAGTGACGTAAACATATCTCTGAATTGACCCCATTTTTCATAATCCCCATAAAATTTAGGAACATCTATGACTGGAAATCGTAAACTAGTGTTACTTGACTGATTATTATGTATTATTTTGAGTAGTAGGAGCTGCAGTAGAAGCCTTGTCACTAACTTGAGATGCAGATATTGTGTTATAAAAAGTCTGTATTATTATCTTGGCTTTTTGTGTACGCTCATAATAATAATTTTCAAATAATTCTCGCTCTTTAGAACCAATTTCTTTGCTCTTTATTAACTTGATCTCGTTTTGCAGCGTATTAAATTGTTCGAGGAGAGAATATGTATTCTCTAAACGCGACTCTAATAGTTAGAGCCGCGGTGACAAAAATGCCTTGGAACTCCCAAACGGATGAAAAGCACGTTTTTGTATAGTTCGAGTGTCTGGCGCTCGGCGGTGAGCGGCTATAATATTTTTTCCAAATTTTGACCAGCGGTTTAAAAAAACATTTTCCAAACGGATGAAAATTACTGGAGGGCATCTAGGCAACCCCCCCCCAATTACCGGAAAAATATTTTCATCCGATTTGATTTTTGCAAAGAGCTCTTCCAGGAGCTAAAAAAAAAATGGAAAAAAGGGGGGAAAAAAATTTGCTCATTTAAACTTGAAATTTGGCAGGGAGCTAGAGTTCGTGTCTGAGAATATGTAAAAAAAAATTTTTTGCTCCATGTGTCGCCATCGCTTTATAACAGTTTTTCAAAATTTAATAAAGTAATTCCCACATGGATGAAAATTTGCACACAGGTTCTTTGACACCTACAGAACATCGAAAAATTATTTTTATCCAAAACTATTGCGGCCAAGACCAGATCTTCCAGAATATGCTCCGATATATTCATTATCACCGGAAACTCCAGGATCCGAATGTTCAATCTATAAAATAGAAAGGCCGATTACAATCAAATTGTATACCTATTATTGTCCTAAACATTGATGAGATTATTTTCCTCTGATTTGACGATTATGAAGTGAAAACTCTCGACTTTTAGACCGTATGAACGCGACAAGCGCATACTTCATCCACATTTTAGCTAGTATATCTTTAGTAGGGTTTGACTCGCCTTGCTCGTGGATGAAATTTGGTTATTATAGTCGCCCTATGTTTTGTGTTGGAGATTCGGATTTTGACTAGATTAATATTAGAAGACGGTCCTTTCCCATCCTGGTGACTCCCCAAGCAAAAATCTGCTTCTGACAGCAGGATCATTGTAATTTCAGCTATCGTCCAAGCGTCTCGTTTTTCCGGTTGCTCCGATTGATACCAAAGTATATATATAGCCACATATTTTCGAATATCAGAGGAAGGTTCTGATCCAGTTTGGTGCCATTCCGATGGAAACTATGAAATCAGCAGCCCCAAAACGCGCATCGTCCATCGGTATACTCCACCTTACGGTTCTGTGGCTATGGATGGAATGCGAATAACCGGGTCTGCTAAGATTGCTAATACATTTTAAATAAAAATAACCTAATTTTATGTTGATTAGACCGCGTATAAATTTTTTCCCGCCCACGCATTTTCCGGCGGCCGCTTCTAGTCGATGAAATAATTGTTGTGGACACTTGAATAAAATGATGCCTAAAAATGTGTGTTCCACTGTGTTTTTTTTTTACCTATTGCCACTGAGAGTGAACAGTGGTGTGGTTTAATTATTAAAATAAGAGGAAGTAAATTTAATTTATTAACTTATAAAATATTTATATGAATCGAGGCACCGCACGCTTATGCCGCTACAGTTAAACCAGACTTTTTTATGCCTTTTACCCCCCTGTCTCCTCATCCGTCGTAGCCACAGACTCGTAAGGCGGACTATACCTGTGATGGGAGTAGGGGTGCATCGGTGTTTACCCGATAGGACAAAATCTCACGAGAGTGCAGCGGCGCGTCACTGTCTCAGCCTCTCTTTTGTTCCCGCGATCTGAGAGTGCAGCGGCGCGTCACTGTCTCAGTCTCTCTTTTGTTCCCGCGAAGTCTCATTTTTATGACCGGCCAGCGTCTTTTCTATGTTCTTATATGGGTTTGATAAAACTAAAAGAATGAAAAGTGAAAAGCCAGGTAACAGACTGGGAGAATGGACCCAGGAGAGAACAAGCATTTACAATCATCTTGCTCCACCTAAAAACGATCATGGCGTGTACGATGCCTTCAACATTGAGAACAGAATAACACGTGTGCCGGTAAAATATCTTGATTATTTCTTTCTAACCAAGAAAGATTCTCTCTGTTGCTTGATCGCCTCGCGTTTCATTAATTTATTCCTCACTTTCAATTACAAAATCTAAAAAAAATTTTACTTACCATTGAATAGTCACTCAACATTTTACCGCCTCTCGGGAGCATATCATTTTTTTTAAATTTTTAAACCAGAGACAAATAAGTTTACGAAACTTCCATCTAAATCTTGCAGAAAATTTACGAAGAACTCCAGGATCAAAATCACGCGTGCTGGCGAGGTTTTTTGTTATTTGACATAGTTTAGCCAGGCTCATTTTGGATGAAAACTTTTTTTTTAATAACATAAATAATAACGATTCATTTCAGTCCGGTTGCATGCATGCGGCTGATTTTTTTTTAAATTTCGGAGTTTGGGTCTATTTAATTGTACTGGAGGTTACGGCAAGGATCAAATCGGATGAAAATATTTTTCCGGTAATTGGGGGGTTGCCTAGATGCCCTCCAGTAATTTTCATCCGTTTGGGAAATATTTTTTTAAACCGCTGGTCAAAATTTGAAAAAAATATTATAGCCGCTCACCGCCGAGCGCCAGACCCCTACTCGACAACACGGATTTCGAGAACGACACTCGAACTATAGAAAAACGTGCTTTTCATCCGTTTGGGAGTTCCAAGGCATTTTTGTCACCGCGGCTCTAACTATAACTGCATGACAGTTTATTCGTTAATATCACTTTTACATTTGTCAACGAACGTGGCAAATCGTGTTAAAGTTGATTTAACCTGAACGCGTTTTGCGACAAGCTGCTTTAATTCGGTGTCAGTATCTTCGGTACTCATTGTTGCAAAGTGAGAAAGATACCTACGTTAGTTGGATTAAAATATGCTATTCGGTACGATAAGTTATCAAGAAAAGCCGATATGATACTACAAAAATGCGATACGATACGATACTCTGCTAATAAATTATAGCCAGGTATGATACAAGATATATTTTGATAACAACAGGAATCACGATAAATTTCAATGAAACTGCGCTACGATTGTTTTACCACAATAAAAGCGATAATAAACTTCGATAATGACAGGAAAAGTGGAAAATGGAACAGACTCACCAAGTTCTGATGCGTTTCAGCGTGTTTTTAGATGATTATTTCGGCCATTACTCCATTTTCACAAAAGGTTTTGACTTACCGGTTAACGATTAAGATTGATTTTCTTCGTTTTTCCTCTGAAAAACCATCCGGCTCGAAGGACCATGTAGAGTTTCTTGATTGAAAAGCACTTACGATTGGTTTTTAACGTGATTTATTCAACTTTTACAGCGAATTTTGTTCAACGATTATATACAATTAGAAACAAGCGAGAAGTCACCTTCCAGAAGCCCATTACGATTATCTCTCTTAAAACACCTGATTCTCGAGTGATTGCAGATCTTCTCGCTGATTGGTTGCCGTTTTAGCTCTTGTCGTCGTCTTCTTATTCAAGGGATGGACTTCGAATTGTAGTTCTGCCGCTTCTTGATAGATGGAGATAGTGGACTGTATTTTTAATTTGTTTGGTAATACAAGGGATAAACGGTAAGATCGAACATAGTTCGATACTACCAAGACTGCATTTTCAATGGAGACGAGTTAACGTCGGATATCAGAACTCAGCCCAAGTCGATTTGCTATAAAAGAAGCATAGAACAAAAAGACAAAAAGCGTATTCAGAAAATAAAGGAATTTAGGCATATATATATCAGGTGGTGGATCCACCACCCGAGCTATTTTCGGGTGGTGGTGGTTGATACTCAGCACCTCCACATAGGCTTCCGCCGGCCCTGAGCTTAACTACCGTAGTTAATGAGGTAGGCTACATCAGGTTTTAGGTATTCGTCAATCAATGCGGTAATCCAACAATGAGTCAAATTCCCTATTTGCCTCCCACGGCCATATTGAATTTGTTTAATGAGAGATTCAATGCTTAATTTAGAGTCCAGTTCTGTGCGCTTAATATTTCTAAAAATCGATTAGCCGCCAAATTGATCAAATTGTTGGTTAGACCGTTTGGTTCGCGTTCTAACGACTCATCAGCGCATCTCCCTTGTCTAACGGTTCGGAAAGTGTTGGTTACTCTGTAGTCTGAGTGTTTAATTCTGAAACAATAAGCCTACGACTTGTCTAGTTGTCGGCTGTAAAAGTCGCTCCATCTTAACACGTTAACTACCACGTGAAGCAAGTGGGTCTCACAGGTGACATGTTTCATTTATTAAGCCATTTAGATCATCCGCAATTCACTTGAAAACTATTGCATTTATATTTGTAGCTCGCCGATGGTTCACAGCGGCCATATAAGTACATGGTAGTTGAAAAAGAGTGGCCTGGTGAATAAAATGAGGTAATTAGCGTACCAGTGGCGGCTCGTGATATTTATTTTAGGGTGTGCGCCGCAGGCGAAAAATTTTCGCAGTGCCACGCCCCTTTTTACCTTTGTATCGATTTTCTTTGTGCTTTTTATCCCAGAAGAATATTAAAAAAAAAACGCGGTTTTTAAATGGGATTTTTATTTCAATTTTCCCTTGGAAATCGATTGTCGAAAAGTTATTTAGAATGTTCTCAACAGAATTTTGGTCCATAACTATAACACTTCGTGTGAAACAATCCGAACTACTAGCCATTATTAAATTACAACAACAAAAAAACACCCACAACACCGTCAATAAACTTCAAACTTCTCTAATCGCGTAAAAAAACTCTAAAACAATCATATTAAATTATTGAAGTGTGTATTCAGATAGCGCACGGCGACGCCCTTTCATCGGGCGATTAACCGAATTTTCCCGATCAATCCACACAGGGAAAATCCATTTAACGAGAGCGCCGAACGAATACACACACGGCAGACCATTTCAATCAGTAGATGTAAGTGCACGCTGCATTTGCGCTTGAAGTCTTTCGCATTCGCCATTCTTGTATACGAGTTTTCTTGATATTTTTTTTATATAAATTTTATTTTTGCTTGGTGCTTGGCTTTCTTAGGCAGGGCGCGCGCACAGGCGCACTTATTGACGAGCCGCCCCTGTTATTTAAACCTATATACGGTCTCAAATCTCCAGTTGGGCTATTTTGGTTTAATAATAATTTTTTTCCCAATTATTTGGGTACATACATTTTTTTTAAAGGCTCCAAATGGCTCAACAAATCGACAGAAACCTATTTACGGTCTAATACGTCGATTTACGCTATTTGCGGCCATTTGCGACATATTGGCTTAGTTTTTAGTCCCCCGTAAGATGGAAAAAAAATATTTTTTAAGTTATTTCGGCAAATAAAATTTTTTTTAAGGGCATTAGTATGTCACAGAATTTATTTAAACCTATATACGGCCTCAAATCTCCAGTTGAAATATTTTGGATTTAATAATAATTTTTTTCCGAATTATTTGGATACATACATTTTTTTTTAAAGGCTCCAATGGCTCAACAAATCGACAGAAACCTGTTTACGGTCTAATACGTCGATTTACGCTATTTGCGGCCATTTGGGACATATTGGCTTGGTTTGGTCCCCCGTAAGATGGAAAAAAATTATTTTCTAATTTATTTCGGCAAATAAATTTTTTTTAAGGGCATTAGTATGTCACAGAATTTATTTATACCCATATACGGCCTCAAATCTCCAGTTGGGCTATTTTGGATTTAATAATAATTTTTTTCCGAATTATTTGGGTACATACATTTTTTTTAAAGGCTCCAATGGCTCAACAAATCGATAGAAACCTATTTACGGTCTAATACGTCGATTTACGCTATTTGCGGCCATTTGGGACATATTGGCTTGGTTTGGTCCCCCGTAAGATAGAAAAAAATTATTTTCTAATTTATTTCGGCAAATAAAATTTTTTTTAAGGGCATTAGTATGTCACAGAATTTATTTATAACCATATACAGCCTCAAATCTCCAGTTGGGCTATTTTGGATTTAATAATAATTTTTTTTTGAATTATTTGGGTACATACGTTTTTTTTACAGGCTCCAATGGCTCAACAAATCGATAGAAACCTATTTACGGTCTAATACGTCGATTTACGCTATTTGCGGCCATTTGGGACATATTGGCTTGGTTTGGTCCCCCGTAAGATGGAAAAAAATTATTTTCTAATTTATGTCGGCAAATAAAATTTTTTTTAAGGGCATTAGTATGTCACAGAATTTATTTATACCCATATACGGCCTCAAATCTCCAGTTGGGCTATTTTGGATTTAATAATAATTTTTTTCCGAATTATTTGGGTACATACAATTTTTTTAAAGGCTCAACAAATCGACAGAAACCTATTTACGGTCTAATACGTCGATTTACGCTATTTGCGGCCATTTGCGACATATTGGCTTGGTTTGGTCCCGTAAGATGGAAAAAAAAATTTTCTAATTTATTTCGGCAAATAACATTTTTTTTAAGAGCATTAGTATGTCACAGAATTTATTTAAACCTATATACGGCCTCAAATCTCCAGTTGGGCTATTTTGGATTTAATAATAATTTTTTTCCGAATTATTTGGGTACATACATTTTTTTTAAAGGCTCCAATGGCTCAACAAATCGACAGAAACCTATTTACGGTCTAATACGTCGATTTACGCTATTTGCGGCCATTTGCGACATATTGGCTTGGTTTGGTCCCCCCCCCGTAAGATGGAAAAAAATTATTTTCTAATTTATTTCGGCAAATAAAATTTTTTTTAAGGGCATTAGTATGTCACAGAATTTATTTATACCCATATACAGCCTCAAATCTCCAGTTGGGCTATTTTGGATTTAATAATAATTTTTTTCCGAATTATTTGGGTACATACATTTTTTTTACAGGCTCCAATGGCTCAACAAATCGATAGAAGCCTATTTACGGTCTAATACGTCGATTTACGCTATTTGCGGCCATTTGGGACATATTGGCTTGGTTTGGTCCCCCGTAAGATGGAAAAAAATTATTTTCTAATTTATGTCGGCAAATAAAATTTTTTTTAAGGGCATTAGTATGTCACAGAATTTATTTATACCCATATACGGCCTCAAATCTCCAGTTGGGCTATTTTGGATTTAATAATAATTTTTTTCCGAATTATTTGGGTACATACATTTTTTTTTAAAGGCTCCAATGGCTCAACAAATCGACAGAAAGCTATTTACAGTCTAATACGTCGATTTACGCTATTTGGGGCCATTTGCGACATATTGGCCTGGTTTAGTCCCCCGTAAGATGGAAAAAAAATTTTTTTTAAGTTATTTTGGCAAATAAAATTTTTTTTAAGGGTATTAGTATGTCACAGAATTTATTTAAACCAATATACGGCCTCAAATCTACAGTTGGGCTATTTTGGATTTAATAATAATTTTTTTCCGAATTATTTGGGTACATACATTTTTTTTAAAGGCTCCAATGGCTCAACAAATCGATAGAAACCTATTTACGGTCTAATACGTCGATTTACGCTATTTGCGGCCATTTGGGACATATTGGCTTGGTTTGGTCCCCCGTAAGATGCAAACAAATTATTTTCTAATTTATTTCGGCAAATAAAATTTTTTCTAAGGGCATTAGTATGTCACAGAATTTATTTATACCCATATACGGCCTCAAATCTCAGTTGGGCTATTTTGGATTTAATAATAATTTTTTTCCGAATTATTTGGGTACATACATTTTTTTTTAAAGGCTCCAATGGCTCAACAAATCGACAGAAAGCTATTTACGGTCTAATACGTCGATTTACGCAATTTGCGGCCATTTGCGACATATTGGCTTGGTTTGGTACCGTAAGATGGAAAAAAAAATTTTCTAATTTATTTCGGCAAATAACATTTTTTTTAAGAGCATTAGTATGTCACAGAATTTATTTAAACCTATATACGGCCTCAAATCTCCAGTTGGGCTATTTTGGATTTAATAATAATTTTTTTCCGAATTATTTGGGTACATACATTTTTTTTAAAGGCTCCAATGGCTCAACAAATCGACAGAAACCTATTTACGGTCTAATACGTCGATTTACGCTATTTGCGGCCATTTGCGACATATTGGCTTGGTTTGTTCCCCCGTAAGATGGAAAAAAAAAGTTTCTAATTTATTTCGGCAAATAAAATTTTTTTTAAGGGCATTAGTATGTCACAGAATTTATTTAAACCTATATACGGCCTCAAATCTCCAGTTGGGCTATTTTGGATTTAATAATAATTTTTTTCCGAATTATTTGGGTACATACATTTTTTTTTAAAGGCTCCAATGGCTCAACAAATCGACAGCAACCTATTTACGGTCTAATACGTCGATTTACGCTATTTGCGGCCATTTGCGACATATTGGCTTGGTTTAGTCCCCCGTAAGATGAAAAAAAAATATTTTTTAAGTTATTTCGGCAAATAACATTTTTTTTAAGGGCATTAGTATGTCACAGAATTTATTTAAACCTATATACGGCCTCAAATCTCCAGTTGGGCTATTTTGGATTTAATAATAATTTTTTTCCGAATTATTTGGGTACATACATTTTTTTTTAAAGGCTCCAACGGCTCAACAAATCGACAGAAAGCTATTTACGGTCTAATACGTCGATTTACGCTATTTGCGGCCATTTGCGACATATTGGCTTGGTTTGGTCCCCCGTGAGATGGAAAAAAGGTATTTTCTAATTTATTTCGGCAAATAAAATTTTTTTTAAGGTCATTAGTATGTCACAGAATTTATTTAAACCTATATACGGCCTCAAATCTCCAGTTGGGCTATTTTGTTTTTATATAATAATTTTTTTCCGAATTATTTGAGTGCATACATTTTTTTTTAAAGGTTCCAATGACTCAACAAATCGACAGAAACCTATTTACGGTCTAGTACGTCGATTTACGCTATTTGCGGCCATTTGGGACATATTGGCTTGGTTTGGTCCCCCGTAATATGGAAAAAAATTAACTTCTAATTTATTTCGGTAAATAAAATTTTTTTTAAGAGCATTAGTAGTCACAGAATTTATTTATATCCATATACGGCCTCAAATCTCCAGTTGCGCTATTTTGGATTTAATAATAATTTTTTTCCGAATTATTTGGGTACATACAATTTTTTTAAAGGCTCAACAAATCGACAGAAACCTATTTACGGTCTAATACGTCGATTTACGCTATTTGCGGCCATTTGCGACATATTGGCTTGGTTAGGTCCCGTAAGATGGAAAAAAAAATTTTCTAATTTATTTCGGCAAATAACATTTTTTTTAAGAGCATTAGTATGTCACAGAATTTATTTAAACCTATATACGGCCTCAAATCTCCAGTTGGGCTATTTTGGATTTAATAATAATTTTTTTCCGATTTATTTGGGTACATACATTTTTTTTAAAGGCTCCAATGGCTCAACAAATCGACAGAAACCTATTTACGGTCTAATACGTCGATTTACGCTATTTGCGGCCATTTGCGACATATTGGCTTGGTTTGGTCCCCCGTAAGATGGAAAAAAATTATTTTCTAATTTATTTCGGCAAATAAATTTTTTTTTAAGGGCATTAGTATGTCACAGAATTTATTTATACCCATATACAGCCTCAAATCTCCAGTTGGGCTATTTTGGATTTAATAATAATTTTTTTCCGAATTATTTGGGTACATACATTTTTTTTACAGGCTCCAATGGCTCAACAAATCGATAGAAACCTATTTACGGTCTAATACGTCGATTTACGCTATTTGCGGCCATTTGGGACATATTGGCTTGGTTTGGTCCCCCGTAAGATGGAAAAAAATTATTTTCTGATTTATGTCGGCAAATAAAATTTTTTCTAAGGGCATTAGTATGTCACAGAATTTATTTATACCCATATACGGCCTCAAATCTCAGTTGGGCTATTTTGGATTTAATAATAATTTTTTTCCGAATTATTTGGGTACATACATTTTTTTTAAAGGCTCCAATGGCTCAACAAATCGACAGAAACCTATTTACGGTCTAATACGTCGATTTACGCTATTTGCGGCCATTTGCGACATATTGGCTTGGTTTAGTCCCCCGTAAGATGGAAAAAAAAATTTCTAATTTATTTCGGCAAATAAAATTTTTTTTAAGAGAATTAGTATGTCACAGAATTCATTTAAACCTATATACGGCCTCAAATCTCCAGTTGGACTATTTTGGATTTAATAACAATTTTTTTCCGAAATATTTAGCTACATAAATTTTTTTTAAAGGCTCCAATGGCTCAATAAATCGACAGAACCCTATTTACGGTCTAATACGTCGATTTACGCTATTTGTGGCCATTTGGGACATATTGGCTTGGTTTGTTCCCCCGTAAGATGGAAAAAAAAAGTTTCTAATTTATTTCGGCAAATAAAATTTTTTTTAAGGGCATTAGTATGTCACAGAATTTATTTAAACCTATATACGGCCTCAAATCTCCAGTTGGGCTATTTTGGATTTAATAATAATTTTTTTCCGAATTATTTGGGTACATACATTTTTTTTTAAAGGCTCCAATGGCTCAACAAATCGACAGCAACCTATTTACGGTCTAATACGTCGATTTACGCTATTTGCGGCCATTTGCGACATATTGGCTTGGTTTAGTCCCCCGTAAGATGAAAAAAAATTATTTTTTAAGTTATTTCGGCAAATAACATTTTTTTTAAGGGCATTAGTATGTCACAGAATTTATTTAAACCTATATACGGCCTCAAATCTCCAGTTGGGCTATTTTGGATTTAATAATAATTTTTTTCCGAATTATTTGGGTACATACATTTTTTTTAAAGGCTCCAATGGCTCAACAAATCGACAGAAACCTATTTACGGTCTAATACGTCGATTTACGCTATTTGTGGCCATTTGGGACATATTGGCTTGGTTTGTTCCCCCGTAAGATGGAAAAAAAAGTTTCTAATTTATTTCGGCAAATAAAATTTTTTTTAAGGGCATTAGTATGTCACAGAATTTATTTAAACCTATATACGGCCTCAAATCTCCAGTTGGGCTATTTTGGATTTAATAATAATTTTTTTCCGAATTATTTGGGTACATACATTTTTTTTTAAAGGCTCCAATGGCTCAACAAATCGACAGCAACCTATTTACGGTCTAATACGTCGATTTACGCTATTTGCGGCCATTTGCGACATATTGGCTTGGTTTAGTCCCCCGTAAGATGAAAAAAAATTATTTTTTAAGTTATTTCGGCAAATAACATTTTTTTTAAGGGCATTAGTATGTCACAGAATTTATTTAAACCTATATACGGCCTCAAATCTCCAGTTGAACTATTTTGGATTTAATAATAATTTTTTTCCGAATTATTTGGATTCATACATTTTTTTTTTAAGGCTCCAATGGCTCAACAAATCGACAGAAAGCTATTTACAGTCTAATACGTCGATTTACGCTATTTGGGGCCATTTGCGACATATTGGCCTGGTTTAGTCCCCCGTAAGATGGAAAAAAAAAAAATTTTAAGTTATTTTGGCAAATAAAATTTTTTTTAAGGGTATTAGTATGTCACAGAATTTATTTAAACCAATATACGGCCTCAAATCTACAGTTGGGCTATTTTGGATTTAATAATAATTTTTTTCCGAATTATTTGGGTACATACATTTTTTTTAAAGGCTCCAATGGCTCAACAAATCGATAGAAACCTATTTACGGTCTAATACGTCGATTTACGCTATTTGCGGCCATTTGGGACATATTGGCTTGGTTTGGTCCCCCGTAAGATGGAAACAAATTATTTTCTAATTTATTTCGGCAAATAAAATTTTTTCTAAGGGCATTAGTATGTCACAGAATTTATTTATACCCATATACGGCCTCAAATCTCAGTTGGGCTATTTTGGATTTAATAATAATTTTTTTCCGAATTATTTGGGTACATACACTTTTTTTAAAGGCTCCAATGGCTCAACAAATCGACAGAAACCTATTTACGGTCTATTACGTCGATTTACGCTATTTGCGGCCATTTGCGACATATTGGCTTGGTTTGGTCCCGTAAGATTGAAAAAAAAAATTATAATTTATTTCGGCAAATAAAATTGTTTTTAAGAGCATTAGTATGTAACAGAATTTATTTAAACCTATATACGGCCTCAAATCTGCAGTTGGGCTATTTTGGATTTAATAATAATTTTTTTTCGAATTATTTGGGTACATACATTTTTTTTAAAGGCTCCAATGGCTCAACAAATCGACAGAAACCTATTTACTGTCTAATACGTCGATTTACGCTATTTGCGGCCATTTGGGACTTATTGGCTTGGTTTGGTCCCCCGTGAGATGGAAAAAAGGTATTTTCTAATTTATTTCGGCAAATAAAATTTTTTTTAAGGGCATTAGTATGTCACAGAATTTATTTAAACCTATATACGGCCTCAAATCTGCAGTTGGGCTATTTTGGATTTAATAATAATTTTTTTTCGAATTATTTGGGTACATACATTTTTTTTTAAAGGCTCCAATGGCTCAACAAATCGACAGAAACCTATTTACGGTCTAATACGTCGATTTACGCTATTTGCGGCCATTTGGGACATATTGGCTTGGTTTGGTCCCCCGTAAGATGGAAACAAATTATTTTCTAATTTATTTCGGCTAATAAAATTTTTTTTAAGGGCATTAGTATGTCACAGAATTTATTTATACGCATATACGGCCTCAAATCTGCAGTTGGGCTATTTTGGATTTAATAATAATTTTTTTCCGAATTATTTGGGTACATACATTTTTTCTTAACGGCTCCAATGGCTCAAGAAATCGACAGAAACCTATTTACGGTCTAATACGTCGATTTACACTATTTGCGGCAATTTGGGACATATTGGCTTGGTTTAGTCCCCCGTAAGATGGAAAAACATTATTTTTTAAGTTATTTCGGCAAATAAAATTTTTTTTAAGGGCATTAGTATGTCACAGAATTTATTTAAACCTATATACGGCCTCAATCTCCAGTTGGAATATTTTGGATTTAATAATAATTTTTTTCCGAATTATTTGGGTACATACATTTTTTTTTAAAGGCTCCAATGGCTCAACAAATCGACATAAACCTATTTACGGTCTAATATGTCGATTTAGGCTATTTGCGGCCATTTGGGACATATTGGCTTGGTTTGGTCCCCCGTAAGATGGGAAAAAATTATTTTCTAATTTATTTCGGCAAATAAATTTTTTTAAGGGCATTAGTATGTCACAGAATTTATTTATACCCATATACGGCCTCAAATCTCCAATTGGGCTATTTTGGATTTAATAATAATTTTTTTCCGAATTATTTGGGTACATACATTTTTTTAAAGGCTCCAATGGCTCAACAAATCGATAGAAACCTATTTACGGTCTAATACGTCGATTTACGCTATTTGCGGCCATTTGGGACATATTGGCTTGGTTTGGTCCCCCGTAAGATGGAAAAAAATTATTTTCTAATTTATTTCGGCAAATAAAATTTTTTTTAAGGGCATTAGTATGTCACAGAATTTATTTATACCCATATACGGCCTGAAATCTCCAGTTGGGCTATTTTGGATTTAATAATAATTTTTTTCCGAATTATTTGGGTACATACATTTCTTTTTAAAGGGTCCAATGGCTCAACAAATCGACAGAAACCTATTTACGGTCTGATACGTCGATTTACGCTATTTGCGGCCATTTGAGACATATTGGCTTGGTTTGGTCCCCCGTAAGATGGAAAAAAATTATTTTATAATTTATGTCGGCAAATAAATTTTTTTTTAAGGGCGTTAGTATGTCACAGAATTTATTTATACCCATATACGGCCTTAAATCTCTAGTTGGGCTATTTTAAATTTAATAATAATTTTTTTCCGAATTATTTGGATACATACATTTTTTTTTAAAGGCTCCAATGGCTCAACAAATCGACAGAAACCTGTTTACGGTCTAATACGTCGATTTACGCTATTTGCGGCCATTTGGGACATATTGGCTTGGTTTGGTCCCCCGTAAGATGGAAAAAAATTATTTTCTAATTTATTTCGGCAAATAAATTTTTTTTAAGGGCATTAGTATGTCACAGAATTTATTTATACCCATATACGGCCTCAAATCTCCAGTTGGGCTATTTTGGATTTAATAATAATTTTTTTCCGAATTATTTGGGTACATACATTTTTTTTAAAGGCTCCAATGGCTCAACAAATCGATAGAAACCTATTTACGGTCTAATACGTCGATTTACGCTATTTGCGGCCATTTGGGACATATTGGCTTGGTTTGGTCCCCCGTAAGATAGAAAAAAATTATTTTCTAATTTATTTCGGCAAATAAAATTTTTTTTAAGGGCATTAGTATGTCACAGAATTTATTTATACCCATATACAGCCTCAAATCTCCAGTTGGGCTATTTTGGATTTAATAATAATTTTTTTTTGAATTATTTGGGTACATACGTTTTTTTTACAGGCTCCAATGGCTCAACAAATCGATAGAAACCTATTTACGGTCTAATACGTCGATTTACGCTATTTGCGGCCATTTGGGACATATTGGCTTGGTTTGGTCCCCCGTAAGATGGAAAAAAATTATTTTCTAATTTATGTCGGCAAATAAAATTTTTTTTAAGGGCATTAGTATGTCACAGAATTTATTTATACCCATATACGGCCTCAAATCTCCAGTTGGGCTATTTTGGATTTAATAATAATTTTTTTCCGAATTATTTGGGTACATACATTTTTTTTTTAAAGGCTCCAATGGCTCAACAAATCGACAGAAATCTATTTACGGTCTAATACGTCGATTTACGCTATTTGCGGCCATTTGCGACATATTGGCTTGGTTTGGTCTTCCGTGAGATGTAAAAAGGTGTTTTCTAATTTATTTCGGCAAATAAAATTTTTTTTAAGGGCATTAGTATGTCACAGAATTTATTTAAACCTATATACGGCCTCAAATCTCCAGTGGGGCTATTTTGGATTTAATAATAATTTTTTTCCGAATTATTTGGGTACATACATTTTTTTTAAAGGCTCCAATGGCTCAACAAATCGATAGAAACCTATTTACTGTCTAATACGTCGATTTACGCTATTTGCGGCCATTTGGGACATATTGGCTTGGTTTGGTCCCCCGTAAGATGGAAAAAAATTATTTTCTAATTTATTTCGGCATATAAATTTTTTTTAAGGGCATTAGTATGTCACAGAATTTATTTATACCCATATACAGGCTCAAATCTCCAGTTAGGCTATTTTGGATTTAATAATAATTTTTTTCCGAATTATTTGGGTACATACATTTTTTTTACAGGCTCCAATGGCTCAACAAATCGATAGAAACCTATTTACGGTCTAATACGTCGATTTACGCTATTTGCGGCCATTTGGGACATATTGGCTTGGTTTGGTCCCCCGTAAGATGGAAAAAAATTATTTTCTAATTTATGTCGGCAAATAAAATTTTTTTTAAGGGCATTAGTATGTCACAGAATTTATTTATACCCATATACGGCCTCAAATCTCCAGTTGGGCTATTTTGGATTTAATAATAATTTTTTTCCGAATTATTTGGGTACATACAATTTTTTTAAAGGCTCAACAAATCGACAGAAACCTATTTACGGTCTAATACGTCGATTTACGCTATTTGCGGCCAATTGCGACATATTGGCTTGGTTTGGTCCCGTAAGATGGAAAAAAAAATTTTCTAATTTATTTCGGCAAATAACATTTTTTTTAAGAGCATTAGTATGTCACAGAATTTATTTAAACCTATATACGGCCTCAAATCTCCAGTTGGGCTATTTTGGATTTAATAATAATTTTTTTCCGAATTATTTGGGTACATACATTTTTTTTAAAGGCTCCAATGGCTCAACAAATCGACAGAAACCTATTTACGGTCTAATACGTCGATTTACGCTATTTGCGGCCATTTGCGACATATTGGCTTGGTTTGGTCCCCCCCCCGTAAGATGGAAAAAAATTATTTTCTAATTTATTTCGGCAAATAAAATTTTTTTTAAGGGCATTAGTATGTCACAGAATTTATTTATACCCATATACAGCCTCAAATCTCCAGTTGGGCTATTTTGGATTTAATAATAATTTTTTTCCGAATTATTTGGGTACATACATTTTTTTTAAAGGCTCCAATGGCTCAACAAATCGACAGAAACCTATTTACGGTCTAATACGTCGATTTACGCTATTTGCGGCCATTTGCGACATATTGGCTTGGTTTGTTCCCCCGTAAGATGGAAAAAAAAAGTTTCTAATTTATTTCGGCAAATAAAATTTTTTTTAAGGGCATTAGTATGTCACAGAATTTATTTAAACCTATATACGGCCTCAAATCTCCAGTTGGGCTATTTTGGATTTAATAATAATTTTTTTCCGAATTATTTGGGTACATACATTTTTTTTTAAAGGCTCCAATGGCTCAACAAATCGACAGCAACCTATTTACGGTCTAATACGTCGATTTACGCTATTTGCGGCCATTTGCGACATATTGGCTTGGTTTAGTCCCCCGTAAGATGAAAAAAAATTATTTTTTAAGTTATTTCGGCAAATAACATTTTTTTTAAGGGCATTAGTATGTCACAGAATTTATTTAAACCTATATACGGCCTCAAATCTCCAGTTGGGCTATTTTGGATTTAATAATAATTTTTTTCCGAATTATTTGGGTACATACATTTTTTTTTAAAGGCTCCAACGGCTCAACAAATCGACAGAAAGCTATTTACGGTCTAATACGTCGATTTACGCTATTTGCGGCCATTTGCGACATATTGGCTTGGTTTGGTCCCCCGTGAGATGGAAAAAAGGTATTTTCTAATTTATTTCGGCAAATAAAATTTTTTTTAAGGTCATTAGTATGTCACAGAATTTATTTAAACCTATATACGGCCTCAAATCTCCAGTTGGGCTATTTTGTTTTTATATAATAATTTTTTTCCGAATTATTTGAGTGCATACATTTTTTTTTAAAGGTTCCAATGACTCAACAAATCGACAGAAACCTATTTACGGTCTAGTACGTCGATTTACGCTATTTGCGGCCATTTGGGACATATTGGCTTGGTTTGGTCCCCCGTAATATGGAAAAAAATTAACTTCTAATTTATTTCGGTAAATAAAATTTTTTTTAAGAGCATTAGTAGTCACAGAATTTATTTATATCCATATACGGCCTCAAATCTCCAGTTGCGCTATTTTGGATTTAATAATAATTTTTTTCCGAATTATTTGGGTACATACAATTTTTTTAAAGGCTCAACAAATCGACAGAAACCTATTTACGGTCTAATACGTCGATTTACGCTATTTGCGGCCATTTGCGACATATTGGCTTGGTTAGGTCCCGTAAGATGGAAAAAAAAATTTTCTAATTTATTTCGGCAAATAACATTTTTTTTAAGAGCATTAGTATGTCACAGAATTTATTTAAACCTATATACGGCCTCAAATCTCCAGTTGGGCTATTTTGGATTTAATAATAATTTTTTTCCGATTTATTTGGGTACATACATTTTTTTTAAAGGCTCCAATGGCTCAACAAATCGACAGAAACCTATTTACGGTCTAATACGTCGATTTACGCTATTTGCGGCCATTTGCGACATATTGGCTTGGTTTGGTCCCCCGTAAGATGGAAAAAAATTATTTTCTAATTTATTTCGGCAAATAAATTTTTTTTTAAGGGCATTAGTATGTCACAGAATTTATTTATACCCATATACAGCCTCAAATCTCCAGTTGGGCTATTTTGGATTTAATAATAATTTTTTTCCGAATTATTTGGGTACATACATTTTTTTTACAGGCTCCAATGGCTCAACAAATCGATAGAAACCTATTTACGGTCTAATACGTCGATTTACGCTATTTGCGGCCATTTGGGACATATTGGCTTGGTTTGGTCCCCCGTAAGATGAAAAAAAATTATTTTCTGATTTATGTCGGCAAATAAAATTTTTTCTAAGGGCATTAGTATGTCACAGAATTTATTTATACCCATATACGGCCTCAAATCTCAGTTGGGCTATTTTGGATTTAATAATAATTTTTTTCCGAATTATTTGGGTACATACATTTTTTTTTAAAGGCTCCAATGGCTCAACAAATCGACAGAAAGCTATTTACGGTCTAATACGTCGATTTACGCAATTTGCGGCCATTTGCGACATATTGGCTTGGTTTGGTACCGTAAGATGGAAAAAAAAATTTTCTAATTTATTTCGGCAAATAACATTTTTTTTAAGAGCATTAGTATGTCACAGAATTTATTTAAACCTATATACGGCCTCAAATCTCCAGTTGGGCTATTTTGGATTTAATAATAATTTTTTTCCGAATTATTTGGGTACATACATTTTTTTTAAAGGCTCCAATGGCTCAACAAATCGACAGAAACCTATTTACGGTCTAATACGTCGATTTACGCTATTTGCGGCCATTTGCGACATATTGGCTTGGTTTAGTCCCACGTAAGATGGAAAAAAAAATTTCTAATTTATTTCGGCAAATAAAATTTTTTTTAAGAGAATTAGTATGTCACAGAATTCATTTAAACCTATATACGGCCTCAAATCTCCAGTTGGACTATTTTGGATTTAATAACAATTTTTTTCCGAAATATTTAGCTACATAAATTTTTTTTAAAGGCTCCAATGGCTCAATAAATCGACAGAACCCTATTTACGGTCTAATACGTCGATTTACGCTATTTGTGGCCATTTGGGACATATTGGCTTGGTTTGTTCCCCCGTAAGATGGAAAAAAAAAGTTTCTAATTTATTTCGGCAAATAAAATTTTTTTTAAGGGCATTAGTATGTCACAGAATTTATTTAAACCTATATACGGCCTCAAATCTCCAGTTGGGCTATTTTGGATTTAATAATAATTTTTTTCCGAATTATTTGGGTACATACATTTTTTTTTAAAGGCTCCAATGGCTCAACAAATCGACAGCAACCTATTTACGGTCTAATACGTCGATTTACGCTATTTGCGGCCATTTGCGACATATTGGCTTGGTTTAGTCCCCCGTAAGATGAAAAAAAATTATTTTTTAAGTTATTTCGGCAAATAACATTTTTTTTAAGGGCATTAGTATGTCACAGAATTTATTTAAACCTATATACGGCCTCAAATCTCCAGTTGGGCTATTTTGGATTTAATAATAATTTTTTTCCGAATTATTTGGGTACATACATTTTTTTTAAAGGCTCCAATGGCTCAACAAATCGACAGAAACCTATTTACGGTCTAATACGTCGATTTACGCTATTTGTGGCCATTTGGGACATATTGGCTTGGTTTGTTCCCCCGTAAGATGGAAAAAAAAGTTTCTAATTTATTTCGGCAAATAAATTTTTTTTTAAGGGCATTAGTATGTCACAGAATTTATTTAAACCTATATACGGCCTCAAATCTCCAGTTGGGCTATTTTGGATTTAATAATAATTTTTTTCCGAATTATTTGGGTACATACATTTTTTTTTAAAGGCTCCAATGGCTCAACAAATCGACAGCAACCTATTTACGGTCTAATACGTCGATTTACGCTATTTGCGGCCATTTGCGACATATTGGCTTGGTTTAGTCCCCCGTAAGATGAAAAAAAATTATTTTTTAAGGTATTTCGGCAAATAACATTTTTTTTAAGGGCATTAGTATGTCACAGAATTTATTTAAACCTATATACGGCCTCAAATCTCCAGTTGAACTATTTTGGATTTAATAATAATTTTTTTCCGAATTATTTGGATTCATACATTTTTTTTTAAGGCTCCAATGGCTCAACAAATCGACAGAAAGCTATTTACAGTCTAATACGTCGATTTACGCTATTTGGGGCCATTTGCGACATATTGGCCTGGTTTAGTCCCCCGTAAGATGGAAAAAAAAAAATTTTTAAGTTATTTTGGCAAATAAAATTTTTTTTAAGGGTATTAGTATGTCACAGAATTTATTTAAACCAATATACGGCCTCAAATCTACAGTTGGGCTATTTTGGATTTAATAATAATTTTTTTCCGAATTATTTGGGTACATACATTTTTTTTAAAGGCTCCAATGGCTCAACAAATCGATAGAAACCTATTTACGGTCTAATACGTCGATTTACGCTATTTGCGGCCATTTGGGACATATTGGCTTGGTTTGGTCCCCCGTAAGATGGAAACAAATTATTTTCTAATTTATTTCGGCAAATAAAATTTTTTCTAAGGGCATTAGTATGTCACAGAATTTATTTATACCCATATACGGCCTCAAATCTCAGTTGGGCTATTTTGGATTTAATAATAATTTTTTTCCGAATTATTTGGGTACATACACTTTTTTTAAAGGCTCCAATGGCTCAACAAATCGACAGAAACCTATTTACGGTCTATTACGTCGATTTACGCTATTTGCGGCCATTTGCGACATATTGGCTTGGTTTGGTCCCGTAAGATTGAAAAAAAAAATTATAATTTATTTCGGCAAATAAAATTGTTTTTAAGAGCATTAGTATGTAACAGAATTTATTTAAACCTATATACGGCCTCAAATCTGCAGTTGGGCTATTTTGGATTTAATAATAATTTTTTTTCGAATTATTTGGGTACATACATTTTTTTTAAAGGCTCCAATGGCTCAACAAATCGACAGAAACCTATTTACTGTCTAATACGTCGATTTACGCTATTTGCGGCCATTTGGGACTTATTGGCTTGGTTTGGTCCCCCGTGAGATGGAAAAAAGGTATTTTCTAATTTATTTCGGCAAATAAAATTTTTTTTAAGGGCATTAGTATGTCACAGAATTTATTTAAACCTATATACGGCCTCAAATCTGCAGTTGGGCTATTTTGGATTTAATAATAATTTTTTTTCGAATTATTTGGGTACATACATTTTTTTTTAAAGGCTCCAATGGCTCAACAAATCGACAGAAACCTATTTACGGTCTAATACGTCGATTTACGCTATTTGCGGCCATTTGGGACATATTGGCTTGGTTTGGTCCCCCGTAAGATGGAAACAAATTATTTTCTAATTTATTTCGGCTAATAAAATTTTTTTTAAGGGCATTAGTATGTCACAGAATTTATTTATACGCATATACGGCCTCAAATCTGCAGTTGGGCTATTTTGGATTTAATAATAATTTTTTTCCGAATTATTTGGGTACATACATTTTTTCTTAACGGCTCCAATGGCTCAAGAAATCGACAGAAACCTATTTACGGTCTAATACGTCGATTTACACTATTTGCGGCAATTTGGGACATATTGGCTTGGTTTAGTCTCCCGTAAGATGGAAAAACATTATTTTTTAAGTTATTTCGGCAAATAAAATTTTTTTTAAGGGCATTAGTATGTCACAGAATTTATTTAAACCTATATACGGCCTCAATCTCCAGTTGGAATATTTTGGATTTAATAATAATTTTTTTCCGAATTATTTGGGTACATACATTTTTTTTTAAAGGCTCCAATGGCTCAACAAATCGACATAAACCTATTTACGGTCTAATATGTCGATTTAGGCTATTTGCGGCCATTTGGGACATATTGGCTTGGTTTGGTCCCCCGTAAGATGGGAAAAAATTATTTTCTAATTTATTTCGGCAAATAAATTTTTTTAAGGGCATTAGTATGTCACAGAATTTATTTATACCCATATACGGCCTCAAATCTCCAATTGGGCTATTTTGGATTTAATAATAATTTTCTTCCGAATTATTTGGGTACATACATTTTTTTAAAGGCTCCAATGGCTCAACAAATCGATAGAAACCTATTTACGGTCTAATACGTCGATTTACGCTATTTGCGGCCATTTGGGACATATTGGCTTGGTTTGGTCCCCCGTAAGATGGAAAAAAATTATTTTCTAATTTATTTCGGCAAATAAAATTTTTTTTAAGGGCATTAGTATGTCACAGAATTTATTTATACCCATATACGGCCTGAAATCTCCAGTTGGGCTATTTTGGATTTAATAATAATTTTTTTCCGAATTATTTGGGTACATACATTTCTTTTTAAAGGGTCCAATGGCTCAACAAATCGACAGAAACCTATTTACGGTCTGATACGTCGATTTACGCTATTTGCGGCCATTTGAGACATATTGGCTTGGTTTGGTCCCCCGTAAGATGGAAAAAAATTATTTTATAATTTATGTCGGCAAATAAATTTTTTTTTAAGGGCGTTAGTATGTCACAGAATTTATTTATACCCATATACGGCCTTAAATCTCTAGTTGGGCTATTTTAAATTTAATAATAATTTTTTTCCGAATTATTTGGGTACATACATTTTTTTTTTTAAAGGCTCCAATGGCTCAACAAATCGACAGAAAGCTATTTACGGTCTGATACGTCGATTTACGCTATTTGCGGCCATTTGCGACATATTGGCTTGGTTTAGTCCCCCGTAAGATGGAAAAAAATAATTTTTTAAGTTAGTTCGGCAAATAAAATTTTTTTTAAGGGCATTAGTATGTCACAGAATTTATTTATACCCATATACGGCCTCAAATCTCCAGTTGGGCTATTTTGGATTTAATAATAATGTTTTTCCGAATTATTTGGGTACATACATTTTTTTTAAAGGCTCCATTGGCTCAACAAATCGACGGAAACCTATTTACGGTCTAATACGTCGATTTACGCTATTTGCGGCCATTTGCGGCATATTGGCTTGGTTTGGTCCCGTAAGATGGAAAAAAAAAATTCTAATTTATTTCGGCAAATAAAATTTTTTTTAAGAGCATTAGTATGTCACAGAATTTATTTAAACCTATATACGGCCTCAAATCTCCAGTTGGGCTATTTTGGATTTAATAATAATTTTCTTCCGAATTATTTGGGTACATGAATTTTTTTTTAAAGGCTCCAATGGCTCAACAAATCGACAGAAACCTATTTACGGTCTAATACGTCGATTTACGCTATTTGCGGCCATTTGGGACATATTGGCTTGGTTTGGTCCCCCGTAAGATGGGAAAAAATTATTTTCTAATTTATTTCGGCAAATAAAATTTTTTTTAAGAGCATTAGTATGTCACAGAATTTATTTAAACCAATATACGGCCTCAAATCTCCAGTTGGGCTATTTTGTATTTATATAATAATTTTTTTCCGAATTATTTGGGTACATACATTTTTTTTTAAAGGCTCCAATGACTCAACAAATCGACAGAAACCTATTTACGGTCTAATACGTCGATTTACGCTATTTGCGGCCATTTGGGACATATTGGCTTGGTTTGGTCCCCCGTAAGATGGGAAAAAATTATTTTCTAATTTATTTCGGCAAATAAAATTTTTTTTAAGAGCATTAGTATGTCACAGAATTTATTTAAACCTATATACGGCCTCAAATCTGCAGTTGGGCTATTTTGGATTTAATAATAATTTTTTTTCGAATTATTTGGGTACATACATTTTTTTTTAAAGGCTCCAATGGCTCAACAAATCGACAGAAACCTATTTACGGTCTAATACGTCGATTTACGCTATTTGCGGCCATTTGGGACATATTGGCTTGGTTTGGTCCCCCGTAAGATGGGAAAAAATTATTTTCTAATTTATCTCGGCAAATAAAATTTTTTTTAAAAGCATTAGTATGTCACAGAATTTATTTATACCCATATACGGCCTCAAATCTCCAGTTGCGCTATTTTGGATTTAATAATAATTTTTTTCCGAATTATTTGGGTACATACATTTTTTTTAAAGGCTCCAATGGCTCAACAAATCGACAGAAACCTATTTACTGTCTAATACGTCGATTTACGCTATTTGCGGCCATTTGGGACATATTGGCTTGGTTTGGTCCCCCGTAAGATGGAAACAAATTATTTTCTAATTTATTTCGGCTAATAAAATTTTTTTTAAGGGCATTAGTATGTCACAGAATTTATTTAAACCTATATACGGCCTCAAATCTGCAGTTGGGCTATTTTGGATTTAATAATAATTTTTTTTCGAATTATTTGTGTACATACATTTTTTTTTAAAGGCTCCAATGGCTCAACAAATCGACAGAAACCTATTTACGGTCTAATACGTCGATTTACGCTATTTGCGGCCATTTGGGACATATTGGCTTGGTTTGGTCCCCCGTAAGATGGAAACAAATTATTTTCTAATTTATTTCGGCTAATAAAATTTTTTTTAAGGGCATTAGTATGTCACAGAATTTATTTATACGCATATACGGCCTCAAATCTCCAGTTGGGCTATTTTGGATTTAATAATAATTTTTTTCCGAATTATTTGGGTACATACATTTTTTTTAAAGGCTCCAATGGCTCAACAAATCGACAGAAACCTATTTACGGTCTAATACGTCGATCTACGCTATTTGCGGCCATTTGCGACATATTGGCTTGGTTTGGTCCCGTAAGATGGAAAAAAAAAATTTTCTAATTTATTTCGGCAAATAAATTTTTTTTTAAGAGCACTAGTATGTCACAGAATTTATTTAAACCCATATACGGCCTCAAATCTCCAGTTGGGCTATTTTGGATTTAATAATAATTTTTTTCCGAATTATTTGGGTACATACATTTTTTTTAAAGGCTCCAATGGCTCAACAAATCGACAGAAACCTATTTACGGTCTAATACGTCAATTTACGCTATTTGCGGCCATTTGCGACATATTGGCTTGGTTTAGTCCCCCGTAAGAAGGAAAAAAATTATTTTTTAAGTTATTTCGGCAAGTAAAATTTTCTTTAAGGGCATTAGTATGTCACAGAATTTATTTAAACCTATATACGGCCTCAAATCTCCAGTTGGACTATTTTGGATTTAATAATAATTTTTTTCCGAGTTATTTGGGTACATACATTTTTTTTGAAAGGGTCCAATGGCTCAACAAATCGACAGAAACCTATTTACGGTCTGATACGTCGATTTACGCTATTTGCGGCCATTTGAGAAATATTGGCTTGGTTTGGTCCCCCGTAAGATGGAAAAAAATTATTTTCTAATTTATGTCGGCAAATAAAATTTTTTTTAAGGGCGTTAGTATGTCACAGAATTTATTTATACCCATATACGGCCTTAAATCTCCAGTTGGGCTATTTTAAATTTAATAATAATTTTTTTCCGAATTATTTGGGTACATACATTTTTTTTTAAAGGCTCCAATGGCTCAACAAATCGACAGAAAGCTATTTACGGTCTAATACGTCGATTTACGCTATTTGCCGCCATTTGCGACATATTTGCTTGGTTTAGTCCCCCGTAAGATGGAAAAAATAATTTTTTAAGTTATTTCGGCAAATAACATTTTTTTTAAGGGTATTAGTATGTCACAGAATTTATTTAAACCTATATACGGCCTCAAATCTTCAGTTGGGCTATTTTGTATTTAATAATAATTTTTTTCCGAATTATGTGGGTACATACATTTTGACATGACTCAACAAATCGACAGAAACCTATTAACGGTCTAATACGTCGATTTACGCTATTTGCGGCCATTTGGGACATATTGACTTGGTTTGGTCCCCCGTAAGATGGAAAAAAATAATTTTCTAATTTATTTCGGCAAATAAAATTTTAGAATTTATTTATACCCATATACGGCCTGAAATCTCCAGTTGGGCTATTTTGGATTTAATAATAATTCTTTTCCGAATTATTTGGGTATATACATTTTTTTTAAAGGCTCCAATGGCTCAACAAATCGACAGAAACCTATTTACTGTCTAATACGTCTATTTACGCTATTTGCGGCCATTTGGGACATATTGGCTTGGTTTGGTTCCCCGTGAGATGGAATAAAGGTATTTTCTAATTTATTTCGGCAAATAAAATTTTTTTTAAGGGCTAGTATGTCACAGAATTTATTTATACCCATATATGGCCTCGAATCTCCAGTTGGGGTATTTTGGATTTAATAACAATTTTTTTCCGAATTATTTGGGTACATACATTTTTGTTAAAGGCTCCAATGGCTCAACAAATCGACAGAAACCTATTTACGGTCTAATACGTCGATTTACGCTATTTGCGGGCATTTGCGACATATTGGCTTGGTTTAGTCCCCCGTAAGATGGAGAAAAAATATTTTTTAAGTTATTTCGGCAAATAAAATTTTTTTTAAGGGCATTAGTATGTCACAGAATTTATTTAAACCTATATACGGCCTCAATCTCCAGTTGGAATATTTTGGATTTAATAATAATTTTTTTCGGAATTATTTGGGTACATACATTTTTTTTAAAGGCTCCAATGGCTCAACAAATCGACAGAAACCTATTTACGGTCTAATACATCGATTTACGCTATTTGCGGCCATTTGGGACATATTGGCTTGGTTTGGTCCCCCGTAAGATGGAAAAAAATTATTTTCTAATTTATTTCGGCAATTAAAATTTTTTTTAAGGGCATTAGTATGTCACAGAATTTATTTATACCCATATACGGACTCAAATCTCCAGTTAGGCTATTTTGGATTTAATAATAATTTTTTTCCGAATTATTTGGGTACATACATTTTTTTTTAAAGGCTCAAATGGCTCAAGAAATCGACGGAAACCTGTTTACGGTCTAATACGTCGATTTACGCTATTTGCGGCTATTTGGGACATATTGGCTTGGTTCGGTCCCCCGTAAGATGGAAAAAAATTATTTTCTAATTTATTTCGGCAATTAAAATTTTTTTAAGGGCATTAGTATGTCACAGAATTTATTTATACCCATATACGGACTCAAATCTCCAGTTAGGCTATTTTGGATTTAATAATAATTTTTTTCCGAATTATTTGGGTACATACATTTTTTTTTAAAAGCTCAAATGGCTCAACAAATCGACGGAAACCTGTTTACGGTCTAATACGTCGATTTACGCTATTTGCGGATATTTGGGACATATTGGCTTGGTTCGGTCCCCCGTAAGATAGAAAAAAATTATTTTCTAATTTATTTCGGCAATTAAAATTTTTTTTAAGGGCATTAGTATGTCACAGAATTTATTTATACCCATATACGGCCTCAAATCTCCAGTTAGGCTATTTTGGATTTAATAATAATTTTTTTCCGAATTATTTGGGTACATACATTTTTTTTTAAAGGCTCAAATGGCTCAACAAATCGACGGAAACCTGTTTACGGTCTAATACGTCGATTTACGCTATTTGCGGCTATTTGGGACATATTGGCTTGGTTCGGTCCCCCGTAAGATGGAAAAAAATTATTTTCTAATTTATTTCGGCAATTAAAATTTTTTTTAAGGGCATTAGTATGTCACAGAATTTATTTATACCCATATACGGCCTCAAATCTCCAGTTAGGCTATTTTGGATTTAATAATAATTTTTTTCCGAATTATTTGGGTACATACATTTTTTTTTAAAGGCTCAAATGGCTCAACAAATCGACGGAAACCTGTTTACGGTCTAATACGTCGATTTACGCTATTTGCGGCTATTTGGGACATATTGGCTTGGTTCGGTCCCCCGTAAGATAGAAAAAAATTATTTTCTAATTTATTTCGGCAATTAAAATTTTTTTTAAGGGCATTAGTATGTTACAGAATTTATTTATACCCATATACGGACTCAAATCTCTAGTTAGGCTATTTTGGATTTAATAATAATTTTTTTCCGAATTATTTGGGTACATACATTTTTTTTAAAGGCTCCAATGGCTCAACAAATCGACGGAAACCTGTTTACGGTCTAATACGTCGATTTACGCTATTTGCGACCATTTGGGACATATTGGCTTGGTTCGGTCCCCCGTAAGATAGAAAAAAATTATTTTCTAATTTATTTCGGCAATTAAAATTTTTTTTAAGGGCATTAGTATGTCACAGAATTTATTTATACCCATATACGGCCTCAAATCTCCAGTTAGGCTATTTTGGATTTAATAATAATTTTTTTCCGAATTATTTGGGTACATACATTTTTTTTTAAAGGCTCAAATGGCTCAACAAATTGACGGAAACCTGTTTACGGTCTAATACGTCGATTTACGCTATTTGCGGCTATTTGGGACATATTGGCTTGGTTCGGTCCCCCGTAAGATGGAAAAAAATTATTTTCTAATTTATTTCGGCAATTAAAATTTTTTCTAAGGGCATTAGTATGTCACAGAATTTATTTATACCCATATACGGCCTCAAATCTCCAGTTAGGCTATTTTGGATTTAATAATAATTTTTTTCCGAATTATTTGGGTACATACATTTTTTTTAAAGGCTCCAATGGCTCAACAAATCGACGGAAACCTGTTTACGGTCTAATACGTCGATTTACGCTATTTGCGGCTATTTGGGACATATTGGCTTGGTTCGGTCCCCCGTAAGATGGAAAAAAATTATTTTCTAATTTATTTCGGCAATTAAAATTTTTTTTAAGGGCATTAGTATGTCACAGAATTTATTTATACCCATATACGGCCTCAAATCTCCAGTTAGGCTATTTTGGATTTAATAATAATTTTTTTCCGAATTATTTGGGTACATACATTTTTTTTTAAAGGCTCAAATGGCTCAACAAATCGACGGAAACCTGTTTACGGTCTAATACGTCGATTTACGCTATTTGCGGCTATTTGGGACATATTGGCTTGGTTCGGTCCCCCGTAAGATAGAAAAAAATTATTTTCTAATTTATTTCGGCAATTAAAATTTTTTTTAAGGGTATTAGTATGTCACAGAATTTATTTATACCCATATACGGCCTCGAATCTCCAGTTAGGCTATTTTGGATTTAATAATAATTTTTTTCCGAATTATTTGGGTACATACATTTTTTTTAAAGGCTCCAATGGCTCAACAAATCGACGGAAACCTGTTTACGGTCTAATACGTCGATTTACGCTATTTGCGGCTATTTGGGACATATTGGCTTGGTTCGGTCCCCCGTAAGATGGAAAAAAATTATTTTCTAATTTATTTTGGCAATTAAAATTTTTTTTAAGGGCATTAGTATGTCACAGAATATATTTATACCCATATACGGCCTCAAATCTCCAGTTAGGCTATTTTGGATTTAATAATAATTTTTTTCCGAATTATTTGGGTACATACATTTTTTTTTAAAGGCTCAAATGGCTCAACAAATCGACGGAAACCTGTTTACGGTCTAATACGTCGATTTACGCTATTTGCGGCTATTTGGGACATATTGGCTTGGTTCGGTCCCCCGTAAGATAGAAAAAAATTATTTTCTAATTTATTTCGGCAATTAAAATTTTTTTTAAGGGCATTAGTATGTCACAGAATTTATTTATACCCATATACGGCCTCAAATCTCCAGTTAGGCTATTTTGGATTTAATAATAATTTTTTTCCGAATTATTTGGGTACATACATTTTTTTTAAAGGCTCCAATGGCTCAACAAATCGACGGAAACTTGTTTACGGTCTAATACGTCGATTTACGCTATTTGCGACCATTTGGGACATATTGGCTTGGTTCGGTCCCCCGTAAGATAGAAAAAAATTATTTTCTAATTTATTTCGGCAATTAAAATTTTTTTTAAGGGCATTAGTATGTCACAGAATTTATTTATACCCATATACGGCCTCAAATCTCCAGTTAGGCTATTTTGGATTTAATAATAATTTTTTTCCGAATTATTTGGGTACATACATTTTTTTTTAAAGGCTCAAATGGCTCAACAAATCGACGGAAACCTGTTTGCGGTCTAATACGTCGATTTACGCTATTTGCGGCTATTTGGGACATATTGGCTTGGTTCGGTCCCCCGTAAGATGGAAAAAAATTATTTTCTAATTTATTTCGGCAATTAAAATTTTTTTTAAGGGCATTAGTATGTCACAGAATTTATTTATACCCATATACGGCCTCAAATCTCCAGTTAGGCTATTTTGGATTTAATAATAATTTTTTTCCGAATTATTTGGGTACATACATTTTTTTTTAAAGGCTCAAATGGCTCAACAAATCGACGGAAACCTGTTTACGGTCTAATACGTCGATTTACGCTATTTGCGGCTATTTGGGACATATTGGCTTGGTTCGGTCCCCCGTAAGATAGAAAAAAATTATTTTCTAATTTATTTCGGCAATTAAAATTTTTTTTAAGGGCATTAGTATGTCACAGAATTTATTTATACCCATATACGGCCTCAAATCTCCAGTTAGGCTATTTTGGATTTAATAATAATTTTTTTCCGAATTATTTGGGTACGTACATACATTTTTTTTTAAAGGCTCAAATGGCTCAACAAATCGACGGAAACCTGTTTACGGTCTAATACGTCGATTTACGCTATTTGCGGCTGTTTGGGACATATTGGCTTGGTTCGGTCCCCCGTAAGATAGAAAAAAATTATTTTCTAATTTATTTCGGCAATTAAAATTTTTTTTAAGGGCATTAGTATGTCACAGAATTTATTTATACCCATATACGGCCTCAAATCTCCAGTTAGGCTATTTTGGATTTAATAATAATTTTTTTCCGAATTATTTGGGTACATACATTTTTTTTTAAAGGCTCAAACGGCTCAACAAATCGACGGAAACCTGTTTACGGTCTAATACGTCGATTTACGCTATTTGCGGCTATTTGGGACATATTGGCTTGGTTCGGTCCCCCGTAAGATGGAAAAAAATTATTTTCTAATTTATTTCGGCAATTAAAATTTTTTTTAAGGGCATTAGTATGTCACAGAATTTATTTATACCCATATACGGCCTCAAATCTCCAGTTAGGCTATTTTGGATTTAATAATAATTTTTTTCCGAATTATTTGGGTACATACATTTTTTTTTAAAGGCTCAAATGGCTCAACAAATCGACGGAAACCTGTTTACGGTCTAATACGTCGATTTACGCTATTTGCGGCTATTTGGGACATATTGGCTTGGTTCGGTCCCCCGTAAGATAGAAAAAAATTATTTTCTAATTTATTTCGGCAATTAAAATTTTTTTTAAGGGCATTAGTATGTCACAGAATTTATTTATACCCATATACGGCCTCAAATCTCCAGTTAGGCTATTTTGGATTTAATAATAATTTTTTTCCGAATTATTTGGGTACATACATTTTTTTTTAAAGGCTCAAATGGCTCAACAAATCGACGGAAACCTGTTTACGGTCTAATACGTCGATTTACGCTATTTGCGGCTATTTGGGACATATTGGCTTGGTTCGGTCCCCCGTAAGATGGAAAAAAATTATTTTCTAATTTATTTCGGCAATTAAAATTTTTTTTAAGGGCATTAGTATGTCACAGAATTTAGTTATACCCATTATACCCATATACGGCCTCAAATCTCCAGGTAGGCTATTTTGGATTTAATAATAATTTTTTTCCGAATTATTTGGGTACATACATTTTTTTTTAAAGGCTCAAATGGCTCAACAAATCGACGGAAACCTGTTTACGGTCTAGTACGTCGATTTACGCTATTTGCCCCATTTGGGACATATTGGCTTGGTTCGGTCCCCCGTAAGATGGAAAAAAATTATTTTCTAATTTATTTCGGCAATTAAAATTTTTTTTAAGGGCATTAGTATGTCACAGAATTTAGTTATACCCATTATACCCATATACGGCCTCAAATCTCCAGGTAGGCTATTTTGGATTTAATAATAATGTTTTTCCGAATTATTTGGGTACATACATTTTTTTTAAAGGCTCCATTGGCTCAACAAATCGACGGAAACCTATTTACGGTCTAATACGTCGATTTACGCTATTTGCGGCCATTTGCGGCATATTGGCTTGGTTTGGTCCCGTAAGATGGAAAAAAAAAATTCTAATTTATTTCGGCAAATAAAATTTTTTTTAAGAGCATTAGTATGTCACAGAATTTATTTAAACCTATATACGGCCTCAAATCTCCAGTTGGGCTATTTTGGATTTAATAATAATTTTCTTCCGAATTATTTGGGTACATGAATTTTTTTTTAAAGGCTCCAATGGCTCAACAAATCGACAGAAACCCATTTACGGTCTAATACGTCGATTTACGCTATTTGCGACCATTTGCGACATATTGGCTTGGTTTTGTCCCCCGTAAGATGGAAAAAAATTATTTTTTAAGTTATTTCGGCAAATAAAATTTTTTATAAGGGTATTAGTATGTCACAGAATTTATTTAAACCAATATACGGCCTCAAATCTCCAGTTGGGCTATTTTGGATTTAATAATAATTTTCTTCCGAATTATTTGGGTACATGAATTTTTTTTTAAAGGCTCCAATGGCTCAACAAATCGACAGAAACCCATTTACGGTCTAATACGTCGATTTACGCTATTTGCGACCATTTGCGACATATTGGCTTGGTTTTGTCCCCCGTAAGATGGAAAAAAATTATTTTTTAAGTTATTTCGGCAATTAAAATTTTTTTTAAGGGTATTAGTATGTCACAGAATTTATTTATACCCATATACGGCCTCGAATCTCCAGTTAGGCTATTTTGGATTTAATAATAATTTTTTTCCGAATTATTTGGGTACATACATTTTTTTTAAAGGCTCCAATGGCTCAACAAATCGACGGAAACCTGTTTACGGTCTAATACGTCGATTTACGCTATTTGCGGCTATTTGGGACATATTGGCTTGGTTCGGTCCCCCGTAAGATGGAAAAAAATTATTTTCTAATTTATTTTGGCAATTAAAATTTTTTTTAAGGGCATTAGTATGTCACAGAATATATTTATACCCATATACGGCCTCAAATCTCCAGTTAGGCTATTTTGGATTTAATAATAATTTTTTTCCGAATTATTTGGGTACATACATTTTTTTTTAAAGGCTCAAATGGCTCAACAAATCGACGGAAACCTGTTTACGGTCTAATACGTCGATTTACGCTATTTGCGGCTATTTGGGACATATTGGCTTGGTTCGGTCCCCCGTAAGATAGAAAAAAATTATTTTCTAATTTATTTCGGCAATTAAAATTTTTTTTAAGGGCATTAGTATGTCACAGAATTTATTTATACCCATATACGGCCTCAAATCTCCAGTTAGGCTATTTTGGATTTAATAATAATTTTTTTCCGAATTATTTGGGTACATACATTTTTTTTAAAGGCTCCAATGGCTCAACAAATCGACGGAAACTTGTTTACGGTCTAATACGTCGATTTACGCTATTTGCGACCATTTGGGACATATTGGCTTGGTTCGGTCCCCCGTAAGATAGAAAAAAATTATTTTCTAATTTATTTCGGCAATTAAAATTTTTTTTAAGGGCATTAGTATGTCACAGAATTTATTTATACCCATATACGGCCTCAAATCTCCAGTTAGGCTATTTTGGATTTAATAATAATTTTTTTCCGAATTATTTGGGTACATACATTTTTTTTTAAAGGCTCAAATGGCTCAACAAATCGACGGAAACCTGTTTGCGGTCTAATACGTCGATTTACGCTATTTGCGGCTATTTGGGACATATTGGCTTGGTTCGGTCCCCCGTAAGATGGAAAAAAATTATTTTCTAATTTATTTCGGCAATTAAAATTTTTTTTAAGGGCATTAGTATGTCACAGAATTTATTTATACCCATATACGGCCTCAAATCTCCAGTTAGGCTATTTTGGATTTAATAATAATTTTTTTCCGAATTATTTGGGTACATACATTTTTTTTTAAAGGCTCAAATGGCTCAACAAATCGACGGAAACCTGTTTACGGTCTAATACGTCGATTTACGCTATTTGCGGCTATTTGGGACATATTGGCTTGGTTCGGTCCCCCGTAAGATAGAAAAAAATTATTTTCTAATTTATTTCGGCAATTAAAATTTTTTTTAAGGGCATTAGTATGTCACAGAATTTATTTATACCCATATACGGCCTCAAATCTCCAGTTAGGCTATTTTGGATTTAATAATAATTTTTTTCCGAATTATTTGGGTACGTACATACATTTTTTTTTAAAGGCTCAAATGGCTCAACAAATCGACGGAAACCTGTTTACGGTCTAATACGTCGATTTACGCTATTTGCGGCTGTTTGGGACATATTGGCTTGGTTCGGTCCCCCGTAAGATAGAAAAAAATTATTTTCTAATTTATTTCGGCAATTAAAATTTTTTTTAAGGGCATTAGTATGTCACAGAATTTATTTATACCCATATACGGCCTCAAATCTCCAGTTAGGCTATTTTGGATTTAATAATAATTTTTTTCCGAATTATTTGGGTACATACATTTTTTTTTAAAGGCTCAAACGGCTCAACAAATCGACGGAAACCTGTTTACGGTCTAATACGTCGATTTACGCTATTTGCGGCTATTTGGGACATATTGGCTTGGTTCGGTCCCCCGTAAGATGGAAAAAAATTATTTTCTAATTTATTTCGGCAATTAAAATTTTTTTTAAGGGCATTAGTATGTCACAGAATTTATTTATACCCATATACGGCCTCAAATCTCCAGTTAGGCTATTTTGGATTTAATAATAATTTTTTTCCGAATTATTTGGGTACATACATTTTTTTTTAAAGGCTCAAATGGCTCAACAAATCGACGGAAACCTGTTTACGGTCTAATACGTCGATTTACGCTATTTGCGGCTATTTGGGACATATTGGCTTGGTTCGGTCCCCCGTAAGATAGAAAAAAATTATTTTCTAATTTATTTCGGCAATTAAAATTTTTTTTAAGGGCATTAGTATGTCACAGAATTTATTTATACCCATATACGGCCTCAAATCTCCAGTTAGGCTATTTTGGATTTAATAATAATTTTTTTCCGAATTATTTGGGTACATACATTTTTTTTTAAAGGCTCAAATGGCTCAACAAATCGACGGAAACCTGTTTACGGTCTAATACGTCGATTTACGCTATTTGCGGCTATTTGGGACATATTGGCTTGGTTCGGTCCCCCGTAAGATGGAAAAAAATTATTTTCTAATTTATTTCGGCAATTAAAATTTTTTTTAAGGGCATTAGTATGTCACAGAATTTAGTTATACCCATTATACCCATATACGGCCTCAAATCTCCAGGTAGGCTATTTTGGATTTAATAATAATTTTTTTCCGAATTATTTGGGTACATACATTTTTTTTTAAAGGCTCAAATGGCTCAACAAATCGACGGAAACCTGTTTACGGTCTAGTACGTCGATTTACGCTATTTGCCCCATTTGGGACATATTGGCTTGGTTCGGTCCCCCGTAAGATGGAAAAAAATTATTTTCTAATTTATTTCGGCAATTAAAATTTTTTTTAAGGGCATTAGTATGTCACAGAATTTAGTTATACCCATTATACCCATATACGGCCTCAAATCTCCAGGTAGGCTATTTTGGATTTAATAATAATGTTTTTCCGAATTATTTGGGTACATACATTTTTTTTAAAGGCTCCATTGGCTCAACAAATCGACGGAAACCTATTTACGGTCTAATACGTCGATTTACGCTATTTGCGGCCATTTGCGGCATATTGGCTTGGTTTGGTCCCGTAAGATGGAAAAAAAAAATTCTAATTTATTTCGGCAAATAAAATTTTTTTTAAGAGCATTAGTATGTCACAGAATTTATTTAAACCTATATACGGCCTCAAATCTCCAGTTGGGCTATTTTGGATTTAATAATAATTTTCTTCCGAATTATTTGGGTACATGAATTTTTTTTTAAAGGCTCCAATGGCTCAACAAATCGACAGAAACCCATTTACGGTCTAATACGTCGATTTACGCTATTTGCGACCATTTGCGACATATTGGCTTGGTTTTGTCCCCCGTAAGATGGAAAAAAATTATTTTTTAAGTTATTTCGGCAAATAAAATTTTTTATAAGGGTATTAGTATGTCACAGAATTTATTTAAACCAATATACGGCCTCAAATCTCCAGTTGGGCTATTTTGTATTTATATAATAATTTTTTTCCGAATTATTTGGGTACATACATTTTTTTTTAAAGGCTCCAATGACTCAACAAATCGACAGAAACCTATTTACGGTCTAATACGTCGATTTACGCTATTTGCGGCCATTTGGGACATATTGGCTTGGTTTGGTCCCCCGTAAGATGGGAAAAAATTATTTTCTAATTTATTTCGGCAAATAAAATTTTTTTTAAGAGCATTAGTATGTCACAGAATTTATTTATACCCATATACGGCCTCAAATCTCCAGTTGCGCTATTTTGGATTTAATAATAATTTTTTTCCGAAATATTTGGGTACATACATTTTTTTTAAAGGCTCCAATGGCTCAACAAATCGACAGAAACCTATTTACTGTCTAATACGTCGATTTACGCTATTTGCGGCCATTTGGGACATATTGGCTTGGTTTGGTCCCCCGTGAGATGGAAAAAAGGTATTTTCTAATTTATTTCGGCAAATAAAATTTTTTTTAAGGGCATTAGTATGTCACAGAATTTATTTAAACCTATATACTGCCTCAAATCTGTAGTTGGGCTATTTTGGATTTAATAATAATTTTTTTTCGAATTATTTGGGTACATACATTTTTTTTTAAAGGCTCCAATGGCTCAACAAATCGACAGAAACCTATTTACGGTCTAATACGTCGATTTACGCTATTTGCGGCCATTTGGGACATATTGGCTTGGTTTGGTCCCCCGTAAGATGGAAACAAATTATTTTCTAATTTATTTCGGCTAATAAAATTTTTTATAAGGGTATTAGTATGTCACAGAATTTATTTAAACCAATATACGGCCTCAAATCTCCAGTTGGGCTATTTTGTATTTATATAATAATTTTTTTCCGAATTATTTGGGTACATACATTTTTTTTTAAAGGCTCCAATGACTCAACAAATCGACAGAAACCTATTTACGGTCTAATACGTCGATTTACGCTATTTGCGACCATTTGCGACATATTGGCTTGGTTTTGTCCCCCGTAAGATGGAAAAAAATTATTTTTTAAGTTCTTTCGGCAAATAAAATTTTTTATAAGGGTATTAGTATGTCACAGAATTTATTTAAACCAATATACGGCCTCAAATCTCCAGTTGGGCTATTTTGTATTTATATAATAATTTTTTTCCGAATTATTTGGGTACATACATTTTTTTTTAAAGGCTCCAATGACTCAACAAATCGACAGAAACCTATTTACGGTCTAATACGTCGATTTACGCTATTTGCGGCCATTTGGGACATATTGGCTTGGTTTGGTCCCCCGTAAGATGGGAAAAAATTATTTTCTAATTTATTTCGGCAAATAAAATTTTTTTTAAGAGCATTAGTATGTCACAGAATTTATTTATACCCATATACGGCCTCAAATCTCCAGTTGCGCTATTTTGGATTTAATAATAATTTTTTTCCGAATTATTTGGGTACATACATTTTTTTTTAAAGGCTCCAATGACTCAACAAATCGACAGAAACCTATTTACGGTCTAATACGTCGATTTACGCTATTTGCGGCCATTTGGGACATATTGGCTTGGTTTGGTCCCCCGTAAGATGGAAACAAATTATTTTCTAATTTATTTCGGCTAATAAAATTTTTTTTAAGGGCATTAGTATGTCACAGAATTTATTTAAACCTATATACGGCCTCAAATCTGCAGTTGGGCTATTTTGGATTTAATAATAATTTTTTTTCGAATTATTTGTGTACATACATTTTTTTTTAAAGGCTCCAATGGCTCAACAAATCGACAGAAACCTATTTACGGTCTAATACGTCGATTTACGCTATTTGCGGCCATTTGGGACATATTGGCTTGGTTTGGTCCCCCGTAAGATGGAAACAAATTATTTTCTAATTTATTTCGGCTAATAAAATTTTTTTTAAGGGCATTAGTATGTCACAGAATTTATTTATACGCATATACGGCCTCAAATCTCCAGTTGGGCTATTTTGGATTTAATAATAATTTTTTTCCGAATTATTTGGGTACATACATTTTTTTTTAAAGGCTCCAATGGCTCAACAAATCAACAGAAACCTATTTACGGTCTAATACGTCGATCTACGCTATTTGCGGCCATTTGCGACATTTTGGCTTGGTTTGGTCCCGTAAGATGGAAAAAAAAAAATTTCTAATTTATTTCGGCAAATAAATTTTTTTTTAAGAGCACTAGTATGTCACAGAATTTATTTAAACCCATATACGGCCTCAAATCTCCAGTTGGGCTATTTTGGATTTAATAATAATTTTTTTCCGAATTATTTGGGTACATACATTTTTTTTAAAGGCTCCAATGGCTCAACAAATCGACAGAAACCTATTACGGTCTAATACGTCGATTTACGCTATTTGCGACCATTTGCGACATATTGGCTTGGTTTTGTCCCCCGTAAGATGGAAAAAAATTATTTTTTAAGTTATTTCGGCAAATAAAATTTTTTATAAGGGTATTAGTATGTCACAGAATTTATTTAAACCAATATACGGCCTCAAATCTCCAGTTGGGCTATTTTGTATTTATATAATAATTTTTTTCCGAATTATTTGGATACATACATTTTTTTTTAAAGGCTCCAATGACTCAACAAATCGACAGAAACCTATTTACGGTCTAATACGTCGATTTACGCTATTTGCGGCCATTTGGGACATATTGGCTTGGTTTGGTCCCCCGTAAGATGGGAAAAAATTATTTTCTAATTTATTTCGGCAAATAAAATTTTTTTTAAGAGCATTAGTATGTCACAGAATTTATTTATACCCATATACGGCCTCAAATCTCCAGTTGCGCTATTTTGGATTTAATAATAATTTTTTTCCGAATTATTTGGGTACATACATTTTTTTTAAAGGCTCCAATGGCTCAACAAATCGACAGAAACCTATTTACTGTCTAATACGTCGATTTACGCTATTTGCGGCCATTTGGGACATATTGGCTTGGTTTGGTCCCCCGTGAGATGGAAAAAAGGTATTTTCTAATTTATTTCGGCAAATAAAATTTTTTTTAAGGGCATTAGTATGTCACAGAATTTATTTAAACCTATATACGGCCTCAAATCTGCAGTTGGGCTATTTTGGATTTAATAATAATTTTTTTTCGAATTATTTGGGTACATACATTTTTTTTTAAAGGCTCCAACGGCTCAACAAATCGACAGAAACCTATTTACGGTCTAATACGTCGATTTACGCTATTTGCGGCCATTTGGGACATATTGGCTTGGTTTGGTCCCCCGTAAGATGGAAACAAATTATTTTCTAATTTATTTCGGCTAATAAAATTTTTATTAAGGGTATTAGTATGTCACAGAATTTATTTAAACCAATATACGGCCTCAAATCTCCAGTTGGGCTATTTTGGATTTAATAATAATTTTTTTCCGAATTATTTGGGTACATACATTTTTTTTAAAGGCTCCAATGGCTCAACAAATCGACGGAAACCTGTTTACGGTCTAATACGTCGATTTACGCTATTTGCGACCATTTGGGACATATTGGCTTGGTTCGGTCCCCCGTAAGATAGAAAAAAATTATTTTCTAATTTATTTCGGCAATTAAAATTTTTTTTAAGGGCATTAGTATGTCACAGAATTTATTTATACCCATATACGGCCTCAAATCTCCAGTTAGGCTATTTTGGATTTAATAATAATTTTTTTCCGAATTATTTGGGTACATACATTTTTTTTTAAAGGCTCAAATGGCTCAACAAATCGACGGAAACCTGTTTACGGTCTAATACGTCGATTTACGCTATTTGCGGCTATTTGGGACATATTGGCTTGGTTCGGTCCCCCGTAAGATGGAAAAAAATTATTTTCTAATTTATTTCGGCAATTAAAATTTTTTTTAAGGGCATTAGTATGTCACAGAATTTATTTATACCCATATACGGCCTCAAATCTCCAGTTAGGCTATTTTGGATTTAATAATAATTTTTTTCCGAATTATTTGGGTACATACATTTTTTTTAAAGGCTCCAATGGCTCAACAAATCGACGGAAACCTGTTTACGGTCTAATACGTCGATTTACGCTATTTGCGACCATTTGGGACATATTGGCTTGGTTCGGTCCCCCGTAAGATAGAAAAAAATTATTTTCTAATTTATTTCGGCAATTAAAATTTTTTTTAAGGGCATTAGTATGTCACAGAATTTATTTATACCCATATACGGCCTCAAATCTCCAGTTAGGCTATTTTGGATTTAATAATAATTTTTTTCCGAATTATTTGGGTACATACATTTTTTTTTAAAGGCTCAAATGGCTCAACAAATCGACGGAAACCTGTTTACGGTCTAATACGTCGATTTACGCTATTTGCGGCTATTTGGGACATATTGGCTTGGTTCGGTCCCCCGTAAGATGGAAAAAAATTATTTTCTAATTTATTTCGGCAATTAAAATTTTTTTTAAGGGCATTAGTATGTCACAGAATTTATTTATACCCATATACGGCCTCAAATCTCCAGTTAGGCTATTTTGGATTTAATAATAATTTTTTTCCGAATTATTTGGGTACATACATTTTTTTTTAAAGGCTCAAATGGCTCAACAAATCGACGGAAACCTGTTTACGGTCTAATACGTCGATTTACGCTATTTGCGGCTATTTGGGACATATTGGCTTGGTTCGGTCCCCCGTAAGATAGAAAAAAATTATTTTCTAATTTATTTCGGCAATTAAAATTTTTTTTAAGGGCATTAGTATGTCACAGAATTTATTTATACCCATATACGGCCTCAAATCTCCAGTTAGGCTATTTTGGATTTAATAATAATTTTTTTCCGAATTATTTGGGTACATACATTTTTTTTTAAAGGCTCAAATGGCTCAACAAATCGACGGAAACCTGTTTACGGTCTAATACGTCGATTTACGCTATTTGCGGCTGTTTGGGACATATTGGCTTGGTTCGGTCCCCCGTAAGATAGAAAAAAATTATTTTCTAATTTATTTCGGCAATTAAAATTTTTTTTAAGGGCATTAGTATGTCACAGAATTTATTTATACCCATATACGGCCTCAAATCTCCAGTTAGGCTATTTTGGATTTAATAATAATTTTTTTCCGAATTATTTGGGTACATACATTTTTTTTTAAAGGCTCAAACGGCTCAACAAATCGACGGAAACCTGTTTACGGTCTAATACGTCGATTTACGCTATTTGCGGCTATTTGGGACATATTGGCTTGGTTCGGTCCCCCGTAAGATGGAAAAAAATTATTTTCTAATTTATTTCGGCAATTAAAATTTTTTTTAAGGGCATTAGTATGTCACAGAATTTATTTATACCCATATACGGCCTCAAATCTCCAGTTAGGCTATTTTGGATTTAATAATAATTTTTTTCCGAATTATTTGGGTACATACATTTTTTTTTAAAGGCTCAAATGGCTCAACAAATCGACGGAAACCTGTTTACGGTCTAATACGTCGATTTACGCTATTTGCGGCTATTTGGGACATATTGGCTTGGTTCGGTCCCCCGTAAGATGGAAAAAAATTATTTTCTAATTTATTTCGGCAATTAAAATTTTTTTTAAGGGCATTAGTATGTCACAGAATTTAGTTATACCCATTATACCCATATACGGCCTCAAATCTCCAGGTAGGCTATTTTGGATTTAATAATAATTTTTTTCCGAATTATTTGGGTACATACATTTTTTTTTAAAGGCTCAAATGGCTCAACAAATCGACGGAAACCTGTTTACGGTCTAGTACGTCGATTTACGCTATTTGCCCCATTTGGGACATATTGGCTTGGTTCGGTCCCCCGTAAGATGGAAAAAAATTATTTTCTAATTTATTTCGGCAATTAAAATTTTTTTTAAGGGCATTAGTATGTCACAGAATTTAGTTATACCCATTATACCCATATACGGCCTCAAATCTCCAGGTAGGCTATTTTGGATTTAATAATAATGTTTTTCCGAATTATTTGGGTACATACATTTTTTTTAAAGGCTCCATTGGCTCAACAAATCGACGGAAACCTATTTACGGTCTAATACGTCGATTTACGCTATTTGCGGCCATTTGCGGCATATTGGCTTGGTTTGGTCCCGTAAGATGGAAAAAAAAAATTCTAATTTATTTCGGCAAATAAAATTTTTTTTAAGAGCATTAGTATGTCACAGAATTTATTTAAACCTATATACGGCCTCAAATCTCCAGTTGGGCTATTTTGGATTTAATAATAATTTTCTTCCGAATTATTTGGGTACATGAATTTTTTTTTAAAGGCTCCAATGGCTCAACAAATCGACAGAAACCCATTTACGGTCTAATACGTCGATTTACGCTATTTGCGACCATTTGCGACATATTGGCTTGGTTTTGTCCCCCGTAAGATGGAAAAAAATTATTTTTTAAGTTATTTCGGCAAATAAAATTTTTTATAAGGGTATTAGTATGTCACAGAATTTATTTAAACCAATATACGGCCTCAAATCTCCAGTTGGGCTATTTTGTATTTATATAATAATTTTTTTCCGAATTATTTGGGTACATACATTTTTTTTTAAAGGCTCCAATGACTCAACAAATCGACAGAAACCTATTTACGGTCTAATACGTCGATTTACGCTATTTGCGGCCATTTGGGACATATTGGCTTGGTTTGGTCCCCCGTAAGATGGGAAAAAATTATTTTCTAATTTATTTCGGCAAATAAAATTTTTTTTAAGAGCATTAGTATGTCACAGAATTTATTTATACCCATATACGGCCTCAAATCTCCAGTTGCGCTATTTTGGATTTAATAATAATTTTTTTCCGAAATATTTGGGTACATACATTTTTTTTAAAGGCTCCAATGGCTCAACAAATCGACAGAAACCTATTTACTGTCTAATACGTCGATTTACGCTATTTGCGGCCATTTGGGACATATTGGCTTGGTTTGGTCCCCCGTGAGATGGAAAAAAGGTATTTTCTAATTTATTTCGGCAAATAAAATTTTTTTTAAGGGCATTAGTATGTCACAGAATTTATTTAAACCTATATACTGCCTCAAATCTGCAGTTGGGCTATTTTGGATTTAATAATAATTTTTTTTCGAATTATTTGGGTACATACATTTTTTTTTAAAGGCTCCAATGGCTCAACAAATCGACAGAAACCTATTTACGGTCTAATACGTCGATTTACGCTATTTGCGGCCATTTGGGACATATTGGCTTGGTTTGGTCCCCCGTAACATGGAAACAAATTATTTTCTAATTTATTTCGGCTAATAAAATTTTTTATAAGGGTATTAGTATGTCACAGAATTTATTTAAACCAATATACGGCCTCAAATCTCCAGTTGGGCTATTTTGTATTTATATAATAATTTTTTTCCGAATTATTTGGGTACATACATTTTTTTTTAAAGGCTCCAATGACTCAACAAATCGACAGAAACCTATTTACGGTCTAATACGTCGATTTACGCTATTTGCGACCATTTGCGACATATTGGCTTGGTTTTGTCCCCCCCCCGTAAGATGGAAAAAAATTATTTTTTAAGTTCTTTCGGCAAATAAAATTTTTTATAAGGGTATTAGTATGTCACAGAATTTATTTAAACCAATATACGGCCTCAAATCTCCAGTTGGGCTATTTTGTATTTATATAATAATTTTTTTCCGAATTATTTGGGTACATACATTTTTTTTTAAAGGCTCCAATGACTCAACAAATCGACAGAAACCTATTTACGGTCTAATACGTCGATTTACGCTATTTGCGGCCATTTGGGACATATTGGCTTGGTTTGGTCCCCCGTAAGATGGGAAAAAATTATTTTCTAATTTATTTCGGCAAATAAAATTTTTTTTAAGAGCATTAGTATGTCACAGAATTTATTTATACCCATATACGGCCTCAAATCTCCAGTTGCGCTATTTTGGATTTAATAATAATTTTTTTCCGAATTATTTGGGTACATACATTTTTTTTTAAAGGCTCCAATGACTCAACAAATCGACAGAAACCTATTTACGGTCTAATACGTCGATTTACGCTATTTGCGGCCATTTGGGACATATTGGCTTGGTTTGGTCCCCCGTAAGATGGAAACAAATTATTTTCTAATTTATTTCGGCTAATAAAATTTTTTTTAAGGGCATTAGTATGTCACAGAATTTATTTAAACCTATATACGGCCTCAAATCTGCAGTTGGGCTATTTTGGATTTAATAATAATTTTTTTTCGAATTATTTGTGTACATACATTTTTTTTTAAAGGCTCCAATGGCTCAACAAATCGACAGAAACCTATTTACGGTCTAATACGTCGATTTACGCTATTTGCGGCCATTTGGGACATATTGGCTTGGTTTGGTCCCCCGTAAGATGGAAACAAATTATTTTCTAATTTATTTCGGCTAATAAAATTTTTTTTAAGGGCATTAGTATGTCACAGAATTTATTTATACGCATATACGGCCTCAAATCTCCAGTTGGGCTATTTTGGATTTAATAATAATTTTTTTCCGAATTATTTGGGTACATACATTTTTTTTTAAAGGCTCCAATGGCTCAACAAATCGACAGAAACCTATTTACGGTCTAATACGTCGATCTACGCTATTTGCGGCCATTTGCGACATTTTGGCTTGGTTTGGTCCCGTAAGATGGAAAAAAAAAAATTTCTAATTTATTTCGGCAAATAAATTTTTTTTTAAGAGCACTAGTATGTCACAGAATTTATTTAAACCCATATACGGCCTCAAATCTCCAGTTGGGCTATTTTGGATTTAATAATAATTTTTTTCCGAATTATTTGGGTACATACATTTTTTTTAAAGGCTCCAATGGCTCAACAAATCGACAGAAACCTATTTACGGTCTAATACGTCGATTTACGCTATTTGCGACCATTTGCGACCATTTGCGACATATTGGCTTGGTTTTGTCCCCCGTAAGATGGAAAAAAATTATTTTTTAAGTTATTTCGGCAAATAAAATTTTTTATAAGGGTATTAGTATGTCACAGAATTTATTTAAACCAATATACGGCCTCAAATCTCCAGTTGGGCTATTTTGTATTTATATAATAATTTTTTTCCGAATTATTTGGATACATACATTTTTTTTTAAAGGCTCCAATGACTCAACAAATCGACAGAAACCTATTTACGGTCTAATACGTCGATTTACGCTATTTGCGGCCATTTGGGACATATTGGCTTGGTTTGGTCCCCCGTAAGATGGGAAAAAATTATTTTCTAATTTATTTCGGCAAATAAAATTTTTTTTAAGAGCATTAGTATGTCACAGAATTTATTTATACCCATATACGGCCTCAAATCTCCAGTTGCGCTATTTTGGATTTAATAATAATTTTTTTCCGAATTATTTGGGTACATACATTTTTTTTAAAGGCTCCAATGGCTCAACAAATCGACAGAAACCTATTTACTGTCTAATACGTCGATTTACGCTATTTGCGGCCATTTGGGACATATTGGCTTGGTTTGGTCCCCCGTGAGATGGAAAAAAGGTATTTTCTAATTTATTTCGGCAAATAAAATTTTTTTTAAGGGCATTAGTATGTCACAGAATTTATTTAAACCTATATACGGCCTCAAATCTGCAGTTGGGCTATTTTGGATTTAATAATAATTTTTTTTCGAATTATTTGGGTACATACATTTTTTTTTAAAGGCTCCAACGGCTCAACAAATCGACAGAAACCTATTTACGGTCTAATACGTCGATTTACGCTATTTGCGGCCATTTGGGACATATTGGCTTGGTTTGGTCCCCCGTAAGATGGAAACAAATTATTTTCTAATTTATTTCGGCTAATAAAATTTTTTTTAAGGGTATTAGTATGTCACAGAATTTATTTAAACCAATATACGGCCTCAAATCTCCAGTTGGGCTATTTTGGATTTAATAATAATTTTTTTCCGAATTATTTGGGTACATACATTTTTTTTAAAGGCTCCAATGGCTCAACAAATCGACGGAAACCTGTTTACGGTCTAATACGTCGATTTACGCTATTTGCGACCATTTGGGACATATTGGCTTGGTTCGGTCCCCCGTAAGATAGAAAAAAATTATTTTCTAATTTATTTCGGCAATTAAAATTTTTTTTAAGGGCATTAGTATGTCACAGAATTTATTTATACCCATATACGGCCTCAAATCTCCAGTTAGGCTATTTTGGATTTAATAATAATTTTTTTCCGAATTATTTGGGTACATACATTTTTTTTTAAAGGCTCAAATGGCTCAACAAATCGACGGAAACCTGTTTACGGTCTAATACGTCGATTTACGCTATTTGCGGCTATTTGGGACATATTGGCTTGGTTCGGTCCCCCGTAAGATGGAAAAAAATTATTTTCTAATTTATTTCGGCAATTAAAATTTTTTTTAAGGGCATTAGTATGTCACAGAATTTATTTATACCCATATACGGCCTCAAATCTCCAGTTAGGCTATTTTGGATTTAATAATAATTTTTTTCCGAATTATTTGGGTACATACATTTTTTTTAAAGGCTCCAATGGCTCAACAAATCGACGGAAACCTGTTTACGGTCTAATACGTCGATTTACGCTATTTGCGACCATTTGGGACATATTGGCTTGGTTCGGTCCCCCGTAAGATAGAAAAAAATTATTTTCTAATTTATTTCGGCAATTAAAATTTTTTTTAAGGGCATTAGTATGTCACAGAATTTATTTATACCCATATACGGCCTCAAATCTCCAGTTAGGCTATTTTGGATTTAATAATAATTTTTTTCCGAATTATTTGGGTACATACATTTTTTTTTAAAGGCTCAAATGGCTCAACAAATCGACGGAAACCTGTTTACGGTCTAATACGTCGATTTACGCTATTTGCGGCTATTTGGGACATATTGGCTTGGTTCGGTCCCCCGTAAGATGGAAAAAAATTATTTTCTAATTTATTTCGGCAATTAAAATTTTTTTTAAGGGCATTAGTATGTCACAGAATTTATTTATACCCATATACGGCCTCAAATCTCCAGTTAGGCTATTTTGGATTTAATAATAATTTTTTTCCGAATTATTTGGGTACATACATTTTTTTTTAAAGGCTCAAATGGCTCAACAAATCGACGGAAACCTGTTTACGGTCTAATACGTCGATTTACGCTATTTGCGGCTATTTGGGACATATTGGCTTGGTTCGGTCCCCCGTAAGATAGAAAAAAATTATTTTCTAATTTATTTCGGCAATTAAAATTTTTTTTAAGGGCATTAGTATGTCACAGAATTTATTTATACCCATATACGGCCTCAAATCTCCAGTTAGGCTATTTTGGATTTAATAATAATTTTTTTCCGAATTATTTGGGTACATACATTTTTTTTAAAGGCTCAAATGGCTCAACAAATCGACGGAAACCTGTTTACGGTCTAATACGTCGATTTACGCTATTTGCGGCTGTTTGGGACATATTGGCTTGGTTCGGTCCCCCGTAAGATAGAAAAAAATTATTTTCTAATTTATTTCGGCAATTAAAATTTTTTTTAAGGGCATTAGTATGTCACAGAATTTATTTATACCCATATACGGCCTCAAATCTCCAGTTAGGCTATTTTGGATTTAATAATAATTTTTTTCCGAATTATTTGGGTACATACATTTTTTTTTAAAGGCTCAAACGGCTCAACAAATCGACGGAAACCTGTTTACGGTCTAATACGTCGATTTACGCTATTTGCGGCTATTTGGGACATATTGGCTTGGTTCGGTCCCCCGTAAGATGGAAAAAAATTATTTTCTAATTTATTTCGGCAATTAAAATTTTTTTTAAGGGCATTAGTATGTCACAGAATTTATTTATACCCATATACGGCCTCAAATCTCCAGTTAGGCTATTTTGGATTTAATAATAATTTTTTTCCGAATTATTTGGGTACATACATTTTTTTTTAAAGGCTCAAATGGCTCAACAAATCGACGGAAACCTGTTTACGGTCTAATACGTCGATTTACGCTATTTGCGGCTATTTGGGACATATTGGCTTGGTTCGGTCCCCCGTAAGATGGAAAAAAATTATTTTCTAATTTATTTCGGCAATTAAAATTTTTTTTAAGGGCATTAGTATGTCACAGAATTTAGTTATACCCATTATACCCATATACGGCCTCAAATCTCCAGGTAGGCTATTTTGGATTTAATAATAATTTTTTTCCGAATTATTTGGGTACATACATTTTTTTTTAAAGGCTCAAATGGCTCAACAAATCGACGGAAACCTGTTTACGGTCTAATACGTTGATTTACGCTATTTGCGGCTATTTGGGACATATTGGCTTGGTTCGGTCCCCCGTAAGATAGAAAAAAATTATTTTCTAATTTATTTCGGCAATTAAAATTTTTTTTAAGGGCATTAGTATGTCACAGAATTTATTTATACCCATATACGGCCTCAAATCTCCAGTTAGGCTATTTTGGATTTAATAATAATTTTTTTCCGAATTATTTGGGTACATACATTTTTTTTTAAAGGCTCAAATGGCTCAAGAAATCGACGGAAACCTGTTTACGGTCTAATACGTCGATTTACGCTATTTGCGGCTATTTGGGACATATTGGCTTGGTTCGGTCCCCCGTAAGATAGAAAAAAATTATTTTCTAATTTATTTCGGCAATTAAAATTTTTTTTAAGGGCATTAGTATGTTACAGAATTTATTTATACCCATATACGGACTCAAATCTCCAGTTAGGCTATTTTGGATTTAATAATAATTTTTTTCCGAATTATTTTGGTACATACATTTTTTTTTAAAGGCTCAAATGGCTCAACAAATCGACGGAAACCTGTTTACGGTCTAATACGTCGATTTACGCTATTTGCGGCCATTTGGGACATATTGGCTTGGTTTGGTCCCCCGTAAGATGGAAACAAATTATTTTCTAATTTATTTCGGCTAATAAAATTTTTTTTAAGGGCATTAGTATGTCACAGAATTTATTTATACGCATATACGGCCTCAAATCTGCAGTTGGGCTATTTTGGATTTAATAATAATTTTTTTCCGAATTATTTGGGTACATACATTTTTTCTTAACGGCTCCAATGGCTCAAGAAATCGACAGAAACCTATTTACGGTCTAATACGTCGATTTACGCTATTTGCGGCAATTTGGGACATATTGGCTTGGTTTAGTCCCCCGTAAGATGGAAAAAAATTATTTTTTAAGTTATTTCGGCAAATAAAATTTTTTTTAAGGGCATTAGTATGTCACAGAATTTATTTAAACCTATATACGGCCTCAATCTCCAGTTGGAATATTTTGGATTTAATAATAATTTTTTTCCGAATTATTTGGGTACATACATTTTTTTTTAAAGGCTCCAATGGCTCAACAAATCGACATAAACCTATTTACGGTCTAATATGTCGATTTAGGCTATTTGCGGCCATTTGGGACATATTGGCTTGGTTTGGTCCCCCGTAAGATGGAAAAAAATTATTTTCTAATTTATTTCGGCAAATAAATTTTTTTAAGGGCATTAGTATGTCACAGAATTTATTTATACCCATATACGGCCTCAAATCTCCAATTGGGCTATTTTGGATTTAATAATAATTTTTTTCCGAATTATTTGGGTACATACATTTTTTTAAAGGCTCCAATGGCTCAACAAATCGATAGAAACCTATTTACGGTCTAATACGTCGATTTACGCTATTTGCGGCCATTTGGGACATATTGGCTTGGTTTGGTCCCCCGTAAGATGGAAAAAAATTATTTTCTAATTTATTTCGGCAAATAAAATTTTTTTTAAGGGCATTAGTATGTCACAGAATTTATTTATACCCATATACGGCCTGAAATCTCCAGTTGGGCTATTTTGGATTTAATAATAATTTTTTTCCGAATTATTTGGGTACATACATTTCTTTTTAAAGGGTCCAATGGCTCAACAAATCGACAGAAACCTATTTACGGTCTGATACGTCGATTTACGCTATTTGCGGCCATTTGAGACATATTGGCTTGGTTTGGTCCCCCGTAAGATGGAAAAAAATTATTTTCTAATTTATGTCGGCAAATAAATTTTTTTTTAAGGGCGTTAGTATGTCACAGAATTTATTTATACCCATATACGGCCTTAAATCTCCAGTTGGGCTATTTTAAATTTAATAATAATTTTTTTCCGAATTATTTGGGTACATACATTTTTTTTTTAAAGGCTCCAATGGCTCAACAAATCGACAGAAAGCTATTTACGGTCTGATACGTCGATTTACGCTATTTGCGGCCATTTGCGACATATTGGCTTGGTTTAGTCCCCCGTAAGATGGAAAAAAATAATTTTTTAAGTTAGTTCGGCAAATAAATTTTTTTTTAAGGGTATTAGTATGTCACAGAATTTATTTAAACCAATATACGGCCTCAAATCTACAGTTGGGCTATTTTGCATTTAATAATAATTTTTTTCCGAATTATTTGGGCACATACATTTTTTTTAAAGGCTCCAATGGCTCAACAAATCGATAGAAACCTATTTACGGTCTAATACGTTGATTTACGCTATTTGCGGCCATTTGGGACATATTGGCTTGGTTTGGTCCCCCGTAAGATGGAAACAAATTATTTTCTCATTTATTTCGGCAAATAAAATTTTTTTTAAGGGCATTAGTATGTCACAGAATTTATTTATACCCATATACGGCCTCAAATCTCCAGTTGGGCTATTTTGGATTTAATAATAATGTTTTTCCGAATTATTTGGGTACATACATTTTTTTTAAAGGCTCCATTGGCTCAACAAATCGACGGAAACCTATTTACGGTCTAATACGTCGATTTACGCTATTTGCGGCCATTTGCGGCATATTGGCTTGGTTTGGTCCCGTAAGATGGAAAAAAAAAATTCTAATTTATTTCGGCAAATAAAATTTTTTTTAAGAGCATTAGTATGTCACAGAATTTATTTAAACCTATATACGGCCTCAAATCTCCAGTTGGGCTATTTTGGATTTAATAATAATTTTCTTCCGAATTATTTGGGTACATGAATTTTTTTTTAAAGGCTCCAATGGCTCAACAAATCGACAGAAACCCATTTACGGTCTAATACGTCGATTTACGCTATTTGCGACCATTTGCGACATATTGGCTTGGTTTTGTCCCCCGTAAGATGGAAAAAAATTATTTTTTAAGTTATTTCGGCAAATAAAATTTTTTATAAGGGTATTAGTATGTCACAGAATTTATTTAAACCAATATACGGCCTCAAATCTCCAGTTGGGCTATTTTGTATTTATATAATAATTTTTTTCCGAATTATTTGGGTACATACATTTTTTTTTAAAGGCTCCAATGACTCAACAAATCGACAGAAACCTATTTACGGTCTAATACGTCGATTTACGCTATTTGCGGCCATTTGGGACATATTGGCTTGGTTTGGTCCCCCGTAAGATGGGAAAAAATTATTTTCTAATTTATTTCGGCAAATAAAATTTTTTTTAAGAGCATTAGTATGTCACAGAATTTATTTATACCCATATACGGCCTCAAATCTCCAGTTGCGCTATTTTGGATTTAATAATAATTTTTTTCCGAAATATTTGGGTACATACATTTTTTTTAAAGGCTATAATGGCTCAACAAATCGACAGAAACCTATTTACTGTCTAATACGTCGATTTACGCTATTTGCGGCCATTTGGGACATATTGGCTTGGTTTGGTCCCCCGTGAAATGGAAAAAAGGTATTTTCTAATTTATTTCGGCAAATAAAATTTTTTTTAAGGGCATTAGTATGTCACAGAATTTATTTAAACCTATATACTGCCTCAAATCTGCAGTTGGGCTATTTTGGATTTAATAATAATTTTTTTTCGAATTATTTGGGTACATACATTTTTTTTTAAAGGCTCCAATGGCTCAACAAATCGACAGAAACCTATTTACGGTCTAATACGTCGATTTACGCTATTTGCGGCCATTTGGGACATATTGGCTTGGTTTGGTCCCCCGTAAGATGGAAACAAATTATTTTCTAATTTATTTCGGCTAATAAAATTTTTTATAAGGGTATTAGTATGTCACAGAATTTATTTAAACCAATATACGGCCTCAAATCTCCAGTTGGGCTATTTTGTATTTATATAATAATTTTTTTCCGAATTATTTGGGTACATACATTTTTTTTTAAAGGCTCCAATGACTCAACAAATCGACAGAAACCTATTTACGGTCTAATACGTCGATTTACGCTATTTGCGACCATTTGCGACATATTGGCTTGGTTTTGTCCCCCGTAAGATGGAAAAAAATTATTTTTTAAGTTCTTTCGGCAAATAAAATTTTTTATAAGGGCATTAGTATGTCACAGAATTTATTTAAACCTATATACTGCCTCAAATCTGCAGTTGGGCTATTTTGGATTTAATAATAATTTTTTTCCGAATTATTTGGGTACATACATTTTTTTTTAAAGGCTCAAATGGCTCAACAAATCGACGGAAACCTGTTTACGGTCTAATACGTCGATTTACGCTATTTGCGGCTATTTGGGACATATTGGCTTGGTTCGGTCCCCCGTAAGACAGAAAAAAATTATTTTCTAATTTATTTCGGCAATTAAAATTTTTTTTAAGGGCATTAGTATGTCACAGAATTTATTTATACCCATATACGGCCTCAAATCTCCAGTTAGGCTATTTTGGATTTAATAATAATTTTTTTCCGAATTATTTGGGTACATACATTTTTTTTTAAAGGCTCAAATGGCTCAACAAATCGACGGAAACCTGTTTACGGTCTAATACGTCGATTTACGCTATTTGCGGCTGTTTGGGACATATTGGCTTGGTTCGGTCCCCCGTAAGATAGAAAAAAATTATTTTCTAATTTATTTCGGCAATTAAAATTTTTTTTAAGGGCATTAGTATGTCACAGAATTTATTTATACCCATATACGGCCTCAAATCTCCAGTTAGGCTATTTTGGATTTAATAATAATTTTTTTCCGAATTATTTGGGTACATACATTTTTTTTTAAAGGCTCAAACGGCTCAACAAATCGACGGAAACCTGTTTACGGTCTAATACGTCGATTTACGCTATTTGCGGCTATTTGGGACATATTGGCTTGGTTCGGTCCCCCGTAAGATGGAAAAAAATTATTTTCTAATTTATTTCGGCAATTAAAATTTTTTTTAAGGGCATTAGTATGTCACAGAATTTATTTATACCCATATACGGCCTCAAATCTCCAGTTAGGCTATTTTGGATTTAATAATAATTTTTTTCCGAATTATTTGGGTACATACATTTTTTTTTAAAGGCTCAAATGGCTCAACAAATCGACGGAAACCTGTTTACGGTCTAATACGTCGATTTACGCTATTTGCGGCTATTTGGGACATATTGGCTTGGTTCGGTCCCCCGTAAGATGGAAAAAAATTATTTTCTAATTTATTTCGGCAATTAAAATTTTTTTTAAGGGCATTAGTATGTCACAGAATTTAGTTATACCCATTATACCCATATACGGCCTCAAATCTCCAGGTAGGCTATTTTGGATTTAATAATAATTTTTTTCCGAATTATTTGGGTACATACATTTTTTTTTAAAGGCTCAAATGGCTCAACAAATCGACGGAAACCTGTTTACGGTCTAATACGTTGATTTACGCTATTTGCGGCTATTTGGGACATATTGGCTTGGTTCGGTCCCCCGTAAGATAGAAAAAAATTATTTTCTAATTTATTTCGGCAATTAAAATTTTTTTTAAGGGCATTAGTATGTCACAGAATTTATTTATACCCATATACGGCCTCAAATCTCCAGTTAGGCTATTTTGGATTTAATAATAATTTTTTTCCGAATTATTTGGGTACATACATTTTTTTTTAAAGGCTCAAATGGCTCAAGA